>CM029377.1:10409414-11009414 GCA_017165825.1 Hepsetus odoe | reverse complement strand
ATATATATATATATATATTTCCGTCCATTATCTGCCGCTTGTCCCAAACGGGGTCGCGGGGGAGTGCTGGCGTCCAACCCAGCGCACACAGGGCGAGGACGGGGGACGCACCTTGGACAGGTCCATATATATATTTATGGCACAAAAGTTAGCTAGCACAGGCTTCCACAAACACAGGACTAGATTTGCATTCAGAATGGCCTTGTATAACAAAAGGACACTTCCTCTTGTCCTGACTGGATATATGATCAATGTAAATTTCACATTTGCACAAAATCTGGGAGTGCGTAGTATGATATTTCACACTTCTTGTAGAGAGAGAGAGAGAGAGTATTGGGTATAAATAATAATCTTTTTTCTATGAGATACCATTTCTGCTTAATATTTCAGAAGCACAACACCCAAAAATAAAAGCCCATCCATATGTTGTACAAATGAAATGTAAAAAAAGTGGTTAAATAAGAGAATCTTACTCTCTCTGCATCTTATTGTACTTTTTGTGAATATCACAGAACATGTCCAGAGTAGGACGTGGTCGTTTGACAGACATGCTGTCATTGAAGACGTAATCTGGATTCGGAGCAGCAGCAGCAAAACACTCATATTGTTTTGCCCCTTTTTCCTTTTCACAACAATCAATCTGCACCAGGTCATCTGTATCCTTGGCCATACACAACTCGTCTACCATCTTCTTCCACTACAGCGGACAGAGTGAAAAAGGCAATATGTAACTTGGACATGTGCATGGTCTTGAAAAAAATATTAACTATCACTTATTTCTGCCCTTAATCACAGATCATGCTCTATTACATAGACATAGATGCAACATTCATTGACAAAGACACACCTTCTTCTCTGTACAAGCCTCTTTGTCTTTCCGCTTACAGCACTGCTTGAAGTTTTTTTCCAAATCATGAGCAGCTTTTGCTTGACGGGGGATCAAGCTAAAGTCTCTGCGAGGCAAACATCTGGCGTACAACTTGCGCCGTTGCTTGTTATATCTACATATGGATCCAATGTTTCTGGAATTCGGTTGGCCAAGGGGAAACAGGTTGTTCAGGACTATTGACACTTTTCCTTTCATTGCCTCAACATATGATCTATTGAGAGCAAAAACAGTAAAATCAATTCCCATCTTTGTCTACAATTTAGAAAATCTCAATTTTAGTTCCCCAGGTACAAACAACATTAATCCCTCCTCAAAAATACATTGTGTACCTACAGTCATTTAACTATTTAAGACAGAAAAATAAAAAGAAAGGCAGAATAAAGACAGGGTGCTTCAGAGGTCCTTAACAACCTAGTTTTAAGCATGAAATTAGTCTAGAAATGAGAATATACCCGTTTATCTGGCAGGTTTCAGGTTCAAAGGTAAACTCCTCTTCCACAGAGGGGATGTCAGCCCATGACGCATGGTCAGAAGGCTGATATGACTGGTCTGGAGCATTCTTTTCAAAGCAAGCCCATCTTTCTGATCCTTTTTTCTTGCAGCAGGGATAGTGACTGGCCTTAACCGAGAACTCCATCGAACAAAAGGCAGAGAGTGACTTTTTCCACTGTAATACAAAAAAACACTGGTTGAAACAATAATAAAATATATTATCTTGGCAAGAATATAAATGGAGGAGGCAATAAACCAAAAAGGAAGTGGCTATAAAAAGGGATGAAGGAGGATAGGGAGTCTACAGAAAAAGAGAGAAACAGAGAGTACTTGTAGCATATGTAGTAAGTATAAGCCTTTTTTAAATTCCTACTTGACAATAAAGTTGGAGGTAGAACTGAATGTTTCTTTATTTCTGTTTCCTGTTCTAAACAGCACCCAATTTTTTGTCTCTCCAATTAAACAGGCATCACAAGTGACTTTGATAAGCCCATAAACAGCCTTTATGCTTGCAAGCGGCATAAAATACAGTGACCACATAAGCAATTTGTGCTTATGTGATTTTATGTGTAGCATCAGAGCAGAAATGTCCAGTGCAAGGCCTGAGCACACAGAGAACCTGAGCAGGAAACTTAAAGCCCTTTCAAAGTGTTAACAGGGCATCTGAGGTTAAAAATAATTTTGCCTACTCCCATTAGGGGTTGCCACAGTGGATCAACCATCTCCACCTCTTCCTCTTTCAAACCTACTGCCTGCATGTCCTCTCAGACAACAACCACAAATCTTCTCTTTGGCCTTCCTCTTTTCCTTTTTCCTGGCAGCTCCATCCTCAGCATCCTTCTTCCAATATAATCCTCATCTCTCCTCTGTACATGTCCAAACCAACACAACCTTGTTTTTCTAACTTTGTCTTCAAAACATCCTGAGCTGTCCCTTGAATACACTCATTTCTAATCCTGTCAATCCTTCACCCAACAAAGATCTTAGCATCTTTAACTCCGCCACCTCCAGCTCTGCTGACTGTCTTTTTGTCTGCGCCACTGTCTCCAACCTATATAGCATAGCTCGTCTTTCACATTCCACATTACTCTGAACCAGGAAGAGTAGCAGATTAGCAAGCTGGAAGTAAGCGCAGCGATGAATAGGATGAAGAATGTAAATTATGCTGATGTTTAGGAGAGATGGCAGTAGAGTCCTGTAAACCTTTGTCACCTCTGCTGTAATCCAACATCTACCTTAAATGCATCCATCAGTCCCACTACAGACCTCACCACTGCCCTCATACATATACTGTATTTCTCTAATATACTTCCCTACCACACCTGACCTCCTCACAGTCTTGTTAGAAACGCTACAGTCATCTCTCCTAAATACCTTCATGGTCCACAGGTGTATCATTTGGACTAACATCTTTCCATTCTTCATCGCTGCCCTTACTTCCATGTTACTAATCCGCTGCACTTCCTGGTTCACTATCCTCAAATCACTCAGTCTTCTCTCTCTCTCTCTCATTCTCCTTATTCATCAGCCCCTCAAAATCCTGCTTCTTTGCTCTATGTTTCATGTCCTTGTACACCTGTCTACTTTCTTCATCTCTCTGACCATGTCACGGTAGACAGCGCTCTGCTCTGACTGAGCACACCTGGCCTCATTAGGGCACAGGTGTGCTTCATTGGGGCAAGGATTACAAGTCCCAATGAGTCAGAGCAGAGTGTCGGTCATTCACCCAAGATAGCTTTAGTGTGACAGAGGTGTTTAAGTTCTGTTATGTTTAGTATGTTTAATAAAGTTAAGTATGAGACACCCAGCTACGTGCATATGTCCAGCCCACATCACCCCAGTGTTAAAGACCATCCCATGTCTTCTTCCTTTCTTCCCTTTCCTCTCCTTCTATATACACGTCTGAACTTCTGGGTTCCACCAGGTTTCCTTATACTTCTTCTTCCATCCAGACATCACACCTTTCTACTGGTTTCCTTTACCACTTTTGCAGTAGTTACCCAGCAATCTGGCAACTCATCACTACCTCCAAATGTATATGTTAAATCCTACCTGAATTCCACCTTGCAGTTTTCCTTCTTCAGCTTCCATTATATGATCCTCAACTCTGTCCTCACTTTCATCTCTTCTTCTCCTCCAAGGTCACCTTACAGACCACCATCCTATGCTGTCTAGCAATGCTTTCCCTGTCTATGCTTTGCAGTCTCTAATCTCCTTCAGACTTACCCTCCTGCCAAGGATATATGATACACAGGGTAAAAGCTTTAAGATATACTGTCTACAGATTCACCATAAACAAGCCCATAAAAACCATGCAGGGCTATTAATCAAAACAGCAATGTTCATTTTACATTTACATACAATTACCATATTCACAAACTGTGTACCCCAAAGGTCTGTTTCTTCCCATCACTCATGAGTCAAATCCTAAATTGAATATCATGAGTGAGAAATAAGGCCCAGCTCAGGCCTCTAAATTCAAGAGTATGATAATTCTGTGATTAAAAATAATAATAATAAAAAAAAAAAAAACACTGAAATTATTAGCAGGCAGATGTTCTTACCGCTTGCTCTGCACAGCACAGAGTCAGTTCTTCATTCTCACTTCCGTTGATGCAACACCTTGAATACCAGAACTCCAACATGTTGATGGCATTGGCCTGACGAACTAGGTAGCCAAAGCCAGTTGAAGGTAGAGTTTCCTTAGGATATCGTGGCCGTTTACTACTAAACTGACAGATGGCTTGGATGTTGCTGGCTTTTGGTAGTGCAAGGGGGAAAGGAATCTGCCGAGGTCCAGTGGAAGGGGGGCCAAATACAGGAGGACCTGAATGATCACGACAGAAAGAAAAAGAGAAAAAAATACATGAATGCAAAAATTAAAGAAACTAAAATAGAAAAAAAAAACAGGTTAAGACAAAGACAGATACAATATCTGAATATACTATTATACATCATTAAGAAAATCAAAGCCCTAAAATCACTGGCATATCATCCTTAAAAATGATGGCAACAATAAAAAATAGGAATAAAAAAAAGTTTTGCAATAATTTAAAAGGATCCCTCAGAAAAAACCCAGTACGACACCCCTCTGTCTGCATCACCTGGTTCCAGCACGTCTGACGCAACCTGAATCACAGGACCGTCATAGGTCACCTCTTTCTGCTCTGAAACAGTACAGAAGTATAGAAAATCAATATGCAATATATACAATATCCATGCACTGACTAAACCATTATGCAGTGTTGAGTAACAGATATTTTAAAAAATATTTTATATAAAAGTCAGATTTATATAAAAAAGCACATTTTAGAGATTTTGTAAAGCATAACGTATATGTAAAGTATCCTTTCAAAATATATCAAAAGGACATTTTAAAAATGCTTTAGTGAAATCCAGGATTCAGGAAACTATAAAAGAGCTGTTTCCTGATAAAGTTCATTTACAGATAATTTATTTACTGATGTAAAAATTATTCTACTATATTCTATAATAAGCTTTATTTTTCCCATTCCATGGAAAGTTACAAAAGCTGAAAATATAGATATATTATTATTAATAGTAGTAGAATTAATAATAATAATGACAATAATAATAATAAAGTATAATTGAATATGCATCAATGGATGATGAAAAGCTCAATGGTAATATTCTTGGACACCAGGTTAAAAATGTGTGTTTGTCATGTTCAGAGAAACAGAGAAACAGACCTGCATCCGTCAGTTCGAAGGGATCAAAAACAGTTGCTCTTTGGCCCATGTAGCTCTCTGGAAAAGTAGAACAGCACAGGTGTGTATTAAGTGAAAGTGCCTATCTTGTCATTATGGAACACAGCACAGCGAAATTACACCACAACGTTTTACCCATACACACACGTGCTGCAGGGGGCAGCTTTTGAAAGCACCCAGGGAGCAGTGACGGGAACATTACCTTGTTCAAGGGTACCTCAGGGAAACCTACTGGTCTGGGATTCGAACCCACGACCTTCTGATACTAGAGCCAACTCTCTAACCACTAGGCCACCGCTGCCCCGTTGGCAGACAGTAGGGCACTATATGAGACATCTGCACAAAATCTGTGCAGTTTGTTATTCTGAGCGCCAGGCAAAGAGGATTTCCCGTAAACTCCCTGAAGGCAAGGCCGAGCTGCAGTGCTTCCCATGAACTGGAGGACATTGATGGACACTTCAGGTTCAGATTCATCAGATTCAAACTGACTTTGTATTAGTGTGTGCTTGCTACCCTTTGTCTTGTTGGGCTGCTTGTAAACATAAACAAACAAACAAAACTGTTTGCAGCACAGCTTGATGAAAGCAGAAAAGTAACAAAAGAGGATTTAAAGCGAGCTTTTACAAACTCAACAGCACTACTTTTGATTTTGAACCCAGCTAGCCGTGTTAACGAGACAAGAAAAACTCTCACATTAATGTTTAATGTCTTTGTCTTACCCTCCTCGGCGCTCACCAGGAGCACCATCAGGAAAAACAAATGTCGCTGCAGAAAGTCCATTGCTGGAACCGAAGACACTACGTCCACTCGAGTGTCCCGCAGCGCAATTCGTCTCTTCTCCACGCCTCCTCGGTCTTTTTGTCCCCAGAGCAGCGCATGCGCATCTCCTCTCGCCAAACCCACGTTTTAATTTGTTTGTTTTGCTTTTCTGTTTCCAGGACAACGGTCGACGTAGAAGAAAAACAAACGAACAAAATGTTTACTGTAACTGAACTGTTTTAGGAGCATAAAAGACGACAGTTTTAAATTTTATATTGTTAAAATTAACTTAAGCATATGATAACTATTATTATTGTTGTTGTTTTTGTTGTTGTTGTTGTTGTTCACGATAACTATTGTTGTTGTTGTTGTTTATGTTAATATTAAATGTAACGTTCTTGAAAACATGTTTAAAATCATCTTTTAAACAATTTTTTTATTTTGTATTTTATTTTCTTTTTCATGCAGTTACATCAGCTACAGTGACATGACAGAAAGTGTTTCAGTTTAATGTATGTAAACATAAACATTTGAATAAACATGTGAATTTGGAAGTTTGGACCACAAAGTCCAAAGTAGAACCGCACAGAGTTCAGGATCGAAGAACTTGATATAGGACAGGCTGAATCAACAATAATCTTAGATGAACTTGTAACTGAAGAAACTAAACAGTAAAACAATTCATTTATTTAAAACTGAAATTAGAAATGTCAAATATTATTAAGGTGGGCAGTGGTGGCCTAGTGGTTAGGGTGTCAGCTGCATGATTAGAAGATCAGGGGTTCGAACCCTTCCCAATGGGTTGCCCTGAGGTACCCCTGAGCAAGGTGCTGTCCCCGTCCCGCTCCTCCCTGCGATGGGCTCGCGACCTGTCCAGGGTGCGTCCCCCGTCCTCGCCCTGTGTGCACTGGGTTGGACACCAGCGCGACCCCTTTTGGGACAAGTGGCAGATAATGGATGGATGGAAATATTATTAAGTATTAACACTTGATATTGTCTTTATAACTGTATAACTTTATAACTGCAAAAAAAAGAAAGGTTTGTGATCAAGAACAAATATAGTTACAAAATAGCAAAATAAATACAAGGTAATTTAGCATTTTGGATTTTTTTGTATCGTAATTGCATTATAACAGTGCAGTACCTGCTTGAAAAAAAGCTATTTTGAGTATTAGTTCAACAGTAACACTACACAGTAGTTGTTATTTCGAGTGTTATTTCTAATGATGCTTCTTCTTCAAAAGCATGATTTGAGTTTTTCCATGATCACTGCTTGATTTCTTCATCTAACACAGCTGAACCAACTGATTTTATTCTTTTAAGAGCAAAATCACTTGAGTTTGGGACACGGAATTTTAAAACTGTCTATAGCTGTGGGTCAACAAGAGTAGAATTAGAAACATTGCATAAAAGGAAATAGCATTCTGAGTTCCTGGAAGGGAAAAGCAGTGGGCTTATGATCATCAGCAGTGATTCACCGTGCTTGCTGGGCCTCTTGAGCTATGATGGATCTGGCATGGCTATCCTCTAAAAAAATAAGGAAGCTAACATTGAAAGTGCTTAAAAAGTGCTTATAGGGCACTTTCAAGGAAAGTGGAACTAAGTACATGGATTACTGGAACAATGTCCTGTGGTCTGATGACACCAAGATTAACTTGTTTGGTTCAGTTGGTGTCAAGCATGTGTGGTGGCAACCAGGTGAGGAGTACAAAAACATGTGTGTCTTGCTTACAGTCAAGCATTGTGGTGGGAGTGTCATGGTTTGAGGTTGTATGAGTGCTGCCGGCACTGGGGAGCTACAGTTCATTGATGGAACCATGAATGCCAACTTGTACTGTGACAGACTGAAGCAGATCATGATCCCCTCCCTTCAGAAACTGGGCTGCAGGGCAGAATTCCAACATGATAACGACTTCAAACACACCTCCAAGACGACCACTGCCTTGCTAAAGAAACTGAGGGTAAAGATGCTGGACAGGCCAAGCATGTCTACAGACCTAAACCCTATTGAGCATCTGTGGGGCATCCTCAAATGGAAGGAGGAAGAGCACAAGGTCTCAAACATCCACCAGCTCCGTGATGTCATCATGGAAGAGTGGAAGAGGATTCCAGTGGCAACCTGTGAAGCTCTAGTGAATTCCATGCCCAAGACAGTTAAGGCAATGCTGGAAAATAATGGTGGACACACAAAATATTGACACTTTGGGCACAATATAGGCATTTTTCACTTAAGGGTGTACTTGTTTTTGTTGCTGGAGATTTAGACATTAATGGCTATGTGCTGAGTTATTTTGAGGGGACAGAATATTTACATATATATATATATATATATATATATATATATATATATATATATATATATATTATATATATATTTATATATATATATAGTAATTGTGTAAAAGAATGTTGTAAACAAAGAATGCTTTGAAAATGAAAGTAGTTAATCATTTATTTTCATCAATCAACAAAATGCAGAATGAACAAAGAGAAATCTAAATCAAATCAATATTTGCTGTGACCACCCTTTGCCTTCAAAACAGCATAAATTCTTCTAGGTACACTTGTACACAATTTTTGAAGGAACTCGGCTGGTAGGTTGTTCCAAATATCTTGGAGAACTAACCACAGATCTTCAGACAGGCTTCTCACATCCTTCTGTCTTCTTCATGTAATCCAGACACACTGGATGATGTTGAGATCAGGCTCTGTGGGCCAGAAGAACTGATGCTGGTTTGAAGGGCAAAAGGTAGTAACACTCAAATATTGATTTGATTTAGATTTTTCTTTTGTTCACTAATTTGCATTTGTAAATTGATAAAAATAAATAATCATTATTATATTTCTGTTATTCTTTGTTTACAGCATTTTTTCCACACCTGCCTAAAACTTTAATGTACTATAGTATATATATAATCACCTAATGCAGCAAACATCCACACAACATTACTCTGCCACCACCATGTTTGACTGTTGGTATGATATTATTATTGTGGAATACTGTGTGAAAATCACAAGTGCAAAGGACAATATATATATATATATTATATTGTAATAATCTACCTATAGTCTTGCATTTACAGACACAAGACTGCCGAGTTCTTTCCAGCAGAGCTGATGAAACTTCAGGGAATTAATTTCTATAGCTCAATAGAAACTTGCATCAGAATTATTTTTAAACATTTTGTGCAGTTATACTATCATTTTGCATTCTTTATGGAAAACCCAATGAGAGAGCAAGGGCAGTTTCAGAGATTAGTCATTCACTCAGCAAACAGGGAATAAGATCTTGGTCTTCAGCACAGACAGAAAGACATATAAACAGACTCATTGCTCTTCTGCATCTGAACCTATATTCACCCTGCTGCATGTTGTGTCACTACCACAGTGTTATCAGTATCGCACACTGTGACTTGTGAACCCTAGTCGATGCTTCTTCTTTTCATTTTTAGTCATCAAAGCTGGGCATCAGAGCCCCATACAGCATTGAGTTGCTAGTCTTAAAACACATGTGAAAAGTTATGTTGGAAACAGAATATTTTGCATGAGCCCACATAAAACTTGTTACACAGCCCCAATGAGGGAAACAGTCACAAAATATGTAAGGACAGGTTCATTTCTCCCTGACTTCTGTAAGGTTTTATATATATATATATATATATATATATATATATAGAGCTGGGATATAGGATCCTATGTAGATGTGCTAACCCTTTATACTTTTCTATATTTTGCATAAAAATCACTTAAATCAACATCAGATTTTCTAGTTATTAAAAGGAGATAGAACCCAAATAAGCAAATAGCTAAAATGCAATACTTCATCAATAATTCAAGGAAAAAAAGGAATCCAATATTGCATATCCGTCCGTGGGAAAATAAGTGAAAGTATGCTTTCAATTTCTGCCATGGCAATTCATCAGTTTAAAATAAAATACAGGATTGGGTGAGTCCTCTGTTACTTCATAATTATGCAAGAAACCACAGAGAAAACAGATTAGAAAGGGCCCGTTTTCCATTGAGGCTTGATTTTTATCATTAGACCTTCTCTGAAATTTGTGGAACAAAAACTATTACTTATATTACTGCACACTTCAAATGCTGTATTTTTGCAGCATCTTGAATTCAGCACTTTGATTTAGACTGATCATCATGTGTAAAATTAAGCACAAGTGTCATGAAATTAATTTCACTTAAAAAATGAACAAATTGTGTAACATGCTCAGAAGCATTCAAACACTTGCAAACAACTGTGAATATTACAACATGTCTGTTGTAAGAGCTTTAACCTCAGTAACTAAAAAGAAATGCTTTAGTCCTTTCAAATACAATAAATAATGTCACAAAGCTTGATTATGTTTTCCTGTTGCTGTAATTTGCTTTGGAATGTGAATAAACGCATGCATGCATGCACACTCGCACACACACACTCACAAACACACTGCTTCTCATTAAAGTAGTGGGCAAAGATCCTGGAGAGCTCCAGTTCAACCAATCAGTGTTTCTTTTGGATGCACAGTTACATACCAAAAGCTGCCCCTGAAAACAAAGCCATTACAAACTGCCTGCGTCCAAAGTCACAGCTGTGTTCTCAGCCTGATACTGCTTCTCTTCCAAGAGACTAAATGAGAGCTGCTTATGAGCATGGGCAAGAGCAGTGGATACATTTTGTGTTGTATATGCTATATGTTTGTTATATACTGTGTCATTGCATGAACTACATGTTGTGCATATTTAAAGTGCTCTCTTTCTACTAATAATTAATTTATTTAAACTGCATTATATCTGTGATGTCAAGAAAATATTTTTACTTAATTACACTTTACTCTCATCTAGTTATGCCTTCTTCTTTTGGCTGCTCCCATTAGGTTTCACCATAGCGAATCAACTCTCCATTTCAAATCTCCATTTCTTCCGGTCCTCTGCATCTTCCTCTTTTACTCCAACCGCCTATATGTCCCCTCTTACTACATCCATAAACCTCCTCTTTGGTCTTCCTCTTCTCCTCTTTCCTGGTAGCTCCATCTTCAACATCGCCCTCCCAATATAATCCTCGTCTCTCCTCTGCAGATGTCAATCCAATGTAACGTTGCTTCTCTAACCTTGTCCGCAAAACATACAGACTGAGCTGTTCCTCTAATATACTCATCTCTAATCCTTAAATCCTTGTCATACCCAACAAAAATCTCAGTATCTTTAACTTTGACACCTCCAGCTCCGCCTCCTGTCTTTTGGTTAGCACCACCGTCTCCAACCCGTATAGCATAGCTGGTTTCACTACCGTCCTGTAAACCTTTCCTTTCAATCTAGCTGGTATCCGTCTGTCACAGATCAGTCCTGTCACTCTTAACCACCCATTCCCACCTGCTTGAACTCTCTTCTTCACCTCTCTTCTACACTTCCCCATTTATTCTGAACTGTTGATCCTAAGTAATTAAATTCCTCCACCTTTGTCACCACTACTCCATGCTTCCTAACCACTCCACTTTCCTCCCTTTCGTTCACACTCATGTATTCTCTCTTTGTCCTACTCAGTTTCATTCCTCTCCTCTCTAGAGCCTATCTCTACCTCTCCTGGGTCTTATTTGCTCCATTCGTTTAATTCCTGCATTGCAAAGGAGCGTCAGAAACCGATCATGGAACAATGCAAGAAAAATAACTGTGCTGATAAATCAGGTTTTCTTTCACAGCATGCTGGGTGCTTGTGCATAATCTCTTGGGAAGAGCTGGCAAAAATATGCACAATGGGGAAAAAGTCAAGTCAGTGAATGAAGCATGATTCTTTGGGAAATGTTCTGTTGTTAAAGCTTGGTTCTGGGCATGTGAAGACTTGAGACCACCTATCTAAACATTTGTGCAGACTAAATTTTTCCCACTTTATGGCAACAGTGTTACATAATGGCAGTGACCTCTTTCAGCAGGAAATTGCACCCAGCCACACAGTAAGTATTGTTCAGCAATGGTTTGTGAAACATAACAAAAGGGCTCAGGTTGTTGACTTGGCCTCCATATTCCCCAAATATCAATCATTCAGAGCAGTAGTGGGGTGTGTTGTGCATGGAACCTATGGTCTCATGGAGTCCATCCTCCAGCCAGCCATGTTAGGTTCGATAGTATATACTATCAAAAGTAATATACAAATTGCCAACATTACAGAACACATTTTATGTGTATAATAAAGAAGACGGATTTTAAAGAAAGTATGCTTACATGTGAAAATGGCAATATCTCAGAAAATGAGATATGGAAATAAAAACTGTTCCTTGTTGCAAGATTTTGAAACCATGGAACCAGCAGCGGGGTTATTAAAATTCCTCAGGAAAAATAAAACAAAGAATACTTTAAACAGAAACACAAGGTTTTGCAAGGCTTTATGACCCTAGTACTGGATTACCGCCTTGCTTGGACATTTTTATAGCTGCATACAAAACTCCATACTTTTATACAAAATAGTGCATCAAAAAGTTTAGCACTATTAGTGGTGGAGTCAGGCTAGGAAAAGTACAAGTTATAGTTTTGGACACAACTGCTCTTAAACACCCTCATCAAGACGTTATTGTTAATATGCTGATTAGATCCAGGCATTTTTGGTGTGGTGGTGGCCTAGTGGTAGGATATTCACCTACAGACCAAGAGGTTGCAGGTTCCGCAATCCAACACTATCACCATCTGGAATATGTATTCTAAATGATCGATCTTAAAAAGAGAGAATAAACTTTTCGCAACAAATCCAAGGAAGCAATACTTGTCTTTCTTGAATAAATACAGAAACAAAAACATGAGTAAATGTCATGATATCTAATCTAAAGGGAAAAATGAAGTTATAACATCCTGATAAGAGTCCTGTTGGCAGTTGTTGCTGTGTTTTAAAATACACATCCGGTATGGCAGTGTTTCTTTTAGACTGTTATGAAACTAGAGGTCACGATATTAGTCATAATGGATCATTATGGAGAAAACGGATGACGTGCAATCTTTGCCAGTTTTTCCTTTCATAGACAATGTTACATAAAAACATTTATGCAGAGTTCTCACTGTGGTTTTCATCCGAAATGAAATGACTTGTGCAACCTCTGGATCTAATACAAATACCTAGAGATGTGTAAATTACAATAACACTTATAATATCATTCCAGATTAGCTGGTGATTTATTACCATTTACATAGTAACCTTTAAAAACAGTAAGGACCGGTTAAAATGATTTCATATCTGAACTGAACTTAATAATAAGAGGCATGGAATCAGTCAAGAACAAAAATGATCCTTTTTCTTGAGGTCCTGAGAAAAGGGATGTTTTTTAGCTTTTTTATTTGATACCTTTTCCTCAACATAGCACATCACTATGGCCAATAGAGGGAAATTAAAAGTTAAAAACAAAACAGACAGAAAAGCAAACATCTTCCAGCATGAACCAAACTCACACACAGAAACATGATCAATCAACAACAGCTAGTAATTCACAGCAAAAACAAACAAACAAACAAACAAACAAAAATCCACAGCAGTACTTAAGTTAAATGGCAAAGGAGCAAGACACTGATAAACTCATAAGACATTTATCACACTCTTAGAAATGCACAAACATTCATAAATGCTATTCCTGGAAAAGCTACTATTAGATCAATCTTGTGATCATGATCAAATGTTAGAATTATCGGCACTAACATTGCAACTACACCTTGCTTTTCCAGACTTCCAAATGCTTTTCCAGGTGTTAAAACCATGGACGTGACCAGTAACATCATAATGTACACTTAATTATTTCAGCTAGTTGTCAGAACATTGAAACTGAGTGATAATAAAGCCACACATAGCTTACTCAGCACCCGAATGGTTAGACCAGACTAGAACAGTACTGAAGCCTAGAAAGACCAACATGTGAATTGTACTGGGGAAAATATTCCCAGGACATTAAACACTGTATGTCTGAAAGTTTACTATCATTTGCTCGTCCAGCTTTTCTTCAGAAAGCATGGGTATGAAAGAGATTAGATGATGGTTAGCCAGAGGGCTTAAATGGGGTCATTCAGAGCATCCCATTATATAGGCATATGTTCTTTTATGGGGATTAAACAAACCAATAAAGTCCCAGAAGGTTGTCAATTGGTGTGCCTGTAACTGAATTCACTAATTAGCATGGGTATCTGGTTATTTTTGGACATAAAGCAGACTGTAAGGGCTTTGTGTGAACAGACATTAGTGGGGGACATAAAGCCATGAAAAAAGTTGATCGGTATTTAACGCTGTATCAGTTAAAGGGATCCTCTGGCTAAGTCTTGCTGTGGTCAAAAGAAAATTGTGGAATATTGTGCCAAACAAATGTAAATTAATGCAATGTGTGCAGTTATCATATTTCAAATTCAAGTAAAAATGAATTTCCTTCAATAGTTGCTCTAATTCTTTACATAGCCTGAGAAAAGAAGATGGAAATAAAAAGATGAGTAGCCTACAATTTAGAATATTCTACTCACACTGAACGAACATTTGGTTTGAGGGTAATTCATGTAGGATGTTGAAAGTGAGGGTTATCATTAAGGGCAGAGCACCCTGTCTTTATATTGTGCAGGATTAGGGCAAGCAACCGTGTGTGTGAGAGGAGACCTGATGCTATTTCAAATTTGTGCAAAACTCTATAACCTGCTGCTGGGATGAACTCATGTACTTCATTTCCAATACAACAGTCCACTCTCTTTAAAGATTGGCTGTCAGCTGAAGTACCTTACCACTAATCAGGGCCATGAGCCTTTTTTCAGCAGGATTTTTAAAAGTCTTTTGATCACATTTTTTATGGTGATATATTATCAATTGTGAAAAACCTATAAAACACAACAGCTGTAAACTTGTGAACTATCAAAAACATAGCTGTGTAGCTTAATATCTGCAGCAATGTCTTTGCTTCACACTACAAAATAGTATCTGCACAAAAATACAAGCTCAGATATACTTATATATCTATTGACATGATGTTCTGTTCCTGTCAGAATTAGAAAAATATATCCATCTTTTTCTTAAGGAAAATAGTACATTTAAGACATACTGATTACATGTTATATTAGTAACTCTGTGTGTGTGTGTGTGTGTGTGTGTGTGTGTGTTTAGAGAGAAGCCATTGCTTGTATGTCATTGTCTGAGCCGAATAGCTCCTTGTAGAGAGGTGGAAAAAGGGAGTGCACCGTGAGTGGGTAGAGCTGCCGAAACCAGCGCAGCTTCTCAATATGCAGTGCACACAAGCTTTTCAGCACTGATATCTTCTGACATAGCTGCAAAAATGAAAGAAAAACACAGAAATCATTGTGCTGAAATTACAAAACTCTCTCAGCTCTTTTACCTTAATTCTTACTTGTTTCCTTTGATCTAACTTGCATTCAAAATGCATTAAATCCAACGCCATTTTCTCTTTGACAAAACATGCATATGATTATGTAAAACACTTCTAATGCTTCTAAAACACACCATTCACTTCCTGGTCCATTAGGGGCAGATAAGGAAACGTATCTGCAAAACAGTTTTGAATTAAATGCTATTGTGATGTCACTAAAGGCAACCTATTTACATATATTCTTTTAGCTTACAGGTTTAATACAGAGCAGCCAAATAGACAGACATCAAGGAGAAAAACAACATAGAAGAAAAATGTCAGGTATGCCCTTAACAGTTTTTTTTCCTCACTGAGAAATTTGCACACCTTATGCAGTAGACTCTCCTGGTTGTCTCTGTGTAGGATGTGACTGAGAGCCAGTTCCACATCTTTCCTTACTCTCAGCACTCTTTCTCTGTCTTCCAGGCATGGACGATCTACACACACACACACACACACACACACACACACACACACAACCACATTTAAACCACTGACAAGTAAACTAAAAAATATCCCACTCCACACAAAAGTTACTGCAGCAGAAAGTCTAACAAAAAAAAAAAAATAGAAATAAGTAACCATGCTAGTATCTGCCCACCACCAAAAACATCTACAATGGGCACCTGAGGATCGGTAAGAGTGTTGAGGAAGACAAGGCTTCCTCTGTTAACATTCACAGCATTTAGCAGGCGTTCTTATCCAGAGCGACTTACAATTCCTGATTACAGGGAGTCACCCTGGAGCAATTTGGGATTAAAGGTTTTGCTCAAGAACCCAGTGGTGGTAATGCTGGAAGTGGAATTTGAACCTGAGACCTCTTAAGTATCCTACCACTAGACCACCACCACCCATGGTTACCTGCAAGGAAACACGTGCAATAATCATTGCTTTGCACAAAAAGGGCTTCACAGGCAAGGACGGGGCAAGCGTTCCTTTAGGGCAGTAGTAGCCTAGAGGTTAGGAAGTTGGCCGCAAGAGAGGAAGATTGTGGATTTGAATCCCAGACCAATAGGCTGCCCTGAGGTACCCTTGAGCTCACCATGTGCTGTGCTGTGTTTCACAATGACAGAAATAGTCATTTTCATTTTCACTTAAGGATATTACAGCTAGGACAATTGCACCTAAATCAACCATTTAGAAGGCATCAGGGCACCCATGAAAGTCCAGCAAGTGATAGGACCATCTCGTAAAGTTGATTCAGTTGCAGGATCGGGGCAACATCAGCATAGAGATCGCTCAGGAATGACAACAGACAGATGTGAGTGCATCTGCATGCACAGTGAGGCAAAGACTTTTGGAGGATGGCCTGGTGTTAAGAAGGGCAGAAAGGAAGCCTCTTCTATCCAGAAATGTACATCAAACTGATATTCTGCAAAGGTTACAGGGACTGGACTGCTGAGGACTGGGGTAAAGTCATTTTCTCTGATGAATCCCCTTTCTGATTCTTTGGGGCATCCAGAAAAATATTGTCCAGTGAAGAAAAGGTGAGCACTACCATCACTCCTGTGTTATGCCAACAATAAAGCATCTTGAGATTCATGTGTGGGGTTGCTTCTAAGCCAAGGGAGTGGCTCTCTCACAATATTGCTAAACAACACAGCCATTTATAAAGAATGACACCAAAACAAGTCAATCCTCAAGAGGTGAGTGGACAAACAAATCAGTTACCATAGAAACACCTGACAAGAAGATCTAAAAACACTGAAGAAGCAAACTTTGTGAAACCAATACACGCATCATTCTCAACTTTTGGCCATAGCTGTAGATATTACTGTATTCCCTAATAGATATGGCCTCTTTCAGCAGGATAATGTACCCTGCCACACTCAGGAAAGCTCTGAGAAGCTCAAGGTGTTGACTTTGATCTCATTTTGATCAAGCATCTGTGAGACAGTTTCATCCATGAAAGTCTGACCTCACTAAGGGATTTAAAAGATCACCATGATTATGTCATAGTGCCAGATACCCCAGCACACTTTCAGAGGCCTTGTGGAGTCCATGCCTTGAAGGGTCAAAAGGTGTTATGGGGAGCATCTACACAATTTTAGGAAAATGTTTTTAACCCTATGCCTTATCTAAGTTTACATTCACTATTTATAGGACCATTTGTGTGTAGAAATGTACATATTAATATCACATACCTGCATTTATGAGAACCAGAGCACTGAAGAGCGCCACCTGTTGCTCAGTTAGTCTCAGAGCACACAGACTGTGAGCAAAGTCAAACACGGCTGCAATAAAATCACCACATGCTGCAACACAGTTGCACACAATGAAAATAAGATATCACTGAGAAAGCACAGCCACAGACAATAATCATGAATAAATATTGCTTATGCTAGATGGAAATGAGTAGAAAACACACTGTGGAATAATATTTAGAAAAAGAAAGTGTTTACTTCTAAGTTTACTAAGTCCATCTATAAAGTGATCAGCTGTTCACAGTCTGTTTTCAGGTGGTGTTTATATAACGCTCAGCTGATGGCTTTCATCTGTGGTGTACATCTGCATGCTATGGCCAATGCTGATCTATAAGATTTGCACCTTTTGGTATATTTCATGTTTTTTGCATAATGTTGCATAATGTTAAAATGCTAAGTCAATGAAAGGCAAAAATTATTGTTAAGTGAACAGTTAATTGAACAGATTGAACTGAAATGAACTGAGTGTATTTTATATGTTTAGCTTACCGAGAGACTTGAAAAGCTCAGGTCCAGCAAACTTTCCATCAAAGAAGACTGTGCTGTTTTCAGTGTTGAACATTCGACTCATGCGAACAAGAACCACCTCCATTGAACCTAAGCGAGAGGGAGACACACATCCACATGTATGTATATAAACACACATATAGGAGAATGAAAATGAGGGCAGGAGACATGAAAACTAGAGCAGATATGGGAAGCATGAAGAATGAAGACAGCAAAGACAGTAAAAATGAGGAGAAAACAGTAGGTACTGAATCACAGGACAATCAAAGAAAGTCTGATTGACAGAAGTGTCTCACCACTCTTTAGCAGGGCGATCTGATCGTTCTGACCAAGCTGACGGAACCCTGGGATGCGCTTTGCAAATTCCACCACGTACTGGACCGCGTCTGTCAGCCGCACTGCACAGTGCTGCCACATCTCATCCACAGACTGCAGAGAAGGACAAAGAGAGAAACTTAAAGAAGCAGAAGAATTTTCAGTAGGGCATTCCAGTTATAATATCAAATGGTTACCAATATATATTGCCTAATGTCTGGGGCATTATTTTAAAATAGTATTGCTATCTATTTTTTGTATCAATTTTTAACATTATAAGCATGCCATATTAAAATTCTTTAAACACATGTAGGACCACTAGTGGTTTTGGAATGCCCTTGTCACTACTGGTTTAAAGAGACAGTTAGTTTCTCAACAATTCCTTCCAACTTCACATACATATCTCTTGGACTTCCAGACAAGGATGGTTGTGACAGGACCAACAGACAGTATTGTAAAGTACTATTTGTTCACACACACACACACACACACACACACACAAACACACACACACACATATAGATATATATAGGTTTATATATATAAACCTAATTATGTATAAAATATTTATGATAAAGTCACAGTAACAGAGCCATCGCCTATGTTGAGCATGTAGACAGTAGTGATGGTAATGCTGTAGTGGGTGTACCTTGCTCTGGTAAGTATGGATTTCTTCCCTACTGAAAATTTTCCATCTGAGAGCCTGGACCTCCTCCACACGATACTGACTTGTCTCCCTGTGGGAGCGCACAATACTTGCATACAGTTCCTCTGCACACACACACACACACACACACACACAGAAAGGGAGAAAAGAAAGAGAGAAACAAGACGTCAGTCTTTAAACTTGAAAGCATCCTCCACATTTATAATCCTTAATCTAATTTTTTGCACACATCATTTTCCTCTAATATAAACAACACAGTCAGTCTGAGCAAATGTTTCAGATAAATTCACTTAAACTCCCTTTCTCTGTCTCTGACTCACCTATGTGCATTGAGGTAGGGTAAGGGCAGTATGAGCCTTCAGGGTCAAAAGGCCGTAAGCTCATTTCACTCCCAGACAGGCTCAGGATTGCTTCGGGAGTAGATCTTCTGGAGTCAAAACCTAGAAGTGAGGTAGAAAGACAATGAGTGTGAGAGAGAAAAACAAAACAATTATAGGGTTGTACATTTTTTACATTTTTTTTTAAAGAAACATTAAATGATCATGATGATAAATGATTATTGTAATTTTAAGGCCCATAGATGAAGTGAAAACACTACCATTTTGGGGTCCTGACCTGCAGAACTATTTTAACCTCACCTCTCCCTGAAGTTGAAAAGCTGCTGCCGTCTCCACCCCTTTGGGAATTCCTGTAGGCCAGTGCTGCAGCTTGGGCCTCACCAGTGGCACAGCCCAGGTAGGGGTGCACTTCTGGTGGGCAACTGGGTAGCTCCTGGTCCAGGGAGTAGGAGTAGGCTGGGGCCAGTGGCTGAATTAGATGGGGTGAGCGACCCCTGGGCTCTTTGCTGGGCCGGTATGCTGGAAGAGCCTGGGCCTCTGTTTGGCTGGCTTGGAGACGCTGCTGCTGCCGATGCCTCTCCACCTCTGCAAACAGAGAGTCTCTCTGCCTCTTGGACATGCGGCCAAACTTCACAGCTGAAGAAGAGAAAATGCAGTTATTCAAACAGCAAGCCAGCTTAATCACTATTGTACTGAGCAAGAGTCTTAGGCCAGAAAATTGTTGAAATCATTTGCTATTTAATTAGAACTAGAGGGAATCCAAGTGAGCTTTTGCATTTTGGAATAAAGCTAAACAATACTGGGAATTTCACAAACCAATATCTGGCACACTTTACAAATATTTATAGATAGATAGATAGATAGATAGATAGATAGATAGATAGATAGATAGATAGATAGATAGATAGATAGATAGATAGATAGATAGATGGATGGATGGATGGATGGATGGATGGATGGATGGACAGACAGATAGATAGACAGATAGATAGATGGATTGCAACCACATGATCAGAAATGAAAGACTCCCTGCACATGTTGCAGTGTTATTAAAGGGATTTGTGATCTAAATGTTGTAGAGTATTAGGAGATAAGCCTGCAGTATCTTGTTTTCTCCTGTGTTTTGTCTTTTTTCTGAACAATATGGCTCTTGGAGGGAGACTTCTCCTTGAAAATTTTGTTGTGATTAAGATAAGAAAGTGCTTACGCCCAAGCTCTTCTGCAAGACATGACAGTACATCGCAAGATTGTGAAACTGGCAAGTTGTTCCCCTACTTTTAAATAGACTGAGAATAAGTAAATACTTTACGATATAATGGGAAGGCTGACATTTACTTTGTTACATTCAGTTATATGTAATACATTCTTAATTGTAGCCAAAATGCAATTCTCAGTCTATTTTCACATGATTTCTAGTCTGGGCTTTAATCAGAAAAATGCTGTTCTTCAAAAAGCAGAATGAGTTTCTGAGATATTACTTCCAGCTGGTGTAGCAGGCATGTTCCTCATGCTCTTACTGCAGCAAAACCCAAGAGATCTCCCCCTTCTGGATGTTTGGAGATACATAAGCAATTACAGCATTTTTCTGAGAATTTTTGAAAGCGTGTTATGCTTTTTTAACTGGTCATCCATACATACCAGAGTAAAAGAGTTGGTTTTTGAAAGCTTTATCACCTGATCTAAAAGCATCGAAGGGAAATATTGCTGGGCATAAAGGATAAAGAGTTGTTCTTTGACACACTGGATTATGTAGTCGGCGTGATGCCAATATGTAAGGTTCTGTGTAAATATCTGATAAAAAGAACTCTACCATGATGCCGTTACAGGCATGTCTATTGTGATGCCTATATATAAACTTCTATTTAGATTCCTATATATAAAATTGAATCCTGACGTCCATTGTGATGTCTAAATATGTGGAAAAATAAAGTAGTCATTGGATCAATTACATCAAATTTAATGTAATCACTCATTCTCTCATTTTCTGAACCACTTGTCCTGATTAGGGTTGCAGGTGATGGAGCCTATCCCAGCTCTCACAGGGCAAAAGGCAAGGAAACACCCTCGAGGGGTCACCAATCCATCACAGACATTGACAAATGCACTCATACACATTCTCACACCTAGGGGGCAATATTGCACCAACTGGGAGTCGAACCCAGGACCTTCTCGCTGTGAGGCAAAAGCGCTGCTATTGTGCAATTTTTTAATACTTAAATACCTTCATTGAGTCTATATGAAGTATTTCAGGGAACTGACCCCTGCAATTTGTTAAAGATGGAGTAACTTACTTCTTTTAGTGCATAAAGTTCTATTGTGATGCCTAAACATAAATATATTTTATGATGTCTATGTATAATGTTATTCTAGGAGGTCTGTATATAAGGCCTCAAATCCAGAGTCAGTTGTATTTAATTTCATATCATGTCTATCCCCATTGTTCCCCACAATATTGTGAGTAAACTGTAAATATTTTTAACCCTCCTCTCTTACCATCCCGACTCATTCCCTGGGCAACACATTTCTTGAGGCGGCAGCTCTGGCAGCGGTTCCTGCTGGCACGGTCAATGGGGCAATTACTCTGCCTGGAGCAAGAGTACTGCACACTGGAGGACTGACTCCTGCGAAAAAAACCCTAAAGAGAAATGGAGAAGGACAGTGAGACAAACAGAGTGAGAAATACAGGAGTAAGAAAAAATACCATTAAACATCCATTTGACTGCAGCACTGTGTGCTAAATCACAGACTCGAGTGTGATTAGTGTCCGTCCTGTTCTCACCTTGCAGCCCTCGCAGGTGATGACTCCATAGTGAACGCCTGATGATTTGTCCCCACAGATCTTACAGGGGATCACCTCAATCTGAGCTGTATACACACACAAATTAAATTACTGTTGTTATACATTACTCATAGCTACTCCACAAATCAAGGGATTGTTGGTAATTTCGATAAGAGTGGCAACTACATGCATTATGAAACGCGATAAACTGAGGCTAACGAATGCAGCTGCTTCTTCAGTGAGTCACAATCTTTTTAGGAAAAAATATTCTGATAAGACGTGAATAGACACAATAGAAAGTGCAGCACTCTTTTAGTGTTTAAGAAGTTGTGAGATTTTCTTGAAAAGAAGCAAAGATTGCCAGCTGGTGTAGTGATCTAGTTAACGTCATAACGTCCTCTAAGCAGTTTATTGGGGTTCGGTTCTCTTGTCCAGGCAAACACACCACACTAGGCTGACGAGAATCTATGGGCAAGACTCCTAACACAATATACAGGTACATATATCTATCTGCACATGTAAATGTAAAGAAACTGGAGAATGCACAAAAGGTCCTGCAAAGAGCGAGTCATATGCAGTTTCTGCTAAAACATTGCACAGTGGTATTTTTATTTTCTGTCATTTGCCTTTTACATTTCCAACAATGTCAAAAATATAAATAATCAACTGAAGAAAAAAATAAAAGTAATAATGTATTATGACACTAATCTAAATTTGACCTAAACAAGCCATGATCGGGGCAGCACAATTTAAAGTAGCACTTTATGGAATGGACACCATTTCAAGGCTATATGGCGATACATAAGTCTTTCTTGTTAACAGACATTTACTTACCTAATCAATAATAAAAGCTTACTGCAGTATGTCATAGTTGCTATAAAGCTGCTTTTGTCCATTTTTAATGTCACTTCCCCCAAACAAGTATTATAATGACTAGTCTTTGTCAGATCTTAAACATATATTTGTGGGTTATTTCTCATACATCATGAAGCTTGATGAATGCTGCATATTGGTAAAGTGTCGTTCATTGCAGTATGTATTAAAAAAAAGCTTCTGATTTTGTATAATATCTCATTTCACAGCTACCCAAATTCTGGGAAAGCACACATGCACACAGCTGTTTTGTAACCAATTAAAGAAGTTAACTGTCCAGCTAGCTGCTTGAACAGACTAACATAAAATGAGCAGAGCGTACATCAGATACCAGCCCAAAAACCATGCAGAGAGGTAAATTAGGTGTGTGCATATGTGTGTGTATGCTGTGGTATTTGGGGCATGTCTGTCTGTGTGGTTAAAATTTCAGTAAATCTAACCTACTGACTTCTTGGAACTCATATGGGTTCATGTGGCTATCTGGTTTGTTCACACTGTCCTGCAGCCAAGTATTAAATAGTTGACCTTTTTCATTCAGCACACTCGTTCTGTATCTCTTTCTCAATGCCTCTGTATATATCTTCTCTATATCTATTCTATTTGTCTCTCTGTATCTCTATCTGTATGTCTCTGTGTGGAAAAGCTGAAAAATGAAAATGAAGGTAGCAACTGTTGGCTATGACAGCCTGTGTTCAAGACCTTCACTTTCAAGACCACTTAAATTTAAATGATAACTAAAAAAACTTTTCTTCTTCAAAGTGAAAAAGGATGACTTTTTAATAAGGTACCGCGTTACAGATTACAGTAGTAAAGTAAGCTGATAGCATTTCTGTAATCAGCAAATTCAGGCAGGTTATCACACAGTGATGTAATGCACTAACACTTCATTCTTCTTGACGTTTTTGAAACCCAAAATACAGGTGAAACTACAGTTCATAGATCATAAACAGTCAACCGATCCTAATAGCAATAAAGACATTTTATTTTTATATCTTAAAATGAGGAAATACAACAGTTCCTAAATATGATATCTAAAAATGAAAGGCAATCATGTTACTCGTTGCTCTCATAAAACGTTCTACATTGAAAAGAGTTGGATTAACACCTAAAATAATATTCCAGTGAATCAAAATGAAAAAGAAACAACATAAATCAGTCGAGAGACTGAGACCAGAGACTTAATCAGAGACTGAAATAATGGAAAATAAGTTGAGTATAGGAAGAAATATAAAGCATTGTGTGTGGAGGTGCAGCCAAATGTTTATTTAAACGGTCATATAAAATAAAGGCACTCCGCCTGGTACATTTTTGGTTCACCAAGTCACAGCCAGATACCTTCCAAGGTGAAACATTGTCTTTGAGATCCAATTTTGTACTTTTAAAATGTTCCAAGGGAAAATGGGTATGGAAACAGCCAATAAATAGAAAGTCTAGAACAAAATTATTAAAAAATCTACAGCGCTTGTCCACAAGAGGGAGTCTAGTGGGGTAAAACAAACTCAATCAATTCTCCCCAAACCCTTGCATTCATCTTTTTTCTTGCATTTATGTGTCTAATTTGAAGCACATAAGAGGGTGATTCCTTTGTCTATTGCCTTTAAGAAACATTCATGTAAGTATACAGAGGGTGAGGAGTTAGTGGAATATGAGGCAGAACATATTAACCTGACCTTTTACAACAGAGAATTAAAGTTTCCCCACACCCGGGTTTCCCACCAGGGCCATCAAAGGCCCTGCCATGCTAAAGGGACTAAGCGTGATGGGGACCTTTTGATGAAAACATCAAAAACGACATATCTCACGAAAAATAGAGAGATATAAAAAAAGAAAGTCGAAGCAAGAGAAAGAGAGAGTGGGGGAATATTTGACAGAAGGAGGAGGTGGACCTGAAGGTGTCAACCTCAGAAGCTTTTTAAGTGGTTTACTGGCTTGTCTTTCACTCTGACTATCCCTCTTTCATGCATTCACTTGCTTTTTTCCTTCCTTTTCTCTGTCTCTCTCACAAAGGATGTGTCTGCCAGTAAGAAAGTCTTTTATCTGTGTTTTTCGCTGCCAGGAATGTCCATCCCCCTCTCCTTTTCTACCCCACCTCTCTCTCCTTCATCACAGCTTCTTGCCCCCTTATTTTCCATATCCCCATCCCCATCTCCATCTCCATCTCCTTGCGTTTCTCATGCTCCTCTGATTTAAAAAAAAAAAAAAAACATCAAAGAATGGTACCGTTCATAAAAATCATTTACAGATCAAATAATCCATCTTTATCACACCAAGTCATAAGGCATTTCAATTGTGGCCAAATATAGCCAATATTTGTGCTCAACTTCAAGGCAACACCACTGTTGTGTCATTTAATGTGAGTGTTTCTGTGTCAGTGTGTTTATGTCAGTGTGTCACATTTTACGCGTGCCCTGATTTTGGGCACAGAAAGGAACTCCAAAAAGTCTTCATATCCGCAAGTACTGCATGCTTAAGAACGGGTGTGTGCGTGTATTAATAAAGGTGTTAAAACGTGCAGGTCCTTGTATGTAGTAATAATAGGGTGCCAAATCTAATCTACTGTATTCATCCTCACAAAGCAGGCGCTCAACTGTTCAGCTTTTTGAAGACTGAGACTAACTGACTAAGCAAGTAGACTCCTGCTCTTACAAGACTGGAAGGAAAACCTGCAGCCAAGCTGAAGCTTTGCAGTTATGACTGGTAAGCATTAATGATGCTCCACCAGAAAAAATGCTTACAGGAGAGGCAGATCTTTTGTTCATTGAGGAAATATCGCCTCAGATGTCTGACTTTGTTCTTTAACTTAATACATATAACAGCAAAGGTATGATTATGTTCAATAAAAGTACCAACGTACTCTTGAGGTTGATGACAATTTAATATTTTATACAATATGACAAACAATTTTTGCTAAACGTTCAGTTTGTAGGTCAGGGTATAGATTGATGTATATTTGTATATTTAATATTTTATCATTTTTAGATTTTATTTCTTTAAATACATTTTAGCTTTTTTAGTTGTTTAAATGCATTTAAATGTTAATTATTACGTTTTTATTTCCTTTTTATTGAGTTTTTATTAAGGATTTTAAAATGTTTTTTTTTCTCTAAGCTGCTACTGTACATTATGCAAGTTTTAGTAGGTAAGAATTCAGTAAGAATGACAGATATCCGTGCAACAGTATTTCATGATATGGTTGCTATATCAGGAGATATCGCTGCAATAGCACAAAAGCAAAAATGGAAAAACAGAAATGGGATGCCGCTTATTGATTACATGGGAAGATTTTTATTTTGTCTGTTGCTGATTGAGTGCTTATCAGCAGGACTGTTACTTGAAATAAACTATTGTGGCTGCTTTGTTTGATATGACTGCTTGTCCTTGCCATACTACAGGCTAGTAAGGCAGAGTTATGTGAAAAGAGACTGGGTAGGAGTGCCATTAGTGGGAGAAATCGGCAATCACATGATGCCTTTCAGTCCATCACATATCATGGTTTTTAAGTGACTTAACTGAGTCCCCAATTCAAAGCAAAATGAAAAATAATAAAAAACATTAGCCAGAATTGATAATACATATGCTTTTTAGGGACATTTTAACACTGACCAACTGCACATTTTTTACAGTGTTTATTACTAATCTGTTTAATTAGATTCAGCACAATAAATTTGTGAAAAGCTGAATAAAAGTCATCCATAAACTAGTACAAATAAGTTTTATAGTGATACTTTTTGGTTGTGATTTTATGTTCCAATATCCTTACTACCACCCAGTCACTTGAGGGCAACAGTTTGGTTTATGCTTAGGCGTGTGATCATCTTGTTTTGGACTGTGAGTGTGTGTTTGTGTGTTGGTGGCACAAAGAGAGAACAGTTGCAGACCAGCTCAGTTTCCTGTTGTTTGATGTTTACGACAGTGTACAAGCAAAGTTCAGCTCTCTCTTGCTTTGCTCCTTTCTCGGTTCTGGTCAGCACTGTCCATGCCTTGTCCTAACTGGCCAAGCAAGAAAAGGAAACCTCACAGTCACACACATACACTGTCCCACACACACCCACACACACTTGTTGCCGTCTGGTGTTTTCTTTTTGACAGGATGTAGACAGCTTTTACACTTTGTTCTTTTCTCTTAGCTGATTACTAACTTGGATCAGCATGTGATTCTTGAAAGCCACAAGTTCACCCTGACCTTTCTGTTCAGACCAGAAATTCACAGAATTTCACATAAACTCATTAAAAGGGGATATGAATGACCTCCATGCTCCCTCCACAAATGCATTTTTTTGGAATGGCTTTTTTGAGGTATAGAGGCAAAGACTGGAATATTCATTTCAAGTGGTATTTATTTCTTGTGTAAAGTGAGTGTGTAAAGGCTTTTACTGAAAGTGCAGTTTAATCGAATCTCCAAACAAAATGAACAGTGTTGAACAGGATTTTTCATAATCTGTTTAAAACTCATTTCTGCATCAAGCCCAGCCAGGTCAACTATAACGCAACAAAACAAAAGGTCTTGGGCAATACAGAGGTATATTTACTTCATTTCAGTATTTAAGTACTTACAGACATTCCTGTATCTGTACTTTATTACTTTCATTTAAGAACAAAGACCATTATTTTACCCACTGAAGATGAAGATGTATTCACTCTATTAGAGTAGATTTTTACCAAAGCCCAACACTAAATAACAACTGGAACAAGTATAACTCACTTATGAGAGCTTTCAGAATTTTTTTTTTTTTATCAGAAAGCTACAGCATTACATCAAGCATTTTTACAATTTTTTAAATCCTATTTATTTTACCCATCCCCAGGCTGGACCACTGGGCATGAATGGCAGTGGCGTTGCAGGCATCCCACAGAAATATAGTTATATCCTTACCCTTCCTGCAACCAAGCTCTTTGCTTATGTTTCATTGAATTGGAATGTTTATTGCTTTAAATAGTAAATCTTTAAATCTTTAAATCTGATAATGAAAATATTAAAACTATAATAACTGAAAAACACAATACAATTTATATTTTGATAGATAAGGTAAGATGCCACAGGCAGAAATGAGGATCTTGGTTCCACCAAAAAGGATTTTTTCAGATTTTTGGGTAAACTGCTAAAACATGTCCTCTTGATGTGAAATTAATGCGAAAAAAACTCAACAGTGAATATATTTATTTCAGTGTGTTTCAACAGACATTCTTTCACATCTAACTTTATTTTCAAAAGTTTTGCAACTTTAAGGAAAGTTTAGCCCCAACCACACAATTATCTCAAGTCATTTATCATTGAGAGTTTCTTCTGTGAAATCTATTGTCTATTGTCTTTGTCTATTGTCTATTGTCTATGTCTATTTCCTTTTTTCCTGGTGAAATCTTTCTAGGCTGCTTCACATAAACACCTTTCTAGTAATGTCACTACTTTCTCTTTTGTTATCCGGTGTCAAACAGAGGAGGATGGCTTCCCCTTCTGAGTCTTGGTTCCTCCCATAGATTTGCTTGCATCTGTTGCCTTTGCTTTGCTCTCAAGTGGCTCAAAACTGGATTCTTTGTACTTACAGCAGCAATGACACAGCTGTTGCATATTCACTGAGTGAAGTCCATCCTTAAAGTTCTCGCAGCTTTTCTCTTTCAGAACCAAAGCAAATATCCTTTAATAAGCATATTCTGAAGGATTCTGCATATTGGATTAATTAGATTTTGTGCTAAAACGCCTAGTGATTTTGTGAAATCTCTGAAGTGCCTTCTTAATAAAATAAAGTCATCTGAAGACTAGGTTTTTGGGATTTTTGTAAATATGCAAATGCATTTGTTTGAATTAGATATTATGTCATTTGTTCATCTGAAGTTACTTTTTCCCAAAAGCAAGCTACAAAAAAATAGCAAAACATTTGTAAACAACTGGCAAAGATTGAAACTGATATCCATTGTTTCAAAAATGACCATTTAGCATATTTATAAGTGCTTTCATACTTGAACTTAAGCAGAATATCTGTATTTTCACACAAGTACAAGATCTAAGTACTTTGTCCATCATTAATTATAACTGTGTTTTATGCTGCACCTAGCAAGCTCATTTATTTTGGCTGAACATGGCATAATTAAACTGACAAAAAATGATTTTTACAGTAAACGAGCCAAGAGGCAAAGCCTATATGACACGGACTCAGACACACACACGCACACAAATGCAGACACAGCAACATCCATACCTTGAGACAAAGCGTTTACCTAGCATTCTAATTCTGCCTCAACACCCCACTCAAACCACATGCTGATAAAGAGTAAATATTGTCTCTCAGCTTTCCATCTCTCCTCCATCTCTCTATCCACCTTAACCACATGCTGATGCACAAAAAGCTTTCACGTTTCTCTTTTTCTGCCCTCATTCCTTATCTTGGCCCCCTTTTTAGTCGGCTGTGCTATCTCTCCATGTTAACCACACGCAAAGGTGGAGGCACATAAGCGCAACAGTTAAAGAACACAAAAATGAAACTAATGCTGGTCAAGCCTCATCAGATAGGATAAGATAATGCCCCAGCACACATAACTCGAGAGTGGTGCACTAAATCAAATGTGTTTAAACAGAAACACAGCACAAAGAAGTACTGCACAAATTCTAAGACATCACTATCATGAATAATAACACTTTATAGCCACTGTATAAAGATAACAGATAATATTCATTTGTTCCATTTCAGTTTAATAAGCAGAACACACACTTATCAAGCAATTTGTTCACTCAAATATATTAAATTATTAGAGATGTGTGGCCTTAAATGATGCAGTAAAGCAACGGAGTACGATTCTGTTTACAATCAGTACGAAAGCTCATTATCATAGCACGGTTATTCATAAAAACGTAAAGCAATTGGTGGAAAAATATGTTAAAAGACCTAAATAAAATTAAATAATCTCAGAGGCATCCATTTTTCTCACCTCAATTTGATTGATTATATCTCTGAAGTTATGCTCACTTACTGCAACAAAGATATAATCAGGCATTTGTCCTGTACCGTAAGTGTGATGGAAGTAGTGATATTATCTTTAAACTGCTGATACAGCAGAAAAGAAAACAAGCCCACACTGAAGCTCACTCTTAGAAAAACAGGTAAAATGTTTTTTTTTTTTTATTCAATGTTGAATAAAGATCATTGTTATTAGTTTTCAGTAGTTTTTAATAAATTTGACATCAGGGGTTCATCTTCTTATCTGTTCAAACTTCGGAAAAACTGAACTAAGTGATGCGTACTGTGTTTGTTAAAGTGCCTTTAAGTCTTATGATATAAATTTTTGCGTCATAATCCTTGTCCCTTGATTAGACTGTTCAAGAAAAAAAAGGCAAAATATTCAGGCTTAAAGATGCTTTCATTGTTATGACCTTTGAATTTCATGTTCCCAGATTTTATATTTTTTTATGAAAATGTTACAAATCAGTGCAGGCTTAACCATCACTGTCATTCTCTATGCCCCAAACATTTACATTTAGATTTATCTATCTCATTTACACAATATTTTATGCAGTTAGATGTAAAATTTTTTCCAAATATGCTGATTTTGGAGGTGAAAAACTATAATACTACATTATTACAATTTATGTCTATCTTCTTTTAAAAATGGTGTCACACAAGATTCACAGGACATCTCTATTTTTTCAGAGATGGATCTTTAGAAGTTTTCTAGTGCTAAAATAACTTTTTGTGGTACCATTTAAGAGTCTGATGAGACCTTTTTGGAATGTAGGTTTTTAAACAATATATTACAGAATATTATTAATATGTGTTAATAGTATATATTAAAATATGTTTCTGCTGACTCTCAATATAAAATCCAAATTGATAATAGTTAATATTCATAATTTCTGGGTGTGGGTTCATGGAATTAGTGGTTCTGAGATGCCTATGTTCTTATTTACCCTGAAAATGATCTTAGATTCAGTTTTTCATGTACAGTACTGTGCAAAAGTTTTAGGCAGGTGTGGAAGAAATGCTGTAAACAAAGAATGCTTTCGGAAATATAAATAATGATTGTTTATTTTTAGCAATTTACAAAATGCAAAGTGAGCAAACAAAAGAAAAATCTAAATCAAATCAATATTTGGTGTTACTACCTTTTGCCTTCAAACCTCAACATCATCCAGTGTGTCTGGATTACATGAAGAGACAGAAGGATGTGAGGAAGCCTACATCCACAGAAGATCTGTGGTTAGTTCTCCAAGATGTTTGGAACAACCTACCAGCCGAGTTCCTTCAAAAATTGTGTGCAAGTGTACCTAGAAGAACTGATGCTGTTTTGAAGTTAAAGGGTGGTCACACCAAATATTGATTTGATTTAGATTTCTCTTTTGTTCATTCACTGCATTTTGTTGATTGATGAAAAGAAATGATTAACACTTCCATCTTTGAAAGCATTCTTTGTTTACAGCATTTTCCAACACCTGCCTAAAACTTTTGCACAGTACTGTAGGTGGACATGGACATTGGCTAAAGATATCAGACATTGCACAAAGCTATATGGCTGCACGTCTTAATACAAAACAACAGCATTTGTGATTAAAACTTTCAACACTCACAAAGACCATTGACCATTCATGATGTGCTGAAAAAGCACCATCAGAGCTCAGAATTTACTGACCAAGAACAAAGTGGACAGACTTCGTACTGCTCGCTGAGTGTGCTATTTACCACATTACTATCCAAAGAGCATCATTGTTAGGGTACCACTAGTACAGTAAACTGTACCACTAGTTCTAGTCCCTGATTTGGGTTTTAGGAGCTCTGAGAGATTTACCCATTTACAGCAGAATGCACACACGTGCCTCATAACATTCCTCTATAACCCTCTTTCTCAAGTGGCATTATAACTTATGGCCAAGAATCCAAGAAGCATGCTTGACTTATAACAAGGATAGTCATCCCTCCGCCCCATCAGTAAAGAGCAATGTTACCCAGGAGAGCAATTATCACTCTCTCCCTCTTTGTAAAGAGCTCTCTAATGACAGTGATAGCAACCTCTTAAGGCTTCTGCCGCCCAATGTTGGTACTATCGACTGAGGGAGTGCAAGCTAGTAGATGGAATCTGTCATGACTAAATTAGGGAGAACATTTCAATAAAGAAAAGTTATAAATCAACAAGATAGAAATTCTTTTCCACTTCTTCATCAAACCACATCAATAAAGATCACACAGCACGACAATGTACAGTAGAAGTGGAAACTAAACCACTGATTGCTACTAGATTGGTAGGTGAATATAAAAAGGTGAATGTTTTTCTCTGTAACCTTCCTCTTTTTTCCCTGAAACCCCCCATCTGCATTTTGCATGGTAAACACTTAAAAACCTCAAGGTTCCACTAACGGAAATCCTCAAGATGAACACAAGACCGCCTCATGAAGACAAAAATGAGAAATTTTTGTGTCTTTGAGACAAATGCCTAATTGTCTCAAAGACACAAAAATGGAATAGAAAATGTGTTGGACACAAAAACCACATTAATAAGTGAAGTTTCTAGTATGCAAGTCAGCAGAGTGAGTGAAATTATTCTGTAAATATTTCTTATTATTAAAAAACCTAATCCTCTTCCAAAGCCTAGTATAATTCAAACAATTTCATGAAAGTCACAGCTTTGCTCTTTGTAATTTTCAATTTGAATCACAACTTGCTTTAAATTCTTTATGTACAAACTGCACTATAGGATTTTATGGATTAATGTTGCCTGCCTTAATTTATTTACCATACATATTTCAAGTCAAGTCAAGTAGGTTTTTATGATCATTTCAGCCACATACACAGTACACATTTATGCAGAACACAATAAAATTGGAGTGAGAACTGCCAAGAATGTGAATCGCCATGGAGTCAACTGAGCAATTAAATGTCCATTTACTGAATTAAACAACCGACATTAAAGTAACTCTCAAGAAATTTGCTCGGCATGACAAAGATCCTTTCCTGCTGCACAGGCTGCTGCCACTCATACGCACAAACTCAGGAAATTGTGAGAAGATTAGTGAAAGTTTCTGTTTTTGCAAGAGAAACAGAAAATAACAGAGAAAAAGAGTGGAACATTGGACAGGTTTCATAAAAGATATAAATGCTTAGGATGTGATTTATGCCAGAGTGTAATGCTTTTTTTCTTTTCTTTATATACGTTGATCAAAGTGGCTCTTACCTATTCAAGAAATATTAAAGCTATCACATATTGATGCCCCCTTCTTTAGGGAAAATAAATGTAAAAAAAATTCTTATCATACATCAGCTCTTATTCTTCTAAACTTCTTTAAACATATGAATATAAAGCCTTTTGAATTTAATTTTTATATTTATCACAGGAAAGCTAAACATGAGAGAAAGCAAAAAATGACTGTGACTGAGACTGAGACGTTTCGGATAGTTTTTTGAGACTGGAGCACATGTGTAGATCTCCAAAAAAGGATTTATTAATGTAAGAAAGTGATAAAAGGGATGTTATGAAGCAAAAGTCAGGGACGAAAAAGAAAAAACCTATGTCTGCACACCTGTAAAAACCTCTACACTTAAACACAAACGCTTGTATGCACACAAACACATATATACACATACACACACATACACGCACACACGCACACACACACAAACACACACACACACATAAAGGGTGGTCCCAGTAACACCACAGTTGCGCAGCTGGTAGTGTTCATGGGGTGAAGTCTGTAAAGGGAGAATCTAGTGCAGCGTTGCACCGTCTTATCTTGCAAATTCTGAATACTTGTTTAGCACTGATCTGTTTTAAATATTTCTCTGCTTTTTGTTGCCATTTCACTGCTGGTGAAGGCCTGTCCAATAACAGCCCTCTCCATCTCTAACATACACAAAGTGCAGTAACCTTCACTTTACTAGACAATCATTCTCTCTGTGTCTTTCATTCAAACTCAAAGATACGCTTATTAAGAGAAGACTGACTGGCCATCAAACCTAAATTTCAAACCTAAAAGAAATTTTGACCATTATTAACATTACATGGAGAACATATGTGAATCATAAAGCCAGTAATCATTTTAATCAACCTTTCTGATCAGCCAGCATACTTTCACTTTTTGTTAGCAACATCAACCATTTAGTTCCTCTGCAAAGCTGCAAAAACAATTAATATTTTAGGAGACATAGTCCATTATTAATAGCTTGGCAAACTGAAAAAGCAAGCTTCTAAATTAAAACATAACGTGAACTGTATAAAATGTCATTTTTCGTTGTCAATAATTTTATTCCAATTAATTAATGCAATGGAAAGCTCTGCAGTCAAATTTGGTAAACTGCCATCAGGTGCCTGTTTGTCTAAAGCTACTGACAAAACATTCGGCTATTAAAAGGGGAATCCCACTGAAGTTTGGAAAGATCTGTGTAATTAAATTATTAAAATACAGAAAAGTCATTCGGAGTGGTTTGGTATTTAACATTCCGTTCAAGAGAAATCCACTGCGTCATTGTTCAGAGCGGTGGTAAAAGGACCCAGACATCTGAAGAGCTCACTGCCACTAAAAGCATCCACACAGAAAGCTGCTGTGTGAAGTGATTACTAATGTGCTGTCTGATGTGTAACGTGTATATGCACAAACTCGGAAGTCTTTTTACATGTAGGTCCACTCATCGTTTTGGATCGTGGCAATTTTGGCACTGTAGACATTGCGACCCTCAGGTTTCACTGTAAACAAAACTAAAATGGAATGGACTTTTTCACCTACCCGCTCTTATTAACTTTGTTTCAATCTGAGCAATTAAGGCAGGAATAAAGGATCTCTTTTAAACTCAGCTATAAACAGTTCTTCCATCATAAAGCCTTTTAAGTTGATCAGTATTTTACCAAAAGAATATTTGGCTGTGAGAAGGCCTGGGCCGTAATGGAAAATGTAGGTGTCTCATGGGCCTAGGGACAGTCCTTAAGGATAGGAATCATCTTTAACCCATATCCACAGTCATGGAAAAGGTCATTGAACCTCAGACCGGTGGGCTTGCTCTCTCAGTGTGGGCAAAAACTGCTTTCCCACAGACCTGTTAGTGCCTCCAGAACCATAAGTGATTTCAATCAATTAAAAAAAAACACAGTCTAAATCAATTTGCAAGTAAATACGAAGCACTGATACTTGGCAAAGTGGAGTTCTGTGACTTTCTAATGAAAAGGCATTTAGTTTCTGTAAAATTATTATTATTTATTTTATTTTTTTAATGATTTTCAGGGGAAATAACAGAACACGTTTTTTGAAATGATAAATATGACCATAGAAAGATAAAATCTAAAGAATGTCTTTAAAACAAATCACAGACTGGCGAAGATCTGAGAGTTAAAGCACATTTGGACAACCCAGGCCTTGTTTAGCCATTGAAGTGCATATACTCATAGTAACTATGCCAGTCTTTTTAAAAATGTTTTATAGTTTTTCACAGGTTCTCCTGCCAATGGGATATTTTGAATTCACGGTATATGCCACACAGAATAATGGGACCCTGCAGGTAGTCTGTATTTATCAAGGCAAAGGTACTTTCCACATCTGTCATTATTGAGATTTTTGCATTTATTTCAAAGAGTGCGCAGATTGACTCCTGAGTTTCTAAAGTGAGGATGAAGGCAGATGAGAACTATGTTGTGGCATATTTTAGCTTCAGTTATGTGTCAGAAAAGACGTGAAAAACCCCTCTCATTCACTCTACTAACTTAGGCTCCTATCCCACACCTACAGAAAAAGTCAAAACACTAAAGGCTGGATGTCGTACAAGCACTTGGGTAAAAAGAAGTTGTACACAATGAACAAGCTAAGGAAAAAAAAAAAAAACCTATCTCGATTTCTGGTGAATTCCAAACATTAAAGCATTCTGTGTGACAGGTTCTTGTAGTGTTCACACAAGCTCTTCTTTCCTTTCATCCCACACACGCTCACTTTCTGCTTACGCACTTTAAGACCCCCAAAAGTCTCGACAAAAAACTCAGAACATATTTATTTTTCTCCGTCGTTCTCGGTTCCCACAGAGCCCAAGGCTATGATCGAGTGTACCAGTGACCGGAAGTGCACGTATCTCAAAAGTCTTGATCTTAAAATCTCAAAAGAAAAGGAAGCCTTTTGATAAAATGCTCTATGCTGCCGCATAACATTGAACATTTTATCAGAAGGCAGAGCTCACTTACAAAGACGCTGCCTTAGGTGGCACGACAGTTTCACTCGCCAGTAATTTGTCAGACATAATATGGCGGCCTTTGCGGCACACTTCCACCTGAATTTTGTAACCCAAAAGGTCAGAGGTTGCTGGTGACTGGAAATGGCTAGAGAGGGGGTTTATCTTTTCTAAACCTGCTCATAACCTGTAATGCAACAATCAAAAAGTCGCACAGTTCAGAACGGCCCTCCAGGCTAATATCGGCTTTATTGCTTTACACTTTAGCAGCAATAGTGATGGTCAGACAGTGCAACCGATGAGGCATGCAGAAGAAGTCTTGTATAGTGATGTAAACTAGCATCTCACACACCCACACAAACATACACTATCACTCATTCACACGTACATGTATGGTTGTATAAACAAAACACAGGGGTTCCTACCTCGCATCATCTTCACAGTGCTGTGAAGTCTCTCCCTGGCGAAGCTTTTTGTTTGGTCTAATACTCTTAATATTATCTCTCTGTCTGTTTCACTATCTGTCTTCTTGATGATACTGTTTAAGTGTGGGAGATCACACAGAGATTAAGTGGTTTACTGACGTGTGTGTGCGTGTGTGTGTGTGTGTGGCTGTGCAAAGTGACACAGCGTAAGGGGGCCTGTCCCTTTCAAACAAAGTAAGTGAGTCTCTCTCTCTCATTCCCTCTCTCTCTCTCTCTGTCTCTCTCTCTCTCTCTCCCTCTGTCTCTCTCTCTCACTCTTTCTCTCTCATTTTTACTCACTCTGCTTCTCTGCACCAATTTAACTTATTCCCACTCTTTGTCGTGCTCCCATAACTCTTCTGTCAATGTATCAAAGACACTAGACACAATACTCAAAAAATAAAGAAAGTTTGAATCCTATGTGTTCAGAAATGTGACTGGCAGACATTGCTCGCTTTCCCGTCAAATCACAGCCCGTATACTGCTCGAACAGCTCTTCACGAGAGGTGAGTAGTAACTAGTTACAATTCCTCAGCTTACTAAGCAAAATCTGGATGTATTCATTCATCCTTGAGTAGTAGCAAACCTAAGTAAGATATTTTTCTGCTTGGATTACTTTTTTGTTTGCAAAGTTTAACATACTGGGGAAAAATTTTAAATCAAATTTTAACCTTAGTCTGCAACACTGAGTTACAGGCTCTCTTTTTTATATTTCTGGAAGTTTAATTGGAGCATTGTTTCTTCTTTGGGATTGGCCGCAACACCCAATAAACTGTCCTAAAAAGCCAGTCTGGCTTTTAGTTGATGGAGTGTACCAAAAGGGCGCTAAGACGTTCAGTCACACTTTGTTTTGAGTAGAGTCTCAAGATTTAACTATGATACTTGAATTGTTAACAAACAACAGACTGAGTCTAAGTAACCCCAGGATTAGATTTAGGTTAAGGTTAAGGATTTTGCTTGAAGTAAAGGTTAGGGTTAAGGGTGTGGTTAGGGTTATATTTAACAGAATCTCTTATACTCAACTTAATATTCTATTGCATTTAATGGTCAGTAACTTCATTGTACACAGGGTCAGCATCTACAAAGCATCTGTGGGAGACTCAAAAATTACACTATGATTCTAAATGTGCACTAGATTTTTTTGTCTTTACTAGACTAGTTCATTTACTTTTGTTTCAATATCCCATGGAAGTAATAATACTGGGTTTAATTTACTCTTCCTGCATCTTGATCTCACTTTCCCTTCACAACCTTTAGAGTGAAGCACTGATGATTATCAAATAATTACACTGCCTTACACCAAGCTTACTGCATCACAGCATAGAAGAGAGAACCACAAGCCACTAAAAATGACTAAAAAGGAAGATACAGGCCCTTCTAAGATATAGGCCCATCCTTTTACACACAGCAAAGCCTTCCCATTTATAAGGTGGAGCGTACATAAAAGGTTGCATTTTAGACTGGGCTTTCGGTTAGGAAAAGCAGTGGAGTGTAAGGCTGATTGTGTCGAGCCTTTCAGGACACCAACTATTTAAAATGAACAATAAAAAAGAAACATTAAGATGAGAGTGTGTGCATAAGAGTGTGAGCAGCTTACACAATGTGCAGGTGTAATAAAGACCCGCGCAAGTTCTGAACGGCAGCCTTACAAAAATACACTCAGATGTTATCTAGACTCAGGTGGCGCTCATTCACACCCCTAGAAAGAAAGAAATAGAGTTTGAGTGTATGGGTGTGTGTGTGTGCATGTGCATTGGCACGCGTGCGCGTGTGCGTGTGTGGTAAACAATACCACTTCTGCGCTCATATAAACACTTAGCTCCTGTGTCTGAAGTAAAAATATATATGGAGGCAGGTGCAGAGTGTAGTGGATGCTTGGCAGGTGTAGCTGTGCATTCCTACATTGCTACAAGCCCACCTCCATAACCACAGGAACACGGCTGCCCGACATGCACCCATCCCTCACTCCATGGGCATATATTTTACACACACATACAAAAACACATGCTCAGTACAAAGCATGTAACAATGCATTGTGACACATAATAACATGACAATGTGCATCATAGGGGACATTCTCTTAATTTTGATGTCATACACATTCCCCTCCTGTCTCCCAGCTATAGTTTCATTAGTAGATCAACATTATAGATCGACAAAATAGATCCAGCCCTTTTGTTTGCCTTTGATTTACAATATCATCCTCAAAAATGCCATCAGGTAACTAGTCCAGTAGTCTATTATGCCCACTTCAAATCATAACTTTCACATTAGTTTCCATTTTTATAGCAAATGTATAGCAATTAATGTTTTGAAATCTTCAGCTATTGCATCCATGTCAGACAATCAGTTACCACAGAAAAGAATTTCAGATTTGTCTACAATTTTGTTGTTTATTTTTGTTGCATCTCTTAATGTGACTCATGATCTTAATCACTTAATCACTCTTCTGTTGTATGAAATCTTAGTATTCTGTATGATCCATCACTTCATTTTGATCTGCTCATCAAATCTCTTCCCAAATGTAATTTTTCTATCTTCATAATACTACCCACATTGGCCCTTACATTCTCTATGTCTTATAACTGCAATACATTCACAACTCTGCTGTGAGAGTTCTACCTACACCAAACGCTCAGCACACATTACCCATACCCTTTCCCAATTAATCTAGCAGCCTGTTCTGTCCCATGTAAAAGTTTAAATTCTTAACTCTTACTTTAAAGGACTTCATGGTCTTGCTCCACTTTACCTGTCTTAACTGATTTCACCATACTCTGCACCCTGGTATCTCCCTCCAACAGCAATTGTCCCTCATATCAGGCTTTTCAGTCCTATAGTGCTGTTGCTCTTAAACTATTGAACTCCATCTTTCAGTTTCTACTCAGACTCAACTGATCTTTAAACTTACAGACTCACTAATTCCCTTCTTAGCATTAGCCGGATCATCAGAAGACTCCAACTTTAGTCTCTGATGATGCCATAACCATATGTGGTGGCCAGTCTAAAAAAGGACAGTTGGTCGTATTCTCTCGGTGGGTAGGCTGCCATCCAGTGCAATATCCTCAGTCTGTTAGCTGTCAGTGTTCCCCTCCAAGCTTGCTAAGCTGTTCAGTTACGTCCATTAGTGGAAAAAAGTGTCTTTTTAGTCATTTGGTTTCCTGTTAAATACAAGGAAATGCATCATTAATAAGCCTATCTATTCTGTCTGGCATCTGATTATGTGATACAGCAGCTGCAGCCAGAGAGGCGCATAAGCAGCACTGATAGTGGCACCAATAAGAGGTCTGAGGCCACTCAGAATCCAGGGCAGTATGACACTCCAGGTTAGACTGGGACCGGAGTAGGACCGGTTTATGCTTATTATGTAACAAAGTTATCATTAAAGTATAAATTATTAAAAGCTTGTCAATACATGAGCAGAAAACGTGAAAAATAAAAGAACACCACAGTCTCTATACTCACTTAAGTGTGTCTTCCTGGGTAGAGGGTTCCCTAAACAAGGAGAAATAAGTGCAATAAGATTTACACCCATAGCCTTTAGATGCTCTCACACACACACTGAAACACACAGAAACACACACACACACACACACACACACACACACACACACACACACACACATACAACAGTGCTCAAGGTAAGTAAACAGACAAAACTTCTCATGGTCACATCAGTCGAAATGGATACAACCTGTACGTCATTACATTTTTAGGTTTTAACTTTCAAACAGTATTTAGTGTGACACTGCATTTTACAGAATCATTTTTTCACCGCAATGTAAAATTCTGTTGAATTCATTATTCATTATTCATTTATTATTCGCTGTTGGTTAAATTACAACTGTGAATTTTTTATTCCCAGGGGAACTGAATCCAGGTTAGGAATAAACACCTTGGTTAACTTAAGTCTGATTTTCTATGGGAAGAAAATAAACTGGTAAAACTCAATAATGTTCAGAGCAATGTTTTTTGTGGGTTTATTTAAAATAGAGTCAAGTTGGAAACAAAGACCAACACTCTTGTCTCTTTTCACATGCTCAAAGACACGCACACATACACACACAATCAAGTTTCCTTAACCAAGCAGTAAGAGGCAAAAACCCAAAAGGCCCCCTTTTGTTTGTGAACACACACTCACACACACCCCAGCTCTGATCTCCACTGTCTGACGTTTGACCACACTTTGAGCGAGTTGAGATTTGGTGCTGGCTTGGCCGTTTCCAAAGAGTATTTTTAGATGTGTTTGCATGTCTGAAACTACACAGCAGGTAAGATAACAATCACTGGGCAATGGGCTGCATAACTCTCTCTCTCTCACTCTGCTTCACTCTCTCTCTTTCGCATTGAGACCGTCTCACATAGTGTCTTTGAAGGGCTGTGTGGCTTTATGAAAAAAAAAGAAGAAAAAAAAAATCTTTTGCCTATTTAGCGGAATCATACAAATAGGTGAGTGGCAACATGCAGATGCATTCGGAAACTCACAGAACACACAGTTTCACAATCATTGTTCTTTACAGTTTTATTGTTAAAGGCGTGCTTCTGCAACATATAAAGGTTTACAAATTTTAACAGTGGACAATTAAGTTAACAGGACACACACGTGTGTGTGTGCGAGTATACATGAGCAAATTCATCTCTGGGTGACCGATTAAGGGCTTTCCTATACCTGGATTGCCAAGGTGACATAAGGCCCAGTGGAAACAGATCTAAATGCTCCCGGGATTACGTAACCCTCAATATTTACTTTGGAGGGGAAGAGAGAGAGAGAGAGAGAGAGAGAGAGAGAGAGAGAGAGAGAGAGAGCGAGAGAGACAGAGACAGAAAGAATATGTGATAATAATTTGTGATGAAATCTGCAGACTTTAAAACTATCCTTGAGAGAGAGAGAGAGCGAGAGAGAGAGAGAGACAGAGAGAGAGAGACAGAGAGAGAGAGAGAGAGAGAGAGAGAGAGAGAGAAAGATTATTATTTAGGCAAAATTCATTTGCAATAGCAGTCATTTGGAAATATTTCGCAACCAGATTACCAGCATAATCAACATAATTTCTGATGCACTTTAAACTGTTACCCCTTTATAATAAATGGGCCAAGAGAAAAGCCATAAAATTTCTTTTTAAATCTTGCTACATTAACTCATGTTAAAAGGTACAAAGTTTTTTCCTTCACCTATAGTTGCTTTTTTGAAGGTAAAAATTGCTCTGATTGTAAGCATATGGTAAATACTTTTACCTCATTATTGCAACTGATATAAGGAAGTGTGGAGTGCAATCTAATGACATCCTTCATACTGAAGAACTTAGGAGCTTTTACAATAACATACAGAGGTTCTTCAAACTCGTGTCATTTGCAAAATGGTGTTTTGTTACTATATGCCAATATGCATTTATTTGTCTTGCGAGAAGAATAAAATGCACACGCACAGAAACATAAAGATATGTGTGTGAAGTGGTGGTTGTTATGTTGCATAACCAAGCCTTCAAGAACTTGTGTAGCAATAGGAGGTGTCCACTTTCAAGACCTTCCAAACCTTTCTGTTTCAATTTTGAACATTCTGAGGTGCTGCTGCTTGTCTGACCAACACCAAGTAACCTATTACTGAGATAAAGATAAAAAGTATGAATCACTGATGTTATATAAACTACATCAAGTCTAGATTATGTTTTATGTTAACAAACATAAAGAAGTGTTTAATGTGCATTTAATTAGATTTCATTCCATTAAGCTTAGATCATTCCATTGGTCCGATCGCTATGAAATTGAAAAAAAAAAAAAAAGTTTGCACATACTGTAAAGAAAGAAAAAAATTATTCAGGGAATTTTCAATGATGAAGTGAATACCCACTGAGGTAGATACAGAATTTCATATTTCTCACACATTTACCTCTCTCTCGTCTCAGTAACCACATGTAAAAACACTCACACCTCATTCAGAATAAACTGCTTTTTTTTGTTTGCCGACCGTAGCACGTGTGTGAACCCGGGAAAAAGGGCGCTGGGTGGGGGAGGTGTGTGTAACGCTGTAACACGTAGAGTAGGGTAGAGGAAGTAAGGCTGCAAATCTGAAATTAGCCAATCAGCTCCTGGAAATAGATCAGGAGTCCAAACAAGCTCACTGACTGTTAATCCTAATCCAGATTACTTTCCACTGTTACAACACAGCAGTGTTTTAAAGAGCCAGACTAAGTAAGAGAAAGGAAGAATGGGAAAGAGGGAAAGAGAGAGTAAGAAGTTAGTGTAGGAGTTGTGAAATACTTAAGTAAAACCACATGAACATGAAAGAGAAAACCATAAGGAAAATAAATCATCCCTTGTTAGAACAAAATGAGTTTCCATATTCTGCTGGTTCCTGAGTTTTTGCTAGACTTTTCCATGCAATGATAATATGGATTCCAGTCCAAAATATTAATAATAAAAATTTAAAATAAGCGCTCATCATCATCATCATCACCATTATTTCTTTTTAATGATTAAACAGGATATTGCAAAATTATGAAAATACTAAATGAATAATAACTATTTTTGTCTAAAACTAGTTGAAGCTAATGATTAAATAATCATATGGGATTGGGAATTCCCAGATTGAAAAAAATAGACATAAAATATATATCATATAAGAGGTCATGACAAATTTGTTTTAAAATTTTTTTTTAAAATAAGATCATTTATGAATAAGAGGGAGATAAACAGAAGTGATGATAGACACTACCCTGTTTGTTATAGTGAGTCATACCGAATTCTTTCAGTATCTACTTGAGGGGCCCAGAAAGTAGTTTCAAGGGGTCCATTTCCCTCTGGCTCCCCTGTGACATTTCTCTGAAGTCATTAATCTAACATCCGTTTTTAGGTTAATTTGAGTTTTAAATGATTAAAATTTGAGTTTTTAGATTATCTTGTTGAAAAGCCATTCTGAAACTGAATGCTCCAGAAAACCTGCTGCTGTTTCCTGAGTTCACATTTTTTCTGCCCCATGGTCACATTCAAGCTATTCTTGTTTCATCTCACAGATATGTAAACAAGTTATTTTGGAAGGTTATGGCATGACCATAAAGGTTAGTGGTAACTAATGATGCATAAGCATGCTAGCAGTTGTGGGTTTACCCACAGGTATGGTTTGAAATACATTTAGAATCAGAAAGTGGAGCCCTGGGTTTGAAAATGCTCTAATTAAACATGCATGAAAGTTGAGCTAATCTTACATACAGCCAAGAAATCCAATATTTAAACAAATCTGCCTTGCAAACATTTTAATAGCCTTTTTTCAAAACTACCCTTAGTTTAAATAAGGTTAGGTGGGCGAAAGTCTTTAATCATGTGGAATGAGTGCCGATCTGTACGTCAGAATGTTCGTACTGTTCAGTTTCTGCATGAAGAGATTACGGCTTGTTTGGGCACTGAGAGTGACAGTGAGGGGGACTAAAGAGATCATATAAGAAGGCAAGAGTGCAAGAGATAAAAAAGGAAGGGTAGGAGTGTGTGATTGATAGTAGGCCTTGTGGGGAAAGAGTGAGACAGATAAAGAGGGAGGGGAAATGACAGACGGCTGCTTGACCAGCAGTATTATGCGGTACATTATTGAGAAAATGTTAAAAAACTAAACTGATATTAACATTTCACATTTCATCTTTTTCCAGACCATGAAGAGGAAATGGTCTCCACCAAGTCTATAAAGAGGGATATCAAGGGTTCTTACTTCAAGCGACATGTTTTAATGGGTGTGGATTTGCTTGTGCCTCTGAGAATGATACTTCTACTTTTACTTGGTTTTATTTAGGAGGACAATTGCAACTCAAAGTGCAAGAGTAGCTGGTTCTAATTGATGCTTTGTGTTTTATTGTATTCTGATACACTGCTGTCATCATCTGTTCCGTACGCCATGATTGTTTACATGTCACCTTTAAGCTTCAGCATTTTATTTTCCACTTTCCATGAAAGGCTTAGAAAGGCCCTGTACTTTCAGATATTTGCACAAAAATGTTCCAATGCAGTTCTATCCTAGTACAGCCAAGCTCAGGTTATCCTGCCACACCATTTAAAAGACGAACCCTTGTTGTGTGAGGCAGATAAGGATCGCATTGACCCATTATATAATGTCCCTACACCTTCTTCATCTTCACTTATCTTGTTCAGTCACAATCTATAACCATAAAATCCAGTTTTATTCTTGCAGGTTACTAACAGCTAACACAAGCACATTTATGTCACCTTGTTAGCTTCACTGCAATGGACTGAGAGGTGCAGGGTGTTTCTCTGCCTTTTGCATTCCCCGCGACCATGGATGGATGGATGGATGGTTTTTAAGGGTACCTTTGAGTCTTTATAAAAAAGAGGGCTGTCTACCTTCCATCTTTGCTCATATTTTGGCTTTTTCAAAATTGGAATCACTAATTCTGTGCCACCGAATGATTTTTGAGAGTCTTGTATAGTTCAAGAAATTAGCTTGGTTCCTAATCATTTCAGATGTAATTACTCAAATCACACATGATTCACAGGAAGTCACAGTGCCTGTATATCTCAGTACTTCATTTTATTTTATTTTTTTACGCTGGTCAACCTCTCTAGCCAACAATGTTGATAATCTATCGCAGTTTGTAACTCTGGATCATTCTTTTAGTTTAATCAAAAGGCTTCTGTTGGAATAAAGCCCTGTAAAGAGACACTGGTTGACTTGCAGTTATCAGTGTACCGCTCTTATCTCCCACCCTATTCATCCAGCAGTATCATTTTACTGCCCTTTTCTTTCTTCAGCTCTCTGATACAGGTAGCCCCATGTGCACTTGCAGAGTGCCAAAGTGATCTTAAAGGTTAAGGCGGACCGGAGGGTCAGTATTGCGGATTGTGTTTTAGAGAAAATAAATATATAGCTATATAATATAGTTACAGTGTGTGTTTGTTTGTGTGTGTGTGTGTGTGTATGAGATATGTATTTAGATATGAGATATATCTGATATATACAGTACTGTGCAAAGGTTTTAGGCAGATGTGAAAAAATGCTGTAAACAAAGACTGCTTTCAGAATTGGAAGTGTTAATCATTTATTTTCATCAATCAACAAAATGCAGTGAATGAACAAAAGAGAAATCTAAATCAAATCAATATTTGGTGTGACCACCCTTTGCCTTCAAAACAGCATCAATTCTTCTAGGTACACTTGCACACAGTTTTTGAAGGAACTCGGCTGGTAGGTTGTTCCAAACATCTTGGAGAACTAACCACAGATCTTCTGTGGATGTAGCCTCCTCACATCCTTCTGTCTCTTCATGTAATCCAGACACACTGGATGATGTTGAGATCAGGGCTCTGTGGGGGCCAGAAGAACTGATGCTGGTTTGAAGGCAAAAGGTAGAAACACCAAATATTGATCTGATTTAGATTTTTCTTTTGTTTGCTCACTTTGCATTTTGTAAACTGATAAAAAATAAACAATCATTATATTTCTGAAAGCATTCTTTGTTTACAGCATTTTTTCACACCTGCCTAAAACTTTTGCACAGTACTATATATATATCCTCATATATATATATATATATATATATATATATATATATATATATATATATATGGTTTTTAGAGGCTTGTCCTTCAGTTCCTCACTCAAACCCCTACCACTAATTGCCATATTAGTTTCAATGTGCTGAGCAAACAATTCACAGTAGTTTGTAAATAGTCTCAGGATTAATAAATGCACAATAAGCCAATGGTTCACTGGGTTAAGGGGATATACTGCACTGTTATGCAATCATGGTACAGCACAGTTTTTTTCTCCATTCATACAGATCTTTGACCACAAAGCCCAAGAAAATATAATCCATAGTTACACTTCTTAATGTAAGTGAGTAAAAACTTTGGCTAGATCTCTTCTTCTTTATTATAATGTTTGAACCCAACCATGAAGAAATTACTCAATTTATATCTGAGTTCATTCTGTTGAGCTCAGCTCCTGTACTGCTTTGATCTCCTGAACTGCTTGCCGTGCTTATTTTATAGAAGAAATATCACATAAATAAAACAGCGTCTAATAAACCTCAGGTACTAGATGATAGATGTGGGATCCATTGAAGAAGATCTGGAAAACCTGATAGTGAAGCGTGTTTTGCTTTTGACATGATACTTCTTTCAGTCTTCAGAAGTCTTTCTCCAGTTGTTCTTCTTGTTGGTCAGTGAGGTAAGAGCACTTGTGCTGGGTGGGGGTTTCAGCTACTGTATAAGTGCTGAAGAGGTGGGCATCAGGTGGGCACCATGCAGACATGAGTGTGTGAGCTCCCAACGCATGGTCAGTAGATTAACAGAGCGTGTTGCACAGCCTGACATAGATTACAAGGTTAGGTGTGTGTGTGTGTGTGTGTGTGTGTGTGTGTGTGTGTGTGTGTGATCTCGTGCTCTAGGGGTTATTTATAGTGTGTCACTGTGCCAGCCCACCCAATAGCTGCCACTGTCTGTGTGTGTGTGTGTGTGTGTGTGTGTGTGTGTGATGTGAATAAAACTGACATGAAGTGAATGTGTGAGGCAGAGTGAGTGTCTGTAGTTTTCCACACTGACATTGGTTCCTACCTCTCGAGCTCTCGGTGTGGTTCAGTCTCTGCTCCGGAGACTCCGGGTCTTCATTTTCCATAACTTTTCACTCAACTCTCAGCAGCGGCGCCTGCTCTTCCCTGCGCCCGTCCCCTCCTGCAGACCTCTCGCTTGCTTACTGATCAGCTCTGTGGGATACGTGCATGAATAAATCCATGAATAAATGAATAATGAATGCGAATATCGCGGGAAATCAGCGGTCGCGCCGCCGCGAGCGCTTTAACGCAGCGCGCGCCATCCGGCGCTCCGCGGCGGCCGCCGAGAACCTCGCGCAGAATAAAAGCGCGGCCGCGGCTCCTCCGCTGCTCCGGACAGAGGCGGGTCTGCGGGCCGTTACAGAGCGGAGACACGGAGCTGTGGAGAAAGTCCCGAGCTGGAGGCTCAGCCGAGCCCCGTTATGTCACCGCCGTTATGTAATCAGCCCGGAACGCCTTACTGACCCGGAGCTGAGGAGCTTTACAGCAAACACCCTGAACACACACACACACACACACACACACCATCAGCATCATTACTCGCACAGCAACATTACCATCAACACCTTCAGTCCGTCTGTCTGTCCGTTTCCAGTCCCTCTGCCTGTCTGTCTGTCTGCCTGTCTGTTTTTCAGACCATTTAACCTTGAGAACAGCAGGTAAAAATGAAAAAGTCCAATGCATATTAACGTGCTCCCATCTGCACGGCAGCGGTGGCCTTTGTGGGATCGAATCCCTTACCAGCTTGTCGCCCTGAGGTACCCTTGAGCAAGGTACCGTCCCCATCACTGCTCCCTGGGCGCTTTCAATAGCTGCCCCCTGCTGCTCAGTGTATGGGTAAAATGCAGAGGTGCTTCGCTGTGTGCTGTGCCTGGTTACCAAGGACAAGAACGGTCACTTCCATAAAAAACTGCAGGAGTTAAAGGACTAGCAGCTGTTAATATAATCCTCCAGCTCTTTCGCTGTTGTTTTTAATGTAGCGATGTGATGAATCAAACCATTTTTCGAGACGTTAAAAGCAATATCCATTTTACATTGCCAAGAATGCCTTTTAAAAGTATAAATAAACTTTGGCACAAAATTTTATCCTCAACTCAACTAAATAAAAAAATAACATTTTTAAAACCATGCAGGATTATAAAATGCATCAGAAGGGAGCATCTTTCTACCTAAAAGTCTCAGAAAGTGAGAAAAGGAGCAGCAGAATGAGTAATACAGAAGAGAGAAGAAGGGATCAGTTAGATCAGGGCTCTCAGTCGTTTAACACTTGCAGGTTTGCCTGAAGGTGAACGCTGGAGGGATTAAAGGAGGACAGGAATAAGCAGCTGAATGCTTTTGCCATGTTTACATTCTTTAATTGAAATGTCAAGGAGTGGCCCTATATTCTATATATTCTGACGTCTATTATCTTGAGAGAATAAAAGATGTTTTTCTTCACATTTGGAACAAAATAAATGCTTCAAAACTGTTCTGAGATGTTTTCATTTTTTTTTTTCCAGTGTCATCCTGTGAGAAAATGGCACCAAGGCCACCCAAATATTTATTATTTATGAGTGTTAATCACAGCTTGTTGCCTTGAAGATAAAATGCACAAATCGGCATGTTTCACTGTGGGAAAATGAGAACAGAGTGAGCAAGAGAGAGAGAGATACATAGATGGAGAGGTTTTAACGTTCATATAGCGGATGGAAAAAGCCCCACCGTGGTTATTCGCTTTAGACCCACACAAGCCATCAGCTAAAGCCGCCTGGACCAGGGCTGAGCTTGACTACTCCTCAGAGAGAAACACACAGCCTGCTGCCCTACATAGAGAGAGAGAGAGAGAGAGAGAGAGAGAGAGAATATGTAATAATAATTTGTGATGAAATTTGCAGAATTTAAAACTATCCTTGCTTCACAGGATACTGCTGCTAGCAAGCACCAGGACCACGATCCTAAAGTTGATTCAGCTGTGGGATTGGGGCAAAACCAGTGCATGGCAATGGCATCAGGCAGGTATGAATGAATCTGCATGCATAGTGAGGCAAAGACTGTTGGAGAATGGCCATGCGTCAAGAAGGCCAGCAAAGAAGCTACTTCTTCTTCAGAGACAGACTGATATTCTGCAGAAGGTACAGCGCTTGGACTGCTGACATCTGAGGTAAAGTCATTTTCTCTGATGAATCCAGAAAAAGGATTATCCAGTTAAGAAAAGGTGAGCGCTGCAATCACTCCTGCCAACAGTAAAGTATCCTGAGAACATTCATGTGTGGGGTTGCTTCTCAGCCAGGGGATTGGCTCACTTACAATATTGCCAAACAACACAGCCATGAATGAAAAATGGTACAAAAACATCCTCCAGGAGCAACTTGGCCCAACCATTCCATTAGCAGTTTGGTGAAGAACGATTCATTTTCCAGCATGATGGAGTAGCATAAGGCAAAAGTGAGAACTAAGTGGCTTTGGGAACAAAACATTGAAACTTGGGGTCTGTGGCCAGGAAACTCCCAAGACGTTAATCACATCGAAAACTTCCTCACGAGGCAGGAGGACAAACAAAACCCAAAAATTCTGACAAACTCCAAGCATTGATTATGCATGAATGGAACACCTTCAATTTGGCCAAGAAATTGATCGACAACATGCCAGTGTGAATTGAAGAAGTCTTAAATAAGAAGGGCCAATGCTGCAAATATTGACTCTTTGCATACACTTAATGTAACTATCAATAAAAGCTTTTGAGACATATGAAATGCTAGTAATTATACTTTAGTTACCATAGAAACACCAGACAAAAAGATCTAAAAACACTGATGCAGCAAATGTCAAAAACCAACATTTGTGCCAGTCTCAAAAATTTAGCAATGGTTGTAGTGTAAAATCATGGAGTATATTAATACATCGATCTGCCACAACATTCAAACTAATGAAGTGATCAACACGGACCATCTTGCTCCAGTGACACCTCTCAAGGAATGAGATTTATTAGTGTCTTAGCAGGGATCAACTGTGATGGCTAGAAGACTGGACTAGGGCAGAACTTGACTAATCCTCAGAGAGAAACACACAACCTTCTGTCTCCAAAGCAGCAGGTTTGTATGGTGTTCTGGGTATTCTGTGTTAAGTACCTACCTAAATGTTTTCTAGGGCAAAACAACCAGTGAACCAGTGATGGGGTCAGAGGCTCACATGGCCATTTATAGCAAAAGTTAGCCTTTCTGACACCAGGATGGACTATGGAATGAATGCAAGAAGATGAGGCAGTGTGAAGCTCTGGGCAATGTGTTGCAGAGAAATCTTGGGTTATAGCATATACAGTCATGTGAAAAAATTGGGGCACCCTGTGAAAGCCTGCGTGCTTTTGTAACATTCTTGGACATATGGATATTTAATCTCAATTTTAACAATACTGGGAGATTCAAATAATAAAACTAAACAATTAAAACTGAAGAAAAGACTTTTCAAAATCTTCTGTAAAATGTAATTCTACAAAAATGAGATTTCTAGTGAGGAATAAATTAGGAAATGCCCATCTTTATTCCAAATTAAAATGGCTCAAATCACACGCAGGTGTAGCACATCAGGTGCACATGATTAGAACATGGTTACTCAGCATTTTTAAGGAGCTTTGCTCTATTTAGACCTCAGACATTTAGCTTTGTGTGCTCCTGACTGTTGAGGTGAGAGTGAACACCATAGTAAGATCAAAAGAGCTGCCTGAGGCCTTCAGAAAGAAGATTGTAGCAGCTTATAAGTCTGGTTAGGGATTATAAAAGATCTCCAAAGAATTTGCAATCAGCCATTCCACTGTTCGGAAAATAGTCTACAAGTGGAGGACCTCCAAAACAACTGCCAGCATGCCCAGATCTGGCCGTCCAAGCAAGTTCACCCTGAGAGCAGACTGCAACATGCTAAAAGAAGTCTCCAGAAACCCTAATATGTCATCATGGGACCTACAGCAGGCTCTGTCCATAACAATAACCCAAAACATACCAGTAAATCCACCAAGGACTAGCTGAATACTAAGAAATGGAGAGTCCTGAGTGGCCGAGTCAAAGCACAGGTCTTAATACCATTGAGATGCTGTGGGGTGACTTGAGACCGGCTATACATGCAAGAAACCCATCAAACATCTCACAGAATCTCAAAGAATTCTGCATTGAGGAGTGGCGCAAACGTTCCTCAGGCCGACGTCAGAGACTGGTAGATGCTACAAGATGCGTCTCACTGCCGTTATTTCAGTCAGGGATAACACGAGCTAATAGGGGGTGGGGTGTCCTAACTTTTTTCCTCAAAATACACATTTTTGTCGATATCTTTTGTTTAATGAATAAATCAAGGTTAATTTTTGTCATTTACCTGCAATTAAATCACTTTCTTTCCCAGAGACGAATAAAAACAAGATTAGAGATTGATTTGTGAACATTTCTTAATAAACAACTGAATATTTAGGACTTTTTCACACTGTATGTGGATGTTACCCTGAAATGTACCATCTACCTAAACGTTGTTGCAGATAACACACACCCCTTTGTGGCAGCAGTCTTCTTTAATGACCTTTTAAAATTTCTTTTTAATTTCTTTCAGGCAACACTGCAATTGTTCAGGAATATTTTGAGGAACACAACAGTTGAAGGCTTCTCCTTGCCCTCCAAATCCCCTAGATTTCATTCCAATCAAGCATTTGTGGGAAGGGCAGGACACACCAGTCTGATCTGTGAACGCCCCACCTCACAACCCCAGCACTTCAACAATTTGATAAAAAAATACCTTGGTGCAAATACCAAACACACATTTAAAGGTCATGTGGAAAAAAGCTGTCAAAGTTGTTTTGATGGCACAATAATAGTCAGGTACACCACATTAAAGACAACATTGGTGAAAGGCAAAGTCACTGCTGTGGTGATCTGGGGATATGCCTGAATACTGGAAATTTAAAGCAGATGTGTAAAAAACGGCTGATGTGAACTTATAATAATAATAATAATAATTCTACAGTCAATTAGAAACATTTCGTTATTCTGAATAAATGAATCTTTTCAGTCACAAGCCTTGATCCCAGTCAGGCACAAAAACAAAATCAACAAGTGCTATGTTAAGTGGGCACATGTGGATACAGATCTGTGTAAACCCTTCACAGTAGCGATCATGGACGGAACAGTGTTATATAGGCAAAATGATCAAGGAGAGAAAAGCAAAATAAAAACCATCACTGGTTTGCTTACTGCTTGTCCTCTGGCTATAATTATGTGTGAGACCTGACTTGAGAATTTATTTTGAATTTATAAACTTGTCACCATATTATCATTCACTAATGTTTGATTGGGAAGTTCAACTGAACATCCATTTGGAAAAATAATTTTCAAAATCTTCATTTGAATACCCTCCCAGTAGATTTCAACAGATGTTTAAATTGTTGCTAAACTGCTTGGTGAGCCACTCAACAGTGTTAAGATAGGATTTGGACTCTTAACTTGAAGTTAAGAGTGAAGATAAGAAATTAGTTTAGGGCTTCAGGGTTTGTAAATAATGGCTATAAGGAGGTTTTCATCTTTTCATTTCATTTTCTTGAAAAATCTTAATTTTAATTCCTATTCCATGTCTTGGATTTTCATTAACTAATTTGAAGATATTGTAGACAAAACATATGAAAGAGCAAGACTCACTGGCCAGTGAGAATGGACAAAGGTCAAACCACACTATAGCATTTGAAACATTGCACTGAATAACTGTAACTTCAAAGACTCACTATATGAATGGATCTTCCTCTGATGTGGACACTGTGTCATTCATTACCATAAAGCTGTGGTGATATTTACACCTTTTTACCAGAATAACAGACAAGGGGGAGGAAGCTACAGCAAGGTATACATGAGATTAAACGCTCCAGAATCTGGAGGTAACACTGTAACTGCACGTTGACGTTTAATTTCAGTTCAGCTTTGTCAATAAATGCTGAATCGTCCACAAACCAGAGATGATATTGTCTTGGTTAAATCCACAGGCCTAAGCTGACAAACACCCTAATTTTAACCTTCACTAGACATTTACATCAGTCCCCAACTCTGGTCTCAGTTGTGACTTCCCTGCTGGAATACACAGTTCAACTTACCTGCAAACTGCCAGGTTTATTTCCTGTGTTTGAGAAGGTAAACTACAAACAGTGCTGGACACCATCCCTCCTGGACTAGAACATATTCCAAACTGAATACATTTATTAACACAAAAACTGATAAGGAGTACAGTGACCAAATGAAATTAGGTGTGAACCCTTCAGATGTTTACTGTCCACAAACAGCACCGCGACAAAAAAGAACACGAAAGACAAACATTTTTGTTTTTGTATTTAGATATATTTTAATGAAAACAGAAGAACAGTTCACATTGGCAGACAGAAAGGCTGTTCTGAGTCCAGTATGTTGGGAGTTGTTCTGAACAGGCAGAGGACGCAGGTGTTATAGAGATGGGCTTGACAGTGGAAACCCCGCTTTTGTTTTGTTTGTTTTTCCAAAAATAAAAATGTAACATTTTTATAAGACTATAAGACATTTTATAAGGCATTTTTAATAACAACTGAATAATTACAGACACATAAAAAAGGTTTATTCCAAAAAGACTCCATTGTCAATTAACTTTCTCAATGAAACTGAAGAAAGCAGCCTTCATGACAAGCGATGCTTGTTGAAATAAACTTTTATAAATAATGTTGGATTATGCCAGCTACCATAACAACAAAACAATGTAAGTGTCATGTAGTCTCACCAACGCTACCCTTCAGTAAGGAGTGACCAAATAAAGAGGTAGTGATAACGTGGGATAAAATTTGATTAACTGTGTAATGCTGTCCCTAAGTGAACTGAGGGCACATTATTTGGCAATACAGTGGAAACTTTACTTTCTATAACCAACATAACTTACAACTGCACAAATAATCAGTAAGGTGCCCTTGGTTACTGTTGCTATGATGACAACTACATGGTATTATTTTATGCCTTAGGGTACATATGAATAAAAAGTCAATTCAAAACACATGATAACCATAAAGTAGTGTAACAGAGCAACAATACTGATTTACATTAGTAACACTGTAACTTCTTTTACGCAAGTGTTGTACTACTAATGATGAGTCTGTATCTCAAACTGGATGATGTAACATCATATCAAACAGTATCAAATCTTACTACTGCTAACCAAGTCCAAACCACGTTGAAAATTAGCCCAGAATTTTGAGTCAGCAGTTCTGAACCATGAGAAACTAAAATTGATTTTTTTTTTTTTTTTACAGTAGCAGAAAACCAGCTTTGAAAAAACACTTACTTAAACAACAGTCTGCAAAAAGGTTTGAATACAGACTTTTACTATTTACTTATACTGACCTACACTCTGCAGCATCTTCTGCTGCATGGAATTTTGAGGAGATAAAGGAGCAGCACTTCTCAAAACTGACAGCTTTAAGAGAAAAGCTGTGAGGCACTCAAAAAAAATTATACAGATGTGGAATTGATAAAGATATATTAACTTTATACAAATATACTCAAATTACGGATATCATATTTATATGAAAGGAGGAATTTTTTCAGTGTCTTATTAAAAGGAGGTTATTTTGAAAGTATTACTTTGTTCGTTTTAATAGTAATAGTATGGTTTTTCATGCATGTTTTTCAAACATATTTTTAATAATAAGTATGGCACCCTCTCAAACCTCAAAATCTACAACCAAACAGTTAAATTAAATACTAACTTTGGTCAAAAAGCTTTAAATTAGAAAAGTATACAAAATAAATAAACATTTGTCCTGTTAGTATAGCTAATATATATATCACAGCACTGCAGAGGAAGTCTGTGGCTGAGGTTAAACATTTGCACCGCTATCTGGTCATTTCAAACACGCACACACACACATCCACACCTATGATGGCTTCTGGTCTGCTGTAAACTTTACGCCCCAAATAAATGGCCCACATTAATTGACACAAATAACGCTGCGGGGGAGAGAGAGAGCGAGAGAGAGAGAGAGAGAGAGAGAGAGAGAGAGAGAGAGAAGGAGACCATTACCATTAGACAAATTCAAATTTCTATTCTTTTTTCTTAAATTACATTTTTAACAGTTCAAACGATTCCATTATATCACTTATGGTATGTCACATAAGTCTTCTGATATAAAGTATACATCTGTTCAGAACCACCCACTCATGCTGAAGTTATAAGTAGTGTTTCAGTTCACATTACTTTTTGAAAGAGGCACAATACAGGCCAGTCATACAGAACAGAACAGAGTTAAATTACATGTACTGGTCTTAGTAACAAAAACAACATGCACAATTCTAGGAGGCAAAAAAGAAGCTAGGTAAGTACATGTGTGTGTGTGCACCCTTATTACTTTACCTGTTGCATCTGTGTGTAGTTTAGATTCATCACTGTTGGACACTCTGCAGGTTAAAAAGATTTTTCTGCCCTCCACTCGATCCAGAGCACTGTGAATAAGGACTACACTACCCAGTGGTATCGGACTGTATGAAAACAAAGTCCACAACACACAACATTTGTACTTATATATGAAAGTGACTATTTTTATCATTGTGAAACAGCACAGCACACAGTGAGAAACAACGAATTTCAACCTCTGCACACTCATTCACACCATGCAGCATCTATTTAAAGCGACGGGGAGCAGTGATGGGGACGATACCTTGCTCAAGGGTACCTCAGGGCAACCTAGTGGTCTGGGACTCGAACCTCTGACCTTCCAAGCCTGGGGCCTAGTCCCTAACCACTAGGCCACTGCTACCCCTGTATATGTAGGCTGTAGGTTAATGCAAAAACATTTTATTTAAGTCATCCATCCATCATTAGAAGCAGAAACATTTATTTAATTATTCATTTCCATCAGAAAAAAAATTAAATCACCCATAACTGATTTATGATTTAGAAGACCATACCACATTCATTTACTACATGGTCCTTTTCTAATAACCGCCATACCCTTGTAGGCCCTTTTGGACAAGGGTTACCCTTGGCTCACTGATAGGTCTACAGCCCCATACACAATAAGCTGCAATGTACTATATGTTTAACAACTTTCCTCTGTAAGATCTTCTGTAGAGACGGGATCCAAAAGGCTAGCCTTCGCTCCCCACATCTGTCACAAGCGTTTGCTACCTACAACTCCCCAAGTGTCACCAGTTCAACAGTTTTCCTGTATTGGACCACCTTTTGTAGGTACTAACCAAGACATACTAGACACACTACACAAGACCTGCTCCTTTGGAGATGCTCTGACTCAGTCAAAGTCACCTGGATCCTTATGCTTAGCCATGTATCAACTAAGCATTCCAATCCCGAGATCAGGGCCAATGTAACAAAATAATTACATGACATGTCAGTGGTTTTTTTGTGTTGTGGCTGAAGGGAGTACATGCATATATATATATAAAACATTTTTATACATACATATATAAAATTAGTTATTTTACAGAGTAAAATAACTAATTCCCAAAAATCTATAGTAAAAGCATCATAAACAAACTGAAACACTGTCTGTGTGCAGCTCTGAACTTCAGAGTTAAAACATTTATTGTACCTGCGATAGTTAATGTTGAGATTTGCAGTCATAACAGGCCCAGATAGGTAACCAGCGAGAGTGCCCGTCACTGAATCAATCATGGTGGCTATTGCACCTCCGTGTACATGCCTGTAACACAGGAAATCTTGCATCACTTCCTATGCAGTTACGTACCTGGGGAATCCCCATTTCCTCTCAGAAGGACCACAGATATTATTGTCAATCAGCGTTTGGTGACTATAAGTCAGTGGACTTGATATTTACTGTTCATGAGATACATGAGAACAGCTCAGATAAAATTACATACAGTACAAAACTGCCACACCATAACTTGTGTGTAGGATGGATGATTCAGCTTCTGTTACAAAGTACACATATGTTACTTTATTACTTACTAGTTAAACTATAATAATATTTCAATTGTTGAGATTATTATCCATTCCAGACTAATGTGTATAATGTGTGAAGGACCTATTGACCATCACATCATACCTGCATAATAATGAGGACCTTATTAGGGAGTTTGATATCTTTACAAATGTATGTATATAAGTTTTTTTACCTGCATAATAATGAGGACCTTATTAGGGAGTTTGATATCTTTACAAATGTATGTGTATAAGTTTTTTTTTTAAAGTTCACAAAAATGCATTTGCTATAATAATGTATAATTATGTAAGCTATTATTACTCAACATTTTCATAGTATCACATCACAGTAAATTAAATGAATAGTTATTTACTACGATCACACATAGAAAAACAATCAGTACTGCACACCCGTTCAGAGACACTATATAAATGACGTATGAGTTTGCTCACCCAGGTGGTCCCTCCAGCAGATGTCCAGACTGAAACACACACACACATCTCTTCTCCTGTTTGTTCATAAAAATCACATACTCAAATGCTGCTCCGGGCTCTTTTATGCTCCTTGTGAAGAGTCGAGCTCTGGACTGGATCATTTTACTAAGGTATACGCCACCTGCCAGATTAAAAAAGAGGCACTTAAAATTATTTACTAGTACTATGAACTACTTAATATCTGAAAGTGAAAGTGACAACCCTTGTCATTGCGAGGTCACAGCACTGCACACCATGAACCACAACGAAATTGGACCTCTGCTTTTAACCCATGCACACAAACACCGTGCAGCAGTGGGCAGCTATTGAAAGCGCCCGGGGAGCAGTGACGGGGACGGTACCTTGCTCAGGGGTACCTCAGGGCAACCTACTTGTGAGGGAATCGAACCCACTATCTTCCGATGCGGGGCCAACTCCCTAACCACTAGGCCACCGCTGCCCCTTGTACATCTAAGATGTATCTGTTCATACATCTTACTTTTCTGATGAAGGTTTCATGACTGTGGCATCTGCTGATACATAAAACGCTAAAGAACTTGACAAAAAAAGGCACAAGAAATCAAAAATGTGTAATTACACAATAAACACATTAAACTCCTGTTGCTTGAGTTAACATTCTTAACCAAGTATACTGATTCAAATGAGGAACACCCTGTCAGGAGTTTTATTAACAAAACTTACATGCATAAAAGATGGCATATATTACACAGTTTAGCTTAACGCAATGCCCTTGACTTGGAGTTTGAAAACCGAACACATGGGATAGAAAGGTTCATGCAAAAATGTTTAGTGTACTTGAGAAAAGCTGCTGCCACACTCCCTATAGTCTACAATTTATCTCTATAGCCACCTATATCACACATTTATACTGGTTATTAAGGCTTACTATGTGATTCCTACATGTATTGATTGCCTTTTGGAGTTCTGCTTGTTTTACAGACATTTGAGATATGTGGTAACATTCGTATTGGGACATCAGTGAACACAGCAAAGCTGTGATGGATTTTCAGAGGAAAGAGAAAGGTCCATGTAAATCACCTGTGGCATATTTGAGAGAACGGTTGTAACTGGGAAGCTTCCGCCATGGTCCCCTCTCGACGTGGCCCTCCTCAGTCCCCTGCTGACACAGTGCACTGTACTGATCATACACCCTCCGCATGTCTGCGCTCCAGGACGCATTGGGCTGACTGAAGTCCCGCGGCCGAGCACTGAAGGGCCACAGAGACACCTGCTGGGCAGAGAGAGGAGGGTCAGGAGACAGACCTCTCTGGAGGATCATTTTAAAATTCAATAATGTATTCCAGCAAATTAATTGTCACATGCAGAGTAATACAACCTGCAGTGAAAAGTATCCCCGAGTTGCCCTGTGCAATGGCTTAAATCCTGAATACTAACACAGTTGGGAATAAATACAATAAATGGCCTAGCGATTTGGGGCTAGGCCCAAGGATATAAGATAAAGGCTTCGAATCCCAAACTAGTACGTTGCTCTGAGGTACCCTTGAGCAAAGTACTGTTCCCATCACTGCTCCCCAGGCACTGGACAAAGCTGCTCCCTGCTGCACACATATATGTGTGTTAAAAGCAGAGGATGCGTTTGGTCTAAATTCTAGGATTGACCCATATATATATATGGAACAGGGTGGAGTGCCCTCTCAGGGTTGGGAGTGAGGTCCTGCCCCAACTGGAGGAGTTTAAGTATCTCGGGATCTTGTTCACGAGTGAGGGTAGAATGGAGCAGGAGATTGACAAGCGGATTGGGGCAGCATCCGCAGTGATGTGGGCTCTGCGTCGGTCCGTCATGGTGAAGAAGGAGCTGAGCCAAAAGGCAAAGCTCTCAATTTACCGGTCGATCTAGGTTCCCACCCTCACCTATGGTCACGAGCTGTGGGTAGTGACCGAAAGAACAAGATCGCGAGTACAAGCGGCCAAAATGAGTTTCCTCCGCAGGGTGTCTGGGCTCTCCCTTAGAGATAGGGTGAGAAGCTCAGCCATCCGGGAGGGGCTCAGAGTAGAGCCGCTGCTCCTCCGCATCGAGAGGAGTCAGATGGGGTGGCTCAGGCATCTGATTAGGATGCCCCCCGGTGCCTCCCTGGTGAGGTGTTCCGTGCACGTCCCACCGGAAAGAGAACCCGGGGAAGACCCAGGACACGCTGGAGAGACTATGCCCGAAGGAGCTGGAAGAAGTGGCCAGAGAGAGGGAAGTCTGGGCATCCCTGCTGGAGCTTCTGCCCCCGCGACCTGACCTCGGATAAGCGAAAGAGAATGGATGGATGGATGGATGGATATATATATATCCATCTCTTTTATTACTGACAGGTCTTTTGTAATTTGAGATCATTTAAACCTAAACGTAGCACTGCCCAACTTGAATGACCTTCAGCTCTTTAATTACTGGACAGGTTTGACTTTGAGGGTGGGTGGGGTGCATTTCACAAAGCAGGATTTTTGAATAAATTTGAAAGAAAATGAAAAATATGTGCCACAATAATATGAGTCCGACGTGTCTCATAAACATTTTACACCTCGTACAGCAATCAGCCTGGCTTCACAGGACTAACTGCCCTCTCACTGCAACCAAACAAAGAGCCGGTGGCTTTTCTCCTCACAATATCACAATCTGCTCAGAAAAGAGAATCGAGACTGAACTTTATCACAATGACTCTGAATATCGACGGGTTTCCCAGCCCTAAACCAGGATCAGTTAGGCCTGAACCTGAGGACTGTCCCACATGCCTCGGCTCTTCTACTGGGCAGACTCGACTTGGTGGGATTAACAAAGCAGGATTTTTAAATTAGCCAGATAATTGAACCCTCAGCTCGTTTCCTATTGGACAGGCCTGAGAGTCCTGCTTTAATAAGCCCTGGACCTCAACGGGCACAAAAACACGTTACTTTACCGAGAGCGGCCGAAAGTTCTGGAAGGACGAGCTGTTGCGAGAGCGGCTGAGGATGAACAGTCCCTTCGCTGTCTGTAAACGCAGCATGGTCAACATTCTCCCAACATTTACAGCGCTGCTTCAAATAACCAGCCCTCACGGTGCGCTAGCGGCTAAAGATGGTGAAAGTCATTTCTGCTGACTGGCCTCTGCTACACACTGTAGCTTTAATGTGAACGTGACTTTACAAGTCCTGTTGTACTTTTGGCCACTTTTAACACTGTAAAGTAAGCGTCTTTTTTCTTTTTCAAATAAATAAACCCTGGTTTAGCCTCAGCCACGCCGTACCGGCTTCACCGCCGGGCTAAATGACATTCAAGTGTTTCTGTTCGAGCTGCTATTTCCTGCGGCGTAAAGGGGCCGCTCAGTTCGGCCACGCTGTGCCCTCCGCACTTCCCCTTGCTACGTCCACTAGGAAGAACACACCGTATTTAGCGTTACTATGTGCTTAATAACAGGGCAGCTTTATCCATCAATCCTTTTACACATTAGGCTGCACCGAGGTGAAGGGAGCTAGGGGAAGTTAGGGTCACTTGTTCACCTTCGTCCACTAGATGTCACACAAGGCACTACAGCTGCATCAGGAATGGTCCACTTGTTAACTTGTTCACTAACTATTATAAAGGCTGTTCTATATTATGCACTATATGGAGTACCAGAGAGGGAGACGATAAACGCCTGCATGTCCTCTCAGCACATCCATAAACCTCCTCTTTGGCCCTCCTCTTCTTTCCCATCCTCAGCATCCTTCTCCCAGAATACTCCTCACCTTCAAATCCAACCTGAGCTGTCCCTCAAATATACTTGTTCTTCTTCCTGTCCATCCTCATCACTTCCGATGCAAATCTTTAAGCCATTTCCAACCATTTTTTCGTCAGCGCCACCATTTTCCAACCATGTAGCAAAGCTGGTCTCACTACTGCTTTAAAACATAAACACAAAGACCCATACATTTGCCTTACATTTTATGTATTAATTACACTATTAACAAATCCCTGTCAGGTCTCTGTGTCATTAAATGCTCATTTTTACATTTTTGAACAAAATTTGCTGCCTCGGTTTCTGAGGAAACACCTCTACTCTGCTTGTGGATCATCGATTGTTAGTAGTGTAGTTGTTCACTTCCTTTTACAGTGCATTATGGGTAAGAATATAGTGTGCTACCAAGGGAATCTATATTGTCCCTGCCAATTTGAACGCTACAGAATGGCTGGCGCACTAAGTAGATGGTAAGCATATCGTGAATTGAGACACATCCATGACGCGGAACTGTAATGTGACACGTGACTCATCCCAACCGTTGTCGTAACAACCAGATGGCTTCCTTGGTTACCATTGACAACCCACGGCTGGATGGGGTCTTAATATACAGACTGGTAGTTGATTATTTGTTTATTAATAATTAATAATATTGATGTACTAGAACAGCCTATCTTTTTTTAAAGCTCGTTTTCAATGTAAAAGTAAATCTTCGGTCGCTGTAAAATCACGCTTGAGAGAGAGAGAAAGAAAAAAGGTAAGCCACAGCAGTTCCTCTTCGCTGTAGTGTTTTTGTTTTTTTTAATTAAATCCTGTCTTCAATCGTGAATGTTTGGTGTTTATGTGGCGGTTCTGTAACTTTTTGCGTTGCAGAAAGAAGAAGAAATGGCTGACAGACAGGCTGAGCTAGAAAGGTGTGTTCTATTGTGCTTTCTGTCAAATGAAATGAGGATGAAAAGCTCTGGTATGCCTTCGTTAAAGCGACCCTTTAATGACTGGAGAAAGGTGAGGCCTGTCCGTTGTTTTGTTCGCACTGAGAAGAAAAGGCCCATCCATGACCCTGTATTAACATGAATCCTGATCATACATTATAAAGGCCGTCTATGTAATCAATAGGCCTCCTTCCTTATTAATTTAAAGAATTGGTAATACTTCATTGTAGGACAGTGAAGAAGACTACAAGCTGCCACAGTCCTGCATTAATGTTTCTAAAAAGTTTATTCTGACAAACGTCCCTTCTCAAATACTTCAGTTTTGCCCCAGAACAAGCCATCGGATGCTTGATGGAATAGGCCTTTATAACCATCTGCGTGGGTTTGTATCAGTTTTATATTAATCGTTTTAGTAGGAATGTCCTTATCAATTGTGTCACATCCCCTGCTGCTCACTTGTGATCAAATAAAATAAAAAAAAATGTCTGTTTTAATAACAATTACTATGTTAATCATTATCATTCCTGCATTATTTGGGCATGATGTGATAAGTCGTTTTTTCTATTCTTGATTATGTTTTCTTTGCACTTTTCCTTGCAGTATTTTATTTTATATCAATCAATTGATAAATCATTCAGTCGGTCACTTATAAAGACTTAATTGTTAATTAACTTAATTGTTATCGCACTTCTTCAGCTTGACCGGATAAAAGCTTTAGTTGCTGAGTGGTTATAAAAGTGATAACGATCTAAACAAACCTGCTTTTTTTCTGTTTTCAGCATCAAGAATGTTGCTCAAAAGGCAGAATTTGTAGAAGCCACCCATACTGGTTCTACTAGGGCCCTCATGCATGTGCAGCATGTCCAGCAGAGAGAGACTCAAATGGCTCACAGAGCACTCACACTGGTTGGCAGATTAAGTCTTCTTAAAGAGCTTTTTTTGTGTGCAATTTTGAGTCTTTTTTTCTTTTCAAACATGTTGTGCATGCAAATGTCACTGAATCTGAAACCCAAATGCTCGGTATTCAGTTGAGTAACCTGATCTTTTTCTTGCTCATGTTTCCACAGGTGCGCAGAGAGGCACTGCGCAAAATGCTGGAGCAGGAAAAGCAGTTGTATTACACAGAGCTGAGCCAGAGGGGCTTGGCCATATATCAACAGAGGAATTAAAAACACCTACTGTTGTCTTTTTTACAAGTTCTCCGGATCATCATGCTCCCACTATTGTCCTGATTAAGTAGGGCATGTCATATGGAGGTGATCCAACCTACCCTGCATGTTTTGTCAGGTTATTCAGGTATTTTTTGTAGATAAAGCGGAAGAAAGAGCAAATATCTACATTGTCTCTTAGTGTATGTATAGTGATGTTAACATTACAAACCTGCTCTATGCTATTTTCTTTTCTGATGCAAAGCACAAAACAATACACAACTGGCTTTAGCTTTCCTGTGCAATTTTAAGGCAAGTATGCAAAAGTGCAAATAGCATGAGTGTAAATGTCACAGCTTATCCCATAAATGAAGTTCAGTGGAACAGACTAAAGGTCAGTTAATAACAGTTTACAGTTTATAACCGTCAGTTTTTTGTTTTTTAAGAAACAGCTTTGATATTTTATTAAAGGTGAAAAACACAGATTTTTTTTGACCAAAAGTATAACAGAATATCAACACAGGAAAAATGAAAAGCTTTTATTTACGAAACGAGTTTATATTCAGTTTATACAGTTTAGATTTTCAAGATAATGCACAATTGAATTGTTTAAATATGAACAAGGTGAATTTTCTGTCATGTATGCTGTGTGTGAAATCTTACCTCCTCATGTGGAAACTGTACTTAAATCATTATAATATTTTACTACAATAATTCTGTATTATAATTATTATACATGAATTTCTAAATGATATTTTAGAATTTCAGTGTTTATAATTATAATAAAATGTAATATCTCTGGCCAAAAAAAGACCAGAAATTGATTCCAAGAAGTGCTACATTATACCAATAAAAGGGTTTTTTTCATAGATTTGAATTCCTTACCTTATACCAATATTTAGCATTAAAAAAGCATTAAAGCATTAAAATACCTTACCTACATCAGCACTAAGCTCATACCAAACAGTCAAACAGGACTGTGTTTCAACTTCCGTGTGACATTGATGATCATCAGCACCTGTTTGCTAAAACTGGTTGATCAGCCACCGAATATAATCCTACAAAATCCCTGACTTTGTGCTAGTGTACCTAGAAGAACTGATGCTGGTTTGAAGGCAAAGGTAGTTACACCAAATATTGATTTGATTTAGATTTTTCTTTTGTTCGCTCACTTTGCATTTTGTAAATTGCTAAGAATACACAATCATTATTTATATTTCTGAAAGCATTCTTTGTTTACAGCATTTTTTCACACCTGCCTAAAACTTTTGCACAGTACTGTGTATACCAAGGGTCTCTCTCTCTCTCACTCTTTTTTATGGGGGTGCTGGAGCCAATCCCAGATCTTTTAGGGCAAAGGCAGGAAAGTATCCTGGACAGGACGCCAGTCCATCACAGAGCAGACACACAGACAAACATGCTCACACCGATGGCCACTTTAGCCTCTCCAGTCCACCTGACCTCCATGTCTTTGGATAGAAGGAGGAGGGAGGGAGCCCCTATCAAGGGTCTGTCCATTCAAAATATAAAGATAATACAATTTTGGCTGTGTGGCAACACTGTACGTATCTGAATACTGCTTTTATATTTATTTATGAGGCAGGTGTAAACTAGAGGCTGCTCAGTGCTCAGAGGGTCCACCATCCATAGCCTTAATATACCAGCTTAAACAGTATTGTCACCTTCCTGCAGAAAATCTTTGGCGCTTTTGATGTTTCTGAAAAAATATCATAATCAAAAGTCAAGCAATGACACTTTAAAGCAGAGCACCCTGGGAAACCCAGATCTGAAATACTGTTGAAAGACTGCTTGAGCTTTAGCTCAGTTTAAGAGCTTTCAAACAATGTTATTGTATTTTTCAGCCCTGCTCAGTATAAACACCAGTCTAGACTCACTCTTATCACTGCTTCACCTGTTGGTCACAGGGTGGTGGTGGTCCAGTGGTAGGATACTTGCCTATGGCCCTATGGCTCAAGAGGTCCCAGGTTCAAATCCCATCTCTGGCACTACCACCACTGGGTCCCTGAGCAAGACCCTTAACCCTGAGTTGCTCCAGGGGGACTGTCCCTGTAATTAGGACATGTAAGTTGCTCTGGATAAGAGCTTCTGCTAAATGCTGTAAATGTCACGGGCATAGAAGGGAAAATAGTACATACAGTATTATTATACTGTACAATAGGACGTTCACGCTTTCACTTTTGAACCAGCTGAAAGTGTTGTTAATAACAGGTGCAATCTCATCAGGGTAGTCACGTCAGGGAGAGTATCTGCGTTTGCACTGTTGGATAGAGTTTTCAACCATGCTGTCACTAAGAGATGTACGAACACACAGATTTACCACTCATACCTTACTCACCAAACTAGTTTTACCTGAACACAAATTTATCTGAATTACAGCCAGGTGATCTTTGTTCTTTTGTGTTGGGCACATGCAAACAGGTTAGATTGCTAATAGCACACATGTTCTGAATTAAAAATGAAACTTAAAAATAATGTTTTTAACAAACTAAATTTCCAAAATTAAAGGACACAAAATATTAAAATATTGTTGAATCTTTTTGTTTGTTTGTTTTGACAAAATCAAAATTTTCTTTCCTTCTGTTTTACCTTTTTGACTTATATGCTATCTAAAACTATTTCTCATATTTAAAAGTAGAACTTTTAACCATAACTTGTGGCAGGGATGGAAAAATAGGAGTAAGTTTTAAAAGTAACCATGGTCTGACAATAGGCTAGACACACCAACATTAACCACAAAAGGTTTTTTTTCCCAGTACCTGAAGTGCCAGGCATTATATGTTTTTTCAGTTAGGTGGCTTTGTTCTGTTTGAATGATTTATATGGAGATGACTCTGTAGCTTAACAAACAAAGTAATCCTCTGAAACTGGTCAGGTACTGGAACTGAAATGAAAAGGAGAGCCAAAACCTTTGTCTTAAAAAAAGCCTGAAAAACTGTTCCTGAAAAAAAAAGATAAATATATATAAATATGTGTGTGTGTTAGTATGTGCGGATGGAAAAATATATATGTAGATCTACAGCACAATACTATACATCATTGATATGTTCTAACACTTTCTACTGAATGAACATATGATAAGCACAGTTTAATATAAACTGCTGGCTGCAAGCCCATGCCAAAGTATCAAAGGTCATATTTATTATCTTGTTTTATGAAGTCGCTACTATCTAGAACTGTTTTTCATTATTTACAACGGACTGAAAAACACTGTGTGCACGATTACTAGGCGAGTATTAGTATTTTGACCATATCATCCTTTTAATGCAAATATTCCAGCTCCAAGCTGTATAAGCTTGAGTGCTAATTAGATTTAAGCAGATCAGGTGATGTGTATTTGTGTGATGAGGAACTGTGTGACCTAAGGAGATCAATAACCCAGTATCAAGGTGTGCAGAATTATTAGGCAGCTTCGTTTCCTCAAACTGGGCCAAAAATTAGATAAAAGCTAGACTAGTCAACAATAGTCAACAGGGTCACAAGAAACATGTTGAGAAAAAAGACACAAATGAACTGCTCAAGATTAGAGAAGAATCAGACATGAAGCTGCCAGGAACCCATGATCCTCTAATGCTGTCATATTCCAGAACTGCAACCTACCTGGAGTGTCCAGAAGTACAAGGTGTTTTGAATTATTATTCTCACCTTAACAAATGTGAGAAAAAAGTGAGATGGGAAATTTTTCATTTTGTTGTCTAATAATTCTGCACACCATTGGAGGCCTAATAATTATGCACACATTTGTATCCCATGAGAATGTTCACACTTACATTTCCTTTATAAAACATTCAGGTTTCATGGTTAACATTTGACTGATAGCATTGCATTTGTTCCAGATTAAAATTAATCCTCTAAACACTCACTTGCCGTATACTTGTGCACACAGTGTAGTGTTGTAAACATAGAAAGTAGCATCTACTTATTTGCTGTACTTCAAATCTTTGGTTTCTTAGTAACCACAAGAAATAAATGAAACAACAAAAGAGTCAAGAGTAAAACCCAAATACAGTAATGGACTGTGATGAAGTCAAGGGACATTGTTTGATGAACATCTTATAGTATATTTTCCATTCACTGCAAAACAATCAGAGGGTTTTAAAAATCATACACCGACGACAGCAGAGGCTTTTCCATCACATGTGTACAAAGGTTTGGCAGGTTAAAAAAAAATGCTTGCATTAAAGCAGATGATAATTATATTTACAGCACAATTGAATTAGGCAACTGTTTAAAAAAAAAAAAAAAAAAAAAGGTGGCATTCATACCAAAACTGGAATAATAAGAATTTAATAGGCCTTACGCGAATCATGCAGTTGTTGTCAGTGAAACTCACATTCTTTTTGATGATTATTGTTAGCTGCTTATAAGCTTAAAAAATTCCCCATTGTTAGAGATGTTAAAAAAGGTTGTTAAACATTGCTGCAAGAAACTGCTTCACTCTCAAACACTCATTATTCAAGCAGTGTCATCTTGTCAATCACTCCAACCCACTCTCCTTATTTCATTTAATTGTATCCTGTAACCCTTCAGAGTTTGAGCTTGTGACAGGAGCCCAATCTGTTTGCAGATCATATCACCAACAGGACAGAGCCTATCCCTATCCTGCTATGTGCAGATCTCTAGTTCAGAAGAACTATTTCTTCATGTAAAAGACAAACGCATGTGAAAACCTTTTGAAACAGTTGCTGGTTTCATTTAATAAAAACATTCAACATAATACATGAATACAAAATAAGAACTAACAAAAAAAAATGTCCTTTTTCAATGTTGTTTCAGACAGGGTTATTAAAATTCATATTTTTATATCAATACATTTTTCTCAGATTTCGCAATCATAAAAAAACCCCCAACAAATCATTTTTAAATTATGTTAACATTTATTTTTTACAAAATAAAAGCCATAACTTTTTTTTCCGCATTGTGAACAGCATTAGAACAAAACGAAACGCTAAGATGAAAAGCTGTACATCAATATATTATGTTAACAGGTTCTTTTTCCTGAGTGTCTTTTTTGTCTTTGTCACAAGGTTACTGAGCAGCCATTTTGTCCAAGCACAACTTCCTGCAAAAAACATAACAAAATATTTATTGTAAACATTTACATCACGTTATCCTTGAGCCAGATCATACTGTCATGTATAATGTAATTACAAACTCACTTTCCCTCCGCTGAATTTGGATCCACAAATGCACAGATCTCTGCATCTCTTTTCAAAATAACCTTCTGCAAATTCTGAACCTCCCCCTGAATTTTCTCTTCTTCATTTTTCTGCTCCCCTGTTAAGTGAAAAAGCATGAAAAAGAAATGGAGGGAGGGAGGGAGAGAGTGACAGACAGACAGACAGACAGATAGATAGAGATATATATAGAGATAGATAGAGATAGATAGATAGATAGATGTGAACATGAAGAACAGGTGCAAAAAAGGAAGGAGTCACGTTAAACATGGATGGTTGGATGGTTAAACCAAAGTTTTCAACACTACAACATATGATTTATTAACATGCAAAAAGAAGAAAAAAACTTGTTGACTGTTGAACACAAATTTCAATGTGTTTCAATTACACATTTTAAGGTAAATCTTAATTTATGAATTAATATGGGCAAAATTAAAATAAAAGTTCACCCAGTTGAGGGGGATACTTTCTTTGACTATAGAAAAAGTGAGATAAACTACATTGGAAAGACACTGACCATATTTTTTTTTATATATATATATATATATATATATATATATATATATATATATATATATATATATATATATATATATATTTTTTTTTTTTTTTTTGATGAGTTCTTTCAGTTTTGATCTAAAGATACCTTAGGCTTACTGGAGAATGTTCTTATTTAAAAGCAAGGGAATGAGCTATTAGGACTGTTACAAATTAAATAATCTTGACAAATTATTTAGTGTTAAGACAAAAAAACGTATTTATCATTTGGTCAATAGTGTTTGTTTTAAAAGATACCGAGAACAATTTAAAAAAATATGATGTGATATTTAAAAACCATAATATGTGTTTGAGCTTATTTTCTGTTGTCTAATCATATTAACTGCCATCCCAACAGCAGTCCGCAGCCAGTAGATTACCCAGACTGGTGTGAAATCATACGGAANTATATATATATATATATATATATATATTTGACTGATATGATACAGTCTTAGTGGAGAATGTTTCCACATTTCAGCCATTTATCTGTATTTAAATAGAGATGAAAAAAAAAAACAACAACGATTCCTTTGAGCAGGAACACTAAAAACCGTTTTTATAGAAGTTTGTTTGGCTTTTTTTGCCAAACAAAATACAGTAAAATAAGCACAGGCGAGGCAAAGAGTTCCATCTGAAAAACACTTTCCTGTAACCATGTAGAGAAACTCAACAAATAAAAAAATTAAAAAAAAAAGATTTTTCACCTTTTAGTTTTTCAAGTGCTTCAGTAGCTTCGGTTTTGGTCTTCTCAGATTCTTCCTGGGAAAATCAAAACAAATTTAATTTAAGTTAAGTTAATAGAAGACAAGAGAGACATTGTAAATTGTTTTTAGGTTACTTTTTTATTGAATATTTCAGGTATGGTGGAGTATTTGTATGCTGAAATTAAATAATGAGTTATTCTACAGTGAACTGAAAATTCACTAAATGTGCTTTAAGACGAAAGATCTTGTAATAAACACTTAGACCCCTAAGAAAAATAATCATAGGATGATTGAATCTTTTTTTCCCCCCATTTTACCTAATTTTTAAGCTTACACAAATAAGTTATATATTTTTCCTAATACAGGTAGATATAGTCATAATTTCTGATTTAAAAAAATATGCCTCATATGAGAATCATTATTGACAGTTATCTACATGAATGGATTTCTCTGTTGGCTTACAAATCCCATGCTGGTGTCTCTAAAGTATCTATTCTTTATTTTTCTGAAGCTGGCAAAGAGACATCATGAATCAGCAAAATGGCAAAGCCATATTGTAAAAAAAGTAAAAAGATCTTTCCATTTAAAAAAAATTAAAAATTAAAATATTCAAAAAGTGGTCAGAAATGAGAAAGCTAATGGCATACAGGTCTGATGAGTATTATCTTGTTAATATTTTGATTGTTTAAACCTTTTGTTTTAATCAGCTGTTCAGGGCTTAACAGTTACTGAAGAATATGACATACTCAGAAAAGCATGACATCATTTATCATTCAATTATGCAAGAAATGTAAATGTATGTAGATTGTATCATGTATATACACACACATACATATACATATATACACACACACACATATGTACATACATATGTGTAGTCTTGTTACAGCCACAGTCTCTCATAGAGGGTGAGGATACCCTTAATCTTAATCCTGAGTAACAATTTGGGATTGTGTTCTTTGGAATGATTTAAGAAAGGATCTTCACATGTGGCATGAAAGTAAATAAACGTGAAGTAGACAAAGAGGGAACTCAGAGTTACCAGTTTCAAACATCAGCCTGCATATAAATGAGTGACCAACATGCAAATCAGAAAATGTGTGCCGTTGAGCTTGTCATACGTCATTGTCACATCATTTTATGGCGGGAATTAAGCCGTGTCAATAATTGACCAGATTCCGTGTGCTACTCAACAAAAGCAGTGACGGGGCAGCGGTGGCCTAATGGTTTGGAAATAGGCCCCAGGATCGGAAGGTTGTAGGTTTGAATCCCACATCAGTAGGTTGCCCTGAGGTACCCTGAAGCATGCTACTGTGACAATCACTGCTCCCTGGGTGCTGAATTTTGCTGCACAGTGTGTATGGTAAAAGCAAAGAATGCATTTCATTGTGTCCTGTGCTGTGTTCTCAAATAGTCACTTTCACTTCACTCTCAGTCCAGTGGAAGCACACACCACATCTCAAGCTTGGATCAGACTTACTGCATAACCAGCAATAAAGTTAGTTCATCCTTACATTCACGGAATATGTTTAAATTGTGTATGGGATGAGAATGAACATTTACATGCGTAGATGATAAGTCCAGCTTTGTTAGTTTCAGCTGATTAAAAGAAGAGATTCAAGAACTCTCGCGGGTGATGGAGAAGTCAGGGACACTTTCCCTCTGTAACTGGGAAAAGCAAATACATTATGCAAACCGCACTATTTTTTTGTCATTTATGCTTCCTGTTACGTTAACCAGTCAATGACTGACTTCTTGTCTAGTATTTAACCAATGAAAGGGAACACAGATATTAAGACTTTAATAAACGCTTAATTCCTGGCATTAAGAGCTTAATGTTATTGAATGTCTATAATTTATTTAATCAAACACACACACACACACACACACACACAAAAAAAAAAAAAAAAAAAAAAAAAACTTTGGTAAACCTTTTGATTTTCCTGGTAATAATTTTTCTTACAGTAAGTGGAGTGGCAGTGGTCTAGTGGTAGGATACTTGCCTATGGACCTATGGCTCGAGAGGTCCCAGGTTTGAATCTCACCTCTGGCACTACCACCACTGGGTCCCTGAGCAAGACCCTTAACCCTGAGTGTCTCCAGGGGGACTGTCCCTGTAATCAGGACATCAGGACATGGAAGTCACTCTGGATAAGAGCGTCTACTAAATGCCGCAAATGTTAATGTACAGTCTGAATTTGGTTTATACAGTCAAATTACATTCTAAGGTTTGCAAGAAGTGGAAAAAAAGAAGAACACTATATATACACACACACACACACACACACACACACGTAACAAACAAATGATACATTACTACATATTTTATCGGATGGTTGCCATTTGTGTGCAGAGTTTAATTTCTGAAGTATTCAACACACATTTGTGGTCTGATACAGTACTGTGCAAAAGTTTTAGGCAGGTATGGAAAAAATGCTGTAAACAAAGAATGCTTTCAGAAATATAAATAATGATTGTTTATTTTTAGCAATTTACAAAATGCAAAGTGAGCGAACAAAAGAAAAATCTAAATCAAATCAATATTTGGTGTTACTACCTTTTGCCTTCAAACCAGCATCAGTTCTTCTGGCCCCCACAGAGCCCTGATCTCAACATCATCCAGTGTGTCTGGATTACATGAAGAGACTGAAGGATGTGAGGAAGCCTACATCCACAGAAGATCTGTGGTTAGTTCTCCAAGATGTTTGGAACAACCTACCAGACGTCCTCCCGTCCTTCGCCCTGTGTGAGCTGGGTTGGACTCCAGCACTCCCCTGCGACCCCGCTTGGGACAAGTGGCAGAAAATGACTGACTGACTGACCTTTTGCCTTCAAACCAGCATCAGTTCTTCTAGGTACACTTGCACAAAGCCTGGGATTTTGTAGGATTATAGTCGGTGTATGATCAACCAGTTTTACCAAACAGGTGCTGATGATCATCAGTGTCACACGGAGGTTGAAACACAGTCATGTCTGGAACAACCGACCAGCCGAGTTCCTTCAAAAACCGTGTGCAAGTGTACCTAGAAGAACTGATGCTGTTTTGAAGTTAAAGGGTGGTCACACCAAATATTGATTTGATTTAGATTTCTCTTTTGTTCATTCACTGCATTTTGTTGATTGATGAAAATAAATGATTAACACTTCCATTGTTGAAAGCATTCTTTGTTTACAGCATTTTTTCCACACCTGCCTAAAACTTTTGCACAGTACTTTGTATAACAAAATTCTTTGGGTACAAATCATCAAATAGTATGCTTAGGAGAAGTACGTCAATAAAAGCAAAGTCAGCTGTCAACAGGGGTGCGAATGGATTAAGCTGTGTGTTAGTCAGTGACACAGAAAATGTGGGGATAAAATAAAAATAAATCATTGAACTAGAAATATGCAAAAACGGGAACCTGTAATGAGTGAAAAAAAAAATGTTAAAGTTAGGTAAAACAAGGCGTAGTAGAAGTTACAAAACATAACAAATAATCAACTTTGATTTATCTGTAGAAACAAAAGATTATTGTTAAAAATTGGAAAACAAGTAGATCTGTGATCTACTTAAATGGAATAAAAAGAAAAAAAAAATCTAAAGGGAGAGTGGGTTCAATGTGATCATAGCTCAGTTTAAAAGGAAAAAAAGACACCACATTGAAGGAATGCCATGTAGATATCAAATCACTGTCATACATACTGCAGTTCATGATATGCCCTCATGTTGCTAAGGGCTCTTGACCCTGACGTGAAAAGTAAACCATTATGCTCATTAGCTAATTTCAGTAATAGTTTATGTATAATACACCTTTTCTATACTTACATTTAAGGCATTAGCAAGCACTCTTTTCCAGAATGACTTAAAATTCCTAACTACAGGGACAGTCCTGGAGCGATTCAGGGTTAAAGGTTTTGCTCAGGAACCCAATGGTGGTAGTGCTAGAGGTAGGACTCGAACCTGTGACCACATGGTCCATGGGCCAATATCCTACCACCACCAGCATCATCAAATTTAAAATTTAAATTTTCAAGTTCAATCCATAATGCTTGCTTATGACTTTTTAAACACAGATACCAGGAAACAAATCATCAGCTGGTGAATGTTTAGCTTCACTTAGCGATCCAAAAGTCACAAGATTTAGACATAAGCATGTAGAATAATGAGCAAAAACATACACATGTATTTGATTGAGATACGTCAGAAGTATATAATCAAAAATGTGGCATTAAGTACCTTCTGGGATTTACAGGTCCCCAAACTTGTCTCCGATTCCTTCTGGGCCTTTGTAAGCTCTTCTTTCTTCTTTGACAGTTCTCCCTTCTCCTTGTTCAAAGGTGCCAGCTCATCGTTCAGCTGCTGGATCTTCAGCTTGGCACTGACTATCTGGTCTTCCTTGGCTTTAACTTGTTCAGTGGTGGAGGCTATCTGCACCCTCAGCCTGCGGATGGTTAGTTCCTGCTGAACAGCCTGATAGGCCACAGCAACCAGCACACATGCAGCCACGAAAACCACAGCCAAGAACACCCTCATCCTGCTGCACAAGAGAGGTGGAGGAGACAAACGGAAGGTTCCACAGAGATTGTGGTCACAGGGCAAGACAAAGTGCAGGTGAATGGAGTCCCTGTCCCTCGTTCTCGGCGGATCTCCCTCGCTGGGACAGTCACCGTGCTCTCATTACAGCAGCTCTGTGTCAACAGGCACACTCAACTGCACTCCTCCCCTCCTCCTCTCCTTTTCTCCCTCCCTTCACCCAGGATCCTGTCTTACCTGTCCAATTGGATACCTGTGCATTACAAAACCCAATGACCAGTTTGAAAGAGAAATATGAAAACAATGCCACAGTAGCAGCCTCTTTCCATGACATACCCTTTCATTGCCTTATCCCTCCCTCTACTCACAAGTCAACATGAAGAGCAGGTTATGAGCTCAGGTAGGCTCAGGTGTGTCCGTAAAGAACTTCAAGGGCTTGGCAGGCTGAAGCAGCAGTTTGATCTGAAGGGCAGCTGTTGGTTTCACTAGTTTTTGGTGTCTCTTTACACTTCAAGCAGAGCTCAAACCTGCTCGTGCCTTCAAATGAATGTTTCACTCACCTGCATGGCTATCATGTCTACCCAGCACACTCAAAACTACTCCAAATGTGTTTTTTTATACTCAAAAAAACGAACCGTGTATAGAGAGGGCAAAGAGAGGATGAAAAAACGAGAAATAAAGCCACTTCCTGCAATGTTTCCTGAAGCTAAACTTGAAAGTACCATTTTTTTTTTTTTTTTGCCTACCCACATTACGCTAAGTCCCGGTCAAACTTACTATTGGCTAAGAGTCAATCTCCTCGAAAGACCATTGGATAACGAGGAACAGCACTAACCAATCGTAATCTAGTTTCCCGGAATAGAGGCGCTAAAAGAAATACGACATGGAGGGGGAGGAGACTCCAACAGGTGCTTGTAGTTTGGCTGCTTACCTTTTTTGTCATTGCTTTCTTCTTCCTGAAGCTGCGGGCACTTTAATGGTGTAGGGAGGAAAGTGAGGGAGAAATTTGCGTTTGTAGGCGACAGTCAACTGTAATCGCAGTGTGAAGGGAGAGCGAATAGTGTCTAGTTTGTTGACAGAATGCTGCAGGGCTTGTCCTGTGGGCTGGGTTGAGGTCAGTAGGCTGTAACTACAACACGCTGAAGGTACTTTGCATAGACGTTCTGACTACAGACTGACAGACACACTCCAGCAGTGATCATGAGGTGCCAGGCTTTGGTGTTGGTGCTGCTGGTGTTGGCCAGCCTGAGTCTGGCAGGCTACATCCACAACAGGAGGAAAGAGGAGCTCAAGCTGGCCAAGCACGCCTCTTTCCAGAACGTCAAGCACAGGGTGACCAAGGACGTGCTGAAAGAGTACACGACCCACGCTGTGGAAACCACCTCCCTGCTGGACAAGACCAAGAGTCAGATCAAGGAGCTGGGGGCTGAGGTGTCAAAAGCACAAGAGGCAGCAGATGCCAAGAAAGGCGAAACTGAGACTTGCACCGGTGAACTGGTGAGGAGGGACATTGCTCTGATCTCATTATTACTAGCTCTTCCTGGAGGGAAAAGCAGGCTTTTGAGTCCATCAAGTGCAGAGACTTTCCTGCTCTGAACACACCTGTTGGGATGTGTCTGAGCAGGAAACACTGCCACAATGCAGCCTCTCTGATGTAGTGTATGTTCCCTGTGTTAAACATGGGTTGTTTTAAACCAAATCCCCTTTATTCTGGTGTTAAGAATAAATACAAATGGGAGATTACTCTTATTAGAGATACTGATCTTTTAAAATCACCATCAAAAGTTGAAAAAGTAGTTAAAGACAGATTAGTTATACAATAGCACCACTCGGTTGCATTCAAATAAGAATCTTTTTAGATTACAGGCTTGATTTAGGCCTCAAAGCCTAAGGCTCTAATTCCTTCTTATTCAGCAAGTATTAGGTATCCAAGGAGAAATTCTTTAAACGGTCTTAACGCACCAAAGTCTTCCTCTCAGATAATTAAACAGACTTTTATTAGTGGAACTGTATTCATAGTAGTCTAAATGGTCAAAATGCTAAACTATGATAGGCTGCCCCAGGACTGAGAGCCACTGATGTAGTCTTGAGCTGGCAGTAGAACAGAAGCTAGGAGTGAGGCTCAAATGACTTCCTATTTTTTGCCTGACGTAGATCATGAAATGCTTTTGTAGAATACAAAGTTATTTATATTCAGACCAAGCTGCAAGATTTCCTGTATAATATTTGGAGTATTATCTATAGAAGTGTAGGTTGAGTATAGTTTTGGGACACTTGCAGCACGCAAGATTTTTGGATAGAAAGGTCATTTTCAGGTTATTTTAAAAAAAATTTCTGCAAATGAACCAACAAATGGTCTAGATATTGCACAATATGTTAAAGTCCAATTCTGTATTCTACGTAAAATGTTACTAGGCGAAAGGAGTGGATTTGTACCTTTTGACCCAAATTAAACAGTAAAAAAGAAAACACAGAATCAGGACAGGGTGTGTGGCGTGGCATGTGTACAGCTAAAAATATGTTACTGCAGTTGTTTGACAGTTTTGTATACCCTAGGTGTATTTAAGGTGTACCCTTGAGAGTACCACCTCCAGTGAAAATTTGTCTACTCAAATTTTGTACCAAAAAATGTACCATTCGGGGGTTCGAACCCCTTCCCAATGGGTTGCCCTGAGGTACCCTTGAGCAAGGTGCCGTCCCCGTCCCGCTCCTCCCTGCGATGGGCTGGCGACCTGTCCAGGGTGTGTCCCCCGTCCTCGCCCTGTGTGCGCTGGGTTGGACACCAGCACTCCCCTGCGACCCCGTTTGGGACAAGCGGCAGAAAATGGATGGATGGAAAATGTACCATTATTTCCTGAGAGTATATATGTCGAGTAGGGAGCCTCAGCCTCAAGGTCCATAAGCAGGATCAGTGTAGGAGTTGTTGCTGATCCTACTGGTCCTGCTTTGGTACATGTGAGCAGTATCTTTTACATGCATGGTATGTCTTGATTTTGATCAGCAGCGTTCCTAATCTGGCTCTGTTTTACACTTGACAGAAACGTATGACAGACGAAGCTGCTGCCATAAACACGGAGAAGACCAACATCGAGAGTGAGTGTCTCTGAAAGCCAGGCAGTTTAATTGAGCACTTATCAGTTCCTTTCAATGAGAAGTCAAACTAATGTAAGCTCAAAATGCAAGCTCCAATTTTCGATGCTTTGTAAAAGAACTCTAAAAAACAATCCGCCTTATTGACAAAGCAGTGCCCTTGCCTTAAAGTGTGAACCTGTATTAAGGACTTGTCTTTAATATATACATTTGAAAATATGTGAATTGATGAGACTGGACTGGAGCTTGTTCTCGAGGGCAGTAACACGATTATACTGACTCCCTGTGGCTGGATTAGGTTAAAGCAACCCAACGTTCCAGTGTCTGATAAGGTTGTAATTTTAATGGCTATGGAAAAGTTTTAGTAATCCCAGCTATACCACTGAAATGTTAACAGACAGATTAACAGGCTACAAGAGCAATAACGCAAATATTTATTATGGGTTATTTTTGCATCACTGTAGACTCTTGTTCTCTTTCATTTTCTCTTCACATGTTCAGCTGAGTTTCAGCAGAAGAAGGCCAGCTTGGAGGAACAGATAGCCAACCTCAAAAAGGAAGCAGAAGAGCGCAGCAAAGTGTGCGACCACATCAAAAAGGACTCTGCCGAGGGAAAGTGAGTAAGATGCTGGATGAGGTGTTTTAGTATTGACCTCTCTGAGATATTTAAATTATAATTATTTAAATATGAAATGATGAAGTTTTTAGTTTAGATGGAGCCATGCTGCTGTTTTTAATGAACTTAATGACCGAATCGGAGGCAGTTCCTGACTGTAAAGAGGCGCTACTGAGATATAATAGAGCAGGACAAAACTCTTTCACAGGCTCTCTTTTGAAGATTCTCTGCACATGTTAGATCTTTCATTTTTGTGGGGAATAATCTAATATTTTGATGTTAGTAGATTTCCAGCCTTTCACGTTGTAAAGATGTGAAGTGTCTATGGAGAGGGTGGTGGGAGTCGGGGAGTGGAAAATTGTCTGAAAGTGTTTTAACCTTGAACATTTTGCTTCAACAGAAAACTGTGCAAAATTGAAGACGCACCAGTGACTCCTAAACCAGAAGAGAAAAAAACTGATGTGAAAATTAAAGAGAAAGAAAATGCAGAGAAAAATGAGGCGGAAAATCAGGGGCAGAAAAATGAGCCGCCGAAATCGGCCTAAAGCAAGGAGAAAGGCTGGCGGTCTGAACTTGCACAAGGGGAAAAAAAAAAAAAAGGGGTGAAGCTGGGAAAGCAGAGGAGTTACAGCAAAGGGCTTCAAACGGAGCTTCACAATAACAGTTATATCAACATGCTCACACAAACACACATGACTTTTGTATACAGCTTTCCTAGTTCCTGCTTATTTGTTTGAAGGGTCTAACAGGCTGCTTTTTTTATGCCGATGTTAAAATGGAACACAAATTTTTATGATTTATTTTTATTTTCTTGGTATAACTTTTCCTACATTAACTTTACTCCAATGCCACTTGGCACCAAAGCAGCTTTTCATGTTTTGTCAGATGTTCAATTTCTTCCTGCATAGGTGGTTTATCCTGTTAAACCTGATGGCCAGAGAACACGAACTACCTGCAGTGCAGAATGGGGACTGCCAAACCAATTGAACCAGTGTAGCTGAAGCACAACATTGTAGAACAGTATGAAATGAAGGGAACATGGTAACACTTAATTTTTTTTTTTTTTTTTTTTTTGTTCAGTGTAAATGAGTGGAGACCAGTGTGAATGTTGGAGAAAATGTATGTCTTTCAACTCTCATCCCACTTTGGCACACCAAGCAAACTGTGTGTGTGTGTGTGTGTTCCACAATAGAACACAAGTACCCAAGCATAGCAGTTGGGGTACGGGATCTTGGGCTGTACTGAGAATGAAAGCTTGTGTAACATTTGCCCTCTAAGAAAAGGGAACTGCTTAAATAGTGCTATTTGTAAAGCCAGTTATGCTTGCCAGTAATTTTATGCAACAAAACACTTTTTATAAAAAGTGGTTTTTTTTTTTTTTTGTTTGTTTTTTGTAGAGTCTGTTAACATTTTCAGGAAGATGTGTGAAAACAGCCAGTACCCCGACCAAGATTAGGCCTAGACTAAAAACATTTTACAATGATGATGATTTAGCGTTGATAAAGTGATTTACTTTATGACTAGGATAAATTAATGTCCTGGAAACCTTAGAAATACAGACTTGTATTTTGGTTATTCTACAGAGGAATGAGGATGACACAAGAGCAGAGAGGGGTCTAACACGACACCCATCCCATATTTTTCCTCTCTTGTTCTGTTTCAGACACACACATAGTGTTGTTTTATTTCAAAAGGCAATTTAAATGCTTGTCTGTTTTACTATCTATGTTCAGTGAGCTTTAGAATTCTGCACAGCTGTGAGATGTGCATGTGTAAATGCATGTTTAGTTTGTGACTTTCTGTGTGCTTTCATATTGTGTGTGTGTGTGTGTGTGTGTGTGAGCGTGTGTGTGAGTGTGAGAATGTATGTACATATGACCCTCCCTCAGGGTCTGTCGCTCTGTGGTACACATTCACTCATGCTCATATGCTAGTTTGTATCGACCAATCCAAAAGCGCTGACCCTCTCACTGTCACCCCTCATCATCCTCAGCCCATTAGCTCGGTGCAGACATTACCGAACAGCTACCGACCAATCAGAAGCCTCAAAATGACAAGACTGCTGTAAAACTCCAGCTCCCTTTCTGCAGTTTACAACTTCAAATGTTATTAAGTATTGCAAAAATATTTAATGTTAGAAGTTTGGCAAATGTTAAATGTGGGAGTGTTTATTTTCTGTGTTATATGCGAAAGGTATAGTTTAGAAGCAATAAAAATGTCAAATGGAGCATTTCTTAAATTGAGGTTTATAAATTTGGTGGAAGGAATCTCATCGTCATGTATTTTTTTATATCTATTACCTGTGCTTTTTTCAAAAGCTATTATAGTAAATTTTGGCCTTATTCACTATGACAATGTTGCTGGATGATTTTTGAATGCATTTTTGCTTTTAAAATATGTTCTGGGACAACTGTGTGAACATCCCAAAAACGAAAATCAAGATGAAACATTTCAGAAAAATCTTTCAAGGACCACACTGTTATAATAGATCTTAACAACCAGTTTCTCCTGATCTTTTACTGTTTTTATTTCTGTTTCTTTTATTCTTCTTTCTTTACATCTATTTCCAATAAATTTGAAACAAGCTGCAAGATTTGTAAATGTTTGTTAGACATTTAATGTCAAAGTTTAAAATAAAGCAACTCATCCTTCTGTTGCCTGCATGTGCACTCAGAGTTGAGTGTGCTTTGTTATACTCCTCCTGCCCTCTCTGTTCCTCCTCCTCCTCCTCTCTCTCCACTGTTACTCGTGTTCCTCTGTCCCACTCTACCGATGAGGCCGCTGCCCGCAGGCCCACAATTAGAGGATGCAATTAGTGGCTCTCTCTCTTCCGCCCCAGCTCACTCAGAAGGTCACTGTGTCCAGCAGGGTTTCTGCCTAGTGGACAAAGCAGGAAGAGGGAAGGAAAGAAAGACTTCTATGTAATACCTGTACCTTTCCCCAGAAATCCCTGATGACCTTATGCAGTATACAGCGGTTCATGAAATTTAGGTGCTTTTTCATTTAATTTCAGATTTTTAATTTTAGTTTTAAAAAGTTAATTTTAGTTAACTTTTTCATTTTTTTAAAGTTTTGAATCACGAAAAATAAACTGCTGTACATTTTTGCTGGATGCATTTTAAACCCAGCAAAACAGAGCATGGTATGAAGAAAGAGTGGAATACGTCATGTCAAAAGAGTAAATATGGACAAGGAAAAGTAGGGGGAGGTAAATGTCAACATGTTCATGCTTACTCTCATGTTATAATGCAAATGTCATATTAAAAATATAAACCGATAAAAGTAAGCATGGTTCGTCTATAGTGTACCTCGAATAATATGAAACATTTTTTTACAAAAGCAGCTTTTTGTATTAATCTTAATTAATTAAATACAGTAGAAATAACTGGAAATAACCCACAAAGTGAACAATCCAAAGAGCAGGACTTTATAAGAACTTAAGTACTTATAGTTTTAGAGCTTAAAGAATGTAATTAACGCAGATGCAGATTCTGTTCATTTCAAATGGGATAAAGTCTAAATCTTTTATTTCAAGGGGAAGTTTTGTAATAGCTGAATGATCACATCCTGGTCTCAAATGTTTGCATGTCTCTTCCCTCGTCACTTATTATCTCTGTGTTGTCTTGCCCCCTGGGTAACCATCACTTGGGTGTATGCTTTTGTGTTTACTTTCGATGATGGCTCATTTCTCAGCCTCTTTATTGTAAAACAGAATGATCAAATTCTCTATTGAGTGTGGTCAATAACCCGATTATTACAGTGACCACTGGTAAGATAAATTTGACTGAATAATTTAGCTTCATTTTATTTTTATAGTAAAATAAAGTGAAGTGAAAAGTGACTACTCGTGTCATTGTGAGAACACAGCACAGCACACAATGAACCACAATGGAACTGGACTTCTGCATTTTACCCATGCACACAAACACCTGCTGTGCAGCAGGGGGCAGCTATGAAAGCACCCGGGGAGCAGTAATGGGGACAGTACCTTGCTCAAGGGTAGCTCAGGGCAACCTACTGGTAAGGGGCTTGAACCCACAATCTTCCAATCTGGTGGCCAAATCCCTAACCACTAGGCAACCACCGCTGCCTAAATAAGCAACATAAGGTCAATCAATGCTTGTCAATCAAGTTTAAAGCCTCCAAAATACTGTTAGAAATGATTGTAGGTTAAGCTAGTTTTAGTAAATAAACTTTGATTAGCGACACTGTCTTATTTTATAACAGTTGTTCCCCAAACTGTGGGGACGCCCCCTAGGGGGGGACTGATGCAGAGGGGCATCATTTCCCAGCCATTTTTATGGAGACAGCTGTTTACTCTTGTTTATAACTTCAGTATGCTTTTTATTTCTCCCACAGTGGTGAAATCGCACCATTTGTAATTGCATTTGTTTCGCTCAATTAGGAAAAGGGAGTTGTATTTCAAATAAAGCTTGAATCTGAACCTGTGTAGTTTGAATGTGGGGCCTCAATAATGTTCCTTTCCCTGCAGAGAAAGTTTGGGAACCACTGTTTCATAAGAAGGTATAAACATGTGGAAATATTTATAATCATTTGCAGTGGTGGCCTAGTGATTAGTGATTAGTGACTAGGCCCAAGGATCTAAAGGTCGTGGTTTCGAATCCCAGACCAGTAGGTACTCTTGAGCAAGGAACCACCCCCATCACTGCTCCCCAGGCACTGCATATAGCTGCTCCCTAAAGTAAATAAATGTAAGTACCTATATAACTAGCTAAATATGTATGCACTAATGTAATGCATTAATTAAAACCTTGGCCTATATGATTTGAATCTAACAATTAAACATTTTTTTTAGCCGCATGGTCTGAGCAGGGCTGCACTGATGACAGAATACATTTTGCATAATGCATACATTTTGCTAATTTAAAAGAATCTGTCATCAGCAGGATTTTTGTTAATGACAGTGTAGCCGTATTAGGGCAGATGTGTGGAATGAAAGTGATGATTATGATATTGAAAAGGAGACTTTGAGCCTGGACCGCTGACCCTGTTGTCGTCCTCTGTGTGTTTTTGAGTGTGAAATCACAGATATTGATCAGCCTAATGCAGGAGGAAGAGCCGTAGGCATGACGATCAATACGCTTCTAATTAACCCCTTGGTGTGTGGGGTGCAAAACTTCTGCCAGGGGTGTATATAAATGCCCCTTTGAATTTTTCATACACTCACATACACTGCACATCACACGCTGACCATGACACTCTGGTGCATGTCACTTTATAGATTAAACAGACTTCATTAAAACATACATGAGTTTGCTTCATTGCTGGTTTCGAGGGAACCTCATCTCTACATGGTAAGTCTGTAATTTGGAACTTTTCCGCTATCGTGGGTTGTTGTTGTTGTGTATGTTGGTTCAGATTCTAAATGGTATGTTTCATTGCGACACATTTGTTGCTCTATTGTTGGTCAGCCTATTTTCTAAGCTGTATTGATAAGGCCTGTCTGCAGCTGCTCCTTTATGTTAACTGCACTGAAGACATTATTCTCTTTCTCTGTGCATGACCATTACCTGCTGTTAAACCTCGTTACCCTGTTGCTTTTCAGATGCTATCTCATTCTTAGCCTCTTTAACCCTAAGACAATGATTTAACATTCGGTTTTTCCTTCCAGGTACAGCATTTGTCATCAGCAGGCCAGGGGCTGTATGATATGTTTGATATTCGGTTGTTTTCCTCATATCACATCAACTAAATATCAGACATATTCCTACAGAGCCTGGCACAGCTCTACTCATCTTCACACTTAAGACCTTCCTTCCTTCAGTGATTGGAATAGAAACGAACAAATCAGCCATTCGGTCACTATCACTGGTAATAACACTGCACAGGACTGTACCAGAATAGAAGCAATGTGGTTCAATAAATGTCAGAACATTGTTTTATGGGTCAATTATACACGTGCACATATCTGCCCATGAGTCTGTTGTATTTATTCTTCTCTAATCCATACACTTGTACTACACGTGCACTACTGCTGAAATGTTTAGAACCACAGTTCAAGTGTATGGATCCTTATTTCTAAAGGTAATCAAAAACATTTTATGCCTGTTCAATGATCTTATCTTTGGCATATTGAGTAGTTTAAGTTAAAGAAATTTGAACAAATGTTTAACTGAAACAGGTCGCAAACAGCCTAAAGATACTAAGCAGTAAACTAATCACCAGCCTGATCATCTGTAATCATCTGTACCTCTTTCTTTACTGCTCCATGCCTTAACATTAAACAACCCCCTGAAACTGGACAGGGACTGGACTGAAAATGAGAGCCAAAAATTTGTCCTTAATAATTCCTTAACAATACATAAAAAATACAAAAATGCCTACCAAACATTTAAAATGTATGTAAGTGTGAAAAACTCAAAGAGGCATTTATGTACATCCCTGGCAGAAGCAATTTTGATGGAAGTATCAACACATGAACAACACATTGATCAAATAAAGCAAGATATAAACCAATATGACAAGAAAACTAAAATTTAGTCATTTTTTGAGATTTTTTTAATAACTTGTGACACATGCCAACATGGGGCAGCGGTGGCCTAGTGGTTAGGGCGTTGGCCACATGATCGGAGGAGCGGGGGCTCAAATGGGTTGCCCTGAGGTACCCTTGAGCAAGGTGCCGTCCCCGTCCTGCTCCTCCCTGCGATGGGCTGGTGACCTGTCCAAGGTGTGTCCCCCGTCCTTCGCCCTGTGTGCGCTGGTTTGGACTCCAGCACTCCCCGGCGACCCCGTTTGGGACAAGCGGCAGAAAATGGATGGATGGACATGCCAACATTAAGGCAAAACTAACATAAAATGTCCCTATAATGTACTGTGTGCTACAGTCTATGGAAGACTCTAGTTAAGCACAACAAATGTTCAATGCAGTTTTTATAACAAAAATAAGCAGCCAGATGATAATCATCATGGTTCCTATTTACAGGCCAATAAAGAGAAAAAAATGTTCTTTAACCACACTTGATACAAATATGGACATCATTTTCACATGAATTAAATATATTGTATCCATTTATACAGCTGTGTTTTTTTCAGTATACATTAAAATGAGAGGGTGTAGGAGTGTTTTTGAAAAGCAGAGTTTACTTGCTATTTTCATAAGTAGGCTATTTTTATCAGCTTGCAGTATCTATTTATCTGATGTTCTTTACTCTTTTAAATTTCTAAGAGAGAAAATGTGTGTGAGTGAGGAGTGAGAAAGAGAGAGAGAGAAAGAGAGAGAAAGAGGGAGAGAGGGAGAGAGAGAGAGAGAGAGGAGAAGGCTGGCTCTGTAAACTATGACTCAGGGAATTAGAAAACTCAAGCAACCACAGTTTATGTCCCAAAGCTACTTTACCCATGCACTTCCCATATATTCGCTTTTGACAGAAGGCTATTTTTTGTCATTTTAATATGTTCTAATACTTTGGCATTATTAGATTAATGCACTCATGTGCTTTCATAAGTGAATTAATGCAATGATGCATTAAAGCACATGCACTTTGGTGCCATATCGTGTTTTTATCATAATCCTTTTTTTTTTTTCATAACTCACTAGAGATAGTTCATGCGGTGGCATGGACAGATCAAGTCATCACTACGTGATACATCAGGCTACAATTTATGGCACAGGGCAGGATATGAATGGTCTGGTTCGGTTCAAAGACCCAAATGATTAAAATACCTAGCAACCTTTGTATGATTTCTCTTCTACTCTGAAACTGTGAGGAGTAGTTTTTTAGGGGGCTTTGTGGGGAGGAGTGATGGGGTAATTGTTATGCATTTGCATTAGATGCTGGTGTGCTAAGAGAAAAAATACTTTGGACACACGCACACAGGCATTTACTACACAGGGAGCAATAAACAGAATGGATGTGCACACAAACTGTGGACAGTCAGATAAGTGTTGTAAACATATTATAAGCATACAAAATGCATACACATTCTCTTTCTTTTGCTTTCCGTCACTGTTTAGACTGTTCTGACTTGGATACACTATACATCAAAATAACATCGCTAGAAGTAATCAAAGAAAATTCCAAGAAATTCACATTTTCCCAACAATTGCCCTGGATAGAGTAAAGTTACATCATATATGATCATGTAGATATGACTCCATAAAGGAGTACAATTTGTCTTGAGGTGGCATGAGTTTCATATTGGCATCATTATGATTAGATTACAGCATGAAAGCATGCTGATTGAGTAATTGGTTCTGCAGTGCTTAAAGGAATAGTTTGTCAAAAAAGATCAAAATGACTAGTAAATGTTGCTTCCTTTGTTTAATGTTGGAGCCACAAGGCTATCGTTACTATTCAAGTCACCCAAATATTTTACATGAATATAGAAATCTTTTACATAATCTTTAAACCTACACTCAGTACACTACGCTACATTCACTCTAGCTCATTAAGATGAAGCAGACTTGTGGATAGTATGATTTACTGTGAACTATAAAAATGAGCAAAACATCAACACAATGTGACTACTGGAGAGAGACAGAATCCTCTGTAATGAATATGTTTTTTTGCCATAAAAATTAATGTAAGATGAGCATTTATGCTCCTGATGGGTGCTTGTGAAAATGGGCTTGTTTTCTGAAACAGCTGCACAAAACATTTGTCTGGATTTTCTTCCACTTTTTATAGCTCACAGTAGATTGTAAGCCTAAGACACATCATTATGTCTGTACCACCATAAGAAAAAGATAAATCCTCTTTGAATAAGAGATTTTGGGGTATTTTGGGGGATTTTGTATTTATGGAAAAGATTTGGATGATCACTGACCTTTAGTGCTAGCAATGCTGTCACACTAAACAAATTAAAAATATTCATAAACCATAGAAATGTTCATTCACACCTAATTGTGCACAGCCCTTATGAAGCTCAGACAGCATGACCAGAGATTTCGCACTTGCTTCCATAGTCAAATGCGGTTTGTGGAAAAAGCAAACACACAACCTCTAATAGAAAAGACAAAAACGTGTGTAAACCTTGTGGGCTGGTGTGATTGTATGAAACAAAAAGACTTTGCGAGAAGTAGTCTTTTGTGCATGTGCCTGAGGAACAAGCCCTTTGTGTGTGTCTGAGCATAAAAAAGGAGGGTCGGAGGGAAATGTATAAATACCGCATTGAGCCCCCACCACAGCTCAGCCACATGCTCCTGGAGAGAAGAGGAAGAACAGAGAAAGAGATTAGTACAAAGAAGAATACTTCAAAAGAAAGCTGCAGAAGAAGAAACCATCAAAGAGAAGCCTAAATAATTTAAGGTAAGCATCCTTCAGAAGTTAAGTATCTCACTGAAGGCAACAAGTGACCCAGTTACATTTAAGAAATATTAACAAGGTCTGTTATGAATCTGAGGTCCAGATGGGTGCCATCCACTTTATGACCCAGAATGGACTGCTGGTGTTGGCGTTTCTGCTGAGTGCAGTCAGTCCATCTTTAGCAGTCTACAGCAGTGGAGAATGCACCTTCAATGCAAAAGGTATGTGTGAGAGTACTGTGAAAAAGACATATCACCAAATCCCCTACTGCTGTAGCTCACCAGTGTTGTGGTTGTACGCGCTTGACATGCCTGTGATTTCTGAGTCTGGACGGTGGGGACACACTTTTGTGTTGACCATAAAAGCAATTTTATATTTCAGTATCAGTAGTTCATTAACAGATATCAATATCACTTTAGTTAGAAAAACAACTCTACACCAAAAAACTATCAATCCATCCATCACGTCAACCGCTGATCCCAGCCAGGATCTCAAAGAGTGCCGGAGCCCATCATAATGTTCATGGGACAAAAGGGAGAGAAACCCGAATGACAGGTCAAAAACTAAGTGAAAGAGAAGGAAAAACATTCTGTACATTCAAAGTAGGTTAACAAACGGATATTTTCAAACTCATTTATTATCTAAAATTAAGACACAATGTAAAGAATAAATTAAACGTATTATACGGCAAAACAGGTTGCAATAGTAGCTCTTTTCAACACCTGCTCAATGCTTTCTATTCTATTCTATTCTATTCTCTTCCATTACTGAGTGTAACTACACCTGTCAAAATTATTGGCAGTACTTTCTATACACATCCTCTATGTTGAATCCAGAATCAGATCTTAGTTGTCTTTTTTCTTTCCATGTCTTTTTACAGTCTTTGAGTGACTCAGGGATAGCATTTCCCTGCTGGCTTTACTTGTATATCTGTTTGTTTGACAAATAGACTGCATGAATCTTGAAAATAAATTTATGAATAATTGATGTATATTTTGTCTGCTACACAGGTACTTGTGAGTACCAGGGTCAGGTCTATGGTATTGGTGACAGTTGGATCACTAAAGACTGCTATCAGTGTGTATGCATGGAACCCTTTGGAGTAGGCTGCTGTGATCAGTAAGTGATTCTACGCTGTTTCTACAAGTCACTTTATCTTTTCAAACCTTGTGCATTTGACTCCTAAAACAGGCTCAACGAGTACTCATTTCAAACAATCAGTCATACATACATATTTACATATATATATATATGCATATACATATATATATATATATATATATATATTTTTTTTTTTTTTTTTGATGAGTTCTTTCAGTTTTGATCTAAAGATACCTTAGGCTTACTGGAGAATGTTCTTATTTAAAAGCAAGGGAATGAGCTATTAGGACTGTTACAAATTAAATAATCTTGACAAATTATTTAGTGTTAAGACAAAAAAACGTATTTATCATTTGGTCAATAGTGTTTGTTTTAAAAGATACCGAGAACAATTAAAAAAAATATGATGTGATATTTAAAAACCATAATATGTGTTTGAGCTTATTTTCTGTTGTCTAATCATATTAACTGCCATCCCAACAGCAGTCCGCAGCCAGTAGATTACCCAGACTGGTGTGAAATCATACGGAAGCCAGACTCCTGCATCAGTGTGGCAGTGATGAGGGCCAATCACAAGCTTCCCTGCCTGTATGGACAGTGGGGAAGGCTACGACCGGACATTTGGAAGTCCGACAACGATCCGATATTCTAAATTAAGTGAGGGAGGGAAAACACTTATCTGTGCATATCATTCAGTTACAAAATTGCAGCGTCATAACCATGTTCTACAGAAATTCCTGGGAAAAATGCATATCTACAACCACCATCTCCAAATATACTGCTCACACTGAAAGCTAAACTCAACATCTAATTTTAAGAAACTATCTGAATGATAATTTAAATAATGTTTTCCTTAGTTCATTATTATTATAAGAAAACACAAATTCCTTCTACATAAATTTATTTATTGCTAGTTTCTTGTTTCCTAATTGTGTGTCTTAGGTTCTATTAATCAATAAATGTGAAGTGTGTGGATTCATTTAATTATTCTGTTTACTGATAATAATGACTACAATAACATTTACTTCACAGTTACATAACAAATGTCTCTCTGCAGCATGGACTGCATGGTTTTTTATCAAAAAATCATGCGGGTATAATTAATATATGAAATATAGATGTGTTTCACAGATTTGCTTGCCATGATTCACCTGTTAATCTGTTAAATACAAAGAGTGTATGAAGTTATTAACAAAATAGCCAACTTTAAGAGTCACATTTCACAGTTTAAAGAAATCTACTACCATCGTCAGTATCATTACTTATACAAAAGAAAACAGAATATAAATTATTAGTTGTTGGCTGTGTTCACATTACAACTTAAGCTACTTTTACAGTGTTGGCTTTCTAGCCTTAATAAAAAAAAATAAAAAATAAAATATCCAATGCATCACATTACACATGCAAAGATATATTTACTGGTTGTGGGCCCAAATGAGCCAAGCAGAAACCAATCAGACTGCTGGCAAATTTCAGAAATACATAAATGCAATATATGTGTTCTGATCCATAATCTGAACACACAATCTTCCTGATCATGGGGTTTAGCCACCAGACACTAGGCCACCACTGGCCTTTCAGCTGATTATTTTATTTTTTATTCAATTCTGACAGAAATCTTTGTTGTGTTATTGATTCGGGTTGTACAAACCAATAAAATGTTCAGCAAAAATGTATATTACTTTAGCAGTTCAGCGGGTCCAAAATGCACCAATATGTATTTCAGTTGATTGCCAGAGTGTTAGAAACAGGTATGGGCTCATCATTTAAATGAACTTATTCTTTAACTACTCTGGCCTTGTTTGTCTGAACTGTAAACTGTCCTGTGCTTCACTGGGCAGCAGCAGGGTGATGGTCTCTACAGATGAAATATGATCATCTGATGGCTGTCCCCAATTAATGGACGCTTTAAAGTCACTTCAGTAAACGACAACACCGCCAGGAACACCTGACCTTTGATTAAGTTCTGCCAGACAGCCCGGAATGTGAGCAATTTAACAAAGTATTGGGTTTTCTTGTGTACAGTCACATGACACACCTTACCCCCTTTTCTCATCACGTGTCAATGTTCAAGTTTCAACAAAGTTTTTTCCCGCCTACTCCCGCCCTTTCTGCATTCTGATTGGCGGTCGCGCTCAGTACTCGGGTCCGATTGGCCCAAACCTGTTGCCAGTCTCGCGTCTTAACGTTTCGTCCCCGCCCCTTCTCTTTTCCAACCTGGTTTGGAGTAATTGATATCTTACGGACTGGAAATTTACTGCGAAGGGGAAACAGCACCGTTAAGCAAGCCACAGCAGGAGGTACAGGTGAGGTGACGTGTGTGTTATTTTGCATGTACGTTTGGTTTTCCCTGGTGGAGACGCGGAGAGGACTGAAGGTGTCTCCAGTTGTGTCTTTCTGTTTGGGTGACCATGTTCGGCCCTGCTGTCTCTCTCTGTCTCTGTCTCTCTGTCAGTCTGTCTGTCTGCCTGCCTGTCCATAAACTGGTTGCACTCAACAGCGCTGGTATTTCGTCTCATTCGGTTGAAACGGATAAATCTGGGCTGTCACTGCTTGTCAGCCGCTGGTTTATTTTCACGCTTCGTGGTTTGACTCGACCTAACACCATCTTAAAGTCTCGGGCTGATTAAAAAGATCCGTCAGTCAAACAGGCGGTCAGTTAAACAGGCAGTCAGACGGACAGTCAGACAGTCATTCGGGGATGTGACATTTTTAGGACTGGGCAATAATATCGTTTGTATCGGTAAACCGGTTTTGGTGTCGGGCAACAATAATATTCACACACATAAAGGCTGTAGGAAACTTGGCAACTGACACGGGTTAACTTTAGTGCACCTGAATTGATCCGTGCTCCGAAAGAACAGGTAAAGTTACATAAACAGTAGTAGTACGTTTTCCTCTCTGATTTGAGTCTTGTTAGGAGAACAGAACAGTCCCAATAAAACCTGCTGTCAGGCTTGAACGTCCCGGGACGATGGCTCATTAAAGGCTTCTATCACGGAAAATGAATTTTACACACTGGTAGTTTATTTCAGTGTTGTTCACCCTTTCAAAGCATATGACTCAGCATCTAGTTCATATATGGAAAAACCCTTTTTTAGTTAAAAGAAAACAAAGGTTTTTTTTTTCACCACGCAGGGGAAATCCAAGTGTTAAACTTCTTTTGGCAGTTTCTGTTTTTTTGTTTTATCTTGTAGTCGGTTTAAATTTTATTGCCATTGATCAAAATGAAATATTATACATGCTTTTTTTTTCTTCATGAAGTTAGTTCAGTAGTAATGCTGTGTCCGCTTTCATGACAGCGTTATGAGAGCAGGCCAGTGGTATTACTTGCATCCACTCACACTTTTTCTGGGTTAATGTTGGACTAATTAACATTTCATTCATTTCGGGTGGTTATCCAGTAAATTTGTGATTGATGTTAAAGGTACATTAATGCTAAAATAGTTGCCCTGCAAACCACATCTAAACAAGGTGTGTGAAATTAAGCTTTTTGAAATTCATAAGGTTGACTCAGATATGAGTCTTAAGCAGGGCAACAAAAGCATTTGCACCATTTCAATACATGGACATGCACTAATATTGCATGTATATTTACAACTGCATATAGGCCCTTTATTCTTAATAATACAAATCTTACAATATACCTTTTATAAATATATTTTTTATAATATATATATTTCTGCTAAATGCCGTAAATATAAAAACTGATATATTTTAAAAATGTAAAAAAATATGGTAGTGCATCTGTACAGCCCAGTACTCCTTTCCTGATAGGGTGCCTTTACTATGAATCCATAAAGTATTGCTAGACTAGAAGAACCACAAGACCGATCAATACTATAAAATAATCATTTGGATGCCACATGTAATATTTCTACTCTGAATTAGTCCCTCATACAGTTGCTATTGGAGAGCAATAATTAGGTGCTGATCCAGTCGATCATGCATTTTGTTTAGTATTCTATCATTTATGTTGTATCTGAATTAAACCAACAAAAAAGAAATAATTTTGTTCCTCTTTTGCAGAATGGAAACCAAAACCCCTCCTGATATTTGCTAGACTTGTTTCAGATCTGCAGCAGCAAGCTTTGTGTTCACTGAGTGTGTAAGGAGTAGAATGGAATGGATGACGGAGAAGCGGGACGAAGTGTGCTGCAGATTTTAGAAACTTGTTTGCTCAGTAGAGTAAGTGGCTGAAAAGGAAACTGAAAAGAAGAAACAGGAATGGAGTGTGGTGAAAGCTTTCTGAGTGGAGCAGGGGATCTGGAGCTGGATCCAGACATAGTAAGCGAGGAGGCTGGGAAACTGTACTCAGAACTTCAGGTAACTCATAAACATGCTTTCAAGTTTAGTCCTTTATTCAGTGTTTAAACCTTTCTGCCTAGCTCCAGAGAAGTAATGTCTTACAACAACGGTTCTTTCTGTAATTCTGTTTGTACTGAATAGATGAATGCTTCACTGCTCACATTACTCTAAGTTGCTAATTCATAAAGGAAGTGAATTGTGGCTTTGTGCCTTTAAAGAGTGCCAAAAGTAGTGAAATGCTCTTCCTGATGTGACAGCTGTCTGTAAAGATAAGAAACTCAAAATGGACCAAAAAAAAGAAAGGTTTTTTATGTATCAGCTTTTTTCTCTATTCACCTCATAAGCTCTGCTTTTCTTTCTTTCTTTATTTCAATATTTTTCAGTCTTTTAGAAGCTCCCATATAAGTATTGTTTTAAGCACCATCTGCCCCGAAAGTTACATTTTCACATGTGTTAAGTTGTAAATTATGATGTCAGCAATGTACCATTTGTCTGACTCTTTTTGTCACTCTCTCCCTCCCTCTCTCCTTCACATATTATCTGCCACTCATTCATTATCTCCATCTCTTATGTCTGTCTCTCTAGTCAGTTGTAGAGACTCATGGCGCTGATGTGGTGGAGTCGCTGCTCCCCATCCTGGTGTGGGTTCTAGAAGGACTGGCCAGCTGTCGAGCACAACTGCGAGAGAGGGAAGAGGTGGCAGAGAAAGAGAAAGGGGAGAGAGAAGAGCTGCTGGAGAGGTATGAGAGGGAGAGGACTTTGAGGAGAGAGAGCCAGGAGGTGAGTCCATTTTGTGTCTTATTTAAGATATCAAGCAACGCTGATAAATGATGTTTTTGGCTACAGGTCTGAATGTGTTTTAGATACAAATCACTTCATGGTTCACTAACTTATACTTTTAGATACATAAATAGGCACATCAGCTTTGGACCAGTTCTGTAGAGGCATCTTCCTCTGTTTTACTAAGTGACTAGGCTGGTTATAGTTTGTTTCCCTGTTGTCTTTCAGTTAATTTCCCATTGTCTGTTCTCAATCATATCTCACCTCTGCAGCGCTATCTGGAGCTTGATGACCAGTTTGAACATGAAAGGCGGGCAATGCGTGGAAGAGAGAAGGAGAGGGAGAAAAGAGAGAGGGAGCTGGAGAAAAAGGCCAGAGAGCAAGCTGACCAGTGTAAGACTTTGTCTGTAAGGCAGATCAATTCCCCTTTTTAATCTGCCTTTTCATTTACCTCTTACAAATAATGATTATCATGTTCACAAAACATTCGGTGCTTGTCCACAGCAGTGTAAAGGTTAGAGTTTTTAATCAGAGCTGAATTTCAACCCCCCGCTGTAGGATTGTACAATTGATATTGAACAGCCATGTTGGAACACGCATGTTTAAGCTTGAATGTGCACACTTCTGTTTTTTTCTGTGGTTTGGAAATTTTTTTTTTTTCCCCATTTTAAAACAGGTTCACTACTGGTAGATGCCTTTCACACAGTTTAGTCAGGATATCAGTTATAGGTATAGAGAGGAATAAACTTAATTTTTCTTCTGCACTTCTCAGTTTTTCTTGCTAGGTAGCATAGTTGACCTGCAACTTTGATTCTTTTTTTTTTCAGTGATGGCTTTTGAGGAGCAGAAATCATGTTTGGCCAGAGAATTAAACACATTAAAACATACACATAGCAAGGTTTGTCTCTTGCTACTGTTATGATCTTTACTCAATATATCACTTAACAGTCTTCTCTCCCTAACACTGTCTTACTCTTGCTTTTGCTCTCTTTCTCTCTTTCTTGCAGTTAGTGCTGACATACCGTGATCTACAGGAGAGGAAAAAGGAACTGGAGAGGGAAGGGTCACCTCTAAGGTTAATATACTCTACTTTGCTTATACTAGCCAAAATATACTTTGTCTATATTTAATGCAGCCCATTAAATGTTCCCTGCAACTGAGATGTGTATACAGGGTTTAGTTCCTCTTCTCAATTTTAGATTTCTGAGCAAGTTGTAGCTGTATTTATTTACATTGTGTGCACAATTATTAGGCAGGTGAGTATGTTGACCATATCATCATTTTTATGAAAATTATCCAACTCCAAGCTGTATAAACTTAAATGCTAATTGGATCTAAGCAGATCAAGTGATGAGTATTTGTGTAAGGAGGGAGGGTGTGGCCTAAGCAGATCAACCTATATCAAGGTGTGCATAATTATTAGGAAGCTTCTTTTCCTCAATCTGGGCCAAATAAAAAAGATAGAACTGAATCAAAAATTGTAAAAAGTCTTTCTGAGGGATGCAGCTCTTATGAAATTGCTAAGATATTGGGGTGTGGTCACAGACACAGGCTGAAACCTGACCAATGCTGAACAAGACACATAAGTTGAAACATCTAGACTGGACCAAGAAATATCTCAAGACAGATTTTTGAAGGCTGGTTCAGTAACGGGCACAAAGCTCCACTTCCACTCAAACACCAGCAAGACGGAGGTAAGGTAATGGTATGGGCTGGTACTATTAAAAATGAGCTAGTTGGATCTTTTTGGGTTGAAGATGGACTCAAAATCAACTCCCACACCTGCTGGAGTTTTTAGAAGACACTTTCTTCAAGCAGTGGTTCAGGAAAAAGTCTGCATCTTTCAAGAAGACCATGATTTTTATGCAGCACAATGATCCGTCACATGCATGGAAGTTCTCCACTGCGTGCCAAGGAAAGGCCTTAAAGATGAAAGAATAATGAATGACCCCCTTCCTCACCTGTCCTAAACCCTATTGAGAACTTGTGGGCTCTTCTTAAACAGGAGATTTACAGAGAAGGAACACAGTCCACCTCTCTGAACAGTGTCTGGGAAGCTGTGGTTGCTGCTGCACAAAAAGTTGATCGTCAACAAATCTAGAAACTGACAGACTCCATGAATGGAAGGATTATGACTGATATTAAAATGAAGAGTGGCTGTACTGGGAAAATAAACTTTTAGTAATTTAGTTGCATAATAATTCTGCACACTAATAGTTTAGCCTAATCATTTTGCACACATGTATCCCCTGAGAATGCTTACGCTCCCATTTCCTTTATAAAACTTTCAGGTTTCAGGGTTTTTAACATTTTATGTGACTGATAGTAAGTCAGTATAAGTCAGTTTAATTTGGAACAGTATTTCTTCCAAGTTAAAATTAATCCTCAAAACACTTGGGGCAGCGGTGGCTTAATGGTTAGGGCGTTGGCCGCATGATTGGAGGATCGGGGGTTCGAACCCCTTCCCAATAGGTTGCCCTGAGGTACCCTTGAGCAAGGTGCCGTCCCGTCACGCTCCTCCCTGGGATGGGCTGGCGACCTGTCCAGGGTGTGCACACAGTGTAATATACTTGCTGCATTTAAATGACTCACTGTGTACTGCTTTAAATAAGAACATGGAGCAATCCTTTATACCACCGCAATTGGGAAATAGTCCAACCTGTTCCTATAAGGATGATAAACATGTTTTTTGGCATCATACACTGCCAACATTACGTTCATGTTCTCAACATTTCACTATGAGTTAACGCTTGTCGTTCTTTTAAAAACAGCCAGGCTTTATGATGAGTTTTTTTATGAACAGTGTTTTTATTGTAGGAATCGTAGTCATTCAAAAACTGCAGAGACTCCATTCACTCATGGGCAATCAGAAACCACAATATCTCAACAGGTACATGTACACTTTGCTTTAGATATAATAAAATCACTTGAAACAGCACTTCCTGTTTGATTTATGATTTACTTGCAATGACAGTACACACTCAACCTTTTACCAAGATTCTTTTCTTTTTCTACTTTTTTCCTACAATGTAGCATGAGCAAACACCTGATGTTGCTCCTGACCCTAGTCCATTAGAGATGACTGCTACTAAGGAGAGCGAAATGATCAAAGCTGAACCAGCCATCAGTTATACGTCCTTTATCAATGAAATCATAAGCTCTACTCCTGAGCTAGCACAGTTTCAGGGGCTTGAGTCAAGGTACAACAATGTGCAATCACTTTGCAATTTTAAGTAATTTTTTCTAAAATTTCTATTTATTTGATTAGTTAGTTACTAATAAGAATACTGATTTTTAAGATCATTATACAATGATCAAGGTTATCCACGCATCACTATGTTAAAAGTAAAATTAACTGAATTTTAGATGTCTAGAATCTTGGAACACCGTGTCCATTTTGTATAATAAAAGCTTATTGTGTTTTATAAATAAATGCATTATAACATGAACATGTAAGACTAAGCCACTGTCAGTCAGTTTAATTAGGCTACAATTAAAACTGCCTTTGGTCTACATGCAAACGCACATACAACCAATTTGTTAAGATCTCTGTATTTTTTCCAGCACTCCTGTTCAAACCAAAGAACAGAAACTAAGCTGCAGTATGAAAGAGGAGATGAGACAAAACCAGGAGGAGGAAGAAGAACATGAAGTGGAGAGGGAGAAGGAGCTAGAACATGAAGAAGAGGAAGATGAGAAGGACAACGAAGAAGAAAAGAACGGTTTTGAGTGGGAGTTGATGAGAAACACAGATTCAGTCTTCTCTGAGCTCTCTGAACTCAGCCAGGAATATGCAGAGAGTGTGGACCAGGGAGTGAGTGTGAGGGGTGGGTATACCAGTGCACAGTAATGGAGGGTTGTAAAAGAGGCATCGATTTTCTCTCTGAAAGTGCCGATTCATTTAGGTTAGAAATGATAAATATGAGAATACTATGTATTAGAATTATTATTTAATTAAATGGTTGTGTGGTGAGAGATTTACACCCTTAGTTCCCGAGTTTTTGAATGTTACAGAATCTGTAAATGATGTGACCTGTTTGACCCACCTTTAACATGTCTGACATGTCAGGGTGTGTGTGTTTTTTAAACCTCTGTTTGTGTGGTTGCTCTGCAGGCAGCACAGACCAGTTTGAAGAGATTCTTTCACAGTATGAGGAACTGAAACACACCCAGTAAGATCTAATTTATTCTGGTTTTCCTTTTTGTTAAGTAGCTCTTTTGTTTTTATTCTTGTGCAATATCAGTATAAGACTTTCTTTTTGTTGGGTAACAGCATGCAGTGCTTGCCATTGCCATAGTGTTTAAATAATTTACACCCTAAAAATACACAGTTACAGCTACTGACAAAGATAATTTGGAAATTCCTAGTATTACATGTGATAATGAAATGAAAGCATGCTCTGGTACCACTAATACTACTTTTTATGTCTTTTTATTCATATTTCAGTTACAATAAATAACAGGATGTGCATGTATAGCTCAATGGTTCCGCCCCCTTTCTCTTTTGCTCTCTCAGTGAGATGGTGGATGCTGCTCGTAAAGCTCTTATTTCTCGTGTAGAGGAACTGACCAATGAAAGATCTGCTCTGAACCTTGAGCTCACTTCCTGTCAGGAGACCATTGTCCGACTAGAAGGAAAAATCAAGGAGATGGAAGAGGAGACTAAGCGGTAATGAGAATTATTCGCAAGCATTGGACATGTAAATCCAGTTGAGGGAGATTTCCTTTTGTGTCTACCTTCTGTCATCCCTCTTTGTCCATATTATCCAATTCAAATACCATCCAGCCACCCCTGCCATTGGTGCCCAACCAAAAGGCACTTGCTCAAGCAGCAGAAAGGCTGAAAGTTGAAGTACATGATGTATCCTTTTATTTTCTAATGGTTTATTGTTTTGAAATAAAGGCACTTTACTGTTGCCACATGGGTATAAAGGTTTGCGTCAGACAGGAAGTCTCAATGGGATAAATGTGGCTGTATGGAAAACATCCTCACATGTAGTCACTGCTTGATGTTTTAATCATAGTTGTCTAGGAGAGACAGAGCTGTAACATGAAATTAACCTTAGACCAGTCTATAAATGATATGAAGCCTGTGATCACCTGGTGCACATCAGTATTGGACCAGTTCTGTAGAGGCATCTTCCTCTGTTTTACTAAGTGACTAATTTTTATCTATACATAGGTTGCGCAAAGATCTGGAGACATCGCAAGCTGAGGACTCTGACGTAAGTCAAATTTATGTTGAAGTGTGTATTGTTCTAAGAGTATGTTGGTTCATCTAAAAAAATTAAAAAATCACAAATTTTTCTTGTACAACAAGTGATTATGGCCATTGTATGTTAATTCATTAATAAATAGACACCCATTAAAAATAATAGATTTTACTTACATACATTTTGTAAGTGTGTTTGAAAGTTTGTTTTATGTAAAGCTAGTCTCAAATGTCTTTTTTTTGTCCCAGTGCATTTAAACAAGGTAAAGTTCTGTATGCTGTATTTTTCTGTTGAGAGTGTTAGAGGAAGAAATGTAGACTGAGTTTAGAACTATAAGGTTTCAGAATATATTTGGCTTGATTTTCCTCAATTTTTTTCTTTTCTCTTCAGTCTTCTCTGCCTGGCTCTCACCGTCGTTTCTCTCGTTCGGAGATGGCCCGTGTAGTCATGGAGAAGAACCAGTACAAAGAGCGACTTTTTGAACTTCAGGAAGCTGTCCGGCGTTCTCAGGCTCTTAGGTTTGCAGAACTGAACATCTCTCGATGAATGCATTATAAAATTTTAGCACCCCTTGAATCCAAAGTCTATATATCTCAAATGTGATTAGCCTGTTTAACTGTCCTGTTCATGTAATCCTTTTCAGTAGGATAATGATGATGATACCACATTAGTTCATTTAATTCTTACCCAACAATGTTTTCTCTTTCAAGGGTTGCTAAGGAGGAAAAGATCCCAGAAGATAAAAGGAGTAGCGCATGGAAGAGGTTTGAACATTTTTCCATTATTTTTAGAGATTGGTCATTTTCAAGCATAAATGGGCAAGCCTATTTAGATCTTGTTTAATATCCATTGAAAATTGGTTGTCTTTCCTAGGTTTAACCGTTTTCTTGGCTTGACTAAGGACCAGTTGGCACCAGCTGCCGCATTGGCCCTTACTGTCCCGCCAGTGGCGTCCTCTACTTGCTCACCAGTGGGGTCACCACGTCTTCTTTCTGTCAATCTAGCACGGTCAGAGTAAGAAGGCTTTCTCATTTTCTGCTGTGAAAAGCAGAGAATTTTTGCATTAACTTAACAAAATTCTGCTTTTCATTTCCTCCGGCTATTTACCAATTTGTCATTTGAAAATCCAGTCTGTCTGAAAGTTTTGTGGCATAATTTCTAGAGTTACTTTAAGTAAAGCTGAGCTTGAAATTAATTTTCAGAAAATGACATTTTTATGAAAAGTTAGTCTGGGTTATTATTTAAACAGATAGATTACATTTACGGCATTTAGCAGATGCTCTTATCCAGAGTGACTTCCATGTCCTAATTACAGGGACAGTCCCCCTGGAGCAATTCAGGGTTAAGGGTCTTGCTCAGGGACCCAGTGGTGGTAGTGCTAGAGGTGGGATTCGAACCTCTTGAGCCATAGGTCCATAGGCAAGGTCCCTACCGCTAGACCACCACCACCTGCAGATACATGGTTATAAATGATAGAATCAGAACAGTCATTGTAAAGAGTTCATCTTTTGCATCATGTGCGTTACAATAGGGCCAGCTTAGCTGTAAATTTCCATCAAAGTCATTTATTAAACCAATAAAAATTATTTATTTTATGCAGATATTTGTTCTGTTCACATCAGTGAACCGGAACTTGGTAAAAGTTATCCGTCCTGAATTATAGACTACATGCAGCAGTGATATGTGCTTTTCTTTTCAGGGATTCTCTTTCTCCCAGGCTTAGGAAGAAGGAGCTGTACCGAGAGATCCGCTCTCATGTGTGGAGAACTCTGGGTAAACAGCAGATGCACGGCTGGAGTACACCCCTATCACACACAAATGCAAAGGTTTGCGCACATTTGTGTTTCCAAACTCAAATCCCTCTCATGGTCATCTAATTCTCATGCCTAAATGGTTGTGTTGGAATGTATGTATAAATATGTTTAGTCATTGTGTGTGTGTGTGTGTGTACCTCTGCTCCACAGAACTCTGACCCACCTTTCGAGCCTAAAGATGTTCCTATCTTCACACAATTGAGAATGCTTGACCAAAGAGACGCGTCTGCTAAGGTCAGATTTACTGATTGTTAGTTTAAAGCATTGCCCTTTATGTCTGTGCTTCACTTTGTTAGAACAAAGTGCAATCTATCACGATAGTATTTGAGAAATTCACATTATTGTAATATTGCATGAGGGCTATTTGAATTAGACTTTGCTGTCACTGAACAAGTGAACTAAGTAACTTAAAAAATAGCGATGAAACACACACTGGATATCAGCTTGGTAATGTAATATTATGCACTGAAGGAAAGCTTGGTATGTAATCAAATTACCAATCTACATTTGATAACTACTACAAAATCTGTGCTGGCAGATCAAATCTAGCAAGTCAGCATGTGTTGCTTAGTTCCAACAGACCATAATATATGTTAGCCTCAGACAACAAGAAAACAGCAGTTTTTGTCTGTGAGTATAACATTTTTTTTTTTCTGTCACTTCAGAATATTGTTTTGTTAGATGTTTTTGCATTGCCATATTGTTTCACAGCAACACTTAACCAAAGTATAATATTTTAAATTCCCTTACAGAACTATAGTATAATATTTCTGACCATTGAGGAAACAACATGAACAACCTACACAACACTTTTTTTAAAGCAAAGTCCAGTGGCAGCTTCAAGGGGAAGAAAGCAGTTCCTTTCAGATTTATGCACAACAAACTGTAGAATTTGTTATTTTCACTTAGGCTGCAACATTAGGGAAATTTTGGATGGCTAGAATGGAAAAAATTGCCAATTAATCCATTATTACAGTGTATCGTACCAACCTGTTGTGGTAAAATGGATAAAATAAACAGATTTTGGTACAGTAGCCCAATATCATGTTAAAATATTGGCCAGCAACAGTTTGAAATATTGGTAAAAATAAAGATTTGTTTGATTTGCTGTGTTTTGTACTAAATGTTATCTGCCAGTAAAATTCCTAAATCTTTGTGCATCTCTGATTGTTGCCCAAGCACTTAGAATGCTTTATGTGTTAACTTAAAAATTCTCTTCTTTTCTTTTTCTGTAGCTGACCTGTGCTGTAGCAGTGCCACCAGAGATTTCAGGAGAGCAGAATGTATGTGCAAGTCTCAATGTTATTCAAAACTGACTTTGGATCGGATTACTATGTATCAGTAGTAAAATTAGTGCAGAAACAAGTAGTTATAAAACCAGCCCTACGTAAACAAAGTCTCAGAGCAAACAGAAGATATAATTAGACTGTAAATCAGAAGCTTTATTACAAGATTTTACTGGAACATATTACATACATATCACTGGTCCTGAGTCAGTTTTTCAAAATCACACCTTGATATAATTGCCACCTTTACCATTCACCATTCTCTGTATGCCACAATTCATCAGTCATTCTCATACACATCCCATGCCCCTCCCAATCTCAGTGTTCTGTCTGGACCATCACTGGACCTGCCTCCAGCAGTGACATTACAGTAATTGACCCGGCACGGTCAAATACTGTCCTGGACCACTTCAGCCTCCCATCCACCTCTCCAGCTCTGTGCATTTGTGCTGTTCCTCCCACTGGTCAGTTCAGGCACTAAAGCATATTTTGAGATGAGTTTTGACTCAAGACTTTTTCCACACTGCTGTGTGTGTGTGTGTGTGTGTGTGTGTGTGTGTGTGTGTGTGTGTGTGTGTGTGTGTGTGTGTGTGTGTGTGTGTGTGTGTGTGTGTGTGTGTGTGTGTGTGTGTGTGTGTGTTAGTATATATCTCTCATAATTATGCAGAAAGGTAGTCAACGTAAGAAACCTATTTTTTTTTTTTCATCTTTTGATTCAATTTGGTAGATGCCTTTTGGCAAAAAGTTACAAGAAATCAAGTCTTCATTTGCTGTGTTATGAATGTTAAAAAAAATTGTATTTTATGACGTTTCAAAAACTTTTCTTGCTACAGTGACAAAATGCTACCAGTGTTCTCTTTGCACCACTTTTTAATGTTAGCTTGTTGCTATGTTTTAGTGGCCAGATTTCCAGATAGGGAGTGAGCTTTTATTCTTGAATTCTTTTGTTTTGGCAAAATCCTACCCATTCTCAGAAACATTTAGTGTATGTCCACTAAATTGTTTGATGCTTGCAACTTAACTCTTATTTTTTGCTTCAGGGGATGCTCCTGGCACCGTATGGATCGGAACACAGGGTGGAGAGTATGCAAGTCTAATGTGTTACGATTGTATTTTTTCATATGGTGTTTACCAAAGAAATATTTAAGTAAACATGTAGGTGTTTATTTTAATCTTTTTTTTTTCTGTTACCAGTTTACTTGTTTATTCAGCTTCAACCTCTAGGACACGTTGTTTGCAGTCTGTCAGTCTTTCAGAAGGAGTACATTCTCTTACGTGAGTTTCAAATCTTATCTTCTTTTGTCCATCTATATGCAAAGAGAATGAGTTATTTATGAAGTCTTTTTTTCTGAAAGGTATTCACCAGGTCAAGTTATTGCTGGATTAGGAAATGGGATGCTTACATTTTTTTATCATAGCTCAGGTGTGTCCTATCTCTTGTTCAGTTTTAAAACAAGTGTGATTTTGTTTGTTTTTTCATCTAAATGTATAGAACTTAATCATTTAAAAACATTCATTCATGCTTTTATAGGTGGTTGGAATCTCCAGTCCCATGAAGATGTTTCCCTTGCTACATCTAATTTGCAGCCCATTCGCTGTTGCCTAGCAAAGCAAGGTCGTTTGTGGGTGGGATATAGGAACCAAATTTACATGATTGATGTTCAGAATCGGAAAGTGGAGGTATGGGCTAAAAGGCGTACCATAGATTTCTGGGTAAACTTGAGCACAGTTTTGTTCAAGGTTCTAAAACATTGTTTTCTGGTTTCTTCTTTTTATTTCTATATCTCTCTATCCCTCCCATTTTCTCTCTCTTTGCCTCTCTCTTGCTGTAGAAAACATTTTCAGTGTCACCTCGAAATGAGCAGCAAGTACGGTTTCTGTGTGCAGCAGGAAGTGGAGTTTGGGCTTCCTGTCGGCTCGATTCTACTCTTAGGCTTTTTGACTGGACAACTGGGCATCCACTACAGGAGGTTGATATGTCCTCCATAATTACTAAAGCTCTAGGTGATTTCAATTTTGTGTATTTGTCACATTTCACTGATTCACACTAAAATATCTCCCCCTAAATTACCATATACATTATCCAAAACAGTGTTTTAACCCTGCCCCTGGAAGCACACTGTCCTGTACACTTTGGTGCTGGAAGTCTGTGTTAACATGCTGTTTAGCTGGATCAGTTGTGCTAGCAGCCGCGAAAACACTGACGTACAGAGCATTGGACCAGGCTTGGGAAAAGCTGATCTAAGAGAACACTGCTCCCTTTATAACACTTTATAAATTGCCTATGGAAAAAAAAATGAATATTTTATATTTTCTTTCTTTATTCCTCCTTCTCCCTAAGGTCCTGCATTCCTGTCCCTTTCATCTCCTCAGATCACTGCCATGTTGGTGGTTAGTGGAAGACTATGGTTAGGCACAGGAAGTGGTGCTATTTTCTCACTTCAACTGTCACTTAGTGAGTGAAATATAATAAAATTTATGGCTTAGGCATTGCTGTAAATTCACTGTAAAATTTGTTATGTCTTTTATAGTGTTGTATACATGTATTGTCTTTAGTTCCATGTTTTTCTATTTTAGCACATATTTCCCCCTAAAGTGGATGCTTTTCTTATGTTTTTATATGTTCTATTTTGTCTTTTGTTTTGAGGTTCAGAATCCTCAATCCCATACAGTTGTCTGGCATCAGCTCAGCTTTGTTTCCATGGCCACCGTCAGTCAGTTAAATTTATCATCTCTGCTCCAGGTTAATGGTTTATTTTTTTTTTCTTGCCTATTATAACTCTTATTAATACAACATTATCTATTGTTTGCACCATTAGCTCAATTTGCTCTCTTTATACTCTCCGCGATGCTCTTTTTTCAGGTTGCCGTGGTTCTTCTGTCTCAGCAGATTGTGGTGCTCCTACCTCTCATCTCATCATCAGTGGAGGAGAGGGCTACATCAATTTCCGTATAGGTGAGTAACCCTAATTCCACCTGTGTGTTTAATGTATATGACATGGAGTATATATGAAATGCAGTTTATATACCACATCTAAGATAAGCATCAAAAAAAGAAAACATAAAGTCTGAAGACAGGAACAACCTAGATGTTAGTAAAGCAATTACTCCTGGCCCACACTGTTTAAATAGAAAATGCCTCTCTATCCATTTGTGCACCTATGGACATGTTGGTCTATAAATGAGGTGTGTTCAGGCATGTTGTTTGTGTATTGCATACTTTAGACAGTGGGCAGCAATCGTGTGTTGAACCAACACACAATTCAAAAGTCAGTTAAAGTCAGTGGCCCAGTACTTTACTCTTTAAATGTTTACAGTGCAGTATCAAGGTGGTAGAATGCACAAACTAAGCAGGTGCACAACAAACATATTTTCTGGTTCAAACACACAAAGATGTGCAGCAGCAAGGAATGTGAGACGCTTAATTTTCCAATTGTTAAACTACCAAAAGTGGATCCGGACACCATAAACGCACCTGAGCCATACGCTTCAGACTGCATTCAGATTGTTAAAATAGCACCCTTTATTTCGCAGTGAAAGTGGCAATGTTATACTCCAAATAAAATAGTAATTATACAATCAATCTAACTGATTTACCATTATTTTTTTTTTTTGTCTTTAGAAATCTTTAGACATTATTTTTTCAAAATAACTTTACTATTTCTGTTAATTCTTTCAACATGAAATATTTTGATCTTTTGAGCAGCACATTTTCAAGTGACAAATGCATAATATTTGAACTAAGACCTAATTTTCTCAACAGGAGATGATGCTAATGAAGGATCTGGTGAGGCTGTACTACAGAGGTCAGAAAGGAGTCACATGATAATTTGGCTGAACCCAACTCGACCAGTTCCTAGCTCCGCTCTTTGAGGATGTATATGAACACTTTGGCAATCAGTCACTCTTCTTTTTTTTTTTTCTTTTTTTTATGGGCATAAAGCACATTTTGCACCTTCTGTCTTCATCTGCATCCTGCTTTTGCTCCTTCTGTTAGTCTTTTAAAATACATGAAGGCTGGTAATAAGAAATGCAAATGTGAACGATGCCTGTATTACTTACACCAGCTGGATACCTGTCGCACTCAGGATTAATCAGCAGTGGTTTATGCACAATGGTAAGTGTATAGCTTTGGTGCAGTTAATGTGCCGTTTTACTGAGTCTTTGTCTCATCTCAGTCTTTGGATTTAGACATGATGTAATCAGTTTTCTGGGTCTTCATGTGTGCTGATTAGTGATGTGCTTTTGAAATGTTTGTTTTTTTTTTTTTGTTTTTATTTTGTTTTGGAAGATCAGCCTCATCACTGGAATAACTTTCTGTTGTATTCATTACAAAATGTTTTCCTGGTCTTTTTTTTTTTTTTTTTTTTTTTTTTTCCTTTCAGATTGAATATGATTCACCAGACTAAAGATGTTGGAAAGCTATATTTATTGATACAGTGTCATCTTAGATATATATGTACCTGATGGTTTTTCATGAAAAGCAAGTTTATTTTGTACTGTCTTTTAAAAGGGGACTCTAATTTAATCTTCTGAGCAGAACCTCGTATTTGCAGGTCATGTACATGTAAATGTGTAGATGTCAATGTAAAGACTGCTCTCCATAGAGGAGTCGCTAATATAAGCTAAGAACAGCAGCATTTGTGATGAGTCTATGCAAACAGAGGTCGTTTCAGATTTCAGAAGTCAATCTGATTTCGCCTCGGAGTGAAACATGCTGCTTTGTGCTGATGAATGATGTTGGTATGACATAGCGAGTACATCTCAAGTGGATCAAAATAATATTCTGCTTTACTTATAAAACTGGAAACATACTTTAAGTTTAAGGTATCTTTGTAATCGGAAGAGATTTCCCTATGATGAGGGTTTGCAGTTTTTGTAGGTATGAGATGTGCATGTATACAGGATCAGAATGAAAGTAATGAGAGATATCTGAAAATGTACACTATTTTTTCTTAAAATATAAAAAGAATTTCTGTTAAAAGTTTTACTTTGAATCACAAAATTGAATGCCTAGATAGTGTTTTCTTGCAGTATTTACAGTATACATATTATACATGGGGAACAGTGGTGGCCTAGTGGTTAGGGCATTGGCCACATGATCGGAGGATCGGGGGTTCGAACCCCTTCCCAATAGGTTGCCCTGTGGTACCCTTGAGCAAGGTACCGTCCCCGTCACACTCCTCCCTGTGAGGGGCTGGCGACCTGTCCAGGGTGTGTGAGCTGGAATGGACTCCAGCACTCCCCCGCGACCCCACTTGGGACAAGCGGCAGAAAATGACTGACGTGACTGACATATTATACATTATATAAGTATATAAAATACATAAATGTTGAATACACACATGCTGAAGAAAGTTTGAAAGTCAATTTTAATTTGAGTACCCCAAATCAAAAAAGATGGGACAGTGTAAATGCCAAAAAAGCAGTGCTTCTCTTAGTTCACTTCTTTAATTACTTTTGTTTTACTGCAGACAGTATAAACCCAATATATTTTTAAGATTTGTCTGGTCAGTTTCATTTCATTTTGTCAAATACATTTCATACTTTTCATTTACGGCATTTAGCAGACACTCTTATGCAGAGCGACTTCCATTTCCTAATTACAGGGACAGTCCCCCTGGAGCAACTCAGGGTGAAGGGTCTTGCTCAGGGACCCAGTGGTGATAGTGCTAGAGGTGGGATTCAAACCCGGGGCCTCTTGAGCCATTGGTCCATAGACAAGTATCCTACCCCTAGGCTACCGCCACCCTAACATCATTACAGTATTTTAGGCCTGCAACACAAGCTGTGTTAACACACCATGCTGTTATAATTTGTAAAAAATGTGGCTTTGCATCGTGAAATGTGTGGACGTCCTTGGAAAGGGCGTCTTCTTGAAGGCGGAATATGAATGCCAAGGGCACTGACACCTCCATGCTATGGAAGACCCTAGATTTTGGTAGTTGATAACAGTCTGAATGGTCTTTTGATTCTTTGGTCCGGAGCTCACAGTATCCATTTATTTTTCTCCAAAAGAAAAACTCTGCAGTGGTGATTGCTCAGACCACAATGCATGTTTTCTCCATGTTGTGGTCCACCTCAGAAGCCTCTGAACCCAGAGAAGTCAACACACCATCTCAGGACATGGCTGACATGAGCTCTGAGAGAGCGGAGATCACAGGTGTTAAGCTTGCACCCTTGCCCCAAATACACTGACATGTGATCTGATATTATGCATTACAGAGGGAATCTTCCTCGGAGGAAGACTGTTTTTAAACATTTCAGTGATTTTCATGCATTTGACAAACTGGAGATCATTTGTAACTCTTGTCCTCAAAGACTCAGCCATTTATGAATTTTTCTTTTCTCCCTCCATTATTTTTCATTTGCAACACAGAATTGGAATTGTTTGGGAATAATTAGATCTTCCTACAGTGTGAAACATGGCATTTACTCAACCATAACGACAGTATTTTTACTTTGTGTTTGTTATCAAGTGTGGGAAAGAAACACTTTTTAAAATTGATCTTTAATATATAATGTCTCAAAAAACTAGACCTTTCTATACAGGAAATTAATTTTGAGAGAATTTATGTGATCATTCTGAAACAGAAGCATCAGATCGTCCCCAAGTGCTAAGGCACCATAGAAGTAAATGTACAGTTCATGCGAACATGTGATCATTCAGGTTTTGTGCCGGTGAAGGTTTGAGATGTCGCAACTGTGAGCTTCAGCTCAGAGGTCAGGGTGTGGCATGACTGCGATGGGTCTTGCGTATGCGCTTACTCAGCGATCGAGCCAGACGATCCACTGTACTCCGAGTCAATCCCTGCTCCTTCTCTGTGACCAAGCCTTCAATATTGCCGCTGTACCACATAACCCAGCCCGCCATCGACATCAGCACCAGAAGCACTCCGGAGTACACCAGCAGGTCACCAAAATCCCGACCTTTAACCTCTAGTGGGGCAAAGACTCCAATCACAACTGAAATAATCCCAAGGACATCCATAAAGATGGCAAACACCAGGACGAATTTGCAGTGAGCCAGGCCTTCATTCTCAACTGACATTATGACCTGATGGGAACATGTGAAAGGGAAGGGGGAGATGGCAAGACAAAAAAGTCATTAAAGAACCATTCGCCTCTGCTTATCGGTATCGACTTACTAAAGGGTAACAGAGGTAACACCGTTCGGATTTCACGCTCAGGTGCCCCAGATGAAAATACCGCTTCCAACAACACGTTACTAAACTGCACACTACACCAGTTACTGCTTAATATTGTAGTATTTGTTTCTGCGGTGACCTAGTGTTTAGGGACTAGTCCCCAGGATCGGATTGTTGTGAGTTCTAATACCCTGACCAGTAGGTTGCCTTGAGGTACTCTTGAGCAAGGTATCGTCCACATCACTGCTCCCCAGGTGCTGGACATAGCTGCCCCCTGCTGCATGTGTGTGAGTGTATGGGTTAAATGCAGAGCTGTGGTGTAATTTCTTTGTGGTTCACTGTGCGCTGCACCGAGTACTCCAAATAACGAGAAGTCGCTTTCACTTTCACTTAATTTGCCCTTTGCATTTTGTAAGAATGCATTTCGTTCTTTCACAATGACAAATAGCCACTTTCGCTTCAAATAAAGTTATGTTAAAAGAGCCAGTAGAAAAGTAGCTCTATTTTGACTTTACTGCTGTGATCTGAAAACACAAATCACTGTCAAACCATGTCCACTCACCTGGCAGCTTTGAGGATACCCAGCCTGAAGAACCTTTCCTGATCCACCTTTACCTGCGTATCAGACAGCCCTCTTACCAATCTGCCTATCTATCTTTGTAGCTCTCTGTTTTGCGCTCCTTTTACCATTCTCCTTTTCTCTTTCTTGCTGTCTTCCTCCCTCGCTTGCTCTGTCTCTGGTTTAAAGCAACTGGTAAGACTGGTTTATGAACACAGCACATTGCTTCACAAAATAACAAGCAAGCTTGAACGATCCCGCATTAGTCATGCAGCTGCTCTAAGCTCAGGAGATTAAACAGAGAAAGAAATCATCACCTTCCCCACTATCTTCCCAAAATCTGCCCATCTACACCAAACACATACACACACACACACACGCACACACACTATATTTGTGAAGACATTCCATTGACCAGTGTAATGCTGGCTCTGAATAACACTACACTTACACTGAACCCTAATATAAGACTCAATGACCAAAAAAGTTGGATTTATGGTGAAAACAGCAGGTTCCTTTGTGAGGAGCAATATAATGTACAGTATTCCTATCATTATGAGGACATGATGCCCCCTTCCATCACACACACACACACACTCTCTCTTCTCTATCACACACACACTCTCTCCTCTATCACACAAACACACACTCTCTCTCTCCTCTATCACACACACACACACTCTCTCCTCTATCACACACACTCTATCTCTCTTCTCTATCACACACACAAACTCTCTCTCTCCTCTATCACACACACTCTATCTCTCTTCTCTATCACACACACTCTCTCCTCTATCACACACTCTCTCGCTCTCTATCACACACACACTCTCTCTCTCTCCACTATCACACACACTCTCTCTCCTCTATCACACACACTCTCTCTCTATCACACAGACACACTCTCTCTCTCCTCACTATCACACACACTCTCTCTCTCTTCTCCATCACACACACACACTCTCTCTCCACTATCACACACTCTCTCTATCTCTCTTCTCCATCACACACACACACTCTCTCTCTCTCTCTCTCTTCTCCATCACACACACACACACTGTCTATCAAACACACACACACACTCTCTCTCTCTGTCTAACACACACACACACACACACACACACACACAAATACACACGCATCCCCCCATCTCCCTCCCTGTGTCACACACGCGCATCCGGAAGTACGTCATTTTTTATGGTCGGTGACGACTGTATGAAGGAGAGACATTTAATTGTTATTGTTAGCTGCAGATGTGAACGCGCAGCGCGCAGCTGTGAAACATCCGCGTTCCCGCGCGACAGAGACGCTCCCGGCCGCGGAAGGGTTTGTGCACAAGTGTCGCTTTTGTAAAACTGCAGAAAGGCTTCATTCGCGTGAGCGACAGCTTAAGCAGGCTGCAGCTCCATCAGCCGGGCTACCGTTCACCGTGTTCTCCGGCTGAGAGATGAAGCGCAGCATCTCCTCACCGCGTTAATCCGCCGCGGCGCCGGATCATCTCCCGGACACAGTGTGAACACACCGCCCGCTTCAGTGACAGCCTCTGCGGGGAGAGGGGCTCTTTCTCTGGTGCTTTTTTTTGTTGGAGAATTTGGAAACATGCAGACGGTGGCCACCTTACTCTTATTTAGTTTTCTGCTTCTTATGACGAGGAAGGGTGAAGAGATTTCCTGCGGACAGCTCGGTTCACAGTTGAGCTCCGTTTGGTGTTCACACCTGTCTCAGTAACAGAATCTGTTCGACTTCATAATCTAGATTATTATGGTCAATACTGAGATCACGATGATCCAACATCATTTATCAATGAAAATGGAATGGGAACAGCATTTTCTGAACTAAAGTGTGTCTATTAAGCATTTAGATCATGTTTTTTTTTTATTTGGACTATAAATATAAGTTAAAATCATTTAAAAAGTGAATTGAATACACGTCTATATGTGGAGTATATAATCTAGGACCACCACTCTAGTGGGTTCTTCTCTGCCTCAGGGGTTTAATTGCACTAATTGTTTCATGTCAGTTTTTACTTTGTAGAACTGCTGAATGTCAAACAGGAAATTGATATCAGAACTGGATTAATTAAGCCGCCCTAGTTAAACGTTTCTTTGCACAATCATGTTGAGGCTCTGTGACCAGTATGTCTTAAAATTCAGCTTCATCACAACACTGATTTTTTCTTCTTTTTTTTTTTAAATCAGTCTAAATCACACCGGAGCAAAGCAATATGAATGAGGCAGAAACTTCCACCAGGAAACATGCGAGTTCACAGGAGTTACAAAGTAAGACTCAGTATTATTGTCTTTGTTATGATGATTAGTGTTAGTAGTATTGTTAAGTTTGATCATCATGCAACCATAAACTGTACTTTGTGTTTTAAGTTGGCTTGTCAGTTTTATAGTTATTATCCTGCAGGTTTTTTTCCTTCATGCCACTCCTACAGCTTTCGAGGGTTTATTATTTTGGAGAGATCTTCAAATCAAGTCAACTCAAGTAGGTTTTTATTGCCATTTTTAACCATACACACAGTGCACAGTGAAACGAGACAGCGTTCCTCCAGGACCCTGGTGTTACACATGAGACAACATCTAACATGACACAGAACGCTCCATGAGACAAGTGCAGACAAGACAACAACCAGTGCAAAAAAATAAAAAATAAAACAATTGCACAACAGAGGACAGAGATCATTCATCTGACTTAAAAAAACAGAGGCAGTGTGTACAAGAATGTAAGTGGAACAGAGCATCAGTATTGACTAGTGCTGTACAGAGCAGCAGTATCAGGAATAACACTGTAAAGTGAAAGTGAAAGTGACAACCCTTGTCATTGCGAGGGCACAGCACAGCACACAGTGAACCACAACGAAATTGGACTGCATTTAACCCATGCAAACACCGTGCAGCAGTGGGCAGCTATTGAAAGTGCCTGGGGAGCAGTGACGGGGACGGTACTTTGCTCAAGGGTACCTCAGGGTAACCTACTGGTGAGGGAATTGAACCCACAATCTACCAATGCAGGGGCACCACTCGGCCACCGCTGCCACCGCTGTAAAGCAGCATTGTTACAAAATGCGGAGTGCAAATTAAGTAGTAATAATAATAATCAATATGTGTGTGTGCAAAACAGCAAGAGGTAGATAAGTATGGGTGTTTGAATGGAGCTGGGAGATGAAGAGTCGGTTCCAAATAAAGTCTGGAGGCAGCTGTTTCCCATCCTGGTGGGGGTGGTCCATATGCTTTGGAACCTTTTCCTAGACGGCAGGAGGGAGGAGAGTGTGTGGGATGGGTTTGTGGGATCATCCAGAATGCTGTTTGCTTTGCGGATGCAGCGAGCGGTGAAAATGTCCTGAACGGAAGGTCGAGAGACCCCGATGATTCTCTTCTCTCATTGGATAGAGGCAGTGGTGGCCTTGTGGCTAGGGACTAGGCCCTCGGATCGGAAGCTTGTGGGTTTGAATCCCTTACCAGTAGGTTGCCCTGAGGTACCCTTGAGCAAGGAACCGCCCCCGTCACTACTCCCTGGGTGCTTTCAATAGCTGCCCCTTGCTGCACGTGTTTCTTTGTGGGTAAAACGCCGAGTTGTAATTTGGAATGTGTCCCAAAATCTGTGGCTTTGGCTGTGTCCCAAATCATGCACACTGTTTATACTTTTCATTTTACATCACTGATTGCACTTCTAATGGTTTTTCTCCTTTTTGAACACTCTGTTTAGTGGGGTAGCATGCAGTTTAGGGCACAGCCCTAGATGTAGGCACAAAAACTCAGTGATTACCTTGATTACAAACATAAGCATACACAAATTTAAATCCAAACATGGACACTGATAAACAGTTTATACGCAACGGTGGCTAGTGGTTAAGGATAAGACCACAGGAATGAAGGTTCATGGGGCGTGTCCCAGATTAGTAGATACCCTGAGGTATTCTTGAGAAGGATCTGTGCCCAAAACTGCTCCCTGGGTGCTGGATGTGTAGCTGCCCACTTCTGCACGCTGTGTGTATGGGTTAAATGCAGAGGTGCATTTCCTTGTGGGTCACTGTGTGCTGTGGTCACAATGGCAAATTGTCAATTTGACTCCACTTGCACTTCTACTCATCTATTCATAACATAGAAACATGCACAAGTACACAATTTCATACAAACACAAACTTTGCAACTACCATGGCATTATAGCAACCATTTGGCAACATCCTACCAAGCAAGTGGGATAGCTTAGCATCCTTCCTAAACTTCCTTGCAACCACCTAGAAGGACATTGCAGCACCATGGTAACCTGGGATGATGCAATACCATAGCCATTACTTAGAACTAGCTTAGCAAGACTCAAGCAACAACTTTCCAACATTATTCATCATGCATTATCAACTAGCATTGACAAGCCAACTTAAACCCTTGTTTTTATTGCTATTACAATTATGCTTTTCATATGAAAGTATTTCATTGGTCTTATTATCCTGTTTGTTTACGAACTGTCCATAATTTTTTTTTATAAATATGCAATAATACAGCTACTCAGGATCAAAAATCTTAATGTGAAAATTATTCAGTACATTTATTAACATTGGTTGTATAATAATGTGACTTGCTATCAGCGCAGTCTTCTTACTGCATTACCGTTCACATGTAGACAAAAGCCATTCAGTGTGTTTAGAGGTAAAAACTAAAAATGAGAATGTTTCACAGTTGTAGGTGATGGGAGCCAGATGTCAAAAGCAATCCTCTAATACCTGCTTCACTGAAAGTTTATCCAGTAGAGTACATTTTCTTATACATGACAACTGTCAAAAAGCCTTTGTAATTTAAAATGAATTGATCACAACTTTTATATTACTGGCTTTACATAATTCAGATTCATACAATTCATAGTTCAGAAGATAAGTTAAGGTTTCCTGAATGTTTGCATCAAAAATAAACTGGCCTTATTTGCGTTATTACCATCTCTGCTTTCTATCTCCACCAAGAAATAAAAGTTGGTAGTTTTGTTTGCAATGCACTTTTTTCCACATAAATCCATAAGAAATAACTTTAACATCTTAATAAATTAATCACACAGAAGTGTAGAAAAATCTGATGAACTCCTCTTTTTCCCCATAGCCCCTAAAAACGAGGACGCTTATGAAATTTCCATTCCCTTTGAAGAGAACAACTTTGAGCAACAAGGCAGCTTTTACAACCAGAATGAACATAGCTTTGAAGGTCAGTCTGAGCATCTTATATTTTACTTATGTAATTTTATGTATATCCAGTGACAAACTAAGAAACAAGTTGTTATTAATGCAAAGATAAAAAAGTTATCTTTGCATTAGGAAGAGGAAAAGTTTTGCTAACTGCCACGGTGAGCTAAGAACATATGAGTAAGTGACACAGCGGACCGGACTCTATTATACATTATGGGAAGAACCCCACTTTTTATTCCGGTCAAGAAATGTCCAGGCAGACGGGTGGAGTTTCAAACTGTCATGCCTTGGAGACGCTTTTATCACCTGTGTGTTTTAAGCAGTACTTAACAGCCCGCGGTGTCTAAAAGTTGCTTTTCTACTGTAAAATATACAGGTCATTTTGAAAACCTTGTAACAGCTGCATAAAGTTAAAGTTAGTTATCTTCATATATAACACAGGTAATGATCCTCCTGCTCCTGCAAGCTCCTACTTGCTGATAACGAACCTGCGCACGCAGCTGCAGATCTCACTGGAGAAGAACTCATGGCTCCAGAAACGCATCGAAGACCTGGAGGAGGAGAGAGACTTCCTGCGCTGCCAACTTGACCGCTTCATCTTTTCCACCAAAAGTCAGGAGAGCAATGGTGAGTGGGATAGAAAGTGGGATAGAAAAGAAATAACTTCCTAATAGAAGACAAAGAGAAACTTGCCAATAGAAGAAAACCGATTGTATTTTTTCAGGATTTTGGACTGTTTCGTGTTACATGGCAGGGCAGTTTATTTTGTAGTATTTTAATCATTATTACTCTCTCATTGCCTTAGCAGCAACGTTATTACACCGCTTTGGATAAACTGGTTATGTTTAGGGGTTTATTGTTCAGCTGTGTCTTTAATTAAAGTTGCACGCTAAGATAGCTCTTGCACAACGTGTATACGAGGTACTTATCCTGGCACAGAAACAGCACAGTCTTTACTTTCTGTCCAGTCAGTGACGTGCCATTTCACGAAGCCCTGAGGGCCAAAATAACTTTTGCATCCTCTGCTTTTCACCCATACACACATGTGCAGCAGGGGGCAGCTATTTAAAGCTCCTGATGAGCAGTGACGGGAACAGTACCTTGTAGAATGACACTGAATGGCTTACAGGAACACAACCACTGGGTTTTAACTTAATTTTACAAAGTGTAAATTCTAAAGTGCAGCGAAGCCCCTGTAATAAAAATCTCATACATCCATATATGTTTTGACTGAGTTAAGACAGTGTTGCAGAATTCCTTGTGTTATTTACTTGTTTTTTTTTGGTTTTTTTTTTTTACTTATTTAGGTAACGATACTCGCTGCTTTTCATGGAGGAGGCGACGAGACGGACGTGGTATGGAGTATTTTATCCCTGTTTTTATAGATTAACTTCATCTTGCAGTTGAAGTGCCTTAGATCAGAGTTCCACACAAGTGACCTAATTTATCAAATCATGTATGTTCTTTGGACTAAAAACTATAATTGATTTATTCAACTGATATTGATTAAGGTTGTACGTAAATGGCACTGTAAATGTAGATGAACAGGTCAAGGTCCATGCTGTTTTATCCTCAGAAAGGGCAACATTATTTATACTGGTTTTTTATTGTTGTGTTTTTTTTTTTATGACTAACTTATCAGATCAGCAAGCAGAAATTCAGCATACAGCCAACCGTCAGTCATTTTCTCAGCGGCCTGCCCAGCATCCCACAACCAATGCCAAGGTCCTGAGCTCTGTTTCCGGGGCAGTCAGCGCTCAGATGAGTTCAATATTTGGCCCTGCTCACTCTCAGCCCCTCCTGCAGGGCCACGGTGGTGGAAGTAGCAGCAGCAGTAATAACAACAGACCCATGAATGACTTGCCAGGTGTGTTTGCACTTGTACCTCATCCGTGCCTTATAGGTGTTTTACTACATATAATTTGCCAAGAAACACAAGATTCATCTTTATCATTTTTAAAGTTACCTGCATCTTTAGTCCCTCTTTAAAGCAACATTAGGTTATATAAATTTGTTGTGGTAAGCATGCTAAAATTTTTAAAATTAAAAAACGTTTCAATGCTGTACATCTAACAGAAGTAACAAAATGTGATTGTTTATTAAAAATGAATGTAAATATGAAATGTAATTATCTTATATATGTGAATACACTTCTCTGGCTTTCTAGCTCTTGGGATGTCAAGAATTGGAGACTAAAGTGCTCTCTTCCTTCTCAGAGTCTCTCTCACTTTTGGGAGAGGATGAGGAAGAATTTTTAGAAGACAGCTATTTGGAAGAAGAGGAAATGATGTCAGGGGGGGATGTGATGTCAGAAAACATAGCTCTGCGGAATCTGGCAGCTTCTGGGAGATCAGCTGGGGGCCACCCTGCCCTGAAGAGGAGGAGGGTCTTCAGAATAGCCAGAGGGAGAGAGAGACAGAGAGGTGAGAACAGTTCATATAAAATACAGCATCAAGGTATCTCCTGCTAATCTAAGGCTTAAGCTTATACTATTTAATTTCATTACTTTATATCTTGATAAAGAGGGTGGGGTTTGAGAAAGTAATGAAATGTTGGGTTCAGATAGTTGTGAAATTGGGAAGGTTATATAACAGAGGTCAGCCTTTCTTAAACCTGCTAGGGGCAGCGGTGGCCTAGTGGTTCGGGCGTTGGCCCTATGATCGGAGGATCGGGGGTTCGAACCCCTTCTCAATAGGTTGCCCTGAGGTACCCTTGAGCAAGGTGCCGTCCCCGTCAATGCTCCCCGGGCACTTTCAATAGCTGCCCACTGCTGCACGGTGTTTGAGTGCATGGGTTAAATGCAGAGGTCCAATTTCGTTGTGTGCTGTGCTGTGACCTCGCAATGACAAGGGTTGTCACTTTCACTTTTTTCACTTTATTACCCCTGCCCTGGATAGGTTTGAAAATCTCCAGGAGCAGGATTTAAAAAAAAAACATAACTATTGTTTGCTGAAAGAAATTGGAACTAGTTTTAACTAGGACTATCAACACTATAGAACCTTTTATTTATGGTGTCCTTTCTGTTTTAAAGTCAAAGATGCTGCGGGTGTGCTGTTCCGCTATAAGAAGATCCTAGTGACGTACCAGCGTTTGAAGAACATGTCCAAGGCTTTTCAGATCCATGGGGTGGACCGCAACACGGTGGCATCCACTACTCCCATTGCAGAATTACTGCTGGTGGCCCCAGAGAAGCTGGCGGAGGTGGGTGAGTTTGACCCATCCAAAGAGAAGCTCTTGGACTACGCTAGACGCTGCTATATTGCTCTGGACCCCCAGACTCTTAGCAAAGTGCAGGCATTGAAGAAAAACAACCTACTTCTGCCAATCTCTTACAGGTATAGTGCAGTCACACACACATACACACACACACACACACACACACTGTGGTTAAATGGTTATTAGGTTATTGCCAAGCATGAAACACTGCAATTTTTAGAACATGGTTATATTTTGTGCATTGCCAGTGCTGACCAACTTCACTACGTTCTCAGATTATCACAATGCTATGTATTGATTTTTAATACAACCTCTAATGTCCTTGTCATTTTGTCTGCTTTCACAACAGGTTGAAAGGAGCAGATGGGCGGTAATTGGACGAGTGTGTCCTGCTGTATCATAAAAATCCCTCACTGTATTTTACTGCACCACAGAACATGTCTCCACTCTCAACCTCTCCATTTTACTGATCAGGTCAGTTGTCCTTTGAATCAAGCCTGCTCTTGCAGCATGCTGTGTTACCTCTGTTCTTCACAACAGTGCGCACCTGCAGAGAGCTGGGCTTCCTTGGGAATGCTCACAAGATGGAAGAGACTGTCCCTATTGTCTGTGAGCAAATTTCAGTATTTGACATCAATCCTGTGTATAACTAGCTCTATGGAGTCCAAGTGTTGTACGAAGTACTGACGTACAGTATCAGGGGTTCTTAACTCCATTCCAGAAGACCACTGTGTTTTGTCTGTGACTATGTCTTGGTTGTACACTTAACCTTGAGCACTTACCTGACTGATCAACTGCTCTCGCCTAAACTGGAAAGTATAGTATAAGATGTGCTGAGGAGCAGTACACAGTTCGACACTGTGCTAATTTAGACCAACATGCTCAACTATTCCTTTAGGCCTGTAAGGCCTGACCTCCTCAAGGCTAAAACATGGTTGTGCTAGTGCATGTAAATCCCTGAAGTGTCATGACCTGTCTGTTGTTAGAGTGTTGAGCATGTGAAAAGTCCATAGTGGAAATTGTTGGTGACAGGCTTCAAGCTTGAGCAGCCACTAATGGTATAATGGTACTGTAGTTTAGTGTAGTTCAGATGTGTGTGTGTGTGTGTGTGTGTATGCGTGCATGCGCGCGAGTGTGTGTGTGTGCGCGCAGATGACCAAGCTTAGAATGTGTGTATGTGTATCTGTGAATTCATTTCTGAAAAAAATGTACGTATGTATGAGGATGGGGGGTTTGTAGAGCCTGCTCCTCACGGCTACTTTGACTTTCCAAAGTTCAGGGAAAAGTCAGATGTCAGCAGAGTCACAGCACTTGTCACCTCACAGTCCATCTCTTCTTCAATGGACACCGGTTTTGCTTGTACTTGATGTTATCTCTTTGTCTACTACCTTTAATTACGGGTTGGGGCTGCTGTAGATTCTGTTGCGCCTCAGGAACCAATCATTTTCTGTAGAAGTTTCGTGTACAGTCTAGTTTTATCTTGTGAAGGTTGTAGTTTACTTTTCTGCAACCTTTTTACATCCATGTTTTATCTCACTACGAGAATAGCCAAGAAACCATTCATTGCTGTTTTTCTCATGCTGAAAGAGAAAGAAATGTCTTGTTGATTGTCTGGTTATAAATGACACTAAACAAATTGATTTCCTACTGAACCCTGCTTTCCAGACTTTTCCTTTCTTCTTCCCTACAACAATCTTTTATAGCTAAAATGAACATTTTCAGAAAAAATTGACATTTGCTGTAGTTTTATAAACTTATTTGTAAACGTGTGGTTAGAGTAATGTAGTTCCCAGTTAAAAGATGTGTTGTAAGGCAAAAAATGTAGATTTTTTCAGATTTACAACAGTTTTTACAATATATAACATAACATATAAAATAGAAATCAAATAAAATTGTAATTTTTGTTGTAGACAACTACATCCTATCACCAGCACTAATGAAATCTGACTTGGTAGTTACTCTATAATGCTCCATTTCTGGTGTTTAGATGTTCTTAGTTGTATTATACAGTCATTTTATCTACAAACTGAATTCCCTTTTTAGGCATGATTAAATAAAGACCAGCAACCTTTCCAGCCCTTTGAAGACAGGATTGTGCTAGATACACATTCATTTAGCTAGAGTTGTGTAAAGATGCTGGGAACCATTTTTAGATCTACTAAATTACATTTCATTCCACTGCACTATTTACAGTAGCCTGGCCTGAGATACAGCAGCAGAATAATTTTAATGGCAGATTAATATTCTGCTGGCATTTTAAGTCATGAACAGCATGTTAACACATCACAAAACTGAACATGTGTCTCTGTAAATATCTCATCACTTTATAAAATGTATATACATGCAAAAGAATAAAACTATAATCCAAGATGTTGCTCAAAATGTTTTGCATGTAATGGCTGTCATACTATATTACCCCAGAAACAGATGCACAAAAAACATGTGAAACATAAAGTCTATATAATCCTCTTTGAAAAGAAAGCCAACCATTTCCCATGGACCTCTTTGGGTTCTTGTATCTTGGGTTCTTGTAACAGGGCTTAAATTCCAGTGATTTCCAAAGAGTTTAGAGCTTAGAAGGATATCAAGAATCCAGTTTAAGAGCAGAAACTTTATGCACGATTGAAATGCACTGGAATCTGCTTGCATGACTTCAGACCAGGTTGTTGTGTATCTTCTGTAAACTTTTGACTCTTAGCAGAGTCAGGTACTGTACTATTCCAAGTGACCAGTTTGCAGACATGTCACACTGTGGCCGTTGCAGCTGTTATCTTCAGTGCATCCAGCAGGTTACACTTTCGAGCTTTTTCACTGTGTATTATTTCCAGGTGAGACTCTGGGGTCCAACCACGATGCCTATCTGACAGCCGAGTTCCTTCCACCCACCCTGCAGAAACCAATAAAGAAACAGTGAACAGTAAGCTTGTTGGTGTTTACAGACCTCAGACACCAACTGATTTGAATCATTTAAAAATTGTGCAGGATAAGATTCCAAATAGCTTTCAAGGGTCCTTATTGTGGAATACATTTTGCAATCCATGTATGGGAATTTACCTGGAAATGCAAGCTATTTTGTCATCAATATTTCTGATCTGTCACGAAACCCAGTGCATTGACATGGATCTGTATATTCACACTACACCCGTTTATTAATGTTTTAAGGAGGCAGTCCTAACAGTAACATTTCAAGGTCATTTCCATGTGTTACTCTTAAATGCATAAACAGCCTGTTTAATTCTAAGGGTTGAAAAGTGTAAAAACAAATAATTATATTAATGAATGACATTTTTCCTAAATAAACCCAAGGCTGTGGGATATGGGCCCTTAAAAACAAATGAACATGTTGGCTTTGTTAGTTTGTAAGAACATACTGAGGACTGATGAGGTTTATTTTGAAGAAAAACATCCCAGGTAATTACTTGTATCAGTATTTGTGAGAACAGTTCTACCTTCAGGATTCTGTTTTATCCTTCTAGTTGTTTAATCTCTCCTCAGGGATTCCCAATAAAAGTAGTATATCCTGTTCAACACCTGGTTTGGCTTATAAATACATCTTTTAGTCAAATCAGGTGTGCTGCTAATGGAAGTGTACAGTTTACTGCTCAGTGCCTCAAAGCGTGTTTTTAAAACCACCCCATAATATATCTGCTTTAAAAGGACATTCCTGCTATGTTTGACAGTATTTATACATTTACTGATTGTTAAAATATATGGAAAGTAAGATTTCATAAATCTCTTTCTGTGACTTGCTTAAGCTAGCTGGAAAATATACACCAGATTAACACACTGTTAAGGAACAATGCACTTCCCTGCATTTAGCTGTGATAATGTGTTTCTTTTTACACATAATAATCAGGATACTTCAGTCACTTCCTCACCGTCACTGCTCTGCTGGTGAACTAAAAGGACATCGGCCTTTTCCAAGCTGATCTCATCTGGCTGCTGGGCAACAAAGGCTCTGATGCACTGCATCTGTGGAATGTCTGTAAATGCAGAGTATTTACAGATCTAGGTCATTGCACAGTTCTCTAACGACAGGGCTTCCTTTAGAATTTGAAAATGACACCTACCCTGTGCTGCATTTAAGTCGACTTCGGGGTGAGGACGAGAGACTGCCGAAATCCAGCGCAGTTTATCTGCCCTGCAGAAATAGTTGAAGGGCAAAGAAAACAAGCAAATGAATGCTTGACCAAATCAAGCCTAATCTCTTACTTAAGCTCAGATAAACAAACTGAAATAGTTTAATTTAGACATATTTTGAGCAAAACCAATTCATTATACTTAGAAAAACAGTAAAAGAGGAAGAGGACAGTCAACGGCAAAATCAAAATTATGAAGCTATTAACAGGACCCAGGGGGAATTGAATATAAATTGGCATTAAATAAAAAAGGAAATTATTATTATTATTGTTGTTGTTGTTATTGTTATTATTGTTGTTACTACTTTTATTACTGCTGTTATTATTATTAGTGTTATTGTTGTTGTTGTTAAAAATGCTAATATATAACTGGGATTCATATTTATGTGAAAGTACACGGTGACTTCCTGCACTGAACAGGGCAACAGGGCTCGTATCATAAGATTGTTTTGTAAAAATAAAGCACATAAGCTTACGCACACATGGCCTGCTCTTCCATACTCACTGTGTCTCTGTGCGCAGCAGCAGGCTTTTGCGGCTCATGTGCAGGCGGATAAGGTTCTTCTGCAGAGAGTGAAGCTTCACTCTGCAGTTTTCAGCTCGTAGCTCTGACACTGGAGCGTGGTCTATCACTGTGAACCGGCCACCTCTACACTCCGAGAGAAGAGTGTGCCACATTATAGACAGCTCAAACACAATAATGTGCTGATAGGAAATAGCAAAAAAGTGATATGCAGACTGGCTGGAACAGACAGACTCACTCTTTTGGCAATGAGAGAAGCAGATAGTCATTAAAGAGATGAATATAAGCAGTTCTTTCCGTCTCCTTTAGAGAAAAATCCCTCAGCTCTGTGACCGGGCCTTCTCTCACCAGCCTGCGAGACTGACTAATCAACGGCAAAGTCTGAAACACGCACACACACACACACGCACACACACATACACACACACACACATAAACAAACACACTTATGTTATGTATGAGTTCCTTTGAATTCCTGTGGGATCATTTTCTGGATAATGAGTTCAGCAATTTTAGTAAACATTGCATGAATATTTATTTTATAATACCAGAATGAACTGTAGAAGGTTATTTTTCATTCCATATAATGACTTGACTTCTCTTTCACCCTGCTTCGCCATCACCCATCAAAGCTTCACAAGTCAGCGATTTTTTAGAACCACGCTTTGTTATACACGTGCATGAATGACACATGAACATGTGTATGAATGAGTACTTTTAGGTCCTTCCAGTGGATTTCAGGATATTTGTTCATGTTTTTAGTATGAACCTATTCTAAAACTGTAAGGTAGCGTTCATAAGCCTACCTGACTTAAATCTACATGAACCTATGCAAAGAATGGTTTATTCTGACGAATTTAGTTTGTCATCAAGGCCACTTTATTCAGTTTCACTCCAGAAAGTGTAACGACAATGAAGGCTTGTTGAAATAAGCCTATATAAATGTCTATGTAGGTTAATTTCAGTCATCATGAATGGCTTATGTAGATGCCATGTAACCTTAAGAATGCTACTCTACAATAACAATGACCAAAATAACTCATAGCACAATTTTCACACGTGCATAATATTGTTGCTTACTGTAATGAGTCAGTGTACTTCACCACATTATTGAGAAATGACATTGTTTTACCTAAAACTATATAAATATTAAATCATACTATTTGGGGTATGGTCCTAGTATGGTCTATAAGCACTTTTATATTTGCACTTTTATACTTCATAATAAAATGTAATATTCATGTTTAAATCAAATATATTAGAAGTTGTCTGTCAAAGCTGACTATTGTTACCCAAAAATAGTGAAAATGACTCTGCAAGGCCACGTCATAAAGTCAATTTTTGGATTAAAGCAGCTTAGTAGTTTTGATCTGCATAATACATTTTCATTAATTTTCATAAATTTAAAACTCTGAACCTTAAAGTGGCTGTGTGTCAAAAAGAAATTATAATAATAAAAGTAAAACTAAATATAAGTGGTTAGGGCGTTGGCCGCATGATCAGAGGATCGGGATTTCGAGCCCCTTCCCAATAGGCTGCCCTGAGGTGCCCTTGAGCGAGGTGCCTTCCCCGTCTCGCTCCTCCATGCGATAGACTGGCGAACTGTCCAGGGTGTGTCCCCCGTTCTTCGCCCTGTGTGAGCTGGGATGGACTACAGCACTCCCCCGCGACCCCGCTTGGGACAAGCGGCAGAGAATGACTGACTGACTAAATATAAAACTATTTTTCTTTACAACATTAGGAGCGCCACTTAAACGGATGTATCTTAATCCACATGTCTGAAACATGTAAACAAAAAAAAACAGCATAGTTTATGTTTGCGGCAAACATTTGCAAGCAAATGCCTTTCGCAACCTTCAGTAGTGCCTTTTGCTGTCAATATTGACTTAGTGTTATGTTCAAATACATCATGGGAGCTAAAAACGCATACCTTGCACTCAAAGTCCACTTTTGCATTAAGAGACACAAGTGATTCGATGCTCTTCATCTGCGTTATACTGTCATTACTGTCCTGAATCATCTGCAAAGGAGAACAACAAGATGGTTCACAACTTGTGTGTATATGTGGAAGACAGAGAGACCAACTGGGAGTCTGTGTGTGTGTGTGTGTGTGTGTGTGTGTGTGTGTGTGTGTGTGTGTGTGTGTGTGCGTGCGTGTGTGTGTGTTTGTGTGTGTGTGTGTGTGTTTGTGTGTGTGTGTGTTTGTGTGTGTGTGTGTGTGTGGAGGGGGTGAGTTGCTTACCTTCTCTAGTAATTTCATGGCTTTGATGGCTTCTGTCTCATCCTTGGTCTTCGGAGAAGTCCTTTTCACAATGTTCTTAAAAACACAGAAGAGGAGTGAAGAAAGAAAAGTATTTCATCCATTGTTCATAGATAAGAATATAAGTAAAGGGTTACAGACATGCTTATCAAGCATATCTGTTGTTGTTTTACCGGCCAAAAAAAAGGTTTTAGATTCATCAGCCCTTTAATCTGATACTATAAATGCATTATACACTCAGGCAGGCATGGGGGCTCACACAGTGCATGTAAGTAAATGTATTACATTTTTAAATCAGGGCAATAAATAAAATTAATATAGCTCTTTAAAACTACATGCTACAACAGGATTGTAGAGATATTGAAACTGAACATGTTTTAACAAGTTTTCTTTTTTTTTCCTCATACTGAAAAGCAGAATCACCGCAGGCTCTGCTCTCCACAGAGACAGTGAGGGATTGATTCGCTGCTCTTATGGGAAGCAGTGCCTTAGTGGTTAGGGAATAGGCCCCAGCATCGGAAAGTTGTGGGTTGGAATACTAGACCAGTAGGCTTCCCTGAGGCACCATTGAGCAAGATACCATACCCTTCACTACTCCCCAGGAGCTGGATATAACTATGCCCTGCTGGTGTGTATGGGTGACATACAGAGACTGCATTTTGTACATTGTGCTGTGTTTCACAGTGACAAATAGTCACTTTCACTAATCATTATTTATTTTTCTTTTAGATGGGCAGTTTAAAGAGTTCAAATTAAATGGTCATTCACATTGATGCTGTAAAATACTCAGAGACTCTTACAAAGTCTGAATTTTTCACAGTGGACGTGATAAGAACAAAATGTCTGAAATGTTAAAAAATGTACTGTTTATCAATGTACTGCGTGATGCAATAGACATTGTTTTGAAATTCTTTTTGGCCTAAACCACTTAGGGTTGAGAAATATATGGAAAATAGTAAGAATAGAAAAGATTTTAGGAATTGTGTTATCAACAATATTTGTAAAATCCAAAAAGTTACAGTTATGTTCACTTGCTTTCGTGTGTGATGAATAAAATGGCTGTATTAAAATTTTAGACTGTGTAACCTATAGTCCCTGTCAATGCCACAGTAAATAATGTGTGTCAGCTTTTTTTCTACAATTTAAATGAAATCTTTTCGAGTACCTTTGTTAAAATCTGATTTATTATGCAGAAATCTTGAAAAATGCTATCAGCAATAGACTTATTTTCAATAAAATGCAAAATAAAGAAAAGAAGGAAAAATAAAAAGAGAATAAAATAATAGAAAAAGATCATTTAGGCTTGTTGAAAATGTGAAAACCGGCCCCATCTATCATGTTTGTCGTTTCAAGAAATTAAATAAGCAATTGGTTAACTTCGGCTGAAAGAAATGTGAACATTTGCCTGTAATAGTACCTAATAACATTAACATTAACATGTAATATTTGCATCTAATATTATATTTTACTGTCCTAATATCACTTTCTACAGCCTCACTATGAGTGACAGCAGAACATTCATGCATTAAACACACGTTTTTTTTATTTCTAGTACGCATGATACAGCCAAAGCTGGGCTACTTTTATCATTTAAGGGGTGTTTTGTATATGAAAAGAAGAGGAGGATAATATGCAAGAAGATCAGATTTCATCAGGACAAGACAGGTATCGCTTCTGTCACTACTGGAATGGAAAGTGGGAACAAACAACAGCCTAACTCATCAGTGTTCTTCCAACCTTCAACACTGTTTGGTCCAGCACACTAACACTTATGACATATGCTCTGAGGACCTAAATAAACTGAGGGAAGAAGTCAGACAAGAATCTGAATGCAAACACCTAAAAGGCAGAAACTCACAAAAACGTGAGGAGAACTTCCAGCAGGACAGCATGTGTGGACACAGTAGAAAATGAAGACACTGAGCTATGCAGCATTCATATTTTCACTTTTGTCTGCATGTTATAATATGTTATAATAATGAGGACAGCAGTGTTAAAATAGGATCTTAAAAGCAAGTTTAAATCAAAAACCTCTATTTCTCACGCAGTGGAAAAAGTGAAAGTGACTATCTGTCATTGTGAAACAAACAACCTTTGCATTTCACCTGTACACGTGAACCACGTGCAGCCATATCCAGCACCCAGGGAGTGGTGATGGGAACAGTACCTTGCTCAAGGGTACCTCAGAGCAACCTACTGATCTGGGATTTGAACCCACAAACTCATGATCCTGGGGCCCCACCACTAGGCCAACGCTGTTCCATAAGCTAGTATATAATGTATTAATTTTTCATTAACTACATGAAACACCCTTTGAATTAGTGCAGGTCTGTTCAGTGGACCAAAGCTGGCCCTGGAGAACATTTGACAAAGCCAGAAATTTACCCCCACCTTAAATAATGAGAATTGATTTTATACTATGTTTAATATACCTACCCCTACCCTAACACCCTGCTTTATTAGAAATGTGCAGTTTTGGTATTCTGGATAAAATTATGCTACATTACATTTGAAAGACAAATGGTACCTGCACAAGTAGTTTAAGCCGAGTTATTCTCTGGAATGGGAGGATGAGAAAGGAACGGAAAGGAAGCCTTTGGCACTTAGGACTTTGCTCTAATTTCTCCACAATGTTCCGAAATCCAGCATTTTCATTCCTTTAAAAGAACGTATAAAATTAGTAGGTGGCTTGGAAAGGATCATTTAAAGAGTCCAGATATGCTTGTAAGGAGTAAAGTATGAAAACTCAAGATGTAAGATTTAATTGTGACATTTTGTGGTCAAATATAGCAAAGGATTGCTATGCTATGCTGCTTATATAGACAACACTTACATTAGTCTTTGATATGTCTTGTCTTGGTATGATTGGTTGGTGAGGTATGGCACATAAACCGCTCGAAAACGTGGGCAGTGTTTAATGATGATGTCACAGATGGTAAAGTGCATAACATCACTTTCAACTCTTTCCTCCAGCTGAGTGTAAAAACTAGAGAATAAAACAAAACCAGAAGCTAAAATATAATAACAGAAAGCACAATTTGAAGATTAGTAGCTTGAGAGATTTGAACATGTTAAAGCCATTAGATTTCTGGTGCATCCCTGAAAATGTACCACAAACACATCAAAAACAGAATGAGTGAATCTGTCAACCCTAACTATATCATGTGTGGAAGAACTCAGAACTCAGAATCGGTTAGAACTCAGAAACAAATCTATTTTCATCACTTGTGTTGTTTTGTGCTAAACAAAGATGGTCCCCTACCAACAGCTCCCTCATCTCTCAACTATTGCTGCCCTTAAGATAAGCATGATTTTATGCAAAATAAATAAATAGAATTTTGAAATAAGTGGGGAGCCTTTTATTAATACATTTGTCAAATTAAGTAGAATAGGATAAATTTTACCATTCCTTTTTCAGCATAAACATATTGTATATTTTTGCCATGTATTTGTTTGTAGGCACCAAGGCAGACAGAATAAAAAAGTATCAATAGCCTCTCAATACCCTGATAATTTCATAAATAACTACCCCTATGCAGCAACCAGGTTGTTTCCTACCTGTGACTGATGGCTCTTACATCACCGAGTCTGGAAAAAAGCCAGTTCTTGTCCTGTGTAGTCAACTGGGCATTCAGTTGCTTGGACTTGACAAAGTGCTCCACAACAATATCCAGACTGCTACAGTATGATGCTTCAGATGTCACCACCTCAAATCTCACCTGCAACACAGACAGCTGGTCAGATCTGTCAATTATGATCCCAGAGCACTTACTAATCCACTCAGGAGGCCCATACTTCCTGCAGACGTCTCATGTCCTCACTGAGGTTCTTTAGCTCAGAGTTATTCTTCACTCCAGGCAGTTCCTGCCAGAGCATTGGCGAGGAGGCGAAGGATCGGGACAACCGAGGAGACGACGGCCTCACAGGGGCATGCTGGGGAATGTTTAGTGTCCCTCTGGAGTTAGTTTGGGGCAGAGAAAGAGGGTGGAGCACAGGTGGAAGAGGTGGGAGTGGACGTCGAGCTGGAGGAGGGGAGGAACATGGAGAGGAGGATGCTGCGTTGGCCGAATTTTCACCAAAAGCAGAAGAAGCATCAGAATGAGACTGATGCAAGATCTCCCTGTTTTGGACGACCTCACTGTACTGTTGATACAACTGAGAATCTAAAATACAAAATGAGAGAGACAGAGAGAGACAGAGTAAGACAGAAAGAGATGTAAACTTAAAGCAAGTCAATAAAGAAAGCAAACAAATACTTCTACATGTGGAATGAGAGGGGTGATTCAGCGCTAACATGTCCAGACAACAAAACTGCCTGGAAGCCATAAGCTCTGAGAGTGCCAGTAACACTCAGCGGCTGTTCTGCAGGTTCCAATTGGTTTACATGCACAAACCTGTCCTCAGCCCAAAAGGATTCTAGAGGAAAGGTACAATAGAAAATGACTCTCATTTTGACAAAGTGTCACCAATATTCATATCTGTCATAGCAAAACTTTGTGTAAGCATTTCATGGCATTACATTTACATTTACGGCATTTAGCAGACGCTCTTATCCAGAGCGACTTACATGTCCTAATTACAGGGACAGTCCCCCTGGAGCAGCTCAGGGTTAAGGGTCTTGCTCAGGGACCCAGTGGTGGTAGTGCTGGAGGTGGGATTTGAACCAGGGACCTCTTGATCCAGAGGTCCGTAGGCAAGTACCCTACCACTAGACCACCACCACCCGGCGGCATCTGATCCAATAGAAATGATCCAAAGTGTTTCTATAAAATCCCAGTTCCATGTGTGATCAAACAATCCCTCACTAGCATGAACATTGCACTGTCAGCACATAATCTGGGCTGCATTTTTGCAGTATGTTTGGACAGATGTTATCTACACAAGAATTCATGGCACCTGCCTGAAAATGTCAGTTGTCGATTTGTTCAGATTTGGCCAAAGAGAACGTAATGATAATATGTCCCCTTAATTCATTATGTAATTTTGCTGGCAGATGTAAGTGTATCTTTTATCTGAACAAACATTTCATTAAAATCAGATAATCTGCATTTACAGGCAGTTGTCGAAATGTGATGGATGACGTACAGATCTAAACGAAGAGATGCATTAGAGAAACTTCATAGCCAAAAGTAAGCAACTTACTGTAAAATTTTGAGTTTCTCATCCGTGTCCGGCTGATTCTTGCTTTAAAGTTCTTGGAGATGAGAGAGCTGTAAACATTAACGTTGAAAGGATTTATCAGTATTTTAACCTCTCGGGTCAATCGTTTTAATAAATTGTTATAAAGAAGTGCAGAAAGTGAACTTGCCTTAGCTCTGATTCGTTAAAACTGTGCCGCAGGTCATCATATCCATCCTCTTCTAAACAGAAAAAAATGTGTTGTTTAGCTCAATAAAGTTCTTTTAGCATAATAGAGCACATGCTCCAGTGAGCTTATGCTCCAGTGTGCTCAGTTCTAACCCATAAATGTAATGGATTATATGTATTACATCATAAAGTAGAGCACTAACATGTCCCAGGAGAGTATGTGTCTAATTCCATAAACCACAGAGGTAATTTCACACAATTCCACAATTCTTAATTGCAGCATACCCAGATTTCCCCAGAACTCACTCTAGTTTAGGATGTGAGTCATTTTCTAGCCAGTTCCAGTATTGCTGTCAACACAAAATGTGCTATTCTTGAGTCAGATAGGCTGGGCTACTTACACACAATACAAACTGAGCATCTGCCATTTGTAAACAGTAAACTAAATGAGCTAAAGGCTGGAAATGATGCTGTTTATCTGAAAGCCAGTACACTGATCTATAGGGAGGCACTTGGACTTTTAACATATTGCTCTTTAGCACATGCCCATAGCCAAACATGTTTTTACTTGTTAATTTTAATTGACTTTTAATTTGAATTTTACATAAAATCCATTTTGATTGGATTGTGAAGAGTGGATTATAAAAGGAGTAAAGTAGATCTTGAATGAATATAATCACCTTAAAAGTTATTTTCATTCAGAAATGTGTTATGTCGTACTGTCCATTCACTTATAAGCCTTTTTAAAATAACCTTTTATCAGCTGTTCAGGTAACAGTGTTTGGTGTTTTTGTGCTGCACAAAATATGAATCTTTTACTAAAATTATTAAGTTTTTATATCTCTCCATCAGACATTAAAAATCTGAGGTGCATCTGAACACTTTTAGTTTAAATGAAAAATTGCATCTTAAAGAACTATTTTGGCCTCTAATCATGAAAAAAAAAAACATTTTAAATATATAACAATCTCTCAATGCTGATTTGAGCATCCACAAAGAGCATCTTTTGATTTCTGTTGAAAAAAATATATATATGCAATTTATGTAAAGCATCTATGCATCCTTATTTTGATTAAACAAAAGAGATAGCATACTGAAAAATACATGTATTGGAAATAAGGCTCCTTCTTATAGATTTATTTTCTAAAATTATATAATTAAATTCTTGTTTGCAAATATTTGATTATCTCTGGTCAAACGAACGGTACAGTTTTTCTATTATTTTCTACCAAGTATAAACTTAAATATAGCATTTCCTGCAATACTGAGTGCACAATTTGTTTTAATTAAAAAAACTTTTCTAAATAAAATCAAATATGTCACTACATTTGTGAAGGCAAAACATTATGACTGGTATGTTCCAATAAGTTGAACAAATATTTCAAGAGATAAACACTAAATATGCATCACAATATGTTGTTTATGTATTTTCATTTAGAAAATTAGTTTGATAAAGAGGGTCAAATGTTTGGCTTATGGCTGTATGTGTCATCTGTTCTTTAAACCTAATGTTTTTGTACACTAAACGTAAGGGGGGAAAAAGGTTAAGAAAAAGTCAAAGGTAGTCATGCATAGAGTTAGTCATCAGTAAATGCAAAGACCAGCCATTCTAAAATTAGTCATTAGAATTACTTTGAATGTCTGGCGATATATGACACACCGCATGAAAAATATGCTGCTAAGTCATGCTGTATTGAATAAAACTCATTAAAAATAAATTCATTTAAAAAAAAAAAAGCAAAAGATCATTGGGAGCTGTTTGTGTTACTCATTCCTACTGTGTTTCTTCCTAAAAGAGCATCAAGTCTGAAAACAAGAAAACACTATATAATAAATGTCAAAAAGAAGCCCCTATAAGTCCACACTCATTTTATGCAGATTTTTGAAAGTATACAATATGCAGCTCTAGTTATTTGTGTTTACATGGGACTGACACTGACAGAGTGACAGAGTTTGGCTTTGCTTGCCATTTCGTTTTGTCTAAAAACAGTAAAATGGACAGTCGTTTTTAAGTTCTACTTAAACATGTACCTTGTTTTACCTGGAGACATAATAAAATTGAAAACTGCTAAGCACTGTATAAAATAGTAAGAATCAGTATTGCATATGTGAAGATTTATAAAAATGCATTCAGAACTATAATATTACATCCAGGCTGGCCCTAATATATACCCAGGGTAAATAAGAGCATAGAGAGAAAAAAAGGACCAACAAAAAGAAGTGGGATGTTACCACTTGTATGTATCCTCTCTTACCTGTTGTGAATATTCGGGTCCTGCGGTCCCTTGCAATTCCTCCTCCTTCCTCATCTTCACTGTGTTTTTCCATCTTTCGGATACCTCTCCTCCTTCCCCAAGCCTCATTCCCCAGCTCTCGAAAACTGCTAGAGCTCAGAACCTCCCATACTGTTTTTTTCTTCTTCTGTTTCTCATCCTTTTTACAGCTTCTCTCCTTTTCAATCTCTCCATCTGAAGAAAAACTTGGCATGTCCGGACTGGGCAGAAGCCGGTCATAAAGATCCTCCTCATCTGTATCTATCTCAAACTGTTCTGTCTCCAGCCCAAGGTGCTCCAGCTCTTCTTCTGACGCCGAATCCTTCTCTACCTGTATATGAATTGTGCTGTTTTGCATGTCCGCCTTCATGTCAGAATGTCCAGCACATTCTGTGGTCTTTGGTTTTGCCTGCAGCAAATCAGGGTCTAAGCACTTTCTCTCGGGCTTAGGGGATTTATGGATAATACCGTAGATTGGTGAGCCTGGAGCCTCTTTATCTCCCTTTGGTTCCCTTGACTGCTCAGTTTGGTCACGTAGTTCAGACATGTCAAGCATCTCATCATCAGAAGAATCCAGGATGTCTTTCAGCACATTCTTAGCCCATTTGACATGCGGGGCAGCAGAGTAGCGTTTTCTCTCCTCAACTGTGCTAATTATCTCCTTCTCTTGTTGTTCTTCAACTGTCATATTACTCTGAGCACACCCATGATCTTCAGTGTGGCTCTGTGTCTCAGAGCATTCTGCTGGGTGTGAATCAGTGTCCTTTTCTGTAGTTGCATTGCCAGTAAACTCTTGGTCCTGTGGTGATGCAACTTCCTGTGCTTTCTCATCACATTCTGCTTTTTCCCATTTCAAGTCATGGTTGCTTGTAATCTCCTCCTTAGACAATGTGAGGCCATGGTTTATGCTCTCAGCTCTTGTCCCTGCCATGTCACAGCTCCCCTTTACAGACTCTTCTGCTGTTTCCGAGTCTCTGAATGGAGCTATATCCTCATTAATATGATCTCCACCATCACCAGGGTCATGAGCTGAGTGCAGACTGGTATCCTCCTGCTCTCCTGTGTCCATCAGCCGGTTTTGGTGGGATCCTGACCTGGGAACAGTTTGGCCAACCACACAAAAGACAGTGACAGCGCGTTCACTTTTCTCTTCTATCATTTTAGTTTCAATCTCTTCTTCCCATTGGGATGTTTTGGTAAATGACTGCCTAGTGAGAGTCTCCCTAATGCTTCCATCCCAGAATTCTTTACAGTCCTCAAACCTTTCCTCCTCTGCCTCATCCTCATCTCCTCCACTGGACACAGTCACAAAACCATCCTCCCCTGATGTCACTCTTTCCCTCCCTTCTCCCCACTCCCTCTCGCTTCCCTCTTCCCCTTCAGAATCACCATATCTACCACTCCCCTTCTCTTCCTCTCTGTCACTTTCCTCCATGTTATCCTCCACATTTTCTGTCTCCATTTGCCAAGATGTGTCAAATCTCCCTTCATTTTCAAAGACAAGTTCCTTGTCTGTTCTTATCTCTTCTATGTTTTCATAATCAACATCATTCATGAACTCTCCAGCTTGCTCCAGTTGCCTGTACCTGTCCTCTTGTGACAAAGTTTCTCTTTCATACTTTGATTCTGAAGATACCTCATCTTCTTCTCCTGATGCCTTTCTTTCATTGTATCTCTGGGCATATCTCAACCTGGCTCGCTCTCGCTCTCTGAATTCTTCCTCTAATGACACTGTTCCTGCTTTTTCTGATCGAGGTTCCAGCCACATTTTCCTCTGTGGTCTCCACTTGCTCTTCAGTTTCTCTCTTTCTCTATCCTTTTCCTCCTTCTTTAAGCCATCTTCCCTCTGTTCCCTTGTTACATCTTGCCCTTCCTCACTTCTCTTTTTCTCCCTATTGCTCTCTGAAATGCTCTCTCTCTCTTTGTCCTCAGAGCTGTCTTTAATTTCTCTCCTTTTTTGTTCAGTGTCACTTCCTGATGTCCTTTCTCCACTGCATTGGGCTTGCTCCTGAAACTTCCTGCGTGTCTCGCTCTGTGTTTGAGTACTTCTCTCTTTGTCTCCATCTTCCCAACTCCTACATCTTTCCATCAGCTTCTGCTCTGGATACACGTCCATCTCTCTTCGACGCTCTGTCCTCATTTTTTCACTTGGTTCTTTCTCTCTTTTCCTATCAAGATTGTCTCCCAGCCATTCCCTCTGTCTATCAGATCCTCTCTCATCTCTCGCCCGGTCTCTCTCTCTGTATGGCTCTGCATATCTCTCCATCACATATTCTTTATCTCTTTTTCTCCCTGTGTATCCAATTATATCTGTTTCTCTGTACTTTCCTCTGTCTCTTTCTCTCTGCCATTCTATCTCTCTGCGCCTCTCTCTGTCTCTCTGTCTTTCCCTTGTCCTTTCTCTATCAATGTCTCTCTCACTCTTACTCTGGTCATATCTGAGATAATCAGTGGCCTCTTTTCTTCTTCTTTCTCTCACTTCCTCTCCATCGCTGTCTCCTTCGCTCTTTGTATGTCTGTGTTTCTCCCTCCTCCATGCCCTGCTCACTTCATCCCTCCCCTCTCGATCTGAAAAGTTTCCTCTGTCTCCCTCCATGACTCTGCTTCTCTGCAGAGAAGGAATCCAGTCATCCCTGTCTCTGTGTGCTGCTCTGTCTCTCTCTCTGTCTATTTCTCTTGTCCTCATGATCTGCTGGTCATTGACCTCTGCATCTTGATCACCTCTTCTCTCCCGCCGTCCATGTTCCCACCCTCTTTCTCTCATCCTGTCTGATTCGTCCTTTTCAAGCAATCCTTTATTGTCCCTTTTAATTTCATCCCTTATTTTCATTCTCTCATTCTCTCTTAGCCTCTCTGCTTCCCTGTATCTTGTGATGTCTCTATCTCTCTTTTTAGCCCTTTCTCTTTCTCTCTCTCTTTCACTTTCAGTTTTGTCAAATTCCCTTAGCCTACCCATACCTCTGTCCATCGTTTTTTCATAATCCTGTTCAACATACAGTCTTGTTCCTTTTTCATTACTTGTCCTTTCATTACTTCTCCTCCTAGTCCTGGGGAAAGTGTCTCCTCTCACTCTTTCTGTTTCTTTGTGCTCACTATATTCTTGCACTGAGGCAATTCTTCCATTTGGATGTCTGCCTTCTTTTTTCCTTCTGTCCTTTTCTTGCCCTCTTTTCCTCTCTCTTTGGTCTTGCTCCATTTCCCTCCTTCCTCCTCTTGTTTTTACCCACATACTGTCCATCTCACGAGCCCTCCATGCTTCCCCTTCTCTGTCTCGCTCAGCTTTGACTTTCATACCAGCTTGAGATCTGGCCTCGCGGTTTATCCTATCATTTGATGGATTGCCCCTGTCTGAGGCAGATGGGCTAGAAGGAAATTGTGAGGGGTCCTCGATGGTAAAGTTTCCACGATTGGCCCCCATGGCAGCATTATTTTCACAATCTGTCAGAAACAAACAGAAAAATATTTGTGATTTAAGGACACAGGAGATTTGTTGCTAAGATTAAAACTCTTGATCTGAACTGTTAATACAAATCTTGATTTAATTGCAATGCAACAAAAGTTCCAAAAAATGTATAAAAAGAAGGAGAATTCCCTTCCCTAAGAATTTCCCTAAGAAAGCGACAACTTCCCTGTTGATATGGGCTACATGTTTTTAATGTAATGTCAATTCTGTGACAGTTATTAGAATGCTTCAATTTTAAAGAAATGTACCACAACTACTGCAATCATAACACTGTTTTCACACTCAGCTCTCTACATTTAAAAGCCATGTTCTATAAAGCAACTCACATTTAGATTTGGCATTTTTAGGCAAATTATACAATAGAATTTTTCATTCAGTTCACAAGAGGAACAATCTGTTCTACACTAGCATGATAAAATCTGCACTGATTAAACTACATTGCAAGGAATGCAATTGGGCTCAGTACAACTCTTAGATCACTCTGGACATCTGTTTACATTTAAATTGTTTTTTACCTTATAAAGAAAACATTCTAGCCTATACGCCCAACTAGTCCACCCTTGTAAATGCATAATTACAGAAGAATAAAGAAGAAAAAAATGTTAACATGGCTCGCTAACCAATGAGTGGCCCATGAAGAGATGCCTTCAGCATTCCTAACTAACTGGGTCTAGGTTGTTTGATGTTGATTGTGTGAGTCAGCAACAATGTGGGCAGTTTATAGTACCTAAAGACAAGAATGTTAAGGACATTCTCCAGAGGACTCACCTGAGAATTGTCCTAGGGAGACTATGTTCTCCCTGTCCTTCTTTCTTGTGGAGAAGCTAGCAAGGATTGCACAACACACAAATACTCCACATACTTGCTCGAGCTCACTGAGTAAATCAGTGTTAGGAGAGTGATAAATGTTTTACGGATAATCCTGATTTAATCACCTTTCTTTTCCTCTGCTCTTCTAACACATAAAGTCCATATGTTTCCAGTAACAGCCAAAGGTTCTTCACTGCGTTTCACTCTCACAAAGTTTCTTCCCCTCCTCCCTCTCTTCTCAAATTCCCAAACAAGTCTGAACAGAGTCACACAGATCCTCCCATCATACTCCTTCTCACTTTCGCTGCTGATCTGGCACAATGTGGACACAGGGATATATCTCTCACCAGGCAATGTTGTCGATATCACCTTAAAGGACACTTCCAGTTCAAAGCAAATAAAACAGCTGTAGTCCAGGCCACTTTACCTCTACTCTCGGCTATGGGCTTCTCTCCAACACAGAAATAGGAAGTGCACCTTCTGAGTTCTTCTCTGCTGCACTATGATTGGAGAGTTTTGAGACGTCGGGTGTGTCTGCTCACCTAAGCAGGTCCAAACAAGGTGGCAGGAGTCTAAGAATGACTGAGAGGGGGAGGGGAACATTACAGTTACTGAATGTGGAGCATGTGCAGGTAAACAGAAGAAAATGGACAATCAATGTTACAAAAAGACAAATACAGCAATAAAAACAAGCAACACCACTGGCCTATATATAGGTACGAGTTACTTTGCCCAGATATGATAAAAGTTAAACTTTTGAACTGTTTTGCAAAACAAGAACTTAGAAACTGGAAAGCAATGAGGAAATCTAGGATGTTAATTACGGTTTTAATTTGCAACTTTTATATCTAAATTTACTACTGAATAGCAAAACTAGTAAATAAGAAATAAGTTCAATTTTGGTAAAACCAGGAAGAAGTCAACATCCACACTTAAATATGTGTTTCTTTTGTATTCCTGAGCTGTTACGACACATCACAGGTGAAAGGCAGAAGGGTGTGATTCATTAACAGCCACATTTACATGTGTTCAATGGGTGTCAATGGGACATAAATCTTCACACCACTGAAGCTGTGTGTTTACTGGTATCTTCTTGCATGTCTGGCCTCTGTTAAAGTAAAGGCTGATCTTGTCACAATCAAATCTTTTTTGGTTGAATTAAAATCCGCAGGCAACCACTGTGACTGTTAGTCATTTTTTATTAATTAGTTTACATCATGATCAATACAAACAGCTAGATCACAAGGCAGCTTGGTGATGATTAAAACACAGCTAGAGCATGATCAGAGTGACTATTCTTGTCATTGTGAGTATACAGCACAGCACACAGTGAACCACAACGGAATTGGAATTTGCATATGCATTTAACCCCTGGTAAGGGGTTTGAACCCACAGTCTTCCCACTAGGCCACCGCTGCCCCACCACAGCTAGCTGATCACACAGGTAGACCATGATCAGACACAGCTATCTGATCACACAGGTAGACCATGATCAGACACAGCTAGATTATGATCAGACATAGCTAGATCATGATAAGTACACAGCTAAATCATAATTAGTATACAGCTAGATCATGATGAGTACACAGCTAGATCATGATGAGTACACAGCTAGATCATGATTAGTACATAGCTAGATCATGATTAGTACACAGCTAGATCATGATTAGTATATAGCTAGATCATGATTAGTACATAGCTAGATCATGATTAGTACCCAGCTAGATCACGATTAGTACATAGCTAAATCATGATTAGTACACAGCTAGATGATGATTAGTACACAGCTAGATCATGATTAGTACTCAGGTAGATCATGATTAGTACATAGCTAGATCATGATTAGTACACAGCTAGATCATGATTAATACACAGCTAGATGATGATTAGTACACAGCTAGATCATGATTAGTACACAGCTAGATCATGAATAGTACACAGGTAGATCATGAATAGTACACAGGTAGATAATGATTAGTACACTGCTAGATCATTATCAGTACACACAGTTCAATCATGATCAGACAAATCTAAATTATGACCAGAGTATACCGTTAAATCATTATCAAACCCAGTTAAATCCTGTCCAGTCATGACCATCAAACCCAGTTAAATCCTGACCATCAAACCCAGTTAAATCCTGATCAGTACACAAAGTGCAACCAGCACAAACGGGCCCTGTGAACATGAACACACTACATTTACATTTACAGCATTTAGCTGACGCTCTTATCCAGAGCAACTTACATGTCCTAATTACAGGGACAATCCCCCTGGAGCAACTCAGGGTTAAGGGTCTTGCTCAGGGACCCAGTGGTGATAGTGCTAGAGGTGGGATTCGAATTGGGGACCTCTTGATCCAGAGATCCATAGGCAAGTACTCTACCACTAGACCACCGCCACCCATGATACTCCTTGAATAAGAGTGTTATTGTAAGTGTTGTTATCATGTCTATATCATGCCCGTGACCTAAATTAAAATCACTTTAAGGTGACTTCATAATGATGGACTTAATGTTACCGTCAAGTGCCCATGTTCTAGCTTTATACTGTTATTTCCATTTCCCCAGACTCATGAGGAAATGATCAATTATAATGTTACATGTTACTAAACCATTATTTAAGAGGACACAAAGTAAATCAATAGTGCGAGTGAAGCACTTCCTCCAACATCACGTGTACAAAACCACTTGACATACATATTTGAGCAGATGTTTGGAGTATGCTTTTGAGGACACAACCACAGACATGAAAATCGTATTTCACCCCGTTTAGAAACAACTTTTTTTCGACGCTCTCCATGCTTTAGAGACCGTACTCGTTTGAAACGGCCTGAAATGAAAAGCCGCGTCCCAAATCACGCACTTCTATCTCTTCTGCATTCCATCCAAACCCGTCGCACACTATTTAGTGTAGCGGTGCGCCGTTTAGGACGCGGCCCAAGGGAAACTCAATCTCCCATGACCGCTGGGCGCGTTGGCGGACGTCACGTGATCTAAAGCGACTCGTTTAGTTTCGCTTCCGTCTTCATAGTGTGATCAAGTGGATCATGAGACTCTTCTTTCCTCGGAGAGCAGGAAGAGTCGCTTTCTGCCGCGTGTAAATGAAGTCGTTTAGCTTCTCCTCCAACCTCTGTTCATGGATATCTGTGTAGTTTCTTCTGTGTAGCAGAGGCAACTACCTGGGAGTTTGGACATAAGGAACTACACTTGGACTCACCTGACTGGCTGCTCATTGCTTTCATACACTTCCTCAAGCACACACACTGCTCAGAGGACTCCTGCAGGTTTGCTTCCACCTCATTATAATCTCTCATCGACTGGGCCCTTTCTAAGTGGCTACCAGGGATAGTGCTTGTCCTTCTGACAGCTTTGACAACTTTGCTGTGAAAAGCCAACCATCATACGTAATTCTCATACAGTCTGTCCATTATTACCTGTAAGCAGTGCCTGACATTTGGCTTGTGTTCTTAATGCTGAGTTTACTGGTTCATTTCATTGGACTGTTGACCCTGGTCACACATGGCCAATAAATCGAACTGAATTGATCTCATCTGGTTAGCAAAACAAGCCAGTCCCATCCCAATCAAGGTTTAATCCTTAGGCATGCCATCTTTTATAAAATGATTTTACACTTCCTGTTGGCTTTAGTTTCAAAGATGGGAACATCTCATGACCTGCTCACTATAAAAATGAATAATAATAACAGGCACCGTAGTTTACATGTGTCTAACCCCAGTCTTTGTGCAGGATGACTATGTTATCTTGGAGAGCAGTCCTTTTTCTGATAGTGCTGGCTGGTGGAGTCCAAGCAAGTGAAAACACCAAGAAGTGCAAGCTCTCTGTTGATAACCAGCATGAGCGAAGTGTCCTCAGTCTCCTGGAGCCCCTTACCAACAAGAGGTAAAACATTTTCTCATAATTTTTTTTTAACCATAAATGACTGGTTTATGTTCAAGCTTTGCACAAAACTATCTTTCTCCCATTTCTCACAGCTTTACTGTCACCACCAAAGATGAAAAGGACAATTACACATACATATTCAAGGTCTGTGATGATGCAGATGGGATGCAAGATGCAGGGCTCGTACAGAGGGACAAGAATGGAAAACGAGTCCGCATTGGCAACTACACGGCCACGCAGGCTATTAAAGGAAGTGAGTGTCATTATGCTCAAAATCATAAGCTGAGCATTTTTAAGGTTCCTTTAAGATCATTGTAAAACTTCTCGGCTAACCTTGAGAATGGGAGAATGGAAGCCCTCAATCCTATCATGGCCTCCTTTACTGCCTTTTACTACAGGTGACTGGGTAATGCTGATCTACAGGGGTGGGGAAAAATATGATGCCCACTGCTCAAAAGAGGAGAGGAAAGCCATCGTCATGATTTCCTGTAACAGAGCTGCAACTGTGGTGAGATCTTGATCTGATGTTGTTTTTTTAAAGAAACACACACACGCACACACGCGCACACACAGACATGTGTGCACACAATACACGTAGATGGTCAACAGTGGTTATTTGTCTATGTTCTTAAAGACTACCAAAACACAAAGTTTAAAGAAGACAAAGTTTGAAAATGTTCATTAATAAATTATGAGCTCACAGTTATTATAAATGGTTTTATAAAATAAAAAACAAGAAGACATATGCTCACACCAGGGATGTACAACAGACCCAGATGACCAATACTCAGCCTTCTTTGATGGTTCATAGTCCTGCTTAAACAAACAGATGTCCTGGATTTTATTTGATTTGTTGCCTCTAATTCTTGTTTTCTTGTCTAATTGCTTAGCCCTTCTCTTTTGTGCAGTTCCTGCTAACTAGATGTCTTGTTTTTGTGTCTTCCTTAGGGACCGCTCTCAATTGTTCAAGAGGAAAGAGAAAGGGATCTTGACTGTTTTTACCTGTTTGAGCTGGACTCCAGTGCGCTATGCCCTGTTATCCAATCTCAGCTCAGCCCAGGGTCCATACTTCTTATAGTGTGAGTGCTTAAGCAGTTAGCATTGTGTTACATAGCAATATGTTAGCTCAGAAAGATTACACTAATCAGAGAGAACTGAAGAGAAAAACGAAGAAGTAGCTTTAGAAATAAACAGGACAAGTAAAGTTTTAGCCTTCATGGTTAACAGCTAAACAGTACCAGACAATGCATTCAGCGGCAGAATTCATTAATGCAAGTGGGGAGAGAAGGGTAGCCCTTCTAGTCTGATAATAAGAGCAACTGCTGAAAAGAAAAAAGTTCATGCTGGCTATGATAGAAAGGTGCCACAACAAGGCTTTCTTTTTATGGGACTGTGAATGCATGGCTCCTGTGCTGATCTCTGTTCCAAGTTGATCTCTATGTTTATTTTCATGTGATTAATGATTAATTTAACAAGAACACTATTTAAAAAAAAAAAAAAAATAATTCAAATTCATCTGCCACATACATTTTTTCAGGGCAGCGGTTACCTAGTGGTAAGGGAGTTGGCCCCAGGATTGGAAGGTCATGGGTTTTGAATCAGTAGGTTGCCCTGAGGTACCCTTGAGCAAGATACCGTCCCCAACACTGCTGCCCGGGAGCTTTAAATAGCTGCCCCCTGCTGCACGGTGTGTGTATAGGTGAAATGCAGAGATTGAATTTCATTGTGTCTCACTGTGTGTGCTGTGCTTCACAATGATAAGAATAGTCTCTTTCACTCTGTTCACTTGCTGAATTGACTGCAATGCATGTGTGAGCATCAGAACTGGACCTTGTGTAGAAGAGGTTGACCTGGTTTGATGAATGATCTTTTTTACGTCATGTAGTGCCTAGCCCCATGCACAGCAACTGCGTTCTAACACCATTCTTTTATAGCCAACATAAATTTTTTAGCCATTCGTTTTTTTGGAATCAGAACAGTTGGACTACCCTTTGCTCCACACTTGCATCAATGAACTGTGGGTGTCCTGTTAAAGTTCAGCTGGCCTTCCTTGGAGCGGTTTTGGTAGACACTGAGCACTGCATACCAGGAACGCCCCACAAAACCTACCGCTTTAGAAGTGCTTTGGCCCTTATCAGAGTCCGAAGCTTGCTCTCACCAATTATTTCCTTCTTCCAACCCATCAACATCAAAAGCTGACTATTCACTGGCCGCCTAATATATCCCATGTTGACAGGTACTGTAGTACCTGTTGGTCAGCAGTGTTTTTTAATGTTATGGCTGATAGTTGTATATGTTTTACATTAGAAATGTTTAACATTAGAAAATGGTATGAACAGTTTTGTTTCTATTGTTTTCTTTCTAGTGTTTACTGCTTTAATCATTTGATTGTATGGGTGTTTTTAGTGTATTCTGCTGCTTGGCTGTGTACCTCATTGGTGGATTTCTTTATCAGCGATTGGTTGTTGGAGCAAAAGGTGTTGAGCAGTTTCCAAACTACGCCTTTTGGTCAGAGATTGGCAACTTATCAGCTGTAAGTATCTCTGTTTTTCTTTCATCTGTTGCATCTTTCAGAGCTGAATTGCAATAAGTATTAAGTGAGCTTCTGTTTTTTCACAGGATGGATGTGACTTTGTGTGTCGTTCTCGTGGCAGCAGAGAGGAAGCACCTGCTTACAGAGGTGTTGCTACAGAGCCATTAGAAGAGCCAGAGGAAAGGGATGACCACTTACTTCCAATGTGACCTTGACAGTTTATCCAGTGGGGTAGAGTTAGTCCAGGGTTAACAAGGTGTGGACCAGAGAGGTTCTGTATATTTCAGAACAAACCAAAAGCACTTATCTATATGCATTTCCATATACTTCCCTCTTAGAATCTTAAAATTAAAACTCAATTCACAGAATCTCAGATAATTAGTTTTTGTCTTTCCCTTAAGATTATGTACATTTAAAAGGTAATGGTTATGCAGTTTATTTGTTTGGATGCAATATTTTCATTCAGTTTAGCTCCAAAGAAGCCCATCCTATCTTTTACTAATATATTGTATCAGTGATTTCCAGCCCTGGTCCAGAAATGTTCCCATAGTTTAGCATGTGTCACAGGTTTTCCACACTCCCAGCAAATCATCAAGCTTTTTTTCTGGTCTGAACCATGGAAGAACCTGGCAAAGCTGGACTAAGGTTCTGAGTCACTGTACTATATGCTTTACTTTCAACAATTGGTTGCATTTGATAATTATAACAAACTGACTGTTTCATACTAATTACCCAGCAGGTTTTCCTCATTTTCTCTCTGGACAGTACCTCAGCTAATGTGCTCTGTCAAGGGAAAGATTAATAACGTTAAGACACAAAATATAATATTTAGGCCAATGATCATTTCAGAATTCTGTTAGTTACCATGAAAATGGAAGGAAGGAACAGAAGCACAGAAGCTTGCTATGAATTTATTGTTACATCTTATTATACTGTAAGGTATAGTATCATAAAGCATCGATGACTTTTTTTTCGATGAGTCATTATGGAGAGAGTAAGAGAATGAATTTGGTTCGGCTAAAGAAATGATAGGTACTTGAGCCACGGAGTTGGGAAAATATTTAAGTTTGAATACTGTGTGTGAGAAACGGTAATGAATATAATAGGTTTTTATCATTTTTTTAAAAATTTATTATTATTATTTTTTTTTTAGACCTAGTCTTGAACTACATGACACTTCGTCACTGTTACATAATAAACATTATGGTATACCAGTGACTGGAAAACTTGCAGGACTATATTCACTTGGCTAGTGTGAATATCTAAAGGAAGTCCTTGTATTGGCTCTCGTCAATGCAGATTGTACTGTAATTTAGGTACAGTTTTAGTTTAAGTGATAAAGCATTTCCATTTTTTCAGTTCCACACAAAGCTTTATTATTAATCTGACAGGAAAACCACTTCTGAATTTCTTTGAAAGTTCATTTTCATTTGTACTTCAACCGAATCTCTTTGTTAGAGCTACTTGAAACCTTGATCTTTGAAAGGGAGTTTTACCAAAAAGTCACAAACGTCCTATTATTGGTGGTCTCTCCAACATAGCCGATTTCAACTTCTGCTGGAGTTAAGTGTACTTAGTCAGAATGGAAACGTGCTGAAGTCAGAAACTATGCTTAGTATATGTTTAGTGAACTGGCCCTGGAATATCAAAAGCTCAAGACTCTGCATAAGTGTGTGTGTGTGTGTGTGTGTGTGTGTGTGTGTGTGTGTGTGTGTGTGTGTGTGTTTAGATAATACTACTGAAGTGAAGCTTTCAACCTTGCTTGAGACAAATCTAAAACATGCAGTTAGGCCAAATCAGGAGCCACGATCCCAGGAATGCTTTTGGAAGTTTTGACATTGTTGAAGTTTGTTAACATTAGACAAACAAACTTCTGTCATTGGTTCTGTTACCATCTACTATTTTTCTCTGTCCTATTGCTGTTTTACAGTATTGAAAAAAGAGATTTGTTATTTGCTTCTGATATGAGTAGAGGAATAAAGCGTTTGATTGTCAGCCTGTTTCAAATGTAGTTTTGATTTTCTAGATTGCATCTCTCAGTTGTGGTTTGAACTTTTGTTGGCTCTTTATTCAAAGTCGCCCCTAGTAGGCAGACATTCAAAATGACTACATTAGACAATAAATCTGTAGGTTTCTCTGAATTACATTAAAGGCCACTCAAATGTGAAATGTTATTTATTAAGGAAATATCAGTTTTAATTTTGGTCAGTTGATCAGGTAGAAATAATACTCTACATTAGCTTAATGTGTTCTCTTGTGTGCCTGATATAAAGCAGGACAGTCTTGTTAAAATAATAACAGAGCCTGTAAAGCTTATGTACCAGATATGGTGAAGAATGAGTGAGCAAGGGAACAATAAGCTTTCTACACCTAGAGATGGTTTCTCAGGGAAATGTCCTTGTGGGTTCAAACCCCCACTCTTGATGTAGAGAGCAGCTCATGTTTGCTTAATACACCCAAAGATATATATTGATTACATACCATAATCAATACCTAGGGAGTTTTGACCTGCTCTCTTTGCATCGCACCTGCTTTTGTAAAGCAGTATAACCTCAGGATGGCTGAGTGGTTAAGGCGTTGGACTTAAGCTCCAATGGGCAAAAGTCTTCATGGGTTTAATCCCCACTCCTGGTAACAACAGATGCTCATCCTTATATCATTAAAGCTTCCTCAGTTAAACAAGAATGCTGTTTAAAAAAATTAATTATTCCAATTCAGCTGCGACATACATCTCTTGGATGGGAAAAATATTGGGAGGACACAGCAGACCCAAACCGAACATACAGTCAGTCTGGCTGACATTTCTTCAAGGATGACTTAACACCACCTCAGGTTGAATCCCAGTAAGACAGAGCCTCGGTATGTTGAAGGAAATCCCGTCAACCAGACATGAACATGCTGTTTCTTTTAGGTATTCAGTCCCCTCAAAGACAGCCGGAAATCTTGGTGTCATGCTTGACAGTGAGTACTAAATTGCATTGGTGGTTCAGTGGTAGAATTCTTGCCTGCCATGCAGGAGACCCGGGTCTGATTCCCGGCCAATGCACTGAACTAGCATTTAATGAGGGAGCGTTGGCCCTGGTTAGGGAGTTTGCCCTGGATCGGAAGATTGTGGGTTTGATTCCCTCACCAATAGGTTGCCCTGAGGTACCCTTGAGCAAGGTACTGTCCCTGTCAGTGCTCCCCAGACGCTTTCAATAGCTGCCCCTGCTGCACGTGTAGAAGAATAGTCACTTTCACTTTCAAAAGATTATTAAAAGAAAGAAGATATCAATGTGAGAAGAGAATGAAAGCTCACTGTCAAGTGTGACACTGAGATTTTCTGATGTCTTTGAGAGGATAATATGTGAATTCCTACGAGTCCTGGTGTAGGATTCCCTTCAATGCACAGAAGCTCAGTCTTACTGGGATTAACCTAGAAGTGGTGTGAAGTGTTATGTTGGGGATTTTTATACATTTGGCTCTTTCTTTTCAACAGGGTGGTTGTTTGAACTTTTTCTTTTAATGTTTTGCATGCAATACCTATATTTGTCTGTTTAAAATAATGAATTCATTATCTGAATTAAGATGTAATGGACTATTTAAGAAATGCCCTCCTTTCAAAAGCAATATGAGATACAATAGTTATTATAGAGATGTGAGTGATAGGACTCATTGAAAAATCAGGGGGCAGGGGAACTATGAGCTACCTACACCCAGGGACACAGAGTTCCTCAATTAAAGAGAAGAAAATAGAAAGTAGCTACAGATTATTTGTTATATGTCAAATGTCTGTTGACAAATAAAAGTGACCTTTCATATGAGAAATGGGCAGTCTCCATACTCATTTCATGTTACAAACTGCACTGTCTCAATTGGACATGACATGACTATGAGAACAAGGAAACAGCAAGCTACCTACATAGAGAGATGCTACCTCAAAAAAATCCACAGAAAATGCACACCAGGATGGCCGAGTGGTTAAGGCGTTGGACTTAAGATCCAATGGACGATTGTCCTCGTGGGTTCAAACCCCACTCCTGGTAATGAGAGCTTCACTGCTTTGAGTAATGAATTTTCCCTCAATTTTGCATAAATCCACTGAAAAAACTACAGGTCCCTCCTACAGCCAGAGCTATAGGAGTTACTAGAAACCTGAATTGCAGTGCACACATTACGGGGAAGCATATGGAAGCCTTTACTTATATGTTTGTGACGTACAAGTGAATTAAACTCCCCAAGTGATGCAGCAGGCATACTCAAATACAAAAAAAATGGGCTATGGCTTGCAAGATATTGAGCCCTTATCCTCAGCACTTATGCATCAAGTAGGTAGCTGGCCACAAGCATTGGCTTTCCATGTTATAATGTTGCCTCTCAGGATCCAGCATGTTTGACTGACTGCTCTGAAGCACTGGACTAGTTAAGAAATCCCCTCCTTGCAAAAGCCAAACTTTCAGTGTGAACAACAGAATTCAATGAACAATGAGGGAGCAAAGAAATAATAAAATACCCATGATTAGAAGTGGTTCCTTATTGGTGCAATCCTGTTGCACATGAGGTGGTTGGAGGAACCAGTAGTAGAGGTAGGTAGATTACTACTATTGTATGTGAGAAACAAACCTAAACCATTCCTGATAAAGAAAGCTGCTCATGGTATGTATTTTTACACCCTTAATTACATAAAAACACTGCATTAAATAATAAATAATACTCACTTAAAAATGGACACTTAACCAAGCCACTAGGGATGCACAGGCCAGTGTATTTCTTTGCGGTGGTCTGTATGCTTAGAGAAAGCATATGATAGGATGCCTAGAGAGCAATTTTGGTACTGCTTGAAGAAGTCAAGAGTGGCAGAGAAATATGTCAGAGTGGTACAATATATGTGTAAGGGAAGCATGACAGAGGTGAGATCTTCAGAAGGATTGAATCATCCATTTAATGTAGAGGTGGGATTACATCAAGGATAAGAGTCTATTCTTGTTTGCAGTTGTTATGGACAGATGAACAGACAAGATTAGAAGGAAGTCCCTGGGGGTTATGATGTGTGCTCATAACATTGTAATCAGTAGCAAGAGTAAGGAGCAGTTTGAGGAGAACCTGGAGAAGAGTAGATATGCTCTGGAGAGGGGAGTCAGTAGGACAGAGACTGAATTTGTGAATGTGAATGAAAGGGAGAATGTTAAATGGGTTAGTTACTGTAGCACTGATGAAAAAGACATTGTTGAGCTGGAGGTGGCAGAGTTAAAGATGCTGAGATTTGCATTGGGAGTGATGAGGATAGATAGAAACAGTATATTAGAGGGACAGCTCAGGTGATCTGATGTGGTGATGGGGTGAGGTGTCCTTGAGCAAGGTTCCGTCCCCATCACTGCTCCCTGAGTGCCCTAAATAGCTGCCCCACACTGCATAAGTGTGTATGGGTGAAATGCAGGGGAAACATTTTGTTGCGTCTCTATGTGTGCTGTGAATTGTCAGTTTACTGTTGCTCACATCACTCACTTTGGAGAAGGAGAATTTTATTTCAGAACAATTTTTAGAAGCCTTTCATTCTAGACTTCCTGTGCTGTCAGATGCTAGGTGTAAAAGACAGTTATAGTTATGTAGAATAAATTGACTTGTAAGGACTGCTTTATTGTTAATCTCTCATTTTGGAGAAGCAGAATATTATTTAAGAACAAACAAAAAAGCCTTACCTTCTGAACTTATATGTTGATAGATGCTGTCTGTACCAGAATTTTTCTTCAATACTCAATAGTTGGGGAGATTAATAACCTGATCTATTTATATTTCTATAGTGTAGTATATTTTCCTGTCTAAGGCACAAGTCCATCACAACGTCAGCACAGGTCCGTTAAAGGCTCAGCACAAACCAGGATGGCCGAGTGGTTAAGGCGTTGGGCTTAAGATCCAATGGACGAATGTCCTCGTGGGTTCAAACCCCACTCCTGGTAAAGGGGCTGGCTATTTTTATGGGATGCTCATTCAATTAAACATTGAAACATGCTTTAAAAAAGTTATTTAAATGATTATAAAAGTAACACCCTTACATGTAATAACCACTCAGTGATCGCAGGTTTGAGTGATGGACTAGTAGTTTACTCTGAGGTACCATTTAGGCAGGTGCTGAATGAATGGTTATCCAATGCCAGTGGTGTTTGAATTAAATGCAGAGGAAGCATTCTATTGTGGTGCACACTGTGCTGTGATGTACTTACAACCTTTGTAATGTGCACCCTAACACTTGCATACTGAACTATGGGTCTGAAAAACATTTTATCCTAATGTATACAAGCCATAGTAAAAACAGACCCCCATTGTCAAACAAAACTGGCCTTACTTAAATGGATTCATGTGGGAAATGGGCAGTCGCAATATTTTATATTTGATGAAATCTGGATTGTTATGATAGTCATAACCAGCTCAACAGATTTTAGAGCATATAGGTTTGAATCAAGCTGGTGATAAACTGGTGAAAATGCTTATATAGACCATAGCAGTTAGGAATGATTTATTTAGTTCTATCTTTTTTAGAAACTATCGCATAAAGTCTTACTTGTGTGCTCAGTATGGTGGTGAGTAGGGATGTGATTGTGCCACTGTTTGGTTAGACTTAACCTGGACTAAAAACACAGTCAAACAGGACATTTTTAGCCTGAATGTGGAAGTGTCTAGTGTTCGAGCTCTTCCAATACTCGCTTTCAGCTGCTTCAGTTTAGTCTTTACCTTAAGCTAGCTCTAAAGATTTCAGAGTTCTCTGAGACTTTTCGCATATACACAGGCCTACACCATTAAAGTGATTCCTAATTTAGTAAAAGCATCTTAAAGTCTTCTGAATCATAATCTAAACAACATTGATCCCATAGGAAGACATTGGGAGCCAGCATAAAGAATATAGTTTCCTTGTTGAACAAAATGAAAGTTTCTGAAACTTATGAAGGACAAGAAAGCCCTTATGATTGAAATTTGACTTAATGCTGAGCTGTGAAGTTGTTGTTGTTGTTATAGTAATAAAACCAAAAATAAATAAGAACAGTGTGATTATAATAATATAGTTAATTGCTCTGTAACACCGCTATGGGGCAGTAATAACAACACTGTACCGTGAAAACCCCTTTAAACCTGACAGAAGAAGAAGAAGAAGAAGAAGCCGCGGCTTCTCATTCGCTGTCGGTTGGCGCGGAAGTTCCTTCAGGAGAGCTGCTGTACTGTCAGTTATTCTTTTTAAACTCGCTGTTTTCTCCTCTTATCCTGGGAAACTGATGTCCAGGGTCGATGATAAATTAAGTATTTTCATTCCCAGACCCGCACTCAGGACTTGGTGGCTCTTTGTCCCAGCATGCATCGTGTTTCTGCGGCTAGCTGGCCGTTGTTTTCTTTTTTAGCCTGATTAGCATAGCTGTTTAAAACTGTCAGCTTACTGCTGTTAGGCTTCTTTTCGTCGCCGTTTTTTTTTTATTTCCTGGACGAATAAACTGTATTTAATTGATGAGCTAGATATCTACACTGCTGCAGAAAGTTGGCCTTTCTGTTCAGCGTCAACTTTAACATTAGCCAAGGCAGAAAAGCGTCAACTTAGAAAAATAACAGAGAAAACACCAACGACGGTAAGTTGTCCACTGTACAACATTGCCATGCAGCGTGGACACATTTTACTATTTAAACCTTGAGCCTCAGCCGTGTTTTGTTGGAGAACATCGCTGAGGTGTGTTGGTTTGTTTTGTTTTGAAGGAGTTGTTCAGGGCTGCTAAATCCAGAAGCTGCAGAAGAAGAGGTTTCCTGTCTGTTATTATTTCTAGGCTCTCAGTTGGGTGCCTGATATGGACAAAATGTGATTATTGCAAATATACTACTCCCTGTTACGAATGTGAGGAATTTTAGTTTATTAAAGGGACCATATGATCACTTTGGGAATCAAAAAGGTGGTAAATTAATATGTAAATATTGTCAAAGCTTCCAAATGTACAAACGCTACCCCCATCCAATCTATATATTGAAGCAAACTGTCTTTAAAGATTGACACAAAAAAGGCTGTTACTTTATAAATACCTTGATTCCTCTAGAGCTGTGATTGGCTAATTTGCTCTTTGCCTATTTCTACAATCACTAATAAAGACCAATATTGTGATTAAAAACAATGACATGTAGCCTAACTGTCAGCATTGTACAAGTGCAGTTAAAAGGTGTTGGTGTTTGAACACAGTGCAACAAACACGTACATCTGCGAAGAAGGAACTGTCTGACTCTGAAATGCAGTGAAATGAAGATTAAGGTGTTCTTAAATAGTTAAATTGTACAAAGTGCTGTCTAACATAGTTTTTCCTCATCCTTTTTGTCACACTCCTGTATCAACATCTCCCACCACAGTAGCACCATGCTTGGGGAATGTGGTATGAAAGAGCGAGATAAGCTGGCACTGAAGAAGAGCTCGGTGGCACTTTGCAAACAAATGGTGGTAGATGAGCTGCTCATCCAGATTTTGCAGGCAGATGACATCCTCACTGAAGGCATGGCTGAAACCATTCTGGTAAGATCACTTTGGTTTTTTCACTTTGGTTTAGTAGCTGCTAGTTAGTCCTCTAACGGTTCACTCACAAACACTGTTGTTGTATTGCAGTTTTAAACTAGAGGTTTTTTCATTTAGTTGGTCTTAACAATATATGGTGCTCAACCATAACATCAAAATCATGTGTAGAGAAAAAGACTCACTACTGGACCTCAATGGCACCTGCCAAGGGTTGGGATATATTAGGAAGCATGTAAAAATGTCTTGATGCTGATGTGTTGGAAGCAAGATAAATGAAGAAGTGAAGGATCTGCATGACTTTCACAAGGGTCAAATTGTGAAGGCATCTCCATAACACAAGGCCTTTTGCAGCATTCTCAATAAGCAGTATTGAGTACCTACCAAAAGTGGTCTAACAAAGTACAACTGTTGAACAAGTGATTGGTTCATGAGCACCCTGATCCTACAAATACATGCTGAAAATGTTATACTATGAGTGAAACATGTCAGATCACACAGTGCATTGCTGCTTGCTGAATATGGCACTATACAGCTGCAGACTGGCCAGAGTATCCATAATGATGCCTGTCCTCCTCTTAAACTTGATCTTGTCACATGAGCATGAGAACTGGATAATGGAAGAATAGCAGAATGAGTGTGCTTTGCTTACCTGGAGAAGAGATGGTACTATGGGAAGAAGGAAACATGGCTGAGACCATTTGATGCTTGGAGCATTGTTCTGCTTTTCAAATCTCTTGGCATTCATGGGAATGTGACTTAACAATGCTCTATTTACCATTACTAGAATGGGCAGAGCTATTTTGGTGGTCTGAGTGAGTCCTGCACATTATTAGGCAGGTGGTTTTAGTGTCATGGCTGATGGTTGTATATTAGGATTAGACTTTGGTAATCGTGTTTGATCTCTAACCACTTTTGCAGGCAGAGCCAACATCCCATAAGAGGAACTGGCGATTGCTGTCGCTGCTGCATAAGCGCGGCCCCAAAGCCTTCAGCAGCTTCTGCACTGCTCTAAAAGAGACAGAGCAGCAACACCTCTCCAGCCTGCTTATTAGGTTCAGAGACCAAGAGGTGAGGAAATGACAACCACTATCACAAACTTCACACTGGTTTGTAGAGTTAGATAAGCCAGAGGCAAGAGGTGTTGTAACAGGAGTATTGTGTATATGTGGTTGCAGAGTACCCCCATGGAGAGTGAGAGAGAGATCTCTTTGACACAGGACAGCACACCTGCTAAGAACAGAAGAGACCAGGAGGTGAGGGTTATAGAGATCTGTAAACTGTACAAAATTAAAATGAAAAGAAGCAATCGTTTTGCGAAGGTCATGTCTTAATGCTAAACTATATGCATTTATTTTATATACATCCCAGTTAGGCTTGTAGTCCTTTTTTTTTTTTTAAAGACATTTTTCATTTTTGTTTCCCCGCCCAGTTCATTGGGCATTTTATATACAAAATAGAAACGTACAAAGAAAGCAAAGAGATGACAGTAGAGAGGAGAGTTCATTACAGGTTTTACAGATTACAGGGAGAGTAACAGAGATGCACCTATTAGGAGAAAGCAGGATAGAAGATTGCTCACTTGTAGAGAACAGTAGCTGTGCAAAGGTAAGATTTGTGTGCCTCATATGTTTCATGTATTGTTTAAAAATGTTTAATATGTAATTACTGAGTACTGAAATATTAATGAATTTGATTTTTTACATCTTTAAACTATTACAGCATTTGTCCTAGAAAGTAATGCTTTTAACATTCCAGGTACTTCACTATTTACCTCTTAAACTGGTCTCATAAACACACTGACCTGAGTTCTCTCTTGTTTTTACCCTGGAGGAACTAGGACACATTAGCTGCCACATATGGTTTGATGGTACAGCAGAAATTCCACTACAATGGGACAAACAAGATGGTCATGATCATTGTTAGAAACACTGATCAAACAAACTTTTGCAAGTTAGAACACTGGGGTGCACAAGGAGGTGCCCTAGTAGTGCGTATAATTTTGGTATTCACCATTTACAGTACCTAATGTAGACAGCTAACTCTGTTAAGGTATCCTGCATTAAGACATAATTTGTGTTGATCACTTGGTCAGTCTCTTTAGGGCATTTAATTCCTGCTTGAGAATATAAAGTTTAGATTATATTTAGATTTTTCTTAGATTAGCTGTTTAGTTTTGTAGGTTGTTATTGAAATTGTATGTGCTGTATTAATGTGCAGGTTTTATTGTATAATTATGTACTCTCTGAAAAGCAGGTGTAAACTAGGATATGACTTTTACTGACAGAAAAAAGGGTAAAATGGAGATAAAATGACACTAATGCACACAGAACCACACCCAGACTGCAGACTTTACTTTGTTACTTTGTGATCTCAAGTGAGTCATAAGTGCTTCCTCAACACTTTCATTTCCAGTTTTATCAGTAGCTCCTCAGTGAGCATGTGGGAAAGGATTGCTTGTGCCTTGAGACTGCAAACCAGCCCATGAATGTGCATCATAAAACACTCATACAGTAATATGTTTATGGTTTTTGAAGACCCATCATCTTGTCCTTTTTCGTGTTTTGCAGAGATTTCCAGACCCTTCGCTTCCACTCCCAACTCAGGAGTGTATAGTGCCTACCAAAAAAGTTCGCACCTATGGTAAGAATGCGTCTGAGAATTGCTTTTAGAATATATAAAGGAGCTGTAGTTTTTCTTTCACCTGCAATATAAGTTTAATATTACATATATTCCTAGTGAACATGTCTTTACATGTCAGTGAGAAAAGTGAAATAATGACACTAGGCTGTACATGCAGTGTGTGTCTGTGCTGGTCTTCAACAGGTCTCTGCATATTTTTATTAACTCTAGAATATTCAAGCTTACTTGTCTTTCTGTGTAGAAATACAGAAACTTAATCGGTATCAAAACGTATTGTCATTCATACTCTACCACTTTCAGCAGTGTTTATTTAGTTCTTATTTTACACTTTTAGAGTCTATGGAGATGTGTTTAGATGCGGACAGTCCTGTAACCACTGCTGTTCTGCCCTGCACACCTGAGTTCTACCTGTCCCACAGTGCACAGGTACACACACATGCACTTAACTTACTTCAAAATGCTGACAGAGCCCAAGTGCCAGTTCTATCTTTTTAGCCAACATTTGGTCTTGTGCCACCTCACAGACAGATTCCTCCTTCATTGTCCCCTCAGGCCTACTCCATGAGCTCTAGTCCCCGGGGCCTTGCACTGGTGTTGAGTAATGTGCGCTTTGAGCCGGAATTGTCTGAACTAGACACACGGAGAGGCGGAGAAGTGGATGAAGAGGTGCTCAGGAGACTCTTCACAGAGCTGGACTTCACAGTCAGCCTACACAAAGACCTAAATCTTCAGGTGCCTCTCAGCAAAAAGCAGTGAGATTTAGAGCTGAAACTATACACGGTGTATTTTTCTGCCTAAGAATACAAAGTAATACATTTATTATATAAAATAATTCTATTAAAAAAGTATTATAATAAGCATCCACTACTACTGATCAAAAGAAATGCAGTGGAAATGGTTTATGAAACAGCATCCTGAAAAAATCGCCTTGATGCTTTACTTTTTAAAATGTGGATACATGTTGTCTCTTTATCCGGCATAGGCCATGAGGGACTGTATAGAACAGTTTGCACAGCGACCGGAGCATGCAGTGTGTGACTGTTGTGTTGTTTGTTTGCTGTCTCATGGAGTGGATGGCTCCATCTATGGAACTGATGGCCAGTTGCTGGAGGTTAGCACACTTTCTTTCATATTTCAATAAATACTAACACTGTTAACAATTTATTCTGAATTTCACTACAGGTAGTTGCTAAATAAGCAATGAATTAAGTAATAAGTAATGATTTAGTAATAAGTACTACAACTGGTGACAGTATATAAATATCTGAGGTTTTCTGAATTCCTCTACAGGTAGCTGTAGAATTGATTGAACCTAACATGCATTGATGACCTCCCTGTCACTCTATCTCTGTTTTCTCTCTGTCTCTCTCTTGCAGTTGGACTGGGTGTTTGAGAGGTTTGATAATGCTCACTGCCCTTTGCTTCAGAACAAGCCAAAAATGTTCTTCGTTCAGGCCTGTAGAGGAGGTTTGTGCACACACTGATTCTGACATAATTTGTCACTTTCGGCAGAACATGAATATGGAACTTGAAGAAAATACAAAGAATGCAGCGTTCTTCTTGGCTTCCTGTTTCAGAGGAGATGGACAGTGGTGTAGACCAATCAGATGGGGAGGATCGTACGGAGCCAGGCTGTGAGCAGAGGGATGCAGGGAGAGAGGAGAAAAGTGAAAGACAGAACGAAGCGAGGGAGCAAAGAGAAAACGAGAGGCTACGAGTGAAACTGCCTCAGAGATCCGACATAATCTGCGGCTTTGCTACTCTCAAAGGTTTCAGTGTGTATCCACTTATGTCTTGTGGAATTGAATGTCTGTCTGTAGAAACCTGTGTGTTTGTACATAATTAAATAATAACTTAGTAGGAGTTTTAAAATATAATTGAACAAATGTGTGGAGGTTTTTATTTAGTAACTGTGGTGTCTATGTTTGACCCTAGGCACAGCTGCAATGAGGAATACAAAGAAAGGCTCCTGGTTTATTCAGGAGCTCAACACAGCTATGAGGCAGAGAGCCAGAGACACACATTTATCAGACATACTGGTGCAGGTAATATATGCACAGGGTTTAGACCAAAGAATGCAAAACACATTGACACATGCAACATGTAACCCTGCAGCTATTGTTTCCCCTGCACAGGTGAATGGACGAATTAAGGAGAGAGAAGGGTACGCTCCAGGTTCAGCTCATCATCGCTGTAAAGAGATGTCTGAATTCACCAGTTCGCTTTGCAAAGACCTCTACCTCTTTCCCAAGTATTGCCCTAACAGTTAGACCCGCACACACGCACACACGCACACGCGCACACACACACACACACACACACACACACACACGTGCACACACACGTGCACACTGTTAAGACACAGACATTTTAAATTTGCACTTTTTTTTAAAAATAACATTGGCAGAATTTTGCGCTTACTCTTTAGTCTGGAGTCTGCTGATAACTGGGCCAATTATAAATGAAATACATTCCATTGTATTTTCCTCTGTATAATACATTCGACAAAGGCACAAAGCATGATGGATTTAATACACATTTATGAACACAGAGAAAAGTCATTTTGTACCCAGAATTGGACACATTTGTGAATGTCATTTTAAAAATATATATATACACTTCCATATTATATATACTTTTAAGATTTAACCAGTATTTACATCTATAAATTAACACAGGTGGTGTCTTTTGTATCTGAACTTGTCTTTTACAGTAACAATTTTATGAATTAAAATGTTAGCCTTTTTTCCAGAGATCTATTTTTGTGTTTTGTAAATATATTTTAGCTGTGTACATTTTTTTTTCCTTTATATTATTTTCTATTGTTTTTCACAAGTCATTCTAGCTCAGCTGGTTTAACGGTTGAGTACTTTAATTTAAGCTTTATGCAAAATTAGTGCCATACAGAGAGTGGACCCTTCCTTCATACTCTCGTTTGGACTATTTCATACGTATGGAATTTGAAAGTCAATGCTCTTTTAAACTTGCCATGCATTTCTGCTAAACTGCCCTGCAATATTCTGTACTCTAGTTTTGATGGTGCACAAAATGCAGCGTCTGAAATACTGACTGTACAAACATCTGCCTCAATATTAGAACAATCTTGCTGTTTGCTTAAGCTGATTCTTTACATGTAAACAGAAGAGTTGGTGAAACATATATTAATGTCAGCAATAGAAAAATGTTCACATGTCAAATTATTATATTTTTCCCTATGTGTCTTTCTTTTTCTGTCCTTTCAGATTTTTTCCTCTTTGTGCAGCATTGCTTTTGTTATTTCAAGGAAGTTAAACACCCTGCCGTACTTCTCCTGTAGGAGGCAGTAGAGCCTTAAGAATAGAGTTTAGATCTTTTCACGCTCGCTCCCTTATTTTTAATGTATTTGAAGTTTTATTCTGACAGATTAGTATGTATGCTATAAATGAAGACATCGCTTTTCTCTCACTCACTCATGTCTCTGACTCACTTCTGTCTCTGCATGAAGAGGCATTGGTGCATCGGGGCAGTGGATAGGAAGTTGACATTTTGCTGTGATTCACTGTGTTGTGCCGTGTTTCACAGTGGCAAGAAAAGTCACTTTCATATGAAGTGAAGCACTTTCCAAAGCCCCATATTTGCATAACCTTAATATGCACAGCTTTTTGCACATTTCTCTGCTATGTGTAGTAAATTTGACCAAAACAAAACATGTGTTTTTTGTTCCTGAGGAATTTGTAGTGCAGCAAGGGTCACAACCTTAACTCTCTAACCCCTCCAACACCATTTCGTTTATCATCATGCATTTTTTCATTAACAGAGACGATTACTGTTTTTTTAGGTTGAAGCTTATGATTACATTATTATTAATAATATTATCATGATACACAATTTTAACTTGGCAGCATTACTATTATACAGGGCATATTTAAAAAATTTTGACTTCACAGCAAATGAACGATCACAGCGTTAAGTGGAACATGTACATATTTCAATATTGTGTAAGTACAGATTGCTATTGTAATTGCAAGCTTTTTAAACCTTTGGGAGGTGGGTGTGAAATTATTGCAGCTGTTTATCGTTTGTTGAAATATCGAATTCAATTGGTGGGAATTTACTTTTTCTTTATGTATTAACAGGCAATAATACATTTTAACATTATAGCAAATCAGTTATATAAAAGTAACATTCCTAAAATCTCAGTCAAGTACTTATACATAATTGCCAAATGTTTTCCCCAACTATACCATGGAAGTACTTAAGAGGACAGTATAAAATGTATGTATGTTTTCTGAGGGAAGGCAATCAGTTTGATGTTTGGTGCTGTTTTTTCTCTTTTCTTTTACATGGGTATTTTTTTTTTTTGCCATTATTGATTTAAACTGGTGGTTGTGTTTTAGATTTCCTTCTAAAACTTTCCTGTGTCTGATTTTGTATTCTATTTTTTATTACTCTTTTTTTTTAATTTTTTTTTTTTATTGTATTGTCACACTTGGGTGTTTCATATATTTAATATACAGTGTATTTTTATTCTGCCAGCTGGGAAAATAACCTATTCATTAGTAAAAAAAAAAAAAAATTATTGAGAAAATACATGTTCATATTTAAATGATTGACTTCATTCACTGCCATTACCTGATCAAACACACTCTGGAGGGTGCTGTGGGAAGCATTGGTATTCAGTCATTTGTGATATTTTTGTAAAAGAAGAATGGAATAAAAAGAAATATTGTTCAATAAGAGTGAGCATTTTTACCATATCGTCTTTTTTTGTGCACATATTCCAACTCCAAGCCATATAAACTTTAATGCTAATTGAATTTAGCAGGTAAGGTGATGAGTGTTTGTGTAATGAGGGAGGGTGTAGCCTAAGGAAATCAACACCACATACCAAGGCATAATTATAGGCAGCTTCTTTTCCTCAGGCAAAATGAACCAAAAGAGAGATAGAACAGAGTCTGAAAAGTCAAAATAGTAAAAAAGTCTTTCAGAGGGATGCAGCTTTCTATTGTGGTGGGATTACAGAATAATCTATTGGTTTGTTGCAAATAGTCAACAGGTTTGCAAGAAACATGTTGAGGAAAAAAAAAGATAAAAATTAACTGCCAAAGATTTTAGAAGAATCAAACATGAACCTACCAGGAACCCATGATCCTCCAGTGCTGTCAGATTCCAGAGCTGAACATACCTGGACTGTCCAGAAGTACAAGGTGTTCAGTGCTCTGAGACATGATCAAGGTAAGGAAGGCTGAAACCTGACCACCCCTGATAAAGACACATAAGTTGAAACTTCTAGACTGGACTAAAATATCTCAAGACAGATTTTTCGAAGGTTTTATAGACTGATTAATGGGCACAGAGCTCCACTTCCGCTCAGACACCAGCAAGGTGGAGGTGGGGTACTGGTATGGGCTGGTACTAAAGATGAGCTTGTTGGACCTTTCCAGGTTGAAGATGGTCTCAAAATCAACTCCCACACCTGCTGTAGTTTTTAGAAGACACTTTCTTCAAGCAGTGTTTCCGGAAAAAGGTCTGCAGCTTTCAAGAAGACCATGATTTTTATGCAGGACAATGATCCATCACATGTATGGAAGTTCTCCAGGTGAGGGTGGCGGTGGTCTAGTGGGAGGGTACTTGTCTATGGACCTATGGCTCAAGAGGTCCCAGTTTAAAATCCCACCTCTGGCCACCACCACTGGGTCCCTGAGCAAGACCCTTAACCCTGAGTTGCTCCAGGGGGACTGTCCCTGTAATCAGGACAAGTCGCTCTGGATAAGAGCGTCTGCTAAATGCCGTAAGTGTCAATGTCAAATGTCTCCACTGTGTGGCCAATAAAGGCCTTAAAGATGAAAGAATAATGAATGACCCCCTTCCTCACCTGACCTAAACCCTACTGAGAACTTGTGGACCTTCTTAAACAGGAGATTTACAGGGAAGGAACACAGTCCAAAAAGTCTCTGAACAGTGTCTGGGAGGCTGTGGTTGCTGTACAAAAAGTTGATCGTCAACAGATCAAGAAACTGAGAGACTCCATGAATGGAAGGATTATGACTGATATTAAAATGAAGGGAAAATTTTTACATTTTTCAATTAGTTGCATAATAATTCTGCACACTAATAGTTGCCTAATAATTTTGCACACACGTGTATCCCTGAGAATGTTGACACTCACATTTCCTTTTTAACACATTCAGGTTTCAGGGTTATTATTTCAGGGTTTTTAAAATGTTGGATTAACATATACATTGAAGTGTATATGTTAGTTCGGCTCCTCCAGCCTTCTTATTGAAGTGCTTTCTTGTTAACATCTCTGTTTGTGTGTGTATGTGTGTGTGTGTGAGTGTGTGCTCTGCCTAGTTTTCATAGTGATGCATTTTCCCGGTTCCTTCTGTTGCCTTGCTCGGGTTTCTCTGTCCTGCTATGGCTGATGCCGCGATGGTGATTCACCCCTATCACATTACATTTGCCTGCCATGTTTTTGTGGCTGTAGTGTTAGTGTGCATGTTAATGACTAAATTGTGATGCCCCCAGCATCCTGTTAGCCTCAAGCACTGATTCCATTTTCTGTTTTTTAGAGTTACCGCTACAAACTTCCTCCGTACTTGTCATTTCAGTTGTCATCATTGCCACAAACAAAAAGCCATTCTTATTTCAACTAGAGCATTTCTTCAACTCAAATGATTTTATTCAGCCAGCTGTTTAATCTGTGTATATTTTGAATTATTAGCATTCTGCTTTATGTTTCATATAATAAAATTTGCATGTTGAATATTGTTGTAAGTAAAACAGGCAAAGTATTTCAGATCTTAAGTATTTAAACACCTGAAAGGTCCAAGTGTTTTTTTTTTTTTTTTACAACATGGGGATTCATGTTCATGAGCTTCCTACACATTTTCTCTCCTTCAAACACATCACTGACTCTGAGAAGGGCTAAGTAGTAATGCTGGACCACCTGGTCAGAGCATCTCCAAAATTCAGATGGTGCTACCTAGCTGCAGTTCTTGGGGAATGGATAGTGTCAGTGTGTGCTATGGAAGAAGGCAAGCTACTGGAGGCAGTGTAATGCTCTGGGCAAGGAGGCAGGGAGACACTCTGGACAGGTCGCAAGTCGATCGCAGGGCAAACACACAGACAATAACAAATTCACACCTATGGGCAATTTAACATCTCTCAATACAGCTGACCTGCATGTCTTTGGATGGTGGGAGGCAACTGGAGCTCCCAGAAGAAACCCACACAGACACAGGAAAAGCATGTAAACAGAAAGGACCCAGACCACCTGGGAATCGAACCCAGGACCTCCTTGGTGTGAGGTGACAGCACTACCCACCCAGCCTCCCCTGTACAGCAACATCTTGTTCTCTCCAATATTAGATTGTTTTTATTACTGGTGTATTAGATTAAATGAAATTACACTGAATATGGCACCTTTTTGTGAACTGTTAGATTGATTGTTTAATCTATGAATAAACCTTGATATCTCTTCTCAGTTTTAGATTTCACCTGTGAAGACTGCTTTTGTTTTTTAAAAAGGGAAAACCAATATGAAGAGCTGAGAGCTTTCTATGGAGGAAAAGCATGAATGTGGGTGAAAATAGCCAGTCCTCCAGGTCAGGACAGCAGAAACAGAGGCCATAACAGCAGATTTTTGGACTTACAGAAAACCGAGGATGTGCTCATGATCCAACACACTAGCTCCTTCGTGGCGGTTGTGTGATGACTTTCTCTTGCATGATTGCTTCTGTAACAGGCTCAGTAATCTTTACTGGTGATCTAACTCATGATGTGAAGCAGCAGAATGAGTTCTGCCATCTACAGAAACATTCTCTGCCCATTTACGGAGAAATCATTTTAAACTAATCAGGAGGAGGAATGTAAAGTCATTTACAAGAATCCAGCAGAACATACATTTCATCTCTTGAAGATGAGACTGGAAAGAGAAACCCTTCAGAACAAACATAAACAGAAATATGATGAAGTACGAGCATGGAGAACCATAACCAAAGAAGAAACCAACAAATTGGTAACATTTGTGGGCCACAGGCTTCATGCAGCCATTGCAAGGAATTAATATTGCTTGCCGAATTTCCCATTCGTGGGATAATAAAGGATTATTCTATTCTATATGCAGCCAACATTAAGGGTTTTTTTCCCCCTGTTAATTTACTTTAAAATGTTCTGTTCCAATGCTTTTGCTCATCTGAAAAGCTGGTCAGTGGTGTGTTCAATGTAATCATATCATGGATGTCATTACCAGGAAATAAAAGCTGAAATCTAATCTTTTCCAATAAAAAACAATAAGGACATTTCTTTTTATCTCTAATCCAATCAATGAATTGGCCTTATTGTTCCAATACATTTAGAGAGGAATCTTTTTATCCTCTTTAAAAGTGTATATAACCAGTCTGGACTGTGTTTCATGTGGGGATTCATGCTGCAGAGAAGCAGATGGCAGAAGGGAGATCATCTGTTTATCCCATCGTTAAAGAGTTGTGACTTTTAATATGCAAGTTGTATTTAAAGCGTGTGTGTGTGTGAGCTTTGGCCTAAGAGCCATGTGTCTCAGCTTCCTTCTCTCTGATGAGGTGAAAGTTGCTGAGGCTTTTCCTCCCTCACACACGCGCACACACACGTCCTCATCGTGTTACAGGGGCACCCTAAGGGGAGGCAGTATCCTCTTAGAACATGTGGACCTGGAGGGAAAAGGGAGGAAACAAAAACGGAAATCCAGGCGGGAGGGGCAGAGAGGTGCGGACACACAGATGGGCTGGCGGGCCAGCATGCTGATGGGGGACAGTGGCATTAAATGCAGATGAGAACAGCTATTAGCCACATGCTTGAGCTATAAAAAAGACACGCAGACCTGCATCATCACTTTAAAACACAAACAAATCTGATTTTGTAATGAAGAATGTGTCGTCTGTGTTTTTGACTCCATCTCTTTGGCTCTCTGCTTTCTCTTCTACTCCTTTATTCTGCACACATAAATCCACGCTCTGGGTGTGGCGTCATCTGGCCTGTTTTTGGGCTTTATAATTCTCTTTATGTCTCTCTGGACCACCTGTCTTTTTTTCTCTGCAAACTTTCATTTGTCTCACTTGCCCCTCATCTGTTTATGCTTAACGGCTTTCCTATGGTTGCTTCCACCTTTTATCAGTTTCCTGCTGGACCGGGGCCTGATCGGCATCCAAAAAATAGACTTCTAGTCCACATTTGTCCTGAATACCTGGCACTATGAGCTTATTAGGTTTTCGGACTGATTATGAGACTGCATGAGAATGTCATTCATCTTGTAAAGTTGTCTGTCAAATTGATTTGCTTTGTTTAATGGATGCGAGTGAAAAGGTATTGAATTTCATGAACGTATAATCATGACCTGTTGTTTTGACGTTTTACTTTTAACGCGTCTTGTGGTGCAAGCGCCGTAACATGAGTATGAAGAGCAGAGTTATTTTTGTGTGTTTGTGTGTTGTAGGTGTGTATCACAGACTGTGCACGGACTGGCGTTTGTGTGTCTATATATGTGTGTGTTTGTGTGTGTGTGTTTCAGACACTGTAATACAGGAGCAGGACGGTGTGTATGTTTATTTTTGGCTCAGTGCGAGCTTGTCGATGGCTGCCGATGCATCGCAAAGGAAAGCTCTGAGATATCAACAGACCCTGGTCAGTCCCTTTGTCTCTCTGTCTCTCTCTCTCTCGCCTTAGTGTTTCGTTCTGCTCAGCTGCTTTGCTGACTTGCTGAGATGTTCAGGCTGAACTGTGACAATTAAAGGTCTTATCTGCCAAAAGTAGCTCCTTTAAAATAATGCCTCTCAACATGTTTATCTCTAATAGCTTCAAATGTAATGGATTTTCCATTCTATTCTTAGTGGTGACACATTGAGAGCTTGCTGAAAGCACAAATGGTAGCTAGGGGACAGTTAGGACCTGTGACAGTGCCATGCTGGGCATGGTTGGAACAGTTCTCTGATTGTTATGAGGCACTTATTGTGGTTCCTGTAGCATGAATGTCAACACACTGACCTGAAGTGAGTATGCATTTACTTGCATTTTGTTTTCCCTCATTTACTTTAATAGCACTTTATTGCTGAGATTGACATATATCCTCTTTCATGCTTAAAAGATGGTTCATACTGCAAAACTCAGAGACACGTGCTTCTTAATGTAAGTCAACTCCAGTTTAAGCAGTATGGTCTACTTTTGTTGAAAACATTTAGCTATTTCAAGTGGCTGATGCATCCACTGATACCTTCCAATGATTTCTTAGCAGTAACAAAAAATATTTTTTTAACTTTTAAAGGACTTGAGTGAATTATTTTGTGTTGGTATATTTAATCCAAAGTTCTGTTTGACACAAGACCATGTGTGTTGACTGTAACATGTAGTCCACATCTGTGTGGCAATACGCTGGAAGAAACCTGAGCATGCAGGTTAAATATACATCTGCCAATTCTCTTCAGCACATGCATGGACACATGGGCTCCAGGTTATCAATTACACCAAGTAGCGTGGCTACTGCTTTCTGAGTGCCGTTCTGCCAGTGGTCCGGGCAGTGGCAAGTGTAGATTGGAAAGCAAGGGAGAAGCAATGGATTGAAAAGAGAGATGACTTGGAAGACAGGAGGTGGAGACGTGTGCGCGCCTTTGTGAGAAAGTGAAAAGTGGAAGTGAGAAGGTGTCAGTTCTTTCCCTCCCTTTCCTTACTTCTGTCACTTACTTGGGTTTCCTCTCTTGGTTTTGGACAGGCGGAACTCCCAGATTCTGCTCAGACACCCCCTTCAGCCTTCTGGTCTCTTTCTTTCTGTGGTTAGTCATTAAACACTAAGAAGGACTGACACTATTCTATGCTTCTTTTTTATTCAAACATACACAGAAGATTTATGCGAAGTGAATGGCTCCAGCAGGCATTTAGGCAATAAGCTTTATCAACAGTCCTATTTATAGGGTTTATGAGTAAGCGTGTTCATCTCTTTATTAGCTCCAGAGCCGAGCCTCTTCTTCTTTTTTTGGGGGGCCTATATAATTGTGAAATGTACTTGCCTAAGGACTCAAATAGACATCGGTCTGAGCCCTTAATGTTCTGCAGTGCACAGATTAAGCTCAGGACAAAACTGGTTTTGAAATAAATTTCACTTTCACTGGGAATTCATCATCTTATTTATTTGTAGATTATGCATAATTGACAGCTGTGTGGTTCATTACTGTGTGACTGGTTTGCCTTTTAGATATAAACTTAAAACAACCTGTGTAGCTGATGAGTGATTCCGGCATTCTTGTCACACACAACTGTAATTAAAAGTCCCAATTGCTTTCAGAAAAAGTGAAAACAAAACAGTTTTGTGTGATCTATGCCCAAGGGTTATTTCCAAGGAATCTCTGTTCATGTTCTTGCATGACCATAAGGGTTGTAGCTTGGAAATTTATTCAGCCTGAGCAATATGATGAACCTCTCTTAATTGTCAAATGAAGTGGAGAACATGCAGGGCATATAGAAATAAATATGCATGATCAGATTAAAATGAGCAAACAGACAATTATTTTTACATTGGCTATTTATATTTATATTGTATCAGTCCTGTAGTTTTTGTAACAAAAAAGTATATAAAGTGGACTAAGTGCACTCAAGCTTTATTTGAATGCTGGATTGAAGAGCAAATAATGCGAATTTTATTTTCCTGGAAATGTGCTAGTGTGTTTCATGTGTTCATTTAATCCACGTTTAATTTAAACAAAGGGAGAGCACATTTGCTTGCTGGCTAGTTTGAATTAAAATGGTCATAAAAATGTGTCCCTGCAGAGAACAACAAAGTGATTTTCTCGGTTAAAAAGCTTCAAAGCAATATGCATTTTAGAAGTAAAATCCAGTGAACAGTTCATTTGCTAAAAAATATATTGAATAAATATTTTCATCTTGAAGCCGAACTCAATGTTAAATGCACATGTGCCATTCTGCAGTCTTTAACCTCCATTATATACTTTCAATAACAATAATACTTTAATAACTCTAATAGAAACTATAATAACTTTAACAACAACTTTAAAGTGAAGAGCTGCAAAGAGTTATTATATCTTAATATCTTAATATTCATATGTTCAATAGGAAAAAAATGACTTTGTTTCAGAGGATGTATAAACTTGGCATTTCATGATCATTTTTGAAAAAAAACTTCAAAAGTTCTCAAAGCAAGGACAGATATTTAAAAAACAGTTTTAAATGTAATTGATATTTGCTAATCTTACATACTCCTTGAATCTCGGTATGTCCTTGTGGAAAATAAATCAGACAGAATATTTCAAGTTCAAGTTTCAAGTTCAAAATGTTGCTGGCCAGAGTTTCTTAAATGACACATGAACCCACTTTGCAGGACTTCAGCACTGAGTATTAAGGGCTGCTGACAGCACATTTTCAACCATACAGACAGTCCTTTAATAACTTGTGCCTTGTGGGTAATGTAGTGCAGCTACAATGCGCTTCATCATGCCCCTCATGAAGAGCACAGATATAGTTAGTAATACAAAAAAAGCCTAAAGTCTATAATGGAGACGGACAGACTGAAAAGGGAAGATCACAACAAAATGCTTAAAATGTTAATTAAACCAGGTGACAACTAAGAAGACAAACAGGAAACTAAATTGTTGGAGAACAATATGAAAACAAAATAAGTCAAAACTAAACAAATGTTATTTTAAAAAATCAATATTTATAGGAAGACTGTCGTTGGTTCCAAATGTCTTTAATTTGAGATAGTCCTCCTATTAGGTACTTTTAGAGCTGCAGAGATTTCTGCATATCTATGGTTTTTACATGATCTTGTCTTTCAGATCTCTGTTTGTTTTATAGTTATTTTTCTGATGCAGCATCAGCTGTGAGGTTTAACATAGTAGCAAAGTACCTCGTAAGAATCTTCTTAAGAACCCCTAATATAAGAAACATACCTCTGAGCTCAATTTCAAGTGTCATAACACAGGGTGTGAATACTTATATAAGCATAATATTATGTATTTATAATATCTTTCAAATAATTCTTTGAAAAGTGTCTTTATTAATTGTAATGCAATGCTAGAGCAAGGGTCTGAAAAAGGCTGGACATCCACAACTCCTAAGTCTGTGATGACTAAGTCTTCTACAATAAAAGTGGGCATTCATGAGTGGGTCTTTGGCTGGGATCCTAGAGTGCACTTCCATATCAATCAACCAGATGAAGAAGCTTTACGCCTCGTCTGTTGTATTTTAAGAGACCTCTCGACACAGGGCTGCAGTTATTGTGTCATGGGGTACTGCATGTATGTTTGTGAGGAAAAAGGGCCTATGAAACGCAGAGACAGTTTTGTAGAGGATAAGCCCAGGTTAAAGTCAGTGGTGGGCTCTCTTCTAGCCTGTAATCCTTGTGCCTCCAAAACCTCCTCACTCCGGTTAGACTACCCCTCTAATGCTAGTATGTCCTCCCAAGTTGGGATTCCTTGAATAAGGGGGTTGCACCCTGAGCATTGGAAGTGAGTAAATACTAATCATAAATGGATCATTTAATTCTGAGCATATTTTACCCAGGAAAGAAACCTACAATCGGGTGGTCTGCATTTCCAAGTTAATATCCTCCATCTGACCATTTGACCATGGATGGACTAATTTTGACCCAATACTTCTACTATTTGCTCCAAAATCTACCTGGGACATAAACTAAGCCTCTGAGCTTCTGAAGATGACTGTAATCATTTTGAAGAGGAGCTCTTAAGCCTACGTAGCAGACATCTGCACATGATGAATAGGTAAGAGGGATCTGGCTGTTACTCAGAGTAAGAAGAATAATTCCCTACGGCTGTCATTCTCCCTATATAAGGCCAATGAACCAGCAAGTGTTTTCTGGGTCATTTTATGACTTTTCTGGTAATTTGGTAAAGCCCCTTAAGTTTATTCTTGGGCCTCCCTTCTCTCTCTCTGTTGGTGTCAAAATTTGCTCCTTGAGAATTTTCCTGTTGTGTTTTGCTGGTGCTGCAGACCCCCTTTCTCAAGTTTACCTCTTCAGTATTTCTCCCTTGAGTTTACTTCTCAGAGCAAGAGGGCAAAAAGAGAAGAAAAGAAAAAAGTGCTTGCACAAACATGTACATACAAACACATGCGTGTGTGTGATTAAAATCCACTTTCCTTTTTGTTGTAAGGCTTATTTGAGTTTCTCAGCTCTCTTTACAGCCCGGCAGCGTATCTCTCTTGCCAGCTTTTGTTTCCCACCCATTTTAGTGGTTCTTGCCGGTTTTTGTTTTCCACCAGTTTTGGGTTGTTTTTATTAACAACTTTTTGTTTTCCACTCATTTTGGGGGTTGTTTTCTAACTGTTGTGAGGTTTTACCAGTTTTATTGTTTTCTACTTGTTTTGGGATTTCTCCGTTGTTTGTTTTCCACCTGTTGTAAGGCTTTCCCAGGTTTATTATCCACCTCTCATTTAGTTCCACCGGTTTTATTATTTGGCAATTTGGATTTGACAACCTCTGGTTACTTCGAGTCTCACTCTTGGGTCCTTACCAAGTGTGACTCTCCGTGTTCAGGCTAGGTCACACCCTAACAGAACGACCCAGCCAGATTGGACCCAGCTGAACCTGTAGATGGCATTCATATTGTCCTGGCAGCTCAAGGTGTGGCCATAGGCAGGCACAAGCAAGCCCTGCAGCAGATAATTATACAATTGTCAGAAAAAATTACCGACTGCTATGGCTGCCCCTGAGGTAGCACCACCTTTTTCTCCATCTAGCCATTCTATGCCACTTCTGCCACCACCCAAACGGTTTAAAGGGTGTGCAGGGATGGTATCATGGCTTCCTATTACAGTGCTATCTTGCCTTTGAGCAGCAGCCTTCTCGGATCCCTATATCAAATGGCCTATATTATTTCACTGCTCACAGGGAGAGCCCTGTCATGGGCCACCCCAGTATGGAAGCACCAGCATGAAGTATGTTCCTCTCTGGCTTTCTTTACCACTGCCCTCAGAAATACATTTGACCATCCCAGCAGTGGAAAAGAAACCAGTCCTGCCCTGTTCCAGCTATGCCAGGGTAGGTTGATGAATACTCCATTGAGTTTCAGACCCTAGCTTCTGAAAGTGTTGGGAACACAACGACACTAGTGTTAACCTATTCCAATGTGGTTGACTGATGAAAAAGTGAAAGTGACAACCCTTGTCATTGCGAGGTCACAGCACAGCACACAGTGAACCACAACGAAATTGGACCTCTGCATTTAACCCATGCACTCAAACACCATGCAGCAGTGGGCAGCTATTGAAAGCATCCAGGGAGCAGTGATGGTACCTTGCTCAAGGGTACCTCAGGGCAAGCTACTGGTGAGGGAATCAAACCCACAATCTTCCGATGTAGGGACAACTCCCTCACCACTAGACCACCGCTGCCCCTTGATGACTGATGAATTCAAAGATGAGACAGCTCTGCATTGGGGCTCCGGTTTGGCAGAACAGCTTCAGGCCTTTATAGTTTCAGGCAACTTCATTCTTGCAGATTTGGCCAAGTCTTGGGGGTTACCCACGGTGGCCTTGGATTGCCCAATTCCAATGTCAGCAATTGATGGGTGAACCCTAGTATTAGGAGTTATCACTTATCAGATCCTCTCCATGACGTTGCACATTTGCCTGCATAGTGAACAACTGCCTGTTTCTGATTCATGCCCCTGACCTGCCCCTTATCTTTGTTTTTCCCTGGCATCAGTGTCACAACCAATGTCTGAACTGGCAGACTGGGCTCGGCATTGCCATTGTTCCTGTTTAGCCATGGTTCAGGCCACAAAAGCATCATTCATTGATAGCAACAGCATGGGTCCCAGCTTCTTCCTCCTCACCTGGTTTCAATTGTGCCAATAACCTTCTTCCAGGTACTACTCCTCCTAGAGGCCACGTTTTTCCTCTCTGGTCCAGAGAAGGCGACCATGGAGGATGACAGGGTGCTCTGTCTCTGGGGTTCATTCCTCTATCTACATCCACCAGAGGGGCTGGATTCTTCTTTGTGAATAAAAATAATGGCTGTCTCTTTTCCTGCATTAATTACTGAGGCCTTTCAACAAGCCTCAATTTTCCTCAACCTCAACACTTCATAAATGAGATCCTGTGGGAGGTTGTTGTCTGCTACACATTCATCCACTTGCATGACAGCGTCATCTATAGCCTAACCATGGATGAACATATGGTCTTTGTTAGGAGGGTCCTTCTTGAACATCACTTATTTGTGAAGCAGAAGAAATCCCTCTTCCATGCTCACTATATCACCTTCCTGGACTTTGCAGTCTCCCAAGGATTGCTGAGCACAGACCCAGCATGGGCAAAGGCAGTAGCCGAGTGGTCATGTCCCACCGCTATCTGTCCAGTGCAATGCTTTCTGGGCTTTGCCAGCTTTTTTCGCCACTTTGTGCACAACTTCAGCATGATTGCAGACCCACTGACTGAAAAAAAAAGCAACTCCCCTTGTCATACGCAGCACAGCACAACACAATGAAATTCAACCTCTGTGCTTCATTCAATTGATTAACTTCAATGCAATCTGTTCACATCACCCTTCTGCTTGACCCTGATCCCCAGCTCCCTTCTGATGTTGAGGTGGATGCCTCAGAGGTCAGGGCGATCCTTGAAGGGGGAATTGTGGCGCTTAGATGAACTGAAGCTGAGATCCATATTGCCTTGGCCACAGTGTTAGACCCCTGGGAACAGACCCCCAGGGAAGCTATACATCTCTTAATCTGTGAGGTCCAAAGTAATAGAATGGAGATATGCTTCAGGTTTTACAGAGCTACCACCTTCCCACGAAAGCACTGTTATTCTGGTTACCATGGACCAGTTCTCAAAAGCTGGCAGGTTAATAGCACTTCCTAAACTCCCTTCATGCAAGGAGATAGCGGATCTGCTATTCCATCACGTGGTTTGCATCCACGGTCTGCCAGGATCAGGATCAGGGTCCACAATTCATAAGCCCTTTCTGGAAGGCATTTTGTAAATCCTCTGAGGGCTCAAGAGAATTAATCAAGACCCCTAACAAACCCCCCGTAGCTTGTTTTTGAGGAACCCATTCTCTTGGGTGGACCAAATCATAAGGGCAGAGTATGCTCATAACACTCTCTGGCACTGGTCTTTGAGCATGACCCCCTTTGAGTGTCAGTTTGGGTTTGGCCGTCATATGTTGCCACAAAAGGAGAAGGCAGTAGAAGTCCCAGCAGCAGTCCAGTTGGAACAACCTTGCTGCCAACCCTGGCTAAAGGCACATAGCGCACTTCTGCCTCCCAGAAGCGGATGGCAGACAGCAAAATGTGTATTGGGCCATCCTTCCAGCCAGAGCAAATGGTGTGGCTTTCTGCCAAGGATCTGCCCCTCCGTTTCGAGCCCAGGAAGCTGGCCCCATGATATGTGGGTCCTTTCAAGGTCATCAGGAGGTTTTCTTACCAGCTTATCCTGCCGTGGGCCATGCATGTCACTGTCTGGGGTCTGTTAAAGGAATTTCGGGTTTGGAGTTTCTGGTGGACTGGGAGAGCTATGACCCTGAGGAGCATTCATAGGTCCCTGGTTACATCCTGGACCCAGAGCTCATTACGGCCTTTCAGTGGTACCAGGCAGGGGCTTTGGGAACATCAGAGGCTGTTCCTTGGGGGGGGTCCTTTAAGAACTTGTACCCTCCTGGCTGCTAGGGGGAGTCAGACAGCTTTAGGTAGACCAGTAAGAGAGGTGCGGTAATGGGGAATAATTCCGTACAGCTGTCATTCCCTCTATATAAAGCCAATGAGCCAGCAAATTGGTAATTTTGTAAGGCCCCTTGAGTTTACTCTCGGGTTTGCCTACTCTCTGCGTTTTGCATCAGAATTTAAACCTTGAGTTGTGTACTGGTGCCACACCCTCACCTCTCGAGTTTTTCCCCCTCAAGTTTATTTCTCAGGGTGAGAATGGGAAAAGAAAAGAAAAGGAAAAAAAGAGAAAAAAAAAGTACATACACGCATACACCGTCCCCTTCCCTTTTACATTGAGGCACTTATTTGAGTTTTTCTCCTGCCAGCTTTTGTTTCCTATATGTCTTTTTTAGGTTTTAATGCTTTTCTGGTTTTATTTCCCACCTGTCTTTATCTCATTTAGTTTCACATTTTTATTGCTCAGCAATTTGGGTTTGACAACCTCTGGCTACTACAGGTCTCACTTTCGGGTCCTAACTCAGTGTGGCTCTCTGTGTTCAGGGAAGGCCACACCTTAACACATTCTTAGATCAAGCCTGATGAAAATGTGGGCTTTATGAAATTAGTTAATGCAACTGGTACTAAATACTCAAATAAAATTTATTGACCGATGTAGTTCCTGTTGTGAAAACACCACCCCAAACCTCATCTTTATTGGCAATGTAGAAGACACCAGCAGCAGCTGGTAAAGTAAATAGGCTAAAGGACCCTTGATTAAGGGCTTCCTGGATGTACTTGTAGTCTCTTTAAGGGACAGGGGTTGCCCAACAGATTGATGACACAGTACCATGGCTGATGAAATGGGAGTATTGGGAAACCTTATTTGCTGAAGACTATTGCCAGATATTTGTATTTTAATGGGCACCGTCTCCTATTATTTCAACTGATGTGGAGCCACTGACACTGATCTAAACAATTAGGGTTCATAACCTCTGACAGTGTAATCCAGTTGTTGAATCCATGATAATCCCAGATCATCAGTAATCCCAGAGGACCATTAACCCCACAGTAAAGACATAATCAATACTCAAGCCTTTTTAATGCTCCTCCTTGATCAGGTGCCATATTACAAGGGTTATTCATCATTTATCATTAACTTTGCTCTGGTGTGTTACACTTGTGGGGTTGTGTTAAAGCAAAATGTGTTGGCGAGAGTGCTGGTCCAGGGTCAAGGGCTTCATCACAACATCTAATTCTGCAGCTCTCTTCTGAGCCATGGTAAGCAGGGATGAACTTCCATAGCATGAGCTGCCAGAGTACAAAAAGTCAGTAAATAATTGGCCGCTAACTGGTTTCTTTGTCCTAATTTCTGAAGTTCTTCTCCCAACACTCTGCCCAGCAAGGTGTAATCAAACACTGTTTAAAACATGGTGTTGGTAAGCTGCTCATATGACCATGTCTTATCTCCCAGTTCTTCCAAAATTGCTGTAGCTGTCTCTTTCAACCAATAAACAATAAGATGTTAAATCTGCTCTAAATCTGGAAGAATCAATGAGAAACTTTAAATTATTGTGAATAAGTAACATTCAGCATTGCATTTAAAATTCATGACCTTCACTAGTTTTGCTAACATACTGTCATGGTTGCGGTGCTCTGCTCTGACTGGGCACACCTGGCTCTTCACAAAGATGTCAGGTTTGCCTCATTGACTCAAGGGTTTAAAGGTCCCAGTCTCCTGGCTACGCGTTTATGTCTAGTCAATACCTTCAAAGGCTGGCACAACCTTCCTATTTTTGAGATTTTTAAATCATGAAAAGGAGTAGGAATTCAGCTGACCACTTCCTGATTCAAAGATGGATACAGATACAGATTGGTTCAATGTTTGAATGAATAGCTGAGTGAGCTATTTTTTTTTGCTGAGCTTATAGTTTTAATCTTTATTGTTATTGGATGATTTGATTTTGGTAGGCTTGAAATACCATATTATAAGACTTGTTTTTTCACAGGGTCTGTTTTAGATGCAGTATTCTGTCCTCCTTAGACCTAGCATCTTTATATGACAACATTGCATTTTTGCTTTGCTCTACCTTTTACTTCACTCCACAATTCCATTTAGTTGTATTAGTTTTCAACATGAATTATTCTGTAAGAAAACAAGATGGCATCAATTTCAGCAAAGAGCTTCTATGGCAGCTGTCCGAGAAAAATTGTAGAAAGTAAGAAACAATTGTAATGTATATAATGTATATAATGTGTATCATTTTATTAGCTAATGTCTTAAGTAAAGTAGCTTAAAGCTAAAGTAATAAGTGTATATTTCACACATTTTTACAATAATAGCCGGTCAGTACATGTTTTCTGCCATTTTTTATGAGGTCATATGTAACTTACCCACAAGCAAGGATGTTTTGGTTCAATGCTTTCAGGGACGATTATGGACCCAAGACAAGCTGTGTAAGTCTAAAAGTCGATGAGATGAAGACAACTATTTATGGATGAGGCCATTGATGGAACATATTTCTAAGAACTGCTTGCTTCAAGTAGCAGAATGTGTGTCAATTGAGTGACCCCCTTTACAGACACCTGCCCCTTCTGCCAGTATGTGCCCAAAAGCCCAACCCACTTGGGATCAAGAAGTTTGTACTTGCTTCAGCTGGTAGCATTGTGTTAGATTTTGAAGTTTACCAAGATGCACATGCACCAGGGTAACCCTAATTCACAGGTTCAGCCAATAACAGAACTAGGTTTGGGAGATTCAGCACTTCTGACTAAAATGCTGAGTCCAAGCACAAAATATTCTGTCCCAGGTTCTTCACAACCATGACAGCAGTGGAACAAATGGTACACAAGCAGATTTAAAGAACTTACAGGCACAGTTATGAAGAGCTGGGTCACCAAGGCCCTGCAAAAGCTACCAGATGAGAAAATAGTGAAACAGCATGTAAGAGGTTATGGGAAGGTGTGTAGTGAAAAGTGAAAGTGACTATTTTTGTCATTGTGAAACACAGTACAGCACACAGTGAGCCACTACGAAATTCACCCTCTGCTTTTCATCCATATATACCATGCAGCAGGGGGCAGCTATTTAAAACACTTGGGGAGCAGTGATGGGGATGGCACCTTGCTCAGGGCAACCTTCTGGTCTGGGATTTGAACCCACTACTGTCATTTTGGTGTGTGCAAAAGGAGATTGTCAGAGGGGCAAGTGTGTGGCAAATCTGTCTGATATTTTATTCTCTGTAATACAAAATAAAATGGAAAACGCCTCCAAGCAGAGAACGGACAGTATGGGGTCAGCGTGGTCATCCTTACATATCTGGTTGTCCAGGTGTGGCAGGTGTGGTACAGATTGATGAAGGTGAATGCCCAGGTCAGTAATCCAGAGAATGGGATCACAGCCATGACTGGCGGGCCATGAAAACTACCTTCTGATCCTTGAAGATTACTTGATGGTGGCTCAGCAATATTTGGCCAAATCTGTTGCTGCCTTTTAAAATGAAGGTGTTGTGAAAATAGGATATAGATAGATAGATAGAATCTGAAACAGCAAAAATGGTTGGAGGAATGTTCCGCATGTTTCTGTCTGCATGTCATCTGCAGAGCACCTTCCTGAAATGCTTGACCTGAAAAATTCAATGCAATACAAAGTAAAGGCTGTGCCGGAAAGCCTTGTGTGAAATCTGTGGAATGTGTGTCTGCAAACGAAACAGAACTGTTGTGCAGCATTTCATACTTAGACTGGGACAAAACTTAAACTATAAACAAAAACTCTGTGGATAAACTTCACTATTTTCTTCATAAATACATATTTTTGGATGTGTAAAACTTGAATGGAAGTGTCATGTGTCATGTCTTTAATCATATAGAAAAATAAATCCAGTGTTCATTGAATCCAGTAAGTTTTTTTTTTTATTTCAAAATTTTAAATATTTTTTATTTTTAAATATAAGGGCCAAATGGGAAAGCAATGAAAAAGTAGATGCTCTTGGACGTTTATGACAAAATGACTCATAAATCACAACAAAAAAGATCAAGTGAAAATCTAAATGGAAATGGAGATAGCAATGCAACTAGAGTGACAGACCCAAAAAACACGCTTGCTCAAACATTGTCCCTTGAGTGGAATCTCACCTGTTGTGTTTCTGTGTCAGTTGAGAATTGTCTAATCATGTTGAACCTGTGCCAAAATAAAAATTGAGTTAAAAAAGGGGATTTTGTGTGCTTTAACCTCAACTGATCAAACTTAAATGTATCATTTATACATTATTGCCATTTAAGAGCTAGCCATTTTAAAGAGATTTTGGGTTGCCAGTCTGGGGTAGCCAGTAATTTTAGCTGTCCATGACCTCCCCTGTCCACCTTTGGGGAGCTTTTGATGAAGAAACCAAAAGAAGGTGAGTCTTTTAAAAGACTTTGTGATGAGCAGTAAACTAGGTTCTGGTATTAATACTAAGTCAAGGTGGAGCACAGGGTTCGTACTGCTGAGGGTGTGGTGTTGTGAGCTGTGGACGGAGAATGGCTAGCTGGCAGGTCTGAAGACTTTTCATTGCTAAGGTGAAAGGGATAGAGACAGACAGGTAAGAAGGGAAGTTAAACACCTGGAAAGGATGATCAAGGAGCACATTAACACGTATGAGACGGCAATGAATTTTGACCAAATTCCGGTAAGGATGGACTTTAATTTGCTGCAGAATGGAACAGAATAAATGACCATATTTAACCGTTTACTGCCAAATCAATGTACAGGGGATAATTATTTAACAATAATGACAATCTATGTGCTGCTAATATTTAATAATGATGGCAATATATGTACCTGTGCTAATATATGTACTTCATATTTACCTCATCTGTTTTGTTCATTCTCCAGAGTGTTTGTTAATTCATTTGGGCAGGAATGTTTTTTGGAGTCCATTTGTATGTTGATACTTACATTCCAATTAATGTTGTAAATCTAAGAAATTTGACAGAGAGACTATAGCATTATTTCTTTTGATCTTTTCACAGAATGTTACAGTAGAACCTTCAGGTTACATAATGTTAAAAAAACAAGCTTGTCAGAACAGTGTGCGAGCGCAACCTTGCAGGTTCATGAAAAACAAGATATTACAAAATAATCAGATAAAATGACTTTTTTTGTTTTTTATAAATTACGACATGCCTAGAACTGCACTAAGCATCTATAAATATGATGCTCTGATTTGTTATAATGTTTATTTATGCATTTTGTCCTCATGGGTGTGTGCGGGTTCACCCGTCCGGATCTTCTGGTCTGTCTGTCAGTATCTGGGTCAGATTTAATCATTATTACTTCAGTGCGCGCGCACACACACACACACACACACACATCCAAATCTACAGAGAGGAATCCATCATTATTATTTTTTTAATTAACTCTCAAAGTCAGGGTGTCCTTCACTTTTTGTGCCTGCTAGCAACTTCTTTACCCTCTCCCCCTTTCCCCTCCAGTCTTCCTCTTTTTACTCTTTTGTAGATAGGAGTTAATGGGTGTTGCCTACATGTTCTAGTTTTCTTCTAAGCTTCTTCTGCTAATATGCACTGATTACTTGTATTCTTTTACTAGTTACACAAGTTACACCAGTAATTTCACCACAAAGCAAGTAGCTATTTTATCTATATTGGTAAGGAATGCTTTGATTGCCTAGTGTTCTTTGATATGAACATGAAAACTGAACAAGGTGTATCCCATAACAGCCAAAATATTCAGGGAATGGATGTGTCACCTGTTTTTAAGGCGTTAACCTCAGATGTATAATGTGAAAAAACAGAAGTAGGTAATTCAACATTGACTGAGACCTGATGCATTTTTTTGTAAATGGGATTCTTTGTCCCATACTGTTACTTAGGAAATCATGCATGCAGTTTATTGGCTGCAGTAGTAGTTCAGAAAACGACTTAAGTACTGAGTAATATAAAGAACTGCATTATGGTCACTCACATGAATTAACCTTGGATGTCTCTTTTTTTATTATATAAATGTTATATCTAATTGAAATTATGATGCTTTTTATATTGTGTTAACATTTAGTGAGGAAACAACAATAGTAATGATTAAAACAACAAAACTGTCCCTATAACCTTCAAACAAACTTCACTTAGAAGTTGGCACCTACAGGAGGTATGTGGTTTTGTTACAACAGTATAAATAACAATAAATCAATAATATCATGTTTTGAGGTGCTTTTAGTCTAAAGTAAGCTGTTACAGCTTCTGGATTGCTTAAGACTATTTCTTAAATGCTCTGATTCAGTCAGTTTAATATATTTAAAAATATTTTATTTTGCTTTTGTTCACTTTTTTCAGTCTGAGTGTGTGTGTGTGTGTGTGTGTGTGTGTGTGTGTGTGTGCTTGGGTGTGTGTGTTTGGGTGTGTGTGGGTGTATGTGGGTGAGTGTGGATGTGTTTAACCTCTGTGTCAGTTCTCACAGAATGTTTCTCTCATGCTGTCGAAAGTTGAATAAATTACCACTCTGACCTCCAATCATGCAAACAAATCAACAGACAAAATTAAAGTGAGAACAATTGAGTCAACCTTGGTCACAGCACGAGAGAGAGAGTGAGAGAGAGGGTGAGAGAGGGCGAGAGAGATTTGTATATACAGTACAAACTAAGGTCAGTGTCTCAGTTTGAGGTTTGTGTAGAATGCCCAAGAGAACTGCTACACAAGAGGTTGGTCAAAATATTCAGTTAAGTTGATTTTCTTTTTAATGTTTACATTTTCTTTAAATATTCTTTCCATGTTAGAAAATAAGCAATAGATGAAAAGCATTAGTTAAAAAAAAACATGGATAAAATAATTTTAATGAATTTTTGAATGAATTTTTTACATTTGCATGCTGCAATTTGAGAACAATACAGAGCTACATCTGCTGTGCATCTGGCTCATGAATCAGAAATAGATTAAAATTACCCCAAATCAGAAAAAGTTAGAGCTGTACGAGAAATGCTTAAAACTTAACCTTTTGCTTGGTGAACTTCATCTAATTTGTTGATATACCTCCATTACTGCATTTCAGGTCTGCAACATATTCCAAAAAACAGAATGGTAAAGCATTTGTGCTGATGCCATTCCTTCTAACAAGTATTTTAGGTATTATATTGTCCCATTGTCCCTGCATACATGTCTTTAGGTGTGCAACAGGTGTGCAATCATTGCAATCATGTACATCATTTACGTCATCATTTTCATATTTGTCCTTTTAAAATTCATAAATTCAATTTGCCTGAGAAAAGAAGCATAGTTTTGCAGTTGGATGGGTTTTTTTCAGACCAGTTTGCTCCAGAAACAGGATTGAAGGCTAAGTACCTTAGACCCTGTTTGATCAAAGAAAGCATCTGAAGACATTGGAACCACCTCATTAACTCACCAAAAAAATACTCTCCCCAAATGCAAAGATAACAGGTGTAGTGTAGCCCTAAGTGAACATCTGGGTGGAGAAAAATGTATGGGAATACAGGAAAGCAAAGAAATGAATCACACTGTTATCAATCTTATGAATAATTTATATACAACAATCTCTCAACATTTCAGACCACAAAATATATTAGACAGTTCTTGTTCATAACTGGAGCATCTTGGGATGAGGCTTTTTGAATCTCAGTTTTAGTAGATCTTCATTCTGAATGATGTACAGCTTTGTGAACCATTTCAGAATCACTTACAGCTACGTTCATCATTCTGGACATATTAAATTGTCTCCAGTTCTAGTAACAGCCTTATAGCTTCCTATAACATGTTTTAACCTGAGACTTTGCCCAGGACTAACATTTTAGAAATATTTAAACACTGTTAAATCATTATAATAAAGTTTGTTTCCCTGTGTCATGTGCAGCTGATTGTGTGCTGTTAGCTCTATTTTTTTTATTTTGTGAAATGTGTTTAATTACACGTGCTGAGGTGCCGGGGCATCTTTTCCATTTTTTTTCATGAGTTCGCTGTGAGATTGTATGTGCAAACCAAAGTGTGTGTATGTGCATGTGTGTGTGTGTGTGTGTGTGTGTGTGTGTGTGTGTGTGTGTGTGTGTGTATGTGTGTGTGTGTGTGTGTGTGTGTGTGTGTGCGTGCGTGCGCGCATGTGTGTGTGGTCAAGAGTGTGTCAAGGCTGTTTCTCTAGGGAGATCTTTTTCCATGCTACCCTGTAAGACTTAGCTTGACTATTTCTGTCTGACAGATACACATGACTGCATCTCCCTTACACACACAAACACACTCACACACACACACACACACACACACACACACACATACACACACACACACACACACACACACACTCACACACACACACTCACACACACACACACACACACACACACACACACACACACACACACACACACACACACACACACACTCACACACACACACACACACACACACACACAGGTTTGCTCTGACCTATAAAATGCCTGAAAAGTAAATACTTGAGAGTATATATTTTGGATTAGGGAAAAAAGTATTGAATTGACTATGAGGTTTTACGAGCTGATTCTGATATGAAACCTTTTCTCTTCTTTTACTAAACCTTCAGTAAAATTCCCTTACTGTGTAATTATTCGCCAAACAAGTTTATTGCAAACAAAGGAAATGTAATTGTAGCATAATAATAATAATAATTAATAATAATTTTTATTTATATAGCACCTTTCTTAAACCCAAGGTCACTTTACAGAGTAAGTTAAAAAAAAAAACAGTTAATACAAACACAAAGACAGAAAACAGCAGAATAAGGAAATTAAGAACTGGGAGAAGTGGAATAGCCCAGACAGAATAGATATGTTTTTAACTGTAACCTTTGAAAGAGGGACAGAGAGGACATTAAGCGCAGGTTTTGAGGAAGGGAATTCCAGAGTCTAGGGGTAGCAACACTAAATGATCTACCACCCATGGAAGCTAATCTGAATTTAGGAACTGAGAGTAGCCCTGTGCCGGAGGAGCGAAGTGAGCGGGTGGGAGTGTATGAATGGAGTAAATCAGTGAGGTATGAAGGAGCAGATCAATGAAGGGCTTTAAATGTGATGAGAAGCAGCTTGTACTGAATACGATACGATATGGTCAGCCAGTGAAGTTTGTGGAGAATGGGGGTGATATGTTCAGATTTTTTGGAGAACGTGAGAACACAAGCTGCAGAGTTTTGCACGTACTGGAGCCTGGCTAATGTTCTAGTTGGGAGACCAAAGAGTAGAGCATGACAGTAATTGAGACGGGACGTTATAAAAGCATGAACAAGTATTTCTGCATCCTTCAGTGAAAGAGATGAGCGGAGACGTGAGATGTTTCTGAGGTGAAAGAAAGCATTCTTCACAACTGTATTAATGTGAGATTCAAATGACAGAGTGGGATTGAATATAACACCTAAATTCCGGACAGTGGGTGAGGGCGTAACAAGAACATTTTCAATGGATAAACTGAAATTTTGTAGTTTAGTGATGAGAGATTTGGAGCCAACTAATAAAAGTTCTGTTTTGTCAGTGTTGAGCTTGATAAAGTTAGAGGTGAGCCATAGTTTTACGTCATGAATACATGCTGTGAGGGAAGGGGGCGGAGCGGCTGAAATGGAGGTGGTAATGTAGTCACGATTTGGGTATCTTCAGCATAGCAGTGAAAACTGAGGCCATCGTTTCTAATAATATGACCGAGAGGGAGAATATAAATTATGAATAATATAGGTCCAAGAACAGATCCCTGAGGGACACCCTGTTTAACTGGAGCAGGAGATGATCTGTTGTTGTGGAGGTGGATGAATTGCTGTCTATCAGTGAGATAAGATGTGAACCAAGAAAGAACGGTACCAGAGAGCCCAATGGCTGAAAGGCGGGAAAGAAGAATATTATGAATGATAGTGTCAAAGGCAGAACTTAGATCCAAGAGAAGGAGGATACTGAGGGAACCAGAGTCAGCACTGAGTAAAAGGTCGTTGGTGACCCTTAACAGGGCAGTCTCGGTGCTGTGGAATGGATGGAAACCTGACAAATCTTTTTTGTCCAAACCTTTTCTGGCTATTTGTATGAATGCTGCACTACATCTCATGTCTGTTATGTGTTCTACCTTACTTTGCTTTACGTTATGTCGACCTACTGTACTGCAATAGTTTAGCTCGGACATAACAGAAGATTGGATCGCATTACATAGCAATATCACTTATTACATGGCAACATTCACACTAAGACTGAACAGTGGCTTTATTTTAACATCTTAATTTTAACAGATTTTTGAGAAAAAGAAAAACCTTTTTTATGAGAAAATAGACTAGTTCCCTTTTCATCTTTTCTCTCTCTCTTTGTTATGTGTTACACCCCCCAGGCCCCTCCCCCCCCGTCTCACTCTTTTTATTTCTTGGTCCCAGCTGTATGGAGAGTACAGGGAGCAGCAGGCTCATTTTGCCAGGCGGGAGGCCACACGGCTGCTCAATGAGAGGAAACCAAAGAAACATGCCGGCAGTGCCCAGGACAACAGAAGATGCTTGGGCCGGACGCATTATGCCTCCTCGGAAATGGAACCTACAACCTCAGGCTTCAGCCGCTCTTCCTCAATAAAGACGTCCCACCCTAATTCTAAATGCCAAGGTCAGACGTGCAGTGAGAGAAAGCTGCTTTCTTAAAACATGAACATGCTAGAGAAAGTGATCTATGCTGAGCCTAAAAGGACTTGCTCTGCAATTTGTCATTAGCAGAGTGACTGTGTGGGTACACAGAAATATTTCTTTATATAAAACCAGTCAAATGTAATGAACAAGCCAGGACACACATAAACACACATACTGGAAATGTAGAAATTTCTCAGTTAGACATGCTTATGTGGTTCTAATTCCATGCCCTATGGCCATGTGTAAGCTTCAGTTATGTTCATACTTTTGCTCATTTTCATAAAATAATTTCATGACACTAGTACATCATGTTACGTAGACTGCCTTGGGCGGATCCAAAAGTATATAGTGACGAAGCTTGGAGAAGATTGGCTGTTCTTGTTGCTGCTGGGCTTCACCATGGCTCTGGTTAGCTGGACTATGGACTATGCTAGTGCAAAGAGCCTGCAAGGTAGTACACCTACTTTGATCTCCCATATAGTACCCAAGCGGCATATAAGAAAGTTGCTGAAACTCTTCTCCTTTCACAGCATATAAATGGATTTATGCTGAGCTAAAAGGAAAAGTATTGCTCCAGTATCTGGCCTGGGTCACCTATCCCATAATTCTTATAGTGTTCTCCTCTCTCTTTTGCCACCTGGTTGCCCCACAAGCTATAGGTGTGTATTACTTGTTTGTTTCTTTTATATTCTCCATTCTTTATGTTTTATTTGACCGCTATATATATATATATCCATCCATCCATTTTCTGCCGCTTGTCCCAAACGGGGTCGCGGGGGCATGCTGGAGTCCAACCCAGCGCACACAGGGTGAAGGACGGGGGACACACCCTGGACAGGTCACCAGCCCATTGCAGGGAATATATACATACATATATATATAAATATATATATAAATATATATATATATATATATATATATATATATATATATATATATATATATATATATATATATATATATATATATCGGTCAAATAAAACACATATAGAATACTATTACACATACTGTAATGTGTGTATGTGTGTTTGTGTGTGTATGATTTGTTAATTTTTTTCTCTTGTTTTTCTTTCTATATTCTATTTAGTGTTCTTTTAAAAAAATTTTTCCTCTTTGCCTCCTCTTCTTGCTCTCCTCTAGGCTCTGGTATCCCGGAGCTGAAGACCATTCTTCGAGGGGTGGTGCTAAAGGAGTATTTGACTCTGAAAGCCTTTGTAGCTAAAGTCTTTGGCCTGACGGCTAGTCTGGGCAGTGGCATGCCTTTGGGAAAGGAGGTAGATGTCCAGTCTTCTGTTGCAAGGCTATAGTCTTACTCACTGTGCCAGTGGTTTTCAGCTGCAATTCTGAAGACCCCTTTTCTAGAATTCCCTACCACAACACACACAATTTAGTTCATGAAAGCTGAATATCTGGATCAGGTGTGTAGTGACAGTGACATAGACATTGATTGAATTGGAAATGAAAACCACTTGACCTTTTTTATTATTTTAATAATACTGAAAACACCAGTGCACTTACACTTACACTTACACTTACACTTACTGTGTTAAAGTATAGCTTGCCCAAAAGAAGAATGCCTATAAGAATTTAATGTCTGTTTCTGTTTTTCCTCAATTCTCAGGGCCCATTTGTCCACATTGCCAGTATCTGTGCAGCTGTGCTAAGCAAAGTCATGTCCATCTTCACTGGCGTGTATGAGGTATAACTGCCAGCAGCTCTTCAGTGGCAGTTTGTGCTTGTGGCTAAGAATAGGGCTGCCCTGGCATGAGCCGTTTTCATCAGCATGGTCATGCTGGTTCCCATACTTGCCCTTAATGCTGATCTGAGATCAGACTGGATCTTTGCTCCCAGCACAATAATTATTCTTCACTAGTGCAAACCTGATCTCAGCTCATCAGTTAAGGACAATTAATTAGTATTGTAATTACTTTGCCGTAACACTGTGTACCTGTCTGACAACTTGTGTTTCTGAGTCTTTTTGTCTGTCTAATGTTCTTTTTAGCATTCCAGCTGTCATGTATTCCTTATTTAACTCACTTTTTCTTCTCTTTCTTTCTGTTTCTATCTTTCCTATACCCTCCCCCCTCTCTCTTGTCTTGTATTTGCTTTTGTCTCTCGGTATTAATAGTATTGTCTAGCATGAGCATTAACTGTCTTCCATCCCTTGACTGTGTGTGTATGTGTCTGTGCTGTTTTCTTAACCCCGCCCAGAATAGCGCCCATGTTCAGGACCTGCTGGTGTGTGCATGTGCTGTAGGAGTGGCCACCTGTTTCGCTGCTCCTGTGGGAGGTAAAACATTTGTTTTAGTTGGGATGAATAATATGTACAGTTTATATACCCTATTCAGAGAGAGAAATAGAAAAGGAAAAAAAGCGCAGTACATTTAATTAATTAATTAATTAATTCACTTCATTCATGTGTCCCAAATAGTAATGTCTACATTAAATATCAGATCAAGGATATATAACAAAACAGGGCATCTTAATTAGCCGGATAACTTTAGTCGAAAGTCAAGCTAGTCTAGATGTATGAGAAAACACACATGACTGGGTTTTCACATGACTGGCACTGTGCCCTGTAGGGCAAAAACCAGGAACATGTACAGTGCTGTGCAAAAGTTTTAGGCAGGTGTGAAAAAATGCTGTAAACAAAGAATGCTTTCAAAAATGGAAGTGTTAATCATTTATTTTCATCAATCAACAAAATGCAGTGAATAAACAAAAAAGAAAGCAAAATCAAACCAATATTTGGTGTGACCACCCTTTGCCTTTAAAACTGCATCAATTCTTCTAGGTACACTCGCACACAGTTTCTGAAGGATCTCGGCTGGTAGGTTGTACCAAACATCTTGGAGAACTAACCACAGATCTTCTGTGGATGTAGCTTCCTCACATCCTTCTGTCTCTTCATGTAATCCAGACACACTGGATGATGCTGAGATCAGGGCTCTGTGGGGGCCAGAAGAACTGATGCTGGTTTGAAGGCAAAAGGTAGCAATACCAAATATTGATTTGATTTAGATTTTTCTTTTGTTCGCTCTCTTGGCATTTTGTAAATTGATCAAAATAAACAATCATTATTTCTATTTCTGAAAGCAGAAAATGTTTACAGAAAATGTTTTGTTTACAGCATTTTGCACAGTACTGTACATTAGTAAATTTTTTCTCTCTGCTAAAAAAAACAAATATTTGCATTACATTAAGGTAAAGCTCTACCACATCACATTTCCATTGAAGACAGCAAGGGTCTCAGCACAAATGATGATAAGAATGAGAATAAGAACAGAAGAGAAGAGTCCCTCATAGCAAGTATTATAAATAAAGCCTGAAAGAATGGGAGGAAACTTCATATTCACATATCACACCTTTAAGTTACCCGGCTTTACTGAGAAATCCAGATTTATTAAATACCAGAATATTCTTCCAACAAGCTGTGTGTTTGTATTCCCAAAATGTACATGATTGCACCATAACAGTGTATTAGCTCATGTACAGTCTTTGGCAACGCAAACACACTCATGATGACGTAATTATGACGGACAGCTCATGTAAAGTTGGTGGAAGTGTCTGTGGTGTGTACAGAGCTAGAGGGCCTGGTGTTGGGTTTTACTGCCTTGCTTTTGCTCCTAACCTGTTGAAATGCTGTGCTCACCTCTTCATTATGATTTATTCACTTTACTTGTTTGTTTTCCCACTGTTCCCCTCTTCTCTTTATTCTCTTCTTTCATCCTTTTTTCTTTGTACTTTTTTATCTCTACTCTATTATCCCACCTACACAATGGCCTTTCTCTATAATTCTCTATCCTCATGCTTCCCTTTATCTCTGTGTCCCCTCTCCCATCTCTCCTCTCTATCATCCTCCTCATCCCTCACCTCTCTTCTCCATAATGTCCCTTGCCTTCTTCTTTCTCTCTCCCTCTCTCCCTCTCTCCCGCTCTCTCTCTCCCTCAGTAGAACCCCTATGGTTACACTGATATTCTGACAGTGGGATGTGCTGTAGGGGTCGGTTGCTGTTTCGGCACTCCTCTGGGAGGTAAAACACTCCTTTTCCTCCCACTGTTTATCTTTTGTTATTTCTCTCTTTTCCGATTGTATAGAGGGAATCCATTCCTCCAGCCATTTTACATTTGAGTTGTTCCGTAATCAAGTCACAGACAAAATGCATGCTTTGGGCTAAAGCCAAGTGAAAATACATTTAGTAAACATCATTACATGAGTCATTGAGATTAGCTCTCATTCTCTTCCTTCAAAACAGCTTATGTTTTTTTCTCTCTCTCTCTCTCTCTCTCTCTCTCTCTCTCTCTCTCTCTCTCTCTCTCTCTCTTTCTCTCATGCCTCTTCCCTGCAGGGGTGTTGTTCAGTATTGAGGTCACGTCCACATATTTTGCAGTGAGGAATTACTGGAGAGGATACTTCGCTGCCACCTTCAGTGCCTTTATATTCAGAGTGCTCTCTGTGTGGAACAAAGACTCTGGTTGGACACTTACTCACACACACACACACACACACACACACACACACACACACACACACACACACACACCAAAACCTTTAATAGGCCAATATAAATGCATGTCCCATGCACATGCTAATCTCATTATACATGCATTATTCACAATTATTCACAGCAAGTGCATGAATGCTTCAAATTGATGATGAGATTTAGCCTTTTTCTCTTTTCCCACAGTAACAATTACAGCTCTGTTTCGCACAAAATTCCGCATGGAATTTCCTTTCGACCTGCAGGAGCTGCCGGCATTCGCTGTCATTGGGTGCGTTTGGCATGTGCTGCGCATGCTTTATACAGAACTGTTTGTATCAATGTGTGTTTGTGTGTGTATTTGAACGCTGTTTCTCCATCCCATAGGATCTTCTGTGGATTTCTGGGAGCTTTTTTTGTCTATCTGAACAGACAAATTGTTTTGTTCATAAGGAGACCAACAGCACTCAACCGTTTCCTCACAAAACAGTGCGCAATCATTCAAATGATATATTATATGTATTTTAATCCCTTTGAAGTTACCTCTGTTATTACTACTGTTTATTCATGTACATTGTTCAGCAAAAATGGCCTATGTTATTTAAATACAACATTCTAATTGTTGGGTTTTTTCTTTTTTTTTTTTAGCCGGTTGATTTACCCTGGTGTGGTGACTTTGATTATTGCCACCTTCACCTTTCCTCCTGGCTTTGGTCAGTTTATGGCTGGTGAGGTATGAACTCCATGTCCGCTCTCACTGCAGGCTGAGAAACTCTTGAGAAGTTACTCTTAATCAGTTTTAACCATGCGGATTATTGTGTGCTTTAAAATGCACAAATTAAAAGTATTCTTTACTGGTATCCATATTAGTTACAACTAGACAGTGATTATTAGTCCATGTTGCTGTATCTCTAATTAATTGCAGAAAATGTACATAAAGATTGAGATGTAATATACTGAATTAGAGAAGCAAGATTTATAGATTGTGGTGGACCTGCCCTTTCCTCTTTCCCATGCTGCTTTATAGCTGATGCCTAGAGAGAGTATCAACACTCTATTTGATAATTTCACCTGGACAAAAATTTGGGGCTCTCCTGCACCTCATGGACTGGGGCGCTCTAGTGTGTGGCTTCATCCACAAGTCAGTGTCTTCATCATCCTCCTCCTGTTTTTCATCATGAAGGTACATGTTCATGGATGCTTTTTATAGGGATAGGGGAGCAGATCCTAGATCAGCAATTTTATGAGTCGCACATACAGCCCTGTTTTAAGACATTCATTTTATCTGTCATGGGAGTGCTAAATCAAACTTTCTGGGGGTTCCTGTATTACTGACTTACACACCCAGTTCATATCCATGCTAATAACAGTATCTATATGCTAACACTCAGGACATCTTATTCCCTCTGCTTACCTGTTTCTGTATCTCTCTGTAACTCAGTTTTGGATGTCTGCAGTATCTACGACGATGCCTATCCCCGCTGGTGCCTTCATGCCTGTCTTTATACTGGGTGTGTGAGTCTTAATACAATAATTATTTTTAACCATTTTTTGAAAACAAGTTCCATTTTTAAAATAATAATTTGTTTTAGGACATGAAAAGGGATTCCTGATGATATGAACTGGGGGTGTAATGAAGCTAATGAAACATGTCAGGGGCATTTTATTGATTATGCTATCTGAGGCGATAATGTTGTTTAAAGACCAAAGGTAGCAATCAACATACATGAGCATGGTCATTGCCACTAGTTGAACCATTGAATTGAACATCAAGTAACGACTTATTTTATGCTGCAGTTACCCATTAAGTTAAAAAATATACTGTTTTACTTCAGCTAAATGGGGCAGCGGTGGCCTAATGGTTAGGGAGTTGGCCACAGGAGCGGAAGATTGTGGGTTCAAACCCCTTACCAGTAGGTTGCCCTGAGGTACCCTTGACCAAGGTACCGTCCCTGTCACTGCTCCCCGGGCAGCTTTCATAGCTGCCCCCTGCTGCACGGTGTTTGCATGGGTTAAATGCAGAGGTCCAATTTTGTTGTGGTTCACTGTGTGCTGTGCTGTGACCTCGCAATGACAAGAATAGTCACTTTCACTTAAATAAACATCCATTGAACAATATCATTGGTTATTTATACATGGAAGGAATTAGTTCTGAGATCAAAAGATATATATGTGATGAGAGATCATATATATTTAGCTTTAATTTCCAGGTATTCACATCTTGATGTGTTAAATTACATAGAATGTAGCACCTTTTGTATCTGACCACTTTATCAGTTTATCAACTGACCACAAGAAATGGTAAAGAAAATTAAAATAAATGATTCAATAAGGTTAACATCTGGTGACTGACTTGGCCAGTCAAAAGTTTTAGATTATCGTCTTGCTCCACATAGCTTGCTTGCATTTCTTATTAAATTGGCAGAAACAGTTCTACTGTTACCATCATCAAAAAAAATGATTGAGTCTAAGCCCAAGTCATGATGCTACCTTCACCAAAGAACCTATATGTTCTGGATACTCGCCTATGGACCAAGAGGTTGCAGGTTCAAATCCCACCTCTAGTACCACCACTATTGGGTTCATGAGTAAAACCCTTAACCCCAAGTAGCTCCAGCTCCCTATAATTAGGAAATGTAAGTCGCTCTGGATAAGAGCGTCTTCTAAATGCTGTAAATGTAAATTTAAACAGTCAATCTAACAAAAAACATCTGTTTAACAGCAAAGATCTGTAAGCATCCGATGCTCTCATTTCATATTCATCTTTTGATCTCAAAACAAATGTCTTCAGGCCTGGATGTTCAAGTCCTTTTGGAGGGGACTATATAACATTACTGCTAAATTTGCCATGCTCTGTAGATCTGTAACACAAAACGTGAAACATACTTTTTGGTGTATTTTACCCAATGTTTGAAATACTGTTTTTCTTAATTTTGCATAACTGTTGTTAATTTGAATAACTATTTAGGTTTGTGTGTCCCAATGACAACTATTAATTGCAATAATACACCCTTTCATGTTCTATTGCTTAAATGACACGTTTAGTATTTTGTATAGAACTCAGAAGCGTAATGAGTGAATGTTACACCCCCATATTGATTAATTCATGATTAATTCTCCTGTAACTCTCCTGTTGTCATTAAATGCTACTGTAGGAGCTGCATTTGGCCGGCTGGTGGGGGAGATAATGGCCACTCTCTTCCCAAATGGAATTCTTTTTGATGGAATTGTTTACCAAATCCTTCCTGGAGGCTATGCTGTGATTGGTCAGCAAACTTTATTTGTCTGTACAACATCATAATTTTCCTGGATGCAATACATGGATAAACTTACTATCTCTGTGTCTTTTTCAGAATATTTTATGTGTGCACATATTTTGTGTGTATTTTGCATGTGTGTATAGGCGCGGCAGCAATGACTGGTGCAGTCACACATACAGTGTCCACTGCAGTGATTTGTTTTGAGCTGACAGGACAGATCTCTCATATCTTACCCATGATGGTGGCGGTAATCCTAGCTAACATGGTGGCACAAGGCTTGCAGCCGTCTCTCTACGACTCTATCATCCAGGTCAAAAAGCTTCCATACCTGCCTGAGCTTGGCTTCGGACACATTAGGTAAAATCCAGAGACTGTAGGCTGCATAAACTCTGAAAAGCACCAACTTAATCTATCCATGCTCTCTTCATCTTATTTTAATGCATTCCATCATTGGTGCAAGGCTGGATGAGATTTACTGAAAAATTACAAAACTCTCATTTAAATCAAACATGCTGTTTTATTGCTGGTCCTCTATTATACAAATTATCTAAAAAGACTCAAATTAATCCAAATTTATAGTAATTAATTAAAGTTATTTTCATCTTAAAAAACCCAAATGATTATCAAGAGGGTTAGGGATAAAAATTTTTTTATCTGTCCACCTTCAGATGACACATTTATACGCAAAGCATAAAGATATACTTCACAATCAAATCAATCATGTTCCTGCAGTAAATTGAACTGTTTCCTCTAACGTCTCTGACCTCTGACTTTTCAGTAAGTATAATATCTTTGTTGAGGACATCATGGTCAGGAAGGTGAAGTTCTTATCTCCTCAAACCACATACCGTGAGCTTGTTCACCTTCTGCAAACCACAACCCTCAAAACCCTCCCACTTGTTGAATCTAAAGGTGATTACATGTGTGTTTTCTTTTGTGTATGTGTTCAAAAGCATTACAACGTGTAAAATTAATGGAATGATTGTTGAACACCTTCAACATTTAAGGGGATGAGGAAGAAAACTGGTTTGCTGTTGAACCATTCAGAGCATGCAGTACGAGCCAATAAGCTAAATATTTGCTTTCATCCCTGTCTAAATGTGGTGGAAAGTATAACAGATGACTCAGTAGACCCAAACTGCTTTGCTCTAAAGATGGAATTTTGTGCTTATTTTGAATAAGCTGCAATTATTTGAGGTTTTATCTGCACATATATGTGTCTAATAAAGCCTAAGAAACAAATCAGCGTTTACATTGTTACGTAAACATTGTGATTATGTTTCTGTTCGCAGAGTCGATGATCTTATTGGGCTCTATTGAGAGGTGTGAACTTGAAGCTGCATGTGACTGGTGGATGTCGGCACAGAGACGAGTTTATATGCAAGGTCAGGGAAAGCCCAGTCAAAAACCAAGCACTGAGTCCTTTGCATTAGTAGATGAAGAAGAGCCAGAGGAGAATAAAGAGAAGGTGAGGCAAAAACAAGCTCAGAAAATGAGGCACACACTGTGTATGGCAGGGGGCAGCTATTTAAAGCACCCAGGGAGCAGTGATGGGGATGGTACACTGCTCAAGGGTACCTCAGGGCAACCTACAGGCCTAGAATTCAATCCCACAACCTTCTGATCCTGGGGCCTAGTTCCATGTCTAAGCCGCTGCTCAAAAAGCCTTTATTTTTTGTGAACATGTAGTTTTATTTTAAATGAACATGAAATTTGAGATTTTAAAAGAACATGAGATTTTAGCAAGTGGTGCTTTTGGCTTTTATGAGGTTCTTTATAAAACTCTAACTTTAAAATGATTTGCAGAGTAATACAGTGCCAGAGGAGCAGAATGGCCAATCTGATTTTTCTAAATCTGGAAAGGACTCCACCAATCACACAGCAACTGGTAAGCCAGGATTCCTGGTCCTGCTCCTTCATAGTGTTTCTGTATTTATGAAGTAGAACAACAGGAGCCTGTTACTGACAGGTTTACATATGTATTGAACTTTTTTCAAATGAGCATTTGGTAATGCTGGCTTCCAAATGCACCACATTTTCCATTTCTTCTTTCTAGAGTCTGTTGAAATTGCAATGGTCTGATTAATCTAAATGATCCTCAGTGCCTCACTGTAGAACCATGCTGTAGCCTAGACTGAACCAGTCTGTATGGAGTGTCCAGGAGAACTGGGTTTTTGAAAGACACAAGAAGAAAAAAAAAAATGTACTGAACTGATGCTGGCAATCTTATGAATCGTGACAGGTGCCATAAAGTCCATGAGGAGCACCTTTCGTCGGCTGTTCTCCACCTCTTCCTCTTCAGAGCGAACTGACTCACAGGTGTGTGTCGTACATGCAGGGAAAGTGTGAAGAAAGAAAGACTGTGTCAGCAAAAAGACTGCGTATTGGCTTGGTTACAAAAAGCTCTGACTCTGAACTTTTAAAGGATGAGAGCATCTTGGAGGCATGACAAAAACTAATGCATCGTGTCCTAAAGTGGTGGCTTCATTTCTATATTTATTTATTTATTTTTGAAGAAGTTGAACTTTTCCCAAACTGCTTAAGTTGCTGGCTGTCATCACTACACCACTCTTTAACACTGGGTGGCGACAAATTCCTCTATTTTCTTTTGCTGTATACATAATCAGCAGCAGCTCGTCCATATTTGGCATTTGCTGCATTTCTAGGCCATTGGAGCAGTGTTTGTCTGAGTAAGCAGTTCACACCAGCAGATGGCATCAGGCGTTCTGTACGGAACACTTATAGCTTCAAAGCAAAGTGAAAAATTGAGGTGCTTATTTTTAGCATGAATTATGAAGCAGCCCTACCTAACTGGGCTGTTATGTCTCTCTCTCTCTCTCTCTCTCTCTCTCTCTCTCTCTCTCTCTCTCTTTATCTTTTTTCCTTCCTTCTTTTTTCCCTCCAAACTTAAAATATGTTCAATTTATGTAAAGAGTTTCATTCCAAAATGTATAAACGACACATTTTCTGAATTTTCAGTTTTCATTGCATTTATCGTAAGTGGGTTGTACAAATGCAAGAAATATCAACACCATATTAGAATTAATAAACCCGTTAGCAGAGAAATAGGATATTTTACGTCTTATATCAGCTGTCATTATCTATTAACTATTTTACAGCATTTATGGAAATAAACTCTTAATATCTAATATCTTTAACCACAGGACCCCTCGTCCACTCCTCCAATAAAGAGCATGAATCCAGAGGAGGTACATGTCATGTAGTTAAAATATTTTTGTCTACCATTTTCAAATTACATTAAGTCATTGTGACATAACCACTGACACCACTTCTGATTGATGTGTACAGATCAAAGCTTGGGAGGAAGCTGAAATGGATAAGCCAGTTGATATTGGTCAAATTCGAATCGATCCCTCACCATTTCAGCTGGTGGAAAAAACGTCGCTGCATAAGGTAGCTGCAGCTACACAGATGTGCACTGTTGTTTTTGTTTTGTTTTGTTTTGTTTTTTTTAAACACAATGGACATATTTAATGAGAGTGGCCAGAATGATTTGTGATGGGTACCGGTGAGAGTAAAAGGGAAGATTTACAGGACAGTAGTAAGATCAGCTATGTTGTACGGGTTGGAGATGGTGATACTGACAAAAAGGCAGGATGCAGAGCTGGAGGTTTGTGGACTTGATGAGAGAAGACATGGAGGTGGTCAGTTTGAAGGAGGAGGATGCAGAGGACAGGAAGAAATGGAAACGAATGGTCCGCTGTGCCGACCCCTAAATGGGAACAGCCAAAAGAAGAAGAAGGACACATTTAAAGATACTTAAAATAGACTTGTCATGACTGACAATTTACACGTTTGATGTCAAGCATTCATTTTCATTAGTGTCATGTTGTACATAGATCCTGCTGACTATATGCAATGCTTTTAGTCTAGAACAGAGCTAGATGTGAATAGCACAACATAAAAGCTGACAATTGGATGTTTCATCTCAAATTCATTTTTTCCTCTCAATCCCAAACGTCATGGAAATTAATTTGCCTTGCTGTTTCAGTACTTTCAGAGGGGTTTGTAGTCAAATAAATCACATTGCACTGTTATTTATTTATCCATTCATTATCCATTATCTGCCGCTTGTCCCAAACGGGGTCGCGGGGGAGTACTGGTGTCCAACCCAGCGCACACAGGGCAATGTTATTTATTTATTAAGTGAAAATCACTTTCTAGCAATATTTTTTGCAGCAGGGGCTATAAGATGGCAGTTATGCCACTGATTGCTACATACTGTGTTCATTTTCTGTCTTTCAGACACACACACTCTTCTCTCTTTTGGGTCTAAGTCATGCCTACGTCACCAGCATAGGTAAACTGGTTGGGGTTGTTGCTCTTAAAGAGGTGAGTCTTTCTTGTGCCTTTTATATTTCTCTGTATATTTGTATGTATTTTCTTATATCTGTCTGTCATAATTTTTTCTAGTGATTTATTTTTAGCTTGAAATATTTTGAATTTATCCTGTATACAATTCATGCCTGCAATCTCTCTCTTTCTCTCTCAGCTTCAAAAGGCCATTGAGGGTTCCACCCAAAGTGGTGTGCGACTACGCCCTCCTCTGGCCAGTTTCAGGGATGCCAGTCGTAAGGCCAAGAAGTCTGCCCACTCATCCTTGTCCCCCTCTTCACCTACTCGAGACAGAGAGCTGTGGGGTGGAGGGGAGACAGAAGAAGCAAAAAGTGACCCAGGGTCGAAACTGGTGCAGGCCAAAGAAGCAGAGTGTAAAGTCACGTTAGACAACAACAGCAAAGATACAGGAAGTCCGACTGAAGGTCAGTCACCTTTGCCTTCCACCCACTCCTCTCCTTCCATACTTCTGTCACCTCTCCATCCTCTACCTGAACAAGAGAGAAGCGAGGAGAAAGAGAGCGATGATGAGCCAATTTAACAGTTCTGATTTAAATCATCCACAAACTCAACCCTCTGGAGAGGGGCAGCTCAGAGCACTGTGTATTTTGGCATGGCGAGTTCAGCCTAAGCCAGGTGTTAGGCCGCAGATCCACACGTCAGTGGCAGTACTATGTGTACGTTTTTTTCTGAGAACTCTTGCACTTAAGGGTACATTTCTCCGTACGTGGTGTCTCAGGATACTGTCTAATTTCAGTCTTTCAGCAGTAGCTGCACTGCTTTTCAGTTTTTTTTAAGAGGGAGATCCTGAACTTCTGATCTAATCAGCAGGCTTAACAATTTGCTGAAGTATTTTCTAAATGGTTAAATCTGTTAATGTGTACGTTAATTACATTGTTATAAGCTGAAATTGATTACATGTTATGGAGTAATTTCTAATGTCATTTTTTTTTTCGTGTTAGTGTTAATAAGCTCATTACATCACAGATTTGTTATCATTTTTAATTAGATTAGATAAAAAATATTCACCATACATAATGATTTCATTTTTGTTTATTTCTTTATTCTTCATTTATTGTTATCTGAGGAGGGTTGTAGGAAGGGAGAGGGTATTTGTCCATGTTTATTTCTCGTGCAGGAAAGGGAAGAGAGCGCAAGAGAGCTAGAGTGAGAGGGAGAGAGAGAGAGAGAGAGAGAGAGAGAGAAAGGTGAAAGCACATTGGAAGAACCATGTCATTAGACCTTTCAGACAAGCATGCATAGATATAGGCATCACAGATCAAATTCCCACTTATTTGATAACTTTTCCCAGTTACTGTAGTCAGTCCATTCCCAAATGCACTTGTTTCTGTTTATATCGCACATATTTGGATCACATCTATTACAAATGTGTAAAACTTTACAGTTTTAAAATTATAGACAATAATGACTTTTTTTTATTCTTCCAGCAATAAGAGACAACACAGGGTTATAGAGAAAGAGGCTGAAAAATGGACGGAGACAGACTGGCGGGAGAGAGAGAGAGAGAGAGAGAGAGAGAGAGAGAGAGAGGGAGATAGAGAGAGAGGTAGAATAGAGATGGTTGAACAGAGAAATGTACAGAGTCATACCAACTGTGGCAGTTGAATTATACAAAAAATCCAATCAATTCAGAAATCAATAAACAAATAATATCTAAGGAAATGCATTTGGCTTCTCATTATTCATTTATTCATTCATGTTTCTTATCATACATATAAAGCAATAAAGTACCTAACCAAAAATGGCATTACTCTTCTGGTTATAGGGTTGTAGCTCGTTGCGTTTAGTAGGGGAGTTTACTTAGCTCTCCAATACACTTCTGAAACCTCTGACTTCTAACATCACCATCTATGATAATAATCTATGATCCATATTTAAAGCATATGAGCCACTTCACAGAAAGAGAGAGAGTAATGTCATTTCAACCAAGATAGGCCTAATTCACTAAATCATAAGTACTGTACAGGCTGAAAAGTTAAATATCTCCCCCAAAATAATTCTTAAATAAAAAAATGAGCACATGTCTTTTTTACTGTAGGCAGCTTTCAGCCTGTCTTTAAGACAAAAAGCAGTGGAAGGTCAATTCATTTTAAGAGCTTTACAACCAGCTATGACAAGCTTTATAAACTCTGAATGCCATTATACAACACTCCCAAAATACAAGATCGGTTTCACACATGCACATTTAAATCTGTGAGTAATGATGTATGACAAACGACGATGAAGGGTTACATGTGAAGTTTAAAAGACACTACTGTGCGTCCTTTAAAACCAGAAGCTTCAGTTAGTTGCCACAAGGATGCAGAAGCACTCACACTGCTTTCTGTGTAGATGCCTTTTTTCAGTTCAGCAAAAAGACATGTGCCCCATTCTATACAGGGGAAGTGCTCACAATTCTGTAGAAAAATAAACATTGTCCCAACATTGCATAAATGATCAATCAATAAATAAAATCATTCAAGTCAAGAAACCTCATTTTGATCTTATTGTATTCGACTTGTACACAATCATCAAAGGGTGAACTGAAGCGTTCCCCCAAAACCTCTAGGATAACCAGCGGTCCTAGTCAGTTTTAACCTTGGTGAATCATGCACAGCATCACAACATAGGGAGGGGGGAAACCTCTCTGTTTTTAAGCTAGACGGCCAGTTCTGCTTTGGGATACGTCACGTTCCGGCTCAGTTCATTCGCACCCAGAAAGGATCATACACTCAACACAGGTTTTGTCTAGTCACAGTAACTGTGGTATCCAATGACCATGACTTACAGGAAGACACCAATTCAGTTCTGATTGGCCTGAGTTCTATGAGAGGTCACTTCCCACATTCTTGAATCAGCAACCACTTCATTCTGATGCCCAATTCCATTGGATATTCCAATATTTCTGATAAGGTTCATTATATTAGACATGCCTTTCCTGTCTTCTTGTGCCTGTTTTGTACAATGCAGATTTAAAATGTCCAGCAGTGAACAGAATAAAAGAGGCGTAGCGGATATCAAGACGCATCAAAGTATAAAAATAAGAACAACAATAGAGTTATGATCCTGAAGAATGTTAACAGTATTTACATGCATCTGACAAGGCCTTGGTGATCCAGCCTAAGCCTGCAACTGAATACATTTTTGTTGCTTCTTTCCCATCCGTTGATGCACCAATTTCCATTCAATCTTGTGTGTCAAGACATACTCTGATCCATTCAGAAGTATGAGGCTGGCTGAAATTGCATTTTGTTCAGTACATCATATGAACCAAAGCAGTAATTGAAAGTGTAAAGAAACATAAGATTTCAAATACAGAAGGAAAAAAATCTGCCTTGGTTCCCCTGTAAAAATGCATTCTGGGAAATGTAGCCCCCCAAGGGTGATAAAGTCCAGAAGGCATCTGCTCTCATTTTTTTATTCATCCAACCAGTGAGAGTGCAAAAAGTATGCAAAGACTCTGCAACTCTTAATCTGTCAACCAATCAAAGCCCTGCACTCACAGAACTCAAAGTTCATATCAGTGCCCAGCTCAGATTAATAATGTTCAGTGCAATTATCAATACAGTGCTGTATAGGACTCCATAGTACAGTGACAAATAGCATGCATGCCAAAGGGGACACACAGAGAGCGCTATGATACAATCCATTACAGTTTGGAAATCTGTATGTGTGTGCATGTGCGATTTCTATGTATGCATGTTGTCTATGTTTCCGCTTACAAGTATTTTAACTGATGAATGAAGAACCAAAATGTTTGCCCATCACGAGTGAACATTCTTCCCTGAAATGCTCTAAACATTGTGATACTTATGACCCAGGCCTTCACTCTGAGTGGTCCTTTGATTGTTTTCTACAGAACCAACTACAGCTATGAGTAAACGAGTGCATTATCTCAGACCTTTATGAGGCTGTAAGATTGTAGCACTTTTTGCCAGAAAAAAACATTCAAATTAACTTTTATCTGGATCTAACAGTTTTTCCTGCTCACAAAAGCAGTTGAATCCCATCAAGTGGACCTGCCTTTCTGCTGGATGGTATAGTTTCATCTCAAAGTGATGGGCTAGTATTTGATGCATTGTGAAGCCACAACTTAATGGTAGAATTGGTCAACTAGTGGTTCTAAAACTCAAGGCATTTGGAAAATTATATGGTTGATTTTGCCCTATTGAAGAAGAATCAAAAGAGCCAATGTGTTAATGTTCCCAGTGGTAGTATACTGCACTCTGGCACAGTATTCTGACAATAATGGTAATTAGCCATAAGAACAGAACATAGATATGTATGTGTATGTGTAGCTGTGTGTAGGCGCTTATAAGAATTAAAAATGGCAAATAGCTCACTTAGGATGGATTGTTCATTTTGTTAAACTGAATAATTTTCTTTTGGTATGAGATTCAGTCATAAACACAAGAACTGGTTGAAAGGAGTGGTTGTGTTAAAAAAAAAAGATGTTTTGCTATAATTTACATGTATACTTTGTTTCCTTTTTAAGTTTCTTAGAAATTTAATAATTTAGTGTTCTTGACATATCAGCTGTTTCGTGTCAAAGGTTGATGATGGTTTGTTAATGGTGATATGTACCATTCATATACATTGCATGCATGTATTAAACCACTTCTTTTAGTCTGTACTCATATCTTCAGATCTTTTGTGGGTCTCTTCATCCTCTCCCATTCTCTCTCATCTTGTTCTCCTCTTCAGAAGTATAAGGCTTCCTTAAAAAACAATCAATTTATTTCACAGTTCCATCACAAAGGTGTTGATTCCTGAAGAGTGGCATTTTAATTCCAAAAACTGACAATGTATCTTTAAATATCCATCAAAATCAGTTTGTCTTGCTCCCAACACTCATTTGGTTGCTGTGCTACAAGCCGATGAGGATTCTGACTCCACCTCTTTTTCCTCCAGCATTTCATTAACAGACGCTGTGACTTCAGAAGGTTTCCACTCTGTGATTGGCTCCCCAGGGGCCTGTCCTGGACTGCTTCCTCCGGCTGAGGTCACTTCCTCTCTTTGTGCAGCTGGGGAAGGAATTAAAGTCACTGGTTCTGGTTCCATGCATAACGTTACCTCCTCCTCCTAAGGTGAGAGAGAGAAAATCAATTAGTCTTCAAGGCATTCCTGTGTGTGTCTGACTTCTGGAAACTGCAGTTACATTATTACTACCCAAAGCTTTAAATTCATACTTTCTTAGCATCACAGGGACTTGGAAAAAAAGTTCTGACTACTGCTGACTTTAATATAACAGCTGGCAGCAATAAGTATAGTTCATCTATAAAGCACCCATATTCAAGAGCAGTCAGTTTAAGACTAATTAAGACCTCCATGACTTTACCTTAACCTCTTCCTCATCCTGATCCTCCAGTAATGGTGAGTGTTCATTTCCCATGTCCTCAGAGGGGGCTGTAAGACTTCCCTCAACAGCTGCTGCCACACCTATGTAGCCACCCACTTCGGCCTGATAGGTCTCTGTATGCCCAGGACCCCATAAGTCCACCAATGGTGGATGAGTGAGTGGAGGTAGACTGTGGATGGTGCTGTTGGGAGTGGCTTGTAAAGACTGAGTGGCACTCTGTAGTCTCTGCTCCAATATCTGTAAATGGAGACAAGGATTCTTGGGAGCAATTCCATAGAAGAACCACTACTGGTTTCCTAAAGAATCTTTAAACATTCCTTAACACATTTATAAATGAGATGTGCAAGAATGAAGAACCTTTTTAAACTAAATAATACAGAAGTTCTACACCAATTGAAGGTCTTGACATTTTGGAATTTTTTTAAAGAAGGGACTGCAGTTAGAGTAGATGAGTGGATTACTGATACCACCACGATTCTGAAGCTTTTGATGCTTCACTTCCTGTCAGTGTCCTGTTCCAGGGACTGCTGACAACTATGAGATTTGGATGGCTCACCTGCTGCTGTTGCTGATACTGGAAGATCTGTTGTTGTTGGTATTGCTGTATCTGCTGCAGTTGCTGTATCTGATGTAACTGGTTCTGCTGCTGCTGGAGGCTGAACTGCTGCTGTTGCTGCTGCGACAGGTAGTGAGTCGCAGCACTTCCATCGTAGCCACCCTCACAGGAAGTTCCACCTGCAATGACGTAGGAGCCTGCAGCAGGGGAGGCTACACCTGACTGCTCATTGCTGATTGGCTCCCATGCATCTGAAGAGGAGAGGCAGTATAGGCCTTGAGAGACGTATGTATGAGGCCATACCTCTGCAGATGAGTGGTGCAATATCTGATCTGAGAAAGAGGGAGCGAGAGAGAGAAAGAGAGAGAAAGTCTTATTTCATAACAGCTCCATAAACTCACATATCTGCAGAAATGAGATAGGCAGAGTGATAATAGGCAGTACAAAGACTATGATCACATTGCTATAATAGACCCTATTCTCTCGGTGTGAATCACCCGTTCCGTCTGTGAGTCCACGGCAAGGCTGTGATCTGACCATATATCATTCTTAGAGGATGTTTGAGGAGGCACTGTTGCCGTGGAAATGTTTCATAGCTGTTTCATCATGTTACTGCAAGTTCAGTCTCACTAGCAGCAGAAAGCTTCCAGCCTTCTCTTCTGGAGAAGATGCTCAAAGGGCTTAGGATTTAAAAACTCTCAAAGGCTCTTGGAAGGTAAAACAAATGGGAGAAGGCTGAGATGAATGTCAACAAACGCCTAAATCCTCTGAGACTAAGCATGGGAAGTGTCTTGGTCTTTTCACATTTGAGCATAAAGCCAGTCAGCCACATGAGCACTGTCAAACTTCCCAACAGCTTGAGCCGCCACATTGCTATGAAAATAAGATTGATGTGAACCAATTGTTGAATAACAATAACAGTGAATCATGATACTGAAATGCACTATATCTGTAGTTCAAATCCCTACTTCCACCCCCCACCTCCTGCGGTTATTGTTCTGAATGTAAAATGACCGTTTGGCCCCCCAGGCAGGCAAGAAATAAGATTCTTTATTTACTGAGGAAAATGGCTCTTGTAATGCAGTGTAGCGGCTTCTGCTCAAACACACTCTGCCAGATGAACCGTGGTTTTTCATTCATTTTCTTCTGTGTCTTTTCTCTGGCTCTCTCTCTCTGGCTCTCTCTCATTGTGGTTCATGACAATGAATGTTTAGACATGAGAAGACTTTATGTTCTTTATCTTTATCTGTACTGGGCATTTCATGAAACGTTCAGATTTTTTTCTTGCAGCTGTACTCAATACTCAGGAAAGCATAGATACCCAAAGTTTTATATATTTTTATTCAACCATAAGTATAACCTGGGTTTCAGATGAAGTAAAGGTATCTGTTTGACATCTTCCAACATACTACCAATGGGCTCTTCTAAATCAATCCTACTCACAAAGAAATCAATTAGCTTGAATAAGTTGCAAATGACAAAATGAAATGCAATTGCAGCAGAAGAAAAACAGGATAAACCTTATTCTTACATCTAATCAGTTCTCTCTGAGCAAAAGCCTCATGGTCAATTGACATGAATTGACGGCTTGTTGCTGGTTTAAAATCTTATACAATCTTTAACCTTACCTTCATGAGGCATTAAGGAATCCTCCAGTTTTTGTCATCATGTTTCTTTCTGTTTATATATATATATATATATATATATACACACACACAGAACTGTGCAAAGGTTTTAGGCAGGTGTGAAAAAATGCTGTAAACAAAGAATGCTTTCAGAAATATAAATAATGATTGTTTATTTTGATCAATTTACAAAATGCAAAGTGAGCGAACAAAAGAAAAATCTAAATCAAATCAATATTTGATGTTACTACCTTTTACCTTCAAACCAGCATCAGTTCTTCTGGCCCCCACAGAGCCCTGATCTCAACATCATCCAGTGTGTCTGGATTACATGAAGAGACAGAAGGATGTGAGGAAGCCTACATCCACAGAAGATCTGTGGTTAGTTGTTTGGAACAACCTACCAGCCGAGTTCCTTTAAAAACTGTGTGCAGGGGTACCTAGAAGAACTGATGCTGTTTTGAAGGCAAAGGGTGGTCCCACCAAATTGATTTGATTTAGATTTCTCTTTTGTTCTTTCACTGCATTTTGTTGATTGATGAAAATAAATAAATTCCATTTTTGAAAGCATTCTTTGTTTTGTCTCAGCATTTTTTCCACACCTGCCTAAAAATTTTGCATAGTACTGCCACTTCCGCAGCATGCATTGTATTTATATAGACATTTATTCACATATATTTTTTCAAGTACATAGGAAGAAGCAGAATTTTCTAAAGTGAGAACACTACACTAATAGCAACCAATGGGTAAGGCTTTTTGCTCATACATTAACTTTGAGTGAATAGGCAGCCTGATACAATAAACTGACAAGCTATGAAAAAATTGTCAGTCTGTCCAAGGGTTTTCCACCTATCAGCTGAATAATCCTTAAACAGCTTGCTAGAGTTCAGTTAATTCTGGGTGTTGAAGTCATGTACCTCGGCTGGTGATGCTCTCCTGATTGGCTTCACTCAGGTGGGCAACACTGCCTTGGTTGGAGCCAGCACTCATGCTCTCTCCATCTACAGAGTTCCAGGCTAGCAAAGTGGCCTCGGAGATTGCGAACTGCTGCAGAATTCCTTGGCGAGAAAAGAAGCAGAGGTGATCAGGGTCAAAAAGAGCAAAAACACTCAATGGCTCTAATTTCCCTACCAGATGCTGGTGAATAATTTGGCATACATTTGCATTTTCATTTCATACATGACTGAGATGTGCTTTATTTCTTTCAGCTAGGCCAAATAATTGCAATAACAATAACATGTTAATGCTTCAATGGGTTACTTATTATTTGCAAGTAGATTAAATATCTTTGTCTTAATTACAAAAAGCAAGGTAGCATTAGAATCAAAATCAGTCATGTGCACTAATGCAGGCATGTTTAATATTTTCTAATTTTTTTCCCCAAATTCCCAAAAATCTTTCCCACACATCGCACTTTATTGCTCCTAGCACCCTGCAGTATCTGTGTGGGGTCTGAGACAGGATCTGATTACTATGTACCTCTATGTTAAATAATAAGGACAAGGGCACATCAACTGACATACAACATCATGAATAAGAGATAGCTCTAGACAGCATTGCCATATTCTCAGCATCCCATTAACCCATGGATAGCATATTATTATCCATTCAGTCTGATTCACACTGTTCATGTTAGCTGGTCATGAAAAATAAGGAGTGTTAAGAGTGTGTTGGTAGTAACACCTGATGTAATGTGAAATTGCTTATTTGCGTATTTGAAACAGTAAGAGTTCATGTGAATTGATAAGCGTCTTTTGTCTACAAATGGATTTATGGATTTTGTTCCAGTCAGGCATATAACGAGGACTGGGTCATTCTACATGACGTGTTCTTGGTTTAAGATTGAAAAGCTTAATTCTAGTGAAAGTGAAGTATACCCACTATCACTGTTAATTAATGGTAATTAATATTTGAATGTAAAACGTTTAAATCTAAAACTTAAAAAATATTTTGCTTCAAAATCACTGATGCCTATTTATACATTTTTTCCCCCCAAAAAAGCATTTTATTTTTTAGTTTTAATGCTCCTTCAACAAGTAGCTTTCAGGAGCCAACAAGCAAGCAATCGAGCACCTGAAGATACATGCGAGAATACATAGAGTGCACAAAGTTGCATCAAGACATAAGCACATATGTGTAATTTCAGTGTGTGATGCCACTATTATTTTAAAATCTTCATGAGTAGGAGTGTTCCCAGCTTCTTATTGGTACTCCATGGATAAACTCCACATTTCAAAATCTATAACTTACATCTTTCTCTGTCCATCGCTCACCTGCAGTGAAGCGTGCCTCCTTCTCTCCGTCACTGAGATCGCTGTAGGCATCGTTCTCTAGCTTGCGCTCTTGCTGGAGATGGAGGGTGGAGACTCGCCCACTGCTGGAGCCCCCTGCGCCCACTGTCTGCATGCCCCAGTTCTGCCACTCAATCATGTGGGCCACACGTCCCTGTGCCATAGCCGTTGGCTTCGTCACCTTATCCTTCATGGACCTGGTCACTCCTGGGGTAGAAGGGTGGAATGAGGGATAAAAAGACAAACGCAATGACAAATGAGTAGAAAAAATAGAGGAGAGTGTGAAAAAAGAAGACGTTGGTGGGACTTAGAGAAAGATCCGTTGCAAATAATATGTCCGCAGGAGCTGGATGGATGTGACATGTACAAATGAGTTGGAGTGAATGGAGGCTTTAAATTAATTAAGTGAATGTAGAGCTGTTATGAGAATGTGCACAAATTAACTTGGGGGAGGAAGTGGTTATGTCTCTGACAGAGGGAGATAGAGGTGAAGGTTGAAGGTTAATTGGAGGAAGATAAGGATGCAGTTTGAGAAATGGCTTGTTGGAATAATCACTCAACACAGTAGTGCATACCTATCTAGAACATTAGTGCCTCCCCTCTATCTTTATTCAATTAGCCTTATTTAACACCCTTACTATAGGTCTTGTAATAGGCTGAACCCAGTCTTTAAATTACTACTGGCCTACTAAAGAAAAATCAACATTTAACCTTACATAACAAGATTCAGAAGAGAAACAACAAAAAAAAATCTTTTAATGATGTCATTGCACTGTTCTGTGCTAAGCAGGGGATCAGTAGGCCTAGTGACCTTGTCTTCTTCTTTCTTCAGTAATGTCAAATGAAATTATGATTATGAATTAAATGTTACGAAGTGGCCCTGTAATGAAATTTAAAGAAGAACTTAACACTGCACTGCACTTCACATTACAGTTTTACAAGGACACAAATGGGATATATCTGATAGACAGAGACGCTAAAACATCACAAAACACTGACTGATCTTCACACTACAGTCCACATAGCATTAACATACAAAAAAGACTGCAGTTCCCATCCATCACCACTCCCAGAATGAACAACTGTATGAGAAATGTATTGGGGGTGTTTATTTTTCTAAGTATGGATTTCTTCAGATATCTGATATTGCGCCAATGGCTTGAGAGGCCATTGGTGAGAACTGTAAATGGAAACGAGGGAGTGAAAAGGGCACCCACAAGGGGCCATGTTGGCTCCATCTCCACCTTCTCAGACTGGAGCCAACATGGGGTCAGTTACCAGTTTACAGGACAGACACACACCTGACACACCTGACAGAGAGGACTTAGCCAGGGCGCCAATGCTGTAAGCATTCGAATTCCGCTTCTTTAGCCGGGGCAAGATGGAGGTTGTGTCCTCCATGGAGAGCTGGAAAGGAGAAAGAGAGTCGAGAGAAAAAGAAAAGAAGGGATGGGTGGTGGCAAACAAGGGTAGGGGTTGCAGAAGGGGAAAAGTGAGGGAGCAGGAAGTGCCCAGCAGCACAGAGGACAGGAAAATTTGAGTGTGGGGAAATTTTATGATTATTTGAAGGAATGGGAAGGATTGAGGCAATGGGAAAAGTGGGGGTAGATACAGTGTTAGAACTCTGGTTTCACATGGGTGTGAGACACTACATTTCCCAACAGCCAGCTGTTCAGTGTCTTTCCTCTTGCATTTTGGGAAGTGTAGGTCTTTCCTTTGGTTAGCAATCAGTTCTAGCTACTGCAGTTTACCAACAAGTCACTGGAAGTACATTGTAAAAAGAGGGAGACAACAAGGAAATTGGAAGTGAAAAGTGAAGGGGAAAGAGAAAGCTATCTAATGTGAAGTTGAAGAAAGTAAAGGAAACTCGAGGGAATGATAATCACAACACTTACATTGATTCCATCCCATGAAAAGTCTGTTCGGCCATGCTGGGAGAGAAAGAGAGAAAGAACGAAGGAGGGAGAGAGGGAGAGAGAGAGAGAGGGAGAGAGAGAGAGAGAGAGAGAGAGAGAGAGAGAGAGAGAATGGAATGGGAAAAGAGAGGAAAGGAGAAAAAGTAGAAAACAGGGAGAATGGCAGCAATAGAAAGGAGACAGGAGGGAGAAGGATTGTGACAGAAGAAAGCAGGTTTAAAAACATGCAAAGTTGAAGGAGAAATAGAAGATAGAAAGGAGAAGAGAGGGAATCTTTGTTCAAGAGAGAAAATGAAGAGAAGTAACATAGGCCAATCCAGCAGAGGAGAGGAAGTAATTAAATTGGGAATCCATTTTTTTTTTTATAACTGTGGAAATATGCAGCATTCTAATCAGTATCCCTTATGCCAGCTTCTTTGTTATAGCTGCATGTGTCTTGTTCATTACCAATAAATCCTAGTGTGGCTCATAAACAAAAAAACAGAAAAAAACATACAGGCAGCAATTAAAGCTATTCCTAGGGGAAGTGGAGTTAAATTATGAAAAACTACACCGTAGAACCACATTATACTCAGATGCTTTACGGTAAATGACTACCTCGGTTGCCCTAACTAATTTATTTGTGTCTTACATCCTGCTACGAGTCACTAATTAAAGTAATGGCAAGTCAGTTGAATCAAGGCAGTTTCCCCCCTTAAACTACAGGAGTAAACAATGTTAATTAGCTTGCATTTACCCTAAAGCCTATCGGCCAGACAGACCGACAGATATACATGCTGGACACACTGACAAATAAAGCTGCGCCAGTCTCTACAGCAAACATAATCAGAGTCATTAAGAAATCCAGCTCACTTAAGACAACAGCAAAGCTTATGTGCCTGGTCGCAAATGAAGCATTGGGTCAGTGTTGGTTTTATATTATATGTAGACATTATCAGCACTGGAAAGATGTGTTACTAAAATGCCTTACATTTACAACATTTTTCACCCTACCAAATTAAGTAGCTCAATCTTCCATTATGTTAACTGAAGCCAAGTAAAACATTTATAAATGTTTATAAAGTAATTTATAAAGTAAATTCATATCAGAAATAAAAGTACAGTGTGTCAATATACATTTTTGTAAAAATAATATATATTGTATTAAAAAATGTAATTCTTTTTTTCTAAAAATAATTTTTTTAATTGGGGGTGATGAACTCAGCATTTGGTGTTTTAACAATGAATAGAAGATAAAAAAAATACGGGAGTCAATGTCAATATTAGTAGTATTAATCATGGAATACCCAGTTATCATGTAATAACAGATTATTCAATCAAATAATTAAAGATAAAAAAAAATAAACACAAAAATAGACCTAACAGAAAAATAAGAAACCATTCATATCATTTTCAAATACCAACATTTAAAACATTACTAAAATGAAAACCGCCAGCTTACTGCTGACTTGATAAGTAGATGCATTTGATCTTTTACTCTGATCGAGTCATGGAGTTGATCTGATTGAATGTTAAAGCCTTAGAGAATCTCTTTTCAGAGATATGAGCCAGCAGTGCTAAGTTAGAACTTCTACTGAGCTCCAGGGAGCCTTCTGATGTATTGTGCTCTGCAGATCTGTGCATGTTGTTTCTTCTCCACAGAGCTATTTCTCTGCAGGATACTGACACACAGCTTCAGGACCACAGGTGAGTTATGACTGCCTGAAGCAACGAGCAGTCTTCGATGTCAATGCAACCATGCAGCGCGCAAGCTGCTCAGTAGCAGCTGCTGGCCGGCACTAACGGGTCATGTAAGAGACCATACGTCAGAATCAAGTAAAAACACATAATTCACTTTGTTCATTCATAAAACATATTTTAACCTGTTGGCCTTTGATCTCCAATGCAGACTCCAGAACCTGATCTCTCTGGTTGTTCAGAAGGCACAGCCCAATTCAAATTCTATTTGACCTGCATGATCACAGATGACTGGGCCAGGTATGATCCACAGTCGCCTGATTAAAGGGGAATGCTGTCTCCTGTAGTTTGCTACCTTATTTTTTTTAAAGTGAGGCTGCAATGGCCATTTTGAACCTCTTGTTACATAGATTTTGAGAAGTTTGGGAAGTGTGTCAGAGTAGTATTAAATATTCATACTCAGTGCATTCCTTACAGACTGGTGTTGTCTGTTATGAAAAGGCATTTGTTGTTTTTTTTGTAATTGGGGGATGAGACATAAACCCTTACTATAAATTGCTATTGTTATTTATGCAGTTACAAGTAAAGTACAGGCCCACATGCAGGCATTTGTGGCCAAACATCATTTTCAGTTATATTTTCTTTCCAGGAAGGTATTGCTGGAAATAATTCATGCATGTTTTAAATAAAGTATTAACATGAACTAAACTCATTGCTCTGTAGTAGTGTAGTACACTAGTGTCTTACACTAGTGTTTGTATTAATATTGCTTATTTTAAATACAATAACAACATAAAACAATCAATGAAGATTTAACAACTTTTTAAGAAGATTTAAGAGAATGATTCATCATTTCAGCTGTATTTCACAACAACTGGAAGAATATGTAAAATAACAGGAGCATTATAGCGGTATCACATATATTTAAAAGTCATTATACAGCCTTTACATCATTGATAACATTATTGAAAACATCCAAATGTTTGAATGCTAGCCTACACTTAATAGAGTCTTGGTACCTCACTGAATACATAAGCAGAAGACTGTCTTGGTTGTTTATGGGAGCTTATGTTTGATTGATTTAAACAGCCCACCACATTTTTAAGCACAAGGATTTTTGATGGCGTGCTGATACACTCTCACAAAGTCTTTTTATTTTTGTATGCATTGCTGAAAGCAGCTCACATCACTATCCTTAAATGCCACATTTGTCATTTGCCATTTTGTTACTAAAGATATAATCTTGCATCTGTTGATTGCCACACAAATACATTGCAAACAGCTATTAGCCTGAGGACTAACACTTTGTTTCGGGATGACTTCTGTGGAGTTTTGGAATGGGTTTGAGTGAGACAGGAACATATCATTACTCTGGCTTTATCTTTAAGAGAATGCCATTAGGTGTTGCTTCCATCAACTTTCAGAAAAGAGGCTAGCCTTTAATATTTTAAAAATTGTGTCTGTGTGTCTGCATGTGTGTCTTGTGCATATGCATGCAATATTTGCAATAGTTTAAAGTGCAGCTCTACGGCAATGGAAAAGAAAAAAGAAAGAGAGAGGGATGATTGTGATGTGATGTAGCAATGGTGATGCTTATGCCAAAACGAGAATCAAAGATCACAGTCCACACTAAACAACAGATTCAGGAACACATCTCAGTTAGAACGATGAACTACGACACTTTTGGACACCGTCACATCATCTGAAGGCATGAAGCATTAGCATTTTGGCCAAAGGTAAAACTAGAGGAACTACTACAGCAGCCACACTACAAGCCAGCTCTAATGGGAGCAGCACTCTGACAGCGTTTATTCAAACATGCAAAGAGGGAAGGTCATTAACTTTTTACAAAAAACAGATGCCAATGCCATCTTTCCCCAAGAGAAGCAATCTCTTCCTGTAAAAGGAATTTTATTGGCCTCCAACTGGGACCAAGAAGCTCCAGTGAGCAGGGTTTAGGTCTGTGGGACATGGCTGTTGAGAGATTTTGCTGATTTAGAGGAGCTTACCTGTTCCCCATCCTTCTGTACTGGAACCCCATCTGCCGCTGGAGAGAAAAGAGAAAAACATCAGTAGAGAATCAGGAAAAGAAGCTGACAGTGTGATAGGATCAATGATGGAAACGAGGGGTGTAAGTAAGAAGACAAACTGCCTAAATACTGGTGAGTGTAAGGTAAGAAGACAAAATGGCCAAAAACCTTTGTTACGTAAAAGTGAATTACTCCGATATTTATATTATATATTTATTAATCGGATATAGGAGCAAAATTTCAGTAACAAAACATTAGGGATTTATGATACTTTGACAATGGATTGAAATAAATAAATACACAAATGAATATGAAATTTGAAATTAAATGAAACGTATAAAACCAAAAGAATCTAAAGAAGTCTCAACACATGAATTAATAACTAAAACAAATTTTTACTCTTGATAACACACTCCCTTATATTTTATTGCTTAGCCGTACTGACGCTATATTGCGAGCTAGTCCATTTTGACAAAGAGAATGCCTATGCTTTTTCCTATGCACTGGTGCTGCCAACATGCAGTATATAATGCCTCAATGCTGACAGTGTAATTTAATCAGGTCCCAACACCTTTCACCCAACTGTACCCTGCTGTGTTTTCATTATTAGATCAGCTGGACCTATGATTCCAACAAGACAGGGAGGGAGAGTAATATATAGAAGGAAAACAGAAACAGAAACAGAACAAAAAAACTTTTTTTTAGTTGTTAAACTGCAGAGGTTCTCTCTCTCTCTCTCTCTCTCTCTCTCTCTCTCTCTCTCTCTCTCTGTCTCTCTCTCTCTCTCTCATGCTTACAAGCTCTCATTTCCTGGGCTGTAATGAATTATGTTAGCTTTCAGAGGCCAGCCAGCTTCATAATTATCCTCATATAATAATTATGCAGCCAGTCACCACGTAAAAGAAATGGATGATACAGAACAGGAGCAGTATGAAATGAATCACCTGAACTAAGGTCTACTTGTCAAACAGATAAGCAAATTCCTTCACTGTATTTATTTCTTTTTTCTCTAATAGTTCAGTCTTAATTAAAGATGACTTAATTACACAGGTCCCTCTGCTAATTAAGCTTAAACACATCCTCAGTCTCAAAGCAGCTTTTCCTTATTTAATCAGTATTATTATATGGAGCAATGGGACTGAGGCATCCTGAGTCCTGTTTGAGTTAGTGTTTTTAAACTGTGTGTTCATCCATCCATCCATCCATCATCTGAGCTGCTTATGCAAACCAGGGCCACAAGGGATGATGGACGCTATCCCAACACTAACAGGGTAAAACGCAGAGGAACACTGAAAACAGGCCACCAATCCATGACACACTCGCATACACAGTCACACCTAGAAGGCAATTTAGCATCTCTAATCAATCTGACATATCTCTTTGGATGGTGGGAGGAACGCAGATAACCCAGTGGAAACCTACACAGTCACTGGGAGAACATGCAAATTCCACATATAATAGGACCAAGCCAAGTATGTGTAGTATAGTTCAGATGAATTGTTACCAAAAATATTTTTTAAAAATGTGTGGCTAGAGCATCAGCCTCCATATCTAGAAGAGCCAGCCTGGTCTAACCTAACTCAGTGTCAGTATTTGCTGTAGCCCAAAAGGTGAAAAAAGATCTGTTGACTTTCATGACTGGAGTATAGGGCCTTGTATCTCTACTTATGTCCAAATTACAGCTCGAAGCCTTTGAGAGATCAAATGCACCAATATACAATGCCCTCCACAATTATTTGCACCCCTGGTTAAGATGTGTTCTTAAGCTTCTAATAAATTAATTTTTTTTTCCCCAATGAATATAGGCTCACGAGTCAAAAAAGAGAAAAATCCTTTAACTGAAATACATGTATTAATTGGGAAAAAAATCCAACATTAAGAAATATCTTTTTTACATGAAATCATGTGTGCCACAATTATTGGCATCCCTAAGAATTCCTGTAAAATAAATGTAACTGAAGCAATTTTGTAATTTCTAGTTTAGTTTTTAAAGTTGATCAGAGCAAATTGGAAATAATTAATTAGTAATGAATGACTTCCTGTTTACCTGGGGTATAAATACAACATGACACAGAGTCCTATTGCTCTTCAACATGGGCAAGAGAACATACCATTCAAGTAAGGCAGATGTATGCTGACCTTCATAAGTCACATGACACACATCTGCCTTACTTGAATGGTATGTTCTCTTGGCTACAAGAAAATAGCTACTCATTTAAACCTGCCTGTACCTAAAGTCAGAGGAATAATAAAGAAGTGTAATACAATGGGAAAAGTGACAAACAAGGCTGGATGAGGACCCAAGTTTTTCTCACCACCATGCACAGTGAGGAGGATGATTAGAGAAGTCCAATATTCTCCAAAGCTCACTGTTACAGAATTGCACCAAAAAGTAGTATCTTGGAGCCACAAAGTCTCTATGACAACCATAAGACGCTATCTCCATGCCAACAAGCTGTTTGGGAGACATGCCAAGTATTTTCTCACCTACAATCACAAAAGTAATTGTCTGGAGTTTGCTAAGCGAACTGAGGCTTCAACTGGGACCATGTGTGTTGGTCAGATAAGACTAAAATTTAGCTTTTTGGCAACAAACATTCTAAATGGGTCTGCCGTGAATCCTAGAATGAGTATGCGGAAAAGCACCCCCTACCCATTGTAAAGTATGGAGGAGGATCTGTAATGCTGTGGGGCCGTTTTTCTTCCAAAGGCCCTGGGAACATAGTTAGGGTTCATGGCATCATGAGCTGCTTGAAATACCAGAACGTTTTAAATCAAAATCTGGTAGCATCTGCCAAAAAAGCTGAACCTGGGTCGTCAATGGATCTTCCAGCAGGATAATGGCAAAAACATATTGCAAAATCTACACAAAAGAGGTTCAGAAGACACAAAATTAAGCTCCTCCCACGGCCATCTCAGTCCCCAGACATCAAACCCATTGAAAACCTGTGCGGTGAGCTGAAGAGGAGAGTGCATAAGAGAGGACCCAGGACTCTGGATGATCTAGAAAGATTGTGCAAAGAGGAATGATCAAAAATACCTGTCTCTGTATTCTCCAACTATGTGAAGTGTTATAGGAGAAGATTAAGTGCTGTCTTGTTGGCAAAAGGGGGTTGTATGAAATATTATCAGTAGGGGTGCCAGTAATTGGGTGGTGGTGGTCTAGTGGTAGGGTACTTGCCTACGGACCTCTGGATCAAGAGGTCCCCGGTTCAAATCCCACCTCTGGCACTACCACCACTGGGTCCCTGAGCACCTTAACCCTGAGCACCTTAACCCTCCAGGGGGACTGTCCCTGTAATTAGGACATGTAAGTCGCTCTGGATAAGAGCGTCTGCTAAATGCCGTAAATGTAAATGTAATTGTGGCACACATGATTTAATGTAAAGAATGTATTTCTTAATGTGGGATTTTTTCCCCAATGAATAAATGTACTACTTTTTGTATCGTGAGCCTATGAATTTAATGGAAGCCTAAGAACACATCTTTACCAGGGGCGCCACTAATTGTGGAGGGCACTGTATACCCTAAATATGCATGTGAGTGAAAACATTTCTTAATTCTGCATAATCAACATAAGTGCTTGCTAGGTCAACACAGAATCAAAATATATTTAATTACTACCTTAATGCATTGTCAAGAATAGGCATTTTTCATACTTGGAAAATCTTGGCCTTTTGACCTAATGACCTAGACATTGAATTTAGCATTTCCTGAAGGAAACTACTGCTGCAGAGGTGTGAGAACAGACCCACAGGACAATGGCTGCTCTAATTCGCACATGCACAAAAAAGCCTCTGGCTGCATTTGGCCAATTAATGATGGATTAATTATTTATTCCATTCCCTTTATCTCTCTAGTACACAGTTCAATAGCTTGGCAGGCTCTGTAACACAGTAAGCCAGTAAATGATTTGCTATTAAGAAACATGGAATGCCAAAACAGCTCATCAATTCTTTATGATGTTATCCATGAAGAATGTTTGTTTCTCAGTAATGAGAGGGCAAACCCTTTCACATTCTACACATTCTGTGTAGTTTATGTATGGAGCAAGATTGCATAAAAACGTGAGGGTGCAAGCAGTTTCTGACATTATTTTCATATCACCCAGTTTCAAACCTGAAGGCTTGTCAAGTTGGTACACTTTATATGGTGGCTTGTGTAGAATAGCTGCAACAACATATAATCTGCTGAATTCTGCACCTAAACCTCTACTAAACCTCAAAAACAAACACATGCTGGCAGTGGAAAAACTGCTCATAATTACGCAAGACATGCCGGCAGGTTGCTTCCGTTTTCCCTGTTTGAAATGTAGAGTCCCTGCTGTCTACTAGAGTCTATCCAGAGTTTGAATAAAGAAAGAACCCTAAGATAAAACACACCAAAAAAGGAGGAGCTGAGATTTGTTCATATGAGAAAGATATTCCTGTTAATGAGTTACAACAAAGAAGACTGCTGTGTGTAAACACGCAAACATTACAGGAATTCAGCCTGTAACAGTAACATACAAAATGGACCTCTTTGGTAAATGGATCTGATAAAAATGAACATTGAATGTAGATTAAAAGCATTTTATTTCCTATTGATAGCCCTTAGGTAAACACTGTAATGTGGCTACATCTAGGAAATGCCTGTAAGTGTAGAAAAGTGAGTCAGTCATTTTCTGCCGCTTGACGGGGGACACACCCTGGACAGGTCGCCAGCCCATCGTGTGTAGAAAAGATTTAGTGAAAAAATATACTTTTCACTTAATATTGTAACAGTTTATCTTGAATAGGGTCAGTCCGTCACAAAACAGACACAAACACACACACACACACACACACACACACACACACACACACACACACACACACACACACACACACGGGGCAAGCTAGCATCACCAAATTACCTAACACGCATAGACTGTGGGAGGAAACCCACACAGACCTAGCTCTGCAGCACCTCACCAATAACCTTCTTGCTGTGAGGCAACAGTGTTACCCACTAACACTACTGTGCCAAGCAAATTTCAATGACTAAAAAAAATGTAGGGGAGCATGAGGCACCAACTTATGCAGTTGAAAAAACAGGGTTTGTATTAAGTAAATAGGGTCAAATAGAGCATGCTTTCCCAACTTCAGTTTAATGGAATATAACTAACAATAAGCAGAAGTACATCTTCTACATGGACTAGTTCTATTAGGAGTTAGTTTCACCATTTTTGCGGTTAAGCCCTTCATTTTAAATATTGGTTTGTTTCAAAGAAAAATATTGGTTTGTTTTTTGCCCTGCAAAAAACAGCATTCTGAATGGAGATTCCCACTGAGATGAATCTGTGATCCAGGCTCATTGCCAACCTGGGAAACTGACCAATTAAAAAGAGTAATTTTTAGAATGTTTTAATCCATGAATTATCAAAAAGCACTCCACATTTTAGCTTGCTAACATCTCTTCTTTTGCTTTGTGGTCACATTTAGTGACTAAAAAAAGACTAACCCACATTAATGACAGGAGCTTGAAACAATGCTTACTTAATAAAATCATTGCAATCTTGATTGAATGATTTAATTTAACATAAAATGATATGTTTAAGCAGAAAGAATTAGGCTGTATCCTGCTCTCATCTACAGCACAAGTAGTTGCTCTACTTATAGTCCACTTAATAACCACTCTCATTCTTTGCAGCAGGAATAAGTAAAGCAATAAGAAAGCAGAGAATCAGAGTGTTGAGTAACGAAGTGCACGCTCAGTGACTCCCAGTTTGACTCTCTAATGCATGAAACATAATAATATGTAATTACGGACTGAGCAAGCTGACATTTATCTATGTACTCAGCACTGCTTTAGCCAAAATGGGGATGAAAGAGCATAAGAGATCTTAACATGGAAATATGAGAGTCAGATTTAATTATACCGCAATTTAACTGATTTGCCATTATTCAGACATTACATTTCAGCAAGCATGTCTCTGTACTTTCACTGCTGAGTAATAGATCAGTTACTATTAGCTTAGACTATAGAAACACATTAGACATATCTCTGCATATCATGAGAAAGATATCATGAGAAAGATATCATGAGAGATCTCGAGGGTCACAGCTGAGTAAAGTTTGGGTACATACTGGGGAGTCCTTGAGTTTTCCCAAAGCAAAACTTACATGCTACATCAAAGCTTTACAACTAGTTACAGAACAAAGTGGGCAAGCAGCCACTGGCACTTCTACAGGTGTTGCGAATCCTTTAGTGACCAAATCCATCCATTGTGTGATGGGCAATTATAACTAATGGGCAGTCTGCATGGACAATGCAGCATTAACCTCGATTTTAAAGTGGATATATTATATTATTTATATTTTAAAAATGCTTTCTGTATACACTGTACATCTTTTCTGCCCTGTTTTCTTCCTCCATCTGAAACATTCTGTTGGAGCTCCTGTGTTTTAAAGAGCCCTCCCACCTGTGAAGCTCCACCCAGTGTATTCTAATTGGCCAACTTTTTGGCACCTGTATTTTGCTCTTCAGCAACACATGTTGTAAACACACAAATTATGTCAACGGTTGAAAAAGATCGTATGAAACACAAAGATTATGTAGCCTGTCAAAATAGCAGACACATTTACATGCAAAACGATGCAAACTCATCCATAAAATATCCACATATCCAGGTGTAAATTCTTGCACCTTACAGCCAGCTCCAGTAAAGCCCTAAAACAAAGCAGTCCCGTTTGTTTCAAACAGCACAAATCTGAAAATACATCATCATTCCTACAAATAATAATGACTGTTTAAAGTTTGTGACAGAGTCATAACTGCTGTCTAACAACAAAAAAGTGTAGTGAAAATCCTGCTTCCGGTTGCTTGAGATTTCTGAAGGAATTCTGAAGGAATTGTCAATGTTTGCTGGAGAAGTAGGGGCAATCATGATAAAAAAATTAATTCTATTCAGTGCATTTTTCATAGTGCAGAAAATGCAGTGTGGACTGTGTGGTCTAGTGGATGGGTGGAGCCAGGGTACATTATAGATACCACAATGTATCAAGAATACAGGCTGTGCTGCCATCAAAGACACATGAGGGAAAAAAAGTTTCTTTCCTAACTTAGGAATTGTCTCAGATCAGGAGCTGCATCCTTTAAAAAAAAAGTCCACTTCAAAGGTGTGGACGTTGGAGACAGCGAAGGACAGACTGGGCCAAACGTTAAATGAGATGGTCTAGTTTATTGCTATTGACTAGCTGCAATGTGTGCCGCAGCAATTAATTATTAACTTTCTACAAACTCCCATCAAAGTGAGAAACTAAGACAGTTTTATTTAGACTGTATTAGATGTTTTATGCAATTTATATTTTTCCAGCATTTCAACAGATAAAAACGATCATTACCAGCATGCAGTGAATGTTGGGATGGGTTAGACTGCAAAGGATACACCCGTTGAATCCTTTGAAGGCTGCATTTCCCAGCCATATTTGAAGAAGACTCCAAAATAAGACAGCCTAGTCATGCCTCTCTGATGCATTCAGCCTTCAAATGTAGACTTCGAAGGAGAAAGCCCCTGAATTGAGAAAAACCTTAAATTTCTACCATTAAAAGGGTATTCTGAGCATGCCAACTTTGCACTCATGTTCAAAAACCAATATAACACATTATACAAATGGCAAAACTCATTATATCCCTTTAACATAAGACATTCACTTCCCACAAAGTGTTATCTGTTGAAAAGTGAAATTCTACAGCAAACAAGTGGTCACTCCACTGTTTATTTTAAACTGAGGTAGCCCTTAACTGCATTTCAGACAGTTAAGAAAGTGGCTGTTTGTGCATCAATGCACTTATTCACAGTGCCCATCCTCACTGTAATGATCTGGGCAAAGCTCTTTCACAAGAGGAGGCCAAGTCTTTGCACTTGGAGTTTCATACTTGAATATTTTAAATCCTAAAACAAACCACATTAGAGCTCATACAAGAAAGAAGCTGCCTTGTAATCATGCAAGTCTGAAATAAATGGAACAGCAATTTGCACCACTTCCATTGCAGATGCAGCGTATGGGGAGAACAGCCAATGACATGATAGTGTGCATTATTTTGTGATTGGCTAAAGCCCGCTGTACCCTGCATTCTGATTGGGTAGCTGTATTCAGTGGTGTGCAGAACTGGTTAGTTGTTCACACACCAGCAGATTGAGTTTGATTAGGGTTGGGGGTGTCTGTCTCTTCTCCACCCACACAGCTCTGCGATCAAGTGAAGCGGCCATGCGGAAGAGGAGACCTACAGCAGGCCAGCCATGTCCCAGTCCAGAGAGAAAAGAGGGTTAGCAGTTACACTGCAGTACATCTTTTTTCCGCAGAACGAATTTCCTGTTGACCTCACATGCAGGGGAAGCCTAATCTGTGTCTGAATTCAGATGTTTACAGCATTTAGCTTCACACCATATTCACACCATATTTACCATTTAGTGTTCTACTTAGTGTGTCAGTGGTTTGGAAGTATTGTCTGAATTCTCAGGGGACAATTCAGATTCAAAATATAGTGCACAATAATATTACCCATAATGCCCTCTATTGGTGTTCAACATGTACACTAATTATGATTAAAGATTCACAATAACTGGAGGTTTCCTTATGAAATGTAAAGAACGATTGCAGACATTTCTTTAGAAACTGCAGTAGGAAAATTAATAAATGTAAATTAGAAATGTAAGCAAGGTAGAACATTTTATGCAACTGCTGACAGTGGGTTGTTTATAATGTATTTAATACATAAAACTGCATAATCTTTTTGTTTTTTAGTAAACAAGTGGTTGTTTTCAGATACAGCCCCTGATAATGTGTCATTTTGGATGTAATGTAAGAGGGTGGAAGAGAGACGAGATAAAAAGAGCGAGGGAGAAAACTGTGTGGGAGAGAAAGAGAAAGAGAGTGAGGCAGGAAGAAGAGGAACATATGAGGGAGAGAAAATGAATGGGAAAGTAGGAATAAAAATGTCACAGGGACATGGAGTGAGAGACAGAGAGAAGGAATGTCACTGAGAAAGAATGAGAGAGTGGCATGTGAGGTGGTGAATGGGGGGCTCCAGATGGCTGTGGCCTCTCAGTCAGGATGCGGGTGAGCGCCTGTCTCTCGGCGGATGTCTCCGTCTTCCACCTCCAGCCTGTGTTGTACATGCACCCTGTACGGGAGGTCCAGCTCACGTCATTACAACTCATCAGTCACTCTGAGCAGCGCTGTGTCTGCAGAAAAATCCCACTGCAGCACACTGCGCCCTCATAACCTGTTTCTCAAGCAATATGTAACACTGTCAAACCTTTTCACTCTGTTTTTCACTGCAATTAATCATGTCTCCCTCATCATATATGATAAGAACCGGCCAGCCCTGTACATCCTATTACAGTGCCTGAGCGACACATCTTAAAAATCCTATCTCATCCTCCGCTGGCACTACAGAACACGTGTAATACCAGCCAAGTTTTTTTCTAAAGGGGCCTGTCGCCTGATCTTCTGCGTGCACACACACACACACACACAGGTCCTTATACTCAATGTGTCAGGGATGCTTAATAGACACAACAGATACAGATCAATGTTTCATTCAAACCTTTTTACTTGAGTGTTAAGTGTTGATACTATCATCATTTGAAGCTGTGTGTGTGTGTGCTTGTCAGTGTGTGTGTGTGCATAAACTCTTTGTAATCAGATCAATAACTGGAGTCACTCTGTAATACAATATTGTAGATGCAGCACAATCGTACTTAATAGGAGACAGACAGACTGATGGACTGAGAGAAAGAAAGCAGTTAGGCTGACAAGGCTCAGTGAGCAGAATAAACACAATTAGTAAAAGCAGTTTTAATTAATATACTGAATTTAGACTAAGCCAGATTCATGTTCACAGCTTGCACAATCCCTAAATATGTATGTAATTACAGATGTCTGCATCTGTCCTTATGCTACCACTCACTGAAGTCTTTGTTGTGTGGATGTCAGTCATGGAATAACATGAAGTGATTCAGTTGTGTTGTCTGTACTGTTAAAGGAAGTGAAAAAAATTTAAGCTGAACCAGAGCCACAGATCAGAAGATTGGGGTTTACTAGGTAAAAGCATGGTAAACAAATGTCTGGCATTTTTAAGCAAGCTACCTTCACACGCAAAGCCTTTACAGTAGTTCACTTTTGTGTTAATCAGTTCTTTTTGCATTAACAGGCTTGTACAGGTCCAATTTTTGGATGACACAGACCTGATCTTCTCAGAACTATAAACCCTTCTGTGTAAACGTAACCACTTCTAATTCATATCTGACACCATCACATGATCCTTGCTTGGATATGTATCTTATTTGTGTATCCTATGTGTTTTTAATGGTCAGGTCAGAATTTATGCACATCTTACAGCATTAGCATGTGTAACAAGCAGCAACTTGCTTGAAGTTTCTGCCAAAAACATTGCAAAACATGTGACCCTTTTCAGCATCTCCTCTAAATATGAACAGCTGAGCAAAGCTGAAAGTTTGTGCTGCCAGTTCACCTTTTTTATTTAGGATGTGCACATGTGAGTCGTTTCAGTGCACAGGTACACTAACAATAGGGACAGATACAGGTCACTTACAAGAATGTGAATCATCATTGCAGAACGATCTTCAGGAACTGAAGAAATTAGCTTGTAAGATCTGGGAAGACTGTCATGGTTTCTTATCTCTTGCATTTGAAAATTACTGAGGCAATCATGCACTTGGGTGATTTCAATGAACCAGAAATGTTACTGTTTTCTTCCACAGATTCTGTCTCACCAGTCATACAGAAATATCTCTTGGCCTCGTTGCTTTGTTTTCTCTCCTTCATATACCATAAACAGTATGCTTTACAAAGACAGACGTGTGCCTTTCCTAATTATGTCCATTAAATTCATATAGACATGGTTACACACCAGTCAAGTTGTAGAAGCATCCCAAGAACCACTAATTGGAGTAGGACATTTTAGAACTCTTTTTCCATTCTCACTGCACTCTTTCAAAATGCAATTTCAATTTAAAATGATTAATTATTAGTCATGGGATTGGTCATGAGTTCAAATCTCAGACCAGTAGGTTCCCCTGAGGTACCCTTGAGAAAGGTACTGTACCTGTCACTGCTCCCCAGGTGCTAGAAAGAGCTGCCCCCTGCTGCACTATGTGTATGTGTTAAAAGCAGAGAATGCCTTGTGATTCACTGTGTACTGAGCTGTGTCACAAAGTCAAATAGTCACTTTCACTTCAGTCACAAACAATGACTATTAGTCAAGGACTGTTCATCATATATGAAGAGTAGCGAACCTTTTTAATTGTGTTCTAAAAATAATAATTATACATTTTTGTGATGTTTTGAAATGACAGAGATCTCAGAGTCAGAAAAGGCAGTCAGCCTTTCCTTCAGCAGAGCAGTTTCTCAGCAAGTAGAACAGCTGTATACATGAACCTCTAGAAGAGTCAGGCAGCTGCACACATAGTAACAGGTGCAGTGAGACTGCAGCAAGAAAGAAAAAGCAAGTGAACCACTTTATTACACACAGAAACTGGGAACAAACAAACCTTACTAATATCTCAGAAAGCCTGCTTTCACTGGGGACCAAGCGTACATTCTCAGAGACTTGAGCAGACTTACACCCACACACAAACACTCACTAAACAACACAGCTTGCAGTTATGCTTGAGAGAGTTGGACTCCCTGAAGAATAAAGCAGCCATGCTCTGAGACTCTTTGTTCCAGGGGAGCAACACACACTACAGCTCAACACAGCCATGACACTACAATCCCAACACTGCTTCTACAACACATACTGAGAGCCCGGGTCAGGAATACCGGCTTTTATTAAAAATGGCGCAAATACTTTTGTGCATGCAAATTTTTTTTCCTGCATTTGTACACTCACTGGCAATTTCATTGCACTTTATGGGTTAACAATTACTGCCTGCAGCCCATTTGTACAATTCATCAGCAGCCCTCTAATCTGGTATCAGTAACAAAAGCGATGCAGTGTCTTATAAATGTACTGTGTACATTTCCATATGGTGCACATACATTTTATTAGGGCTATAGTTAGAAACTGTAGTACATATAGGGTGTGTTAGTCATCCTTTGGCTCTGTATGAGAGGTCAGGACTACTGCTGGCTGGATATTTTTGGCTGGAGGAATATTTTCAATTCACCAATACAACTGGGATGTCCTGTACACTTGTATCAGAGAAACGAACAACGCACACAACCAACCCCCAAAAAACATCTAGTTAGGTGTGATCATTTTCCAGGGATGGAGGAGTGCAACCAATAAATTGTTCAGCAACAGATGCATACTTGTGTGAGTGTATTTTTGAGCCACTCTATTAGGTATAGTATAGCTTTCAGGTATAGATTATAGTCAATTTCCTTCCATCATCTGTTAGGCACTGAAATAGTAGGGGCATGTCATTGTCACCTTTGTGTGTGTCTCACATCAGCACTGCTGGAGTTTTTAAATACTTACTGTTCACTTAATTAATCACCTTTAACCTATTAGTCTACTCTGCAAAATTTTATTTTTGGCTGATTACAAAACCCAATAGTTATACTGAGCATGACTCCAGTAGTGTTTCCATGCATGATCTATTGGGCAGCACACTCATAACCATGTCATTGTCAATACTGTGCTGAGAATAATCCACCACCTTAATGATACTGGTGGTCCTGATGGACTACAAACACACACACACACACACACACACACACACACACAGAGGCCAAGTTATTTTAATGTAACTTACACAGATGTAACCAGGAGGATAAAAGGGAAATGTCAAGCTGGGCAACATCTGAATTTAAAGTACCTGAATAGCATGTGAAGGAAACTCTTTTTTAAAAGCAGATTTTAATTTCTCCTCAAATGACCATGTGTCTTATTATAAAGTTGTCTTGCAAGTGCAAAAGAGAGATGCAGCTTGAAATGTCTCATTACTAGTATGGTGGGTAGGTTCATTCAAATTTCAGAGGCAGCCATTTCACTGGTGGATGAAAGCTTTCTGTTTTCAAAGTGATTCCGTTGTTCCTTCAAGCACCTCTCTTCTCAGCACTTAAGGCCATATTTACATTAATGTGTACTAGCTCTAATTACAGATTCACTGTCTGACATCTGGGTCAGGACTGAGCATGTGCGGTACGCTGTAGTAGACACAAAGGGCTGCATTAGAACAGCGCTGTTTATTTGACACAGCTGCAGAGGGAAAGCACTGCTGAGGTGACGGAACACATGGGTAAATATCAAATCCAAATGTTTTATTGACATTGCAAAAGCACTAACTACACAAGGCATTAGTCTCCTCTGTGAAACAGGGCAGCTGCAGTTCTTCATTTTGCAGTAGCAACTCAATTAGGCAATTAAAACAATGTCAACAAATGTAATATTGATGGGACAACAAACATTTATAGTTCATTTTTGGAGGAAAAGACTTGGTTCAACACCAAATCCTGAGATATAATAAAGGTAACTATAATACAACCCAATTATATATATTATATTAAATAGTATTTTCTTTTTGGATCTAAGTGTTTGCATGTGTGTGTGTGTGTGTGTGTGTGCGCGCAATGTTAAACCTTGGCAAAATGTGACCTTATGACCTAATATTGTAGAATATATTTGTATGGAGTCTGTTACAACTGCAAGCCAAGTCCCCCTGAGTGTGTGTGTGTTTGTGTGTGTGTGTGTGTGTGTGTGTGTCACTGCAATGATCGGTCTTCTCAGATCTCAATTTTGGTTTAGAAAGCTGATCTGAAGTTCACCAATCGATATCTGACTCTAGAGCTGCTCAAAGCAAAGAAAACACCCAGCCTGCTGCATGACTTCATCCAGAACTGTGAGAAAATCTACTCCACACCTTATGCGCAATACATTACAAGACTTTCATGTAATACTATTCTCCTACACTCACGACTCCATCCGCTGGCATTAAATACAACCGTTGTAGGGGCTCTTTTCATTCTTGCTACATTAGACCTGTAATAACATCATGAAATATTTCTTCAGAAGGCTCTGCTTTCCCTTCCAAAACAGGAACTGTCCATATGATAGCATCCAAAATATTTTCTACTGCTGGAAAATGACATCCCTAAACCAATCACAGTCCTTTGTATATCTAACCATTTGTTATATGAGCTGCTTATCTTTCCAGGCTGAGGTGAGCTCACAGGATTTAGGGTGGAGAGACCCTGGACAGGTCACCTGACCATTGCAGGGAAGACAAACACACTCACAGCCAGAGCAATTTAGCATATCCTATCCACCTGACGTGCATGCCTTTGGACTGTGGGATGAAACACACGCTGACAGGGGGTGAACATGCCAAATCCATCCAGAATAGACTCAAGCCCGACAGCACTACCAAGGGAGGCCATTTCCATTGTTATCGGAAAAAAAGTAGAATTATAAATAGTGAAAGGGAAGGACTGGTTTGCAGTCATGCCCAGCCTAGGTGAACTATCATCTCTGCAGTGAAGAGAGCTAAAATGAGTCACTGTTCAGGCACATACAAGCAGAGTGCACAAGTAAACTTTGTGTGTGGCTTTCCACGCATTACCTCAGGTTTGTACCATGACAACAGCTCAGCATTACACATCAAGGGTCAAAAGCACAATGAGCACAAGTGCAGTGACACTCGATGTAGCATTGACAGGCTTTATACAAATTTTGAATCCACTCTGCACTTTACACCTATTATTCACTCTTCACTCACTGTTAAAATAAACCACACTCAGTGCTACTGCCTACAATACTCATTACACGCGGCGCACTCAGGCTGCATACTGGCTATTCTGACAACTGTGCCAAAAAGTAAACAGCTTCACTAATGGTGCCCACACATCTGGTATCTGTGTTATTTTGAGCACACTTTGCACCATATGGATGAATCATTGCAAATTTCCCCTCAAATCATTAATGGGGCTATTTTATACAGGCAGAATCAATCTAGCTCTCAGCATTGATTATATTCATCATTCGCCAATCTTGCAAATATTTTGATGATTAATTGAATAATCATATATAAACAATTTATAAAAGCAAACAATTCATTTGACTTTCACCCATCTATGGATTATCTGAGTTGTGTTTACAAACCAGGGTCACAGGGGTGAAGCAATAAAGCAATACAGAAAATCCCTGTTCTTCATTCAAATAGTATAGTATTCATAATACTGATTCATTAAGTGTCTAAATTTGATCCGCTTTTGAACAATTTTTTTTTTCTCAAGAAATTCATCAACCTTAAGTGGCATGCTGGTGCAGCCCTGTTGCAGGAAGATGGTTCTGGGGTCAAATCCCAGCCACGGTGGCCTGAGTCTGTGGGTTTCTTCTGGGTGTTCTGGTTTCTTCTCACAGTCCAAAGACCTTCATTGAAGGTGGATGCTAAAGTGTGGCTGTTAGTAATTGTGTTTGTCTGTGCTTGCACTGTAGTGAACTGGCTACCTTCCCAGGGTGTTTCTCTGCTTTTTGTCCTGTAAGCTCTGTGATGGATATCACAAATGGAGAATTTTACACATAATCAATATAGTTTAAGAAAAAGGAGCATTGTTGAAAATGTTCTATAATGCACTTTGGAACTAAAGACTCTATTAAAAAAAAAAAAACTCTTGTTTTTCTGCAAAGAAATGCACTTAGCACCAATAAGCTGAGCCTCAATATATGCCATCACTACAGTGGTGAATCAGACACATTCATCTTGGGAGACTTTTGTGTTTGTGTTCCATTACCTTACCACATATCGATCCTGTTCAGTAGAGTCTATGTATATTGCAACCTGATCTCACACATTGCATTTAGCACTGACCTTGTTGTTTCTCAGCCAAATTTCTCTGCTACCATCTACTTTATGTTTTGCTGCAAAGCGGGACGATAAAGCACTTTCAGCTTTCAGTTTCACTGCTTGATTTTTGAGGCTGTAATTTTTGACATCCAATACCACATATGTGGCAGAAGGACTTTATTTTAGCAACATATGTGATAAAACAAACAGCAGTTAAGAGTGTTCACAGAACATCACCTGGTTTATATCCTGAACCAGTGGTCCACAATCATTTTCATGATTGTGGTTCAGAAGAAAATTCAGATGATCTTCTGTAACTCATATATTACTATGTGTATGAAAAAAATGACTATGTATAGAGAGAACATGTACTGAACTGCCACTAAATATATATTGTGGTCATTAATGATTTTAGCCTGTTTCCACTTCCTGCTCAATTCAGACTGAACTGATTTAGACTTAAACTGAGTGTCACTAATTATTAGCATCATCTTGGATCCTCATCAGATCCACAGGTTTCTTTGGTGTGATGGTTTTGAACAGGGTGTGTTACCCTGTAACCCTTAATTTTTCTGCAATTTTTAGTTTTATTGGATATTTCAAACATGGCAGCTGCGCTACAGTTTCATGATAAATTAGCCAACAGAAACAACCTAGAAGTTAAGAATATTTGCTATCTTCTGCATTCTTGCTACCATTTTATTTTTCTCAGCAACGGTTTGTAGATGCGTTATAGAGTCAGACATACAGATGAAACATGTTCACCTTCACCAGTCCTCTGGCTGACAATTTTAACCATTTTGAAATTGTGAATTCATTTTTTTTCCTTTTCCCCAGCATGTGTTAGAGTCCTGGGTAGAACGTCATGGTAAAGATCTGCTAAAGACTTCCCAGAAAAAGCTGGTATTGGTTTACTCTTGTTACAGGCATATTTCAGTTCGAGCATCCAGCTTGGTAGCAGAAGGCTTTTAAGAAGACACAGTGGCTAACTGTAGCTATAAATATACTTCCACTGATATGTACGACTCCTCTTTGCTTCCCATGATGATGCTTGTCACTTACAACATACAGCTGATGAATGTGCTAGGTTTAGTTTTGAAAAGGCTGTTTAAAGTTTTCTAAGTGGGGGAAGAAGATTCAGGGTAGTTCCAAACAACCCCCCCCCCCCACACACACACACACACAGACACACAATCTGCCCTCAGTAACTCCTGCTCATATTATTCCTCCTCCTGCCCCCCTCGCCCCCCTTGACTGCAATGAAATCCAGCATGGCTTTTCTCTCTCTCTCTCTCTCTCTCTCTCTCTCTCTCTCTCTCACACACACACACACACACACACACACACACACACACAAACTGCATGCTTCTCATGCTGTAGAATGTTTCATTGCTATTTCAGTCTTCACACTTTCAATCCCTCTTTCTGCACTTCCCGCAACAGCAGCTTTATCTCTGCATCTTCATCACTCTCTCTCCATCTCTCATCATGTCTTCCACCCACCCACACACACACACACACACACACACAACGTACATGCAGTAACATAAATCAGGGACGTAGGCTTGGATCCAAACAGCCCTATTCTAACACATAAACCCACACACACGCGCACACACACACGCGCACACACACTCTGACAGTTCCAAAAATGTCCAGTTTAACATCACAGTTTACTTCCATGCAGCCAAATGCAATTCACACATCCCAAACGTGAGGCAAAGACCATCATCCCAGTGCTGCCTCACACACCAGCTACCCCTCCCCAAGTCACTAATTACCTCACACACACACACACACACACACACACACGCGCGCGCGCGCGCGCGCGCGCGCCCCGGCAGCGGGAGAAAAGAAGGGGGTCTTACTGAGTGTTCTCGAGCCGATACATCCCATGGTTTATTCACAAAGGCCTTGGATATGAACGAGGAAGTGCTTGCCTTTCACCATACATTCTCTCCCTCTCTTCTTTCGCTCCCCCTCTCTCTTTCTCTATCTCTCTCTGCTCTCGTGCCGCTCTCCCTCCCTCCTTTGCCTCTCTCTCTCTCTCTCTCTCTCTCTCTCTCTCTCTCTCTCTCTCTCTCTCTCTCCCTCCCTCCCTCCCTCCCTCCAGTGCAGTCAGAGAGTCTGAGCAGAAGGATGCGGTTTGGGACATGCTTGTCATTTTATAAGTCTGGTTGATTTTGATATTTTATGTGTTTTTTGCTGTAATTGTGTATTTTGTGGGTTGTGCTCACTGTATTGATGTAAACAGATTAGTCTATTAATCTGTAACATACAACATGTCATTCACAGTAAGTATGTAATCCCACAGGGTGCTGAAGCTGGGAACACTGTAGAACTGGTACTATTGATGTGTGTGTGTGTGTGTGTGTGTGTGTGTGTGTGTTTGTGCGCAATGGGTTTCCATTGTTGTTACTGCATCTGTGCACTGCTGTTAATGGCTGAGCTGAAATGCAGATTCTCTCTCATCCTCTCTCTCAGTCTCTGTCTCCCTCTCTCGTTCTGCTATCACTTTGCACGTCCTACAATGCAGCACAGCTGTTTCCCTCCCTTTCTCTCTGTCTTGTATTTCCCCAACCCCCATCTCTTACTCTCTCTCCTTCTCCTTCTCTCTCTCTCTCTCTCTCTCTCTCTCTCTCTCTCTCTCCCCCTCACACACACACACACACACACACACACACACACACACACACACACACACACACACACACACATTGTGGCCTAATACTGGAACATTAACACACAGTATTCCGGAGTGACACCTTTTTTCTTTCTTATTCTCTCTCTCTCTCTCTCTCTCTCTCTCTCTCTCTATCCTCTCCCTCTTTCTCTCTCTCTCTCTCATTCCCTCCCTTCCCTGTCTTTGCCTGTTCTGCTTGTAAAATAAATCAGTGCTGGCCATATACTTGTATGCTTCCCCAAAAGCAATGACGAAGGGAAAGGGAGATGAAACACTGGAAGTGGAAGGATGGAGGGAGGTTCATCATTTTATCTTTCACTTCACACTCACTCACACACAGAGAGAGATGGACAGATGGAGAGAGATGGGGTGGGAGGGAGCCAAGGAGGAGGAGAGGCTTTGAGTCATTTTAAGCAGAGGTGAGGCTGGGATACTCAAATTAGTATTCAGCAAAAGACAGAGCAAGAGCAGCAGAGAAAGAAAGAGAGAGAGAGAGAGAGAGAAAGAGGGGGTGGGGGGATGGAGATGAAGTAAAAACAAAACTTGGACGGGGGAGAGGGAGAGGTGGTGCTGAAAGGCGATGGTTAATATCCAATGTACAAACACACAGAAAAAACCTGGCGAGACGCATCAGCCTAGCTGTAATCTCCCCAATCCTGGAGAGACACCCTGCGCATCAGCTATATATAGCAGATCAGCTCACACACTGCTTGTGTGTGTGTTGCTTTTTTACCCTGCCGACTGAGGTGGTGGGAAAAGGGACATCTGCTGAATATGGACATTTTAATTTCACACACACACACACACACGCACGCACACACACACACACACACACACACACACATTTTTATCCCTTGTGAGGATGCAGTCTCAAACATAGGATACTGTGTAAAAGGCACCTGTGCCCAACTGAATTCATTTGACATAATTAGAAAAGGCCTGCTTATATAAAGACCGTTGATGGTGTATCTGAGTGAAAATGAAACAATGTGATTCAGAGAATTGTCTGCAGACAGCCAATAATACTGTCAAGACACAGATCTGTGAAAGAATTTTTCAAGAAAATATAGCATTGAAATTGCCCAAATGTACAAATAACTCCATCATTCTCAAATAGAAAAGTGGGCAGTGGTGGCCTAGTAGTTAGGGACTAGATCGGACGGTTGTAGGTTTGCATCCCAGACCAGTAGGTCGCCAAGACATACCCTTAGGCAAGGTACCATCCTCAGTACTGGTCCCCAGGGCACTTGATATAGCTGGGTTATAGTATGGGTTAAATGTAGAGGATGCATTTCCTTGTGGTTCTCTGAGTGCTGTGCTTTGTGTGCTCATAACTGTCACTTTCACTTTACTTTAGCTAACCAACAGTCTTCCTAGATCCGGCCACATCCTCATTAATCAGGAACAATATACATATAGGCAAGAATGAACCCAATGATCACTATGAATAAAATCCAGAGTTCCCTTTTGAAGATGGAAGAAAGTTACAAACCAATCAGTAGAGCCCTCCTGCAATTAGGCTTTTATGGTAGACTGGTCAGACGCAGGCCATTCATCATTAAAAGGAACATGACAGCCTGTTGGGTGTTTGCCAAAGAACTCTTAGACCATGAGAAGTGAAATCCTCTGATGAAACAAAGCCTGGACTATGTGGCCACATTTCCAGCAGTATGTTTGGAGGAAATATTGAGTGATCCTGAGTGAAAACATTTTCCAGATTGCTCAGGATCTCAGGCTGGGGTGAAGGTTTATGTTTCAACAAGACAGCTTACAGAACACGACCAAGATAACACAGGAGTGGCTCAGAGTCAGAACCTGAACCCAATAGAGCATCACTGGAGAGATCTGATAATGGCCATGTACTGATCCTCCCAATCCAGCCTCGTTGAGCTTGATTTTGCCAAGAAGTATGGAAGAAACTTCCGACAGAATAGTGTGCCAAGTTTATAGAATCATTCCCATGAATACTCGAGGCTGTGATTGCTGCCAAAGGTACTGTAACCAGGTAGAGTCTGGATGCGTATGTGAATGGGAATGTTTTACATGCTTATTACCAGGCAATTATGTTTGGTGTTTAAAGGGCTCAACTGGAATAGAGGATTTAATTTTTTTATATTTAATACATGTACAAATAAGGCCAACATGTATTTTCTGCTTTGTCATTGTGAAATGTTCTGTGTAAAAAAAGCAAACAAGTGTCAAGTGGTCTAAAAATATTATGTAGGAATTGTATTGTTAGCACCGCAAATATGTATAATGATTTCCAGATATTAAATTAATTCAAAACAAAGACAAACGCTTGAGCTTGCATTCAAATTATTACTGATCACATCCTCTTAATACGTGATTTACATTGACAAACACATGTTGCCACTGCCATTAAAATGTGAAATAAACAGCAAATAAACAAGCACTTCTCAGCACTGCCCTCTATCATTATTATTAACATCAATTAAACAAACACTATTGTTTACTGGCTTCAAAAAACTATTTTGTACTCAAGAAAGTTCAAGAACTCAAGAAAATTAGACTGATATGAAAATGTTAGTAACTGCAAGGGATATGAAAATATGTAGTTAACTGCAAATAAATAAACACCAATAAACACTACTCACCATTGTTCTCTATCCGTCATGTAGAACCAGTCAGAGATTTGAGTTTTTCTTCTGTTACTCAGCCCCATGATTTGGAAATTTGCCTCATGCTTGTGAAAAGCATTAAAATGATAAAACCATATAAATTAACGATTGTAATCAGGTCAAATATTTGCAATCAAGAAATTATGTTTGGGGTCTTATGATGTTTGGGGTCGAACGCAAATTTCAGTGTAAATTTCAACATCCTTTTCTTCATCATTTTTTTCTTCTTTAAGGCACATTTAATGACTGACAAAATCACTAGACCACAGTCTATTTTCTGAATGTAAAACTGCAGGTTAGATGCCACAACCTGCACCCAGTTTGTGACAGAGAGAGCTGAAATGGATTTCATGAGGCAGGAGCAATCCTAACCTGACAGGATTTATACTACCTCTTACTTTCCACACACACACACACACACACACACACACACACACACACACACACACACACACACACACACACACGGCCTAAATGGTCTGACCTTGATAAGGCCACACAATTCATCTTTTGTTGTTTGTGTGTGACTGATGGATATCTCACTTTCTCTTTCAGACTCTCTATGTTTCATATGCTTATTTTCTGTCACTCACCCCACCCCATAGTGCCTCACCCCATGTGCATAAAGGCATGGGTTACAGAGTCAAAGGAATATTTCTCTCTCTCTCTCTTACTCACATATGTTCACATAAAATGTGTACATGATTCAAATCATGAAAACTTTCAACAGAATTAAATACATGCAATGTGTGTGTGTGTTTTACCTGTATTTGTCCCCTTTACAGTGGAAGCACCCACACACATATTTTAACCTAAAAACATTATGCTTCACTCTTTCAGCAACATGATCCTAAAAATTTTGTAATCCTAGATGACTACATCAACTGCCAGCAACACTCAACAGCCTACTCACTGTCACAAGTCTAATGGCATGGAATCTGCTCTCACAGTCATAACCAGTCTGGATGAACATCTGCAACAAACTTCTGTCCTCTGCAGTCAAAAGCCTTAAATTCTTTACCATGGTCTTGAGCCTTCACATGAAAGCACAGAAAAAATGAATGCTAAATTTTCCAATATATTATTTTCATTCTCATAATATAAACACAAAATCACTGAGATACCGGGCATATTCCTGGCATGAACACTTAACAGCTGAATGGTAGATAGGACATTTCCGTAAAGTCCTACCCGGTTTTGCAGTCTGTCTACAAGAACAATGTCCAAGAGCACCAGAACCAAGACCAATTAGTCATGAAAAATAGAGAGACATGGTCATTAATTCATTCTGTGCCATGCTAGTAATATGAAACAAAATCACAGAGCTAAAAATTCTTTAATGCTTGTTGTAGATGTTTTTGGCCACAAATACTGGCATGCTGAGCTACATATTTCTGCACAGGCAGGTAAACATTTTTCAAATGCTAAACTCAACCCTGCAAATAGTTTGCGAGCCATTGTTTAAAAACAGCTGTAATATACAGTTTATTGCCCAGGTGATGATCAGATTAACTAAATTATTTCATTGTATGGTGTTGAGTTAAAGCTCAGTAACACTGAGATATCAGATCTGTCCATCAAAACAAACTCAGAAAGAAATATGCAGACACACAAGGACCAAACACACTCCTTCATGCCCACCTTTAGGCTTGAATTATATACCTGATTATAAACTATGCTTGATCAGATTTTTTTATTTTTCTTGTGAGATCCAAATTTTAGGAGCCTCTTGCACACACCTCACCTTTCCTACATCACATATTATAACCTACACAGGCTCTGGTTGCCTTCGTGCGTGTGTGTGTGGAGGGGGTGTCACTAAAACTGTGTGCTTTGGGACGTCCCAGCTCTCCTCCATAATTCAGATGCTCTTACCCTTTTTCTTTGTTCCTCTACATTCCCTCTCATCTCGTCTAGACTTCCACATGTTGGTTGATCTGAGATAATGCATCTGAAGTAGAAGCCCTTGCAGAGGCTGATTGTATCTTACCTTCTATCTCCTCCTTGCCAGCATCAGCTGTCTTGAGCTGTTCTCCAATATTTTTAGTCTATTTTAAAATTCTACCATCTACTATAAATTTCCCACAGTCAATGGTTAAGTCAAAAGTCATAATCCCAGATTTTGCCTTGACTTTATCTGGCAAAAAGCAGAATTGCCATGACCTATGGTGAGAAAAACAAGGCAGCCTTTGTGATGAGTAAACAACCATGTGAACAAAATGAATTCCTTTTATGGATATTACTTTGTGAATACAAACTTAACATCAAAAACATGCTTCTGACAATAAACAGTGTAATCAAAATATCACAACATAAAGGCAATGAATCATTAAAGCCTTCTATCCACTTTGAACTTCAATTAAGAGCTGACAATTCAGGCGTTCATTATTTTAGCTAATTCATGTATTAATTAAGGTTCTTAGGCAAGCTGAATTTAATTTCAAAACTGTAACATTGAGGCTCCACATGCAGATATTATGGAGAAACAAACTGATAAGAGACTAAAAAAATCAACAGATAAGATTACATTTTGATAAATGGCAACCTGTTGTAACCCTGCTATTAACAGCCTCTCAAAAACGAACCTCTTCTGGCATATGGTGACTTTGTCACCACACTGGGGCAGCGGTGGCCTAGCGGTTAGGGCGTTAGCCGCATGATCGGAGGATCGGGGGTTCAAACCCCTTCCCAATAGGTTGCCCTGAGGTACCCTTGAGCAAGGTACCATCCCTGTCACTGCTCCCCGGGCGCTTTCAATAGCTGCCCACTGCTGCACGGGTTTGAGTGTGCATGGGTAAAATGCAGAGGTCCAATTTCGTTGTGGTTCATGTGTGCTGTGACAAGGGTAGTCACTTTCACTTTCACACTGGGATAGACTCCTTGCCACACTATGCAATATATATACAAACAACAAACTTGTCTGAAGGACCACACACACCACACAATTCAGCTTTCCCTGTTTCAAACTACCTCATTCCACTGTGTAAACACCAGACTGTGGATATGCATGGATTTGATTAAGACCCTTTCAAGGCCTCTTTTGCAGAAACCTCACTTTTCACTGACATCTAGTGGACAAACTAGCAACTACCCAAAACTTCTAAAGTTGCTGCCAGATCAGAAATAAATATGGGTATGCATTAGTGTGCAGTTTGTGGGCAGAGAGCATAAGGCCTGTCTAAATGTCATTTGCATATGGGTGATCATCTTTTGTAGAGGAGTATTAATTCCTTGCAAGTCTAGTTTAGCAAAAGTGTGTGAGTGTGTGTGTGTGTGTGTGTATCTGTGATTATGAACATCTCAGTAGGAGAGCAGAGCAAGTCAAGTGCAAATACAAGTCAAGAGTTTTACGAATGCTCTCAGCAGGGAAGGAGAGAGACGGCAAAAAAGAAAAAAAAAAGATTGTGGCAGCCCACTCTCCTCCCTCCGAGTGAAGGGGAACACAATGAGGATGTAGGAATCTAGCTGAGGCATACAGTATGAACACACACAATGAGTCATGGTGGGTGGGGGTGTAGGGGATTGTTCTGAGCCATGTCTGGCAGCTCTCCAGGCTGCATGGACTCTGCTTCCAATGGGCCTCCTGCTGAGAAGCTTCACCTTCAGCCTGGATGGAAAACACTCTAAATTTCTCTCTCTCTCTCTCGCTCTCTCTGGTCTAAAGCCTCTGACCAATAACCTCAACTGTTTCTTCCCATGAAAGATTCTGCTGTCTTACACAGATGTTTAATTGGGTTATAATCGTATCGTATAATCGTATAAATTTTGTATACTCATCAAACAAACTAGTAACCCCTTTAGCCCTGTTGATGGGGGCATTGTCTTCCTGGAAGAGAGCACTCTCAACCCAGAAAAGAAATGATTCATCACAGGACAAAGGTGATCAATCAGATTTACTGACTGATATGCAGTGACCCTTCCCTACAGTGGGACAAGTGGACCCAAACCATGTCAAAGAAATGTGGCATAACAGAGACACTAGACCTAATCGCGAAATGGGGTCAAGCGTTTAGATTAAAAGAGGTCGAGTAAACCACAGTTTGTTCTCACCAAATTGTGGAGATGGTGAGGCATGACTCATCTGAGCAACTCACTTTTTCCACATCCCTGTAGCACAGTGCCATTGCTGACATGATTTCTCTTTGTATTGAGGGATTTTTGCATTCAGCTCTACTATAATGCCCCTCTTTATGTAGTGGATGGACTGTTCTTGCTGACGGTCTGATCTTGTTTTTCACTGATGTTCTTAGTCACCTGAAGAACAGCTGCTCTTCTGTTTTTCTTAACATATCAAACTAAGCTCAAGCCTCATGCTCACTGTATCCTGTTCTGTTTATTCTTGTCTTTCATACAGATCTGAATGCAGAAGTCACTTTAGTCACAGGTTCTAACGAAACACTGGACAGCTGAGCAACCTTTATGAATTAAGTTCCTCTAAACCCATAGAGGTCCTCTAAAGAACCTTTATTCAAAGTGACTAAAAACAAGGTCAATCCGATCTGTCAAGTTTTTTGGTACATGGTAGGAAATTAAAAACTTATTTTTATTAGACAGTACACAAGTCTGGAGACAAAAGCACTCATTTTATTTCTCCAGTCATTTATTCAGATTTTTTTCCAAGATGGAGAAACTTTTGTTTACAGGTCCTTTAAATCACGTTTTTAATAAAAACATGTATGAAGAATGAAAAAAACGAGGCCAATATTAAGTAATAAACCATTTCTGTCACTAGGCTTTGCCATCTTTGTCAAGAATGTAGGAAAGGACTGAACCAATACCTTTTCATCTCAGGTTAAAATGTTCTTTTGGTGCAGGAGGGAGCCTGTGACTACTCCCCTCTGTTGTTTTCATTTGAATCCAAGAAACAAAACAAACTGTGTCCTTCCTGACAGGGGTGGACTGTTCCACATTAATGGTGAAAAGGCAGCTCTAACCTCAGCTTGGGTAGTGAACTAGGCGGATGGGATGTGAGTTGGGGAATGCACAGGAACAAAAGTAAGGCCTACATATTTTCCAGGCCACTGTAGGGAAAAAATAATGCATCTGAAACATTAATACATTAATAGACCTCATCAGGAAGGACAGAATGTGTGAATGTGTGAGAGACAGAGAGCAGCAGATGTGCAGGATGGGTGGATTTAAGCTCTGCCATTGTGGCATTGGGAAACTTACATCCTTGTTTACTTTACTCATATATCCATGAGCAAATATGCTGAAAAAAATGGAAGGTACCTAAGAATTTTAGCGTTACAAGTCCAGCACTACATAAGCCATTGTGTTCATAAGAGAACAGTTAATATCTTTTGGATGACCTCATATGTTTCCCATTAGAGCTGGGGCTGGCTGTGGAAAACCATATGAGCAGTAAAATAGCATGAGGTTGATCACAGGCACTTTAAAGTTTTTTTTTAAATGAGGCTCTTGGTTTTGAGTTCATTTGAGCAGTGTTTCTGCCTAAGCACTGAATGTCTCTCGTTTCTGTTGCTTTCGTTCCCTTGCGCTCCCATTTCTCCAGCCAAATGTTGCTCATTTCTGTGTCTGTATTTAATCAACCCCCAGCCTTCTTTATCTTTCCCTCCCTTCTTTCACTCTGGCTCTCTCACTCACTCTGCCCTTACAAGGAAAGGCAGGCAGGGTTGATGTCATAGAATGAAGAATGTTTAAAGAATCCTGAGAGGGGAAGAGAGGGAGAAAAGAGAGACAGCAGAGGGGAAGGAGGAGAATGTGTGGAAAAGGGTGAGTGTGTGTGTGTGTGTGTGAAAGAGAGAGACACAGAGAGAGAGAGAGAGAGAGAGAGAGAGAGAGAGATTGGCATGTGATAGATGTGTCCTGGGTGAAAGTCAAACGAGAAAGAACTTGTTTGGAGCGATGGTGTCATTCCTTTTGGAGACAAATAAGGGGAGGGTCTTACAACAACCCAGGAACTGTAAGTGAGAAAGAAAGAGAGGCAGAGAGACGGAGAGTGTGACCATTAAAAAGAACTTTTTAACACTGAAGCAGGAAGATACCAACACCTATCAAAAAAAGTCTGCGATAACAACAAGGTAGGTAGGACCCTTATTTCACTTTTTCATCAGAGAACCTGAGGTGTTTTTTGGTAGTATATACCTGATGTCTGACGTCATTGGGGCCAGCTCAAAGCTCCAACACAATCTGGAGGAAATCAGCATTAGTAGCATACCAACCTGGTGGAGGGGAAAACTGAGACAAAGACTGAGAAGATGAGAAAAGCCTGTTGCATTAATTGATATTACCATTATCATTATCATCATTATTATAATTATTACTGCTATCATTTCTTTTTGTTCTCACTTGTGAAGTCACATTTACCTCTAGTTTTGCCTGAACAAAATTCATGATTAACAGTCATATTATAATAGGAAAAAGACACACACACACACACACACACACACACACACACACACACACACACACAGAGACACAGACACAGACACAGGTAACATTAAAGCAGAGTTTCTCATCCTTCACGCCACTTTAAAGGCTTAATGGCCTTTTTCTGTCAGGGAGTGACAGAAAACCTATCTGGAATGATCCAGAAAACATCATGTAAACATAACGTCGGTGAATGTTTGCGGGAAAAGGCGAAAAGCTTACATTTGTCAGAAATTCATGCACTCGGCGCTGTGGAGAAGAAGGCGGAAGCTGGAACCGGAAGTGAGGGTACATTGCTGGGAAAAGTTCCCTCAGCAACATTTGCAGGTGGAGAGAAGCGAGAAGTCGCCATGAAGAGACAGAATTACTGAACTCTCAAACTGAGCACCGGACTGTGCCACTCGGTCACTCGGGGAAAGACTTCACCTGCGCAGACTCCAAAGCGGAGGAAGTGAATCTGAATCTGGAGCTTCTTGTGGCGCTTTAGCTCGACGGGCGCCCTGCCTGACACACAGACTGAGAGGAAGAGACTAACACCGGGTTTTAACTGCTCCAAAACGAGTAAGAACATTGGTTGATGTGTTTGTGACACTTTGCCACACTGTGTGGGGGACTAGCCGGCGTTATGTGGACCGTTCCTCTCCTCAGCTCCTGTGTCTGCTAGCTGTGTGTGTAAATTCGCTTTAAATGTCTCGTTACTGCATCCTTGGACTAAATGTTGATCTGACTAGAAAAAAAAACACATTGCAGCTTTGTTTCCAAAGTCTGATTGTCATGCGAATCATTTGGACCCCTCCTCCAGGTATTAGGCTGTAAACACAAGAGCACACCTTTCATAGCCGAAGCTCAAAAACGAGTCTGTTAAAGATCTGTTGACCTTTTGGGTGTTTGCTGTCCTGTCGTTGTGTTGATTTGCAGATAGCTGGAGTGTTAGTCTGGATATCCATATAAGGTCAGCTCTTTTACTCTTCACTCCCCTGGCTTTTGTCTGCGAGCAGCGTGTTGGTCATCTAGTAGGAGTTTCCCTAAAGTCAGATCAGACCTCAGCCTATATGTATAGTATTGAAACTGACAAGCCTTTTGGGGTTTCTCTTGAATATCTGTTGTAGGGAGGGTTCATTTTCATCCGAGTCGTGGTTTACTTTAGAAATTCCCATTTTAAAGGGAATCTAACAAAATCTCCTTTTGGGTTGAGGATGTATAGTTGTAATCGACACAGCATGGTGGAGGAAAATGCCGTGCTTTGTCCCAATCAGTAAAGAAATTCTTTGCCTTGTAATGGACTTGATGTTCGTTCTCTTACTGCTTAAATCTGCACAGACAAATATTCTTATTTCATGGCTTTTTAACACCAAAGGACACGGGCCCAGCGAATGATCAGCTCACATACCTTACTGGGGTGTGTTGGTGGGGGCAAAAGTTTAAAAAAAAAAAAAAAAAACTGTCCCCAATTCCACACCATCGTATCTATAGAGAACTTCCTTGTTCCTTTAAGGAGCGGGACACAGCTTGGGAGCCAGGTTAGTCACTCTGAACTGGCGTAATCTCACTGGTGTAAGGCTCATGGTAGCATCATGATCATGACTAACAATCTTTTAATGTAAAGGAAGTGTTTTTAATTGCAGTACAGACACACAGACATGGTATTGAGAAATGGGAAATGAGTGATGGAAAAACCTGTGTGCAGATGTGCACGTATTCTTGGTACTGTCTGTTTCACGCAGTGTACTTACCTGTGTTTGTTAGCTTCTGCTCTGCAAGGCCACCTATGCACAGTGTCGCCCCCCAGTTTGTGATACAGCTTTATAAAGAAAAGAAATAGGCAGGTTTTGTAGCCATTGTTGATCTATCCTGGCAGCCATGAGTAGGGTTTTGTGGAATGCTGCCATCAGAAATACCATTAAAGAGCAGCTGTTATTCCAGATATTCTCATGTTACATGAGCACGAACTCCACTCTCTACTGTCTGTGCGGCTGTCTGCATCACCCAACCACCAAACTAAGGGCTGTCAGCATTTCCTGATTGTGCCTTTAGCTGTAAATTCCTGTTTGAATGTTCTGCTGTGTCTTGAGTCTCAGTCTCTTGAGTTGTACTGGATAACCTGTGAGCTAACTAGATTGCCTGCATTTTAAATGTCAAGCTTAAAATACATTTTAACTGCTGTTGTTCAGATTGATATGGCTGTGCCTTCCACTTTGAAATGCTTTTTATTTTATTTTTTTTGGTTGGTAGCATTCTCTGAACACTGATTTATAACCTTCCTTCAGAGGGGGCAAGATTACTGACTGAGTTGTAGCCATAGATGGCATTTTTAATTCCTGCTGTCTTTGTCATATTCACTCTGCATTTTATATGTTGGATGTAAATAGCTTTAGGCCTAGCTTAACTTTGTACTTATTGGTCAGAAGGTATAAAACACCCTTTTGGTCTTTCGGAGGAAACAAGGGAGTCTCTGAAATTCAGATACTTCTTACGCAGGTTCTGGGTGGAAGCCACACCCTTTGCCCTTGGTTGAATTAACAAACAAACTTTGTACTTCAAGCTAATCAGCCTTTTTTTAACCATCATAATCTAATCCATATTTTTAGATGTGTTTGCAGTGGGTGGAAAAGGGCTATCTGTAATGGGGGACCTTCAGAAATAGTCTCAACACAACCAGTCATAACACACATAAGGCACCATAGCTCTTGCAGTCTCTGCTGTGTAGCGGTTTGTGCCATGCTTTAGTGCTTTTAGCTGCAGCTGGTCTCAGATTAAGAACTAGAAGCATATTTAACAAACAACATAGCTAAGGGTAAGTAATACTTTAATGGAAGAAATGACTCCTCACAAAGTGCTCTCACAGCTGTTCTGGAGGTGTGATGAAACAGACGTATGTGGGACTGGGCAAGGAAAGGTTTTGTAATCTTTACATTGCAGCTGTTTCTCCTTCAACTGTATGTACACACACACACACACGCGTGCGCGCGCACACACACACACACACACACACAAAACACCTCAACCTTCCTTTAGCTCACCCCCGAACATTCATGACAATCATTGCATGAGGACATGTGGCATGAAATGAAACGAGTAATGAAACGTGCATTGAACTTCTGCCATCTTTTTGCAGGCCCATCCAGTGTTTTGGCAGTGACCAGGACTGAGATTAATTGCTGGGAACCTCCCATAATAAGCATTTTGGTTATTTTATCTAAATTGATGACACATGTTGGGCTCCATTTGAACTCAAACTAAGAAAAATGTAGCAATGACTTTCACAGTATATGCAGAGATGACGTATGCCAAAGCTCTTTGCAGTAAACTGCCCAGTATTGGTCATGAAGCAACAGGCAGAGTGCACTTCTTCACATTTTCACTGAACTGTGTTTAGTTAAAGGGAACTGTGTAAGAACTGTGGTAATCCTTGTTGTTCTGCTGTGATGAAAGCAACTCCAAGTAAACCAGTATTTATCTGATACTGGCTTGGCATGGACTATAAAAGAATGAATGGAACATACATATAATTATAAGCTTATGAATCATGATGGAGAAGCTGTTTTGGTCTGGGCCCCTTTCATTAAAGTTTTCAGAATAACTTCTAGACTGCCATAGGATGCTTCTGCCCTCAAAGTGTTAGTTGGGGGTTTTATGAAAGAGTAATATCTTTTGTGTGACATGTTAAATGGCACATCTGTAAACATGTTATATGGCACATATACATACATTATTTATATATATATATACACACACACACAGTACTGTGCAAAAGTTTTAGGCAGGTATGGGGGAAAAATGCTGTAAACAAAGAATGATTAACACTTCCATTTTTGAAATCATTTATTTTCATCAATCAACAAAATGCAGTGAATGAACAAAAGAGAAATCTAAATCAAATCAATATTTTGTTTGCCTTCAAAACAGCATAAATTCTTCTAGGTACACTTGCACATAGTTTTTGAAGGAACTCGGCGGGTAGGTTGTTCCAGACATCTTGGAGAACTAACCACAGATCTTCTGTGGATGTAGGCTTCCTCACATCCTTCTGTCTCTTCATGTAATCCAGACACACTGGATGATGTTGAGATCAGGGCTCTGTGGGGGCCAGAAGAATTGATGCTGGTTTGAAGGCAAAAGGCAGTAACACCAAATATTGATTTGATTTAGATTTTTCTTTTGTTCGCTCACTTTGCATTTTGTAAAATAAACAATCATTTTATATTTCTGAAAGCATTCTTTGTTTAGAGCATTTTTTCCACACCTGCCTAAAACTTTTGCACAGTACTGTGTGTGTGTGTGTGTGTGTGTGTGTGTGTGTGTGTGTATATATAAATGCATGTTATATTAAACTAAATAGTACACACATTATACATGCGTGCCTGTGAATCTTCCTTAGAAGTCCACTATTCAGTCTAAAACTGCACTTCCTTCTGGCTGGCCTATGTGAATATTTCATCAAAGCATTTATCCTTGCATTATTGAACATCTCCTCCAAACTAAAGGAAAAGAGTTGTTCTGTGTGAGCTTGTTTGTCACAGTACACTGATTCTGTGGTTATCAGCTGGCAAAAAGTAAAGCTACTTCTGGGAGCTTACTCCCTTCAGTAAGAGTAGCTTTACACTTCTATGCGGTTTGTTCAGATGTCCCGTTGAGGTCAAGACTGAAAGACGTAAGGCATGAAGATTATTCCACAGATCAATGTTTTTGAAAAGCTTTAGTAATATCTGCCTTTAGACGTCACCTTTAGTCAATTGCTGACTCATAGACTATATTAAGCTGAGGTCAGACAGCAGAATTGTCATTGTTATTCTGATAACGTCAGTGTTTTAGAAATACTTTTGGAAACTGTTGCTGTCTTACTCATGCTGTAGCATGAAATATGCTTAAAGCCTTGGTGGTGTCAGGGATTCAGTTGCCAAATGTGCTTATATGTGTATTTTTGCTAGACAGTGCATATGGGTCACTCTTTTTTTAAGTCATAAACTTTGGTACTGCCCACACTTGACTATCACGGAATTAAAACCAACTTTGTTTGTCCTTGGACTATTATTAAAAAAATGTCCACTGATTTCTGGCCTAGTTCATATATTTTAAGATTTAGACTGATTTCAAATATGAGGTTTTTCCTTTAAAAAAGCTTCATTGCCAATTTTCAGATGCCTGTAATACCATGTTTGCAACCTTATTCCAAACATGGATTTATTTAGCTTCTAGCATGTACCTGACATAAAATTAAAAAATCATCAGTATCCTAAAAGTGTGTCCTTTGTTATTATGGTCACCAAATGTCTTTGCCATGTATTCTTAACCCCACACTAAAACTCCAAAATTTATTTACATATTTGATTGAGCTTAAAATTGTCAAGTATTTAGCACCTGGAAGCTTTTATTTATCTTTTCTCATGACAGTAACCCATGACAGTGATCACTCAGTAACTTTTTCTGAGTTAGATAATAAGCTATTTATACTGCTTATGTGCTAGATACTGCATTTTTACCTGAGAAAAACACATGTATCTGACACAAAAGAATATTTTTATTGCAGGGCTTACTCTGCAGGATTACATTGGCCCAGGGGTATACAAAATGCTGCAAAGTGGTTCAGTTCTGAACCATCCATCTATTTGTTGAAAAGTCAGAATGACCCATATGCATTTTTAGCTGTTTCTCTTTAGAGATCTGCTTCAACCATGTGCTTAACCATCCATCCATTTAAAACAATCTTTAACAGGCACTGGTGTAAAAATGCCCTGTTATGTATTTGACAAGATGTCTAATATTTGGAATTGATTCTTTAGAGATAAAGTGTATAAATACCAGAAATAAGCAGCTTCACGTTTACGGCACTTAGCTGTCACTCTTATCCAGAGCGACTTACATTTCATAACTACAGGAACAGTCCCCTTGGGCAATGGTAATGCTAGAGGTGGGATTCGTGACCTCTTGGAAGTTGTGATGGACCACCAGCACAACTTCACATGACTGAGAACAGATAGAAAACATCTCAATGTTTAATTATGCTGTCCTTTCATTTAGTTAAAACGGTGCACCATTGATATTGATCCTTGGTTTTAAAGGCAAGCATCCTATCATTAGACCCCCACCATCCTACTAAGATATAAGATTAAATAAATGAATAAAACATTGTAACTGAAATAGAGGTGGTTCAGTGATGCATTGATACATTAAAGGTAAATATTTGGGAATAACTTTGGATATGGTGTCTGTGCCAAGTCACCTCACATGCAAAAATTACATTTTTTTTCAACACAAAATATGGTGTCAGTGTTGTGTAACTCTGAGCTTAACATTAACTAACCTGCAGCATGCTCATACATGCCATTGCTATTTGTCTCTCTTCACTTCTGTAGTGCAGGTATAAACATATTCCGTTTTTATATTGTGATATTTTAAAAGAACTCTTGGTTGGATTGGATTGGTTTGTATTTGAAAAGACCCTGCTTGGTGAAGACAGGCCAAGCTCTCTAGTCATACCAGCATGATGGAGAAATAATTGCAAAGTTTCTAGAATCTGTAGAATTGTTTAAGAACATTGGAGGTGCATCTGTGTGCTTTCTCTTTGTATATAATTAGCTTTAGGTAATGGGTTTTTAAAAAAAAAGGCTAACTGTGATGTTTCACTAAATAATAAAGATCAGTTTAAAATTAGTTTGCAGCAATAAGTCATACAGTTCATGAAAATCGTTCCATAGAAATATCTGAGAGTGCTGCCCTTTAGTAACTCACAACAGTTGCTCTATCGGTCTGTTACAATTGTCAAATACTTTTTTTTTCCCACTTTTTGTTCATTCCTCTCAACTAGTAAATTATCAACCTAAAGTGGCCAAATTGGCTTATTTTCAGTCTCGCGTTCTAGTTCTTTTTACTAAATTCTGCTAATCAGAAATGATGTACTACACTGCTGTTTACATGCACACACATGCATACAATTACATGCACCTGTGCAATCAAGCAAAGTTTACACACTTCTCTTAGGAGTGACATTAAGCAAAACCCCTTCATGTGTCCATGCCAACATTAGCAACAGGTATTTGGCTTAGCAATAAGCAAAGCATTCAAACACTCCAAACTATTACTTGAACCAAGTTAAATGAGCTGTCTTAATGATCGTGTGCTTTGTTTTGTTTTTGTTTTATATATGAATACATATATATAATTATAATATATGCATGCACACACACACACATACCTCCTCACTCAGCTGATGATGAAAGACCTTGGATACTTCTTGGTTTGACACAGTAAGATTGTAAAATCTAATTGTTTTTATTTTTTAGAAACAGATCAAGATGGAAGACTCAAATGGCAGTAAGCCCTTTATGGTAACCTCCTCCCTGTCTCTGCAAGTCACCACCCCTTCCTTCTACAACCAACCCAAAAAATTTGCCTCAGTGGCTCCTCCACGACCCAAAGGACAGTCACAGCCCCCAAGCTTTACCTCATCAGCAAGCACAGCTGTTATTGGTCGTGTAGGAGAAATGCCCCCACCCCCTCCAGCCATTGATGGTGAGTTGGTTCATCGATGGCGCAAATGCATAGGCTGCAAATGTTGTAAATGTATGTTAGTATACTAAGTACATTATTTCACACGTTTATACCATGTCCCACCAAGAAATAGCTTATCTGTTTTTGTAACAGCAGAATGGCATGTTTTGTTAGTTTATTTTTTATTAATTTGTTATGGATTCACTAAGCCATAGTCATTTAAAATTTCATATCAGAGCTGGCCACAGCTATACATTTATAAAATAGGGTTCTGAGGTAATGGAGCACATGGGATATCACTTCTCTCCTCCCATTAGTATCTGTTATATGTGTTATATCCCATTATATGTTTGGTTCTGAGCTGGAGAGACCTGCTTGATTTTTAAAATATAAGTGTAGTTGACCTCACTGTCAATTGTCATTGTCACTGATGCAACATGTTTTAATTATTTTTTTATTTTTCCACTTGGTAGACAATATTGGACCAGGGCAGTGTCATGCTACTGTAATGAAAACAGACTTGGCAGGTCAATGTAATGTTGGCAAAGGATGAAACTTTTCTGTATCTTTTTGTCAACATACCAATCAGAATACAGATGCAGACATGTTCATCAGATAAGCTTAAGGTTATGACAGTTTTGAGGAAAGTGCGCTAGTTTGCTTATGCTCAGGATTGTTTATTTTGCTCTGCAAGCAGCATTGTTCTCATAGTCATCTCCTGGCCAATCTAGAGGATTAAAGGCTATGTCCATTTGTGGCACATTAGGGTTGAAACATCACTGACATCACTTTGAGACACAGCCTACCTGCTTTGAGATTCAACTAACTGCTTGATTTAAGCATTAATTTCAACAATGAACAATATCTTCAGCTGTTAATGTTTAATGTTAGACCAGCAGAAATTACTGTCCTGCTGTAGTCTTCTGCTGACATCACATACTTTAAATCAAGTATGTTACAGCTTCTTCAAATTGTGGGTTCTTCTCACAGTAATGGGTGCCTGTAGGGTGGAAACTCAAACCTCTGCAGTGAGGAGACACTTAGGTCGCTAGTTTTACCACTATTAAATGTTCTGTTAAAGAAGAATTGTAATCTGCTTACTGGTGCTTTTAAATATAAGTAATAAACAGCAGGATAAAAGAAACACAAAACTACATGTGAAAATATTTGGTATTTTGCATGTTTGTTATAGTTAGTTTTTGTTGGCATGACATTAATCCAGTTCACTTCCCCTTACCAGACTTTCCACCCCCTCCTCCTCCACTGGATGAACTGCCAGCCCCACCCCCAGAATGCCAGATTACACCCCCTGCATATGAGGCCCCTCCTCCTGCATTCCCTGCCCCTCCTCCAATTGCAGACGATTTGCCCCTCCCAGCACCTCCTGAAGACATCAGATTTGTGCCCTCAAATACCTGTCCTGCTCCACCTCCTCCCCCTCCACCTCCCCCTCCACCTCCCCCTCCTGCACCTCCAATACCTGAAATGGGCACAGGTAGCAACTTTCAGGTAAGACACTGATACTCATATTGATCTTACATTTGTTGGTTGATTGATTGATTGATTTTAATATTTAAAGGTGCCGTTGGTGAAATCAGTTTCCTTCAGGAATTGGCATCAGCAACATCAATGTAATTTGCAAATAGAATCCCTATTGCTATGTCTCAGCCAAGTTGTTTTTACAGGTATTTAAAGAACATTATTGACTTGGCTGTCCATTAGTTATGGGCATAAAATTGCACTTTTATCGATGAAGGAGGTTCACTAAAGAAGCTGAGGGGAGTGAAAAAGCGAGCAAATATTTTGCCTGTGCTGCTAGTAGTTAAGCCATTAATTATTCTTTGTAAGTTTAAGTGCAGATTGTAAATTTAATGAAGGCTAAATGTGAATCAAATAAAAATTTCATAATTGCAGTAAGAACCCTTTTTTTTTTTTTTATTAATAAGCCTTATACTTTAGGGGACCAGAATTTTGGGCTCAGTAGCCAAAATATTAGGTGTTTTAGAATGAATAGATTGATACATTGTAACAAGAGCAAAAAACTGGACCAGTCTAGTTCAGCCTTTGGAACACTACAATAGAGTTTGACTAATATGAGCATTCATGAATAAACATCCCTTTACAGCTGTTGAACTGAACAAGTACACTACATAGGATGTGTGCATAGATGTGGCAGAGACTGATTATAGATGGAAGGCTACAGCAACATAACCTCAGACCAAAAAGATTATCATTATTAAGAACAGAAAAGAGGTGTTCCAGTTTAAGAGGAGGTTTAGAAAGCCCATGGAGTTCTGGAATGAAATCATATGAGCATAAGTGAGATGGAAGGATGATACTTCAGTTTAAAAATGCTCATGACATGAATAGCAAACAGAATTCCAAACAGAATAAAATGATCTTAACTATTAATATCTAGGGACATAAAATTAACTGGAGAGATTCACATTGCAGGCACTAAGTATACTATTGACACCAGGAATCTAAGGAGGTTCTCTTGGCGAGACTTGGAATGTTCTACACTCCACAAAACAGTCATCTGATCTGAGTCTTATTAAGCATGCATTTCAGACCTGTCTGGGCATGCAGGAAAGATACCCAGCATCTGGTGATGTTTATATTTTTGCAGACCTCAAGCAGTAATTGATAGTTGCAAATCTTTTGCAAGGTGTTTTTTGCCAGCTTTATTCCTGAATTCCAGTTTTACCAAATTAGTCATCTGCAGTTCCACCCACTGGCTACGGCTGATGCAGTATTCTGAGATAAAGGCATAAAGATTGGATGGAAATAAAGAAATTGTGGCTAATAATGTAATTCGGAGTTGTCCAACAGCTAAAAACATCCAGGCCAACCAGCAACAACTGATGATGGATTAGAAATGGAAAGAACTTGGTGTGGGGACTATACTTAAAAAATGATGGAATAAATTCAGTTAAGTTGTAAGTTTTCAGTATGTAAGTTTTCAATTAAGTTTTCAGTATGTATAATGAAGGTATGCCATATTAAGACAATCTGTATTATGGAGTCAGAATATCAAGTTGGCACTGTTTAAATTTCTGTATGTGGTTTGATGTAATACTGACCAAAAGTATGTGTTCCCTTCCTCATCATGGTTCACTTGAGAATTTAAAAGCCTTCACCACTTATCTTTTGTGAAACACACTACTGTGCAGGCAGCTTCCAACTCTGCTGAAATGCCCATATAAGCACTAACTCTATTTCTGGCAGTGGCATTGTGCGTGTAATGAGGCAGCATCAGTATGCTCCATTGGTGGACAGAATACTAATGAACTATTGTCTTGTAGATTACAATGAGAAGTATTACTGCTTGTTGTTCAATGCTCCATTCAAATGCAATAAATATTTTAAAAAATCTTAAAATTACAGTGGTAGAATATGTGTCTACAGATCAAGAGGTTGCAGGTTCGATTCCCAAATTCAGAACTACCACCATTGGGTTCCTGAGCAAAACCCTTAACCCCAAGTTGCTCCAGGGGGACTGTCCCTGTAATCAGTAATTGGAAGTCGCTTTGGAAAAGAGCATCTGCTAAATGTTATAGGTCTTTTCCATTTTACAATAGGTATTCCTCATAAGTCAGCTAGACCAGTAGTAAACTAATTGGTCTCCACACATTGTGAACTGCACTTGGTGAAACCTTGCTGTGTGGCAATGTTTTTCCCTATCTTCAGTATGGCAAAATGTACTCTTCTTATTCTGCTATATTGTTATTCATTTGTTTTCCCTCAATGCATTGTTTTCTTTGATTAATTTGGTAAAAATCTCTTTGATTGGGTGGTGGTTATATGCCTAGGAGCATTTTTCTGACCTAATGTTCCCCTTTTTCCTACTTAAACTCCCATTCCTTCTGGTGTTTGATTTTCTGTCTCACGCCCTCTCTTGTCCTTTTTCATTTTTACCCCCATATCCAGTCATTGGATACTCTCTCACAAATGAATTTTTTTTTTCTCTCAACCCTTTCCCTTGTGTAGAGGCCAATGGGCAAGCAGACTAGTTTTGATCAACAGCTGGACTCTCTAACTGACATGTTATCAGAAATGGAAACTAGAAGACCCTTTAACCCAAAGGTAACTAATTTTTTTATTTTTAATACTGGTATCATTACTGGCAACAAATCATTTTGCTGATTTGCAGCATGTTACAAAGTGAAAACTGTGGGTCCTGTGTCTGTTGATTTATATTTGTTTGTCCCTTTGTGTAGTTGCCCAGTCAAGTAACATCAGCACCAGTTGCAAAGCCACCACCCACTGCCCCCAAACCTGCCCTGTCCTTTCTACCACCACCAGAGCTGCAGGATCGGCCTCCACCGGCACCCTGGGCTGAAGAGCTTCGTGCCCGGACCACCCTCCGACAGACTGGTCCCAGTGCAACCTCTGCTCCAGCCTCAGGGACTCTACCACTAGCCAAAGGCCCTGCTGTTGCTCCAAAAACTACATTCTCTCCTAGCCAGCCCTCTAATTTCGGTGCCAAATCAGGAAATCTTGCAGCCTCTGCAGGTGCAAGAGGAATTAACAGTGTCACCTCTCACAGCTCTTTTCCTCCTCCCCCTGCAGCACCTCCTGCTCCTCAAGCAAGTGTTCCAAACCCTGCTCCTACTTTCAGTCAGTCACGAGCTGCTCCAGCTTTCAGCCAGGAGAAAGTGGCTCCAGCCCCTCCAGCTTCCCCACAGCCCAAGCCAACTTCCCCAGCCATCTCGTCATACAGCAAACCAATGGGCAGCCCATCTGCACCCAAGGTTTTTACTGTTATAATTTGGTTAATGTATTGTATCACTTTTGATAGATCAGGAAACATTCTGAACTGATGTATGTGTAAACAGTAAAACTAATTTTTACCCCTTTCTCTTTAGGCTCCACGGTCTACAGGCCCTGGTGCAGTTGCTCCCCCTGGTGGTGCTCCCCTTTCAATGAGAGAAGTTGAAGAGCTGGAGAAATTAACCAAGGACTTCATCAAAGATATGGACAAGAAAGGTCCAGTTATCACCTCTGCACCTACAGGTAATCCTGATGTCCAAAACAAATGCACACACAAACATATCCACATATTGGTTATGTCTTTACATTGATACTATAGTCAACAAGCCATATCAGTAAAAAAATCATGACAGATTTCTTAATATAGTCTGCGCATAAATTCCAGGAAACAAATGAATTACATGAATAGATACCCAGAATGATTCCCAATTACTTATCCACAAACTTGATTTCCGCTAATGAATGTGTTTTTCTTTCTGCCTTCTGCCTTTTGTCCATCATTGCAGAGGTGTGTGGTAATTGTGGGGAGGCTCTATCCAGGTCTCAGCCTGCAGTCAGGGCGATGGACAAGCTCTTTCATTCTCACTGTTTCTGCTGCGTGAGCTGCAGGCGCCCCCTGCAAGGCATGCAGTTCTATGACCGTGATGGAACGCCAGAGTGCGAAGATTGCTATGTGGTGAGTCAGCATACATACTCTGATTACATGTGCTAGTCTTAGCACTTGTTTCCTCACAGACTTTAAACGGCACTTTTTGAAGACATCTACTCTTTAAAAGTTAAAGAGAAAGTTTAGATAATGCTATCAAGAATGTAGCTTACAGAAACCCAGTCCATCATTAAATATCTTTCACATCATTTCCTCATCTCACATTGCTAAAAGGAGCCTAATGTTCTGCCACAAGCACTGGGTTACACTTTTTGTTGATTTGTGGTGTAAGTGGTGAAGGAATAAAAGATTTATAATCTGTCTTTTATTTGGGTGTACATTCAGAATTCTCTGGCAATTTGTTCTCGGTGTGGGGAACGGATCACAGATCGCGTGCTGAAAGCAGTGGGGCAATGTTTCCATGCCCACTGTTTCTGCTGCAGTGTCTGTAACTGCACACTGGAGGGCGCTCCATTCATCACTGATGACCAAAACAACCCCTACTGTGTTCCTGATTACCACCGGTGAGCTTTGGCCACACATTCAGAGTCCATATGGCACAATAAAACTGTAGGAACCTAAGAGTATAAGTTAAATTAATCTGTTATTATAAAAACGGATTACTTTCTGCCTTGCAGACGTTTTTCTCCTCTGTGTGTGAGGTGCAATGAGCCAATTGTTCCTGATCCTGGAAGTGAAGAAACAGTGAGAGTTGTTGCCTTGGAGAAGAACTTTCACCTTAAGTGCTATCGATGTGAGGTATGATGAGTCGAGTGTGCATGTTTGTGTGTATCCATAAATGGTAAGATATAATAAAAAATATAAATATTAAACCATTAGAGCATCTTTAGCTCAGTATTTGCTCTTCATTAAGGTTCTTATATCAGAATGAAAGTTCCTCTGCTGTTAACTGATTTATAGTTCCCATATTCATGACAGAGTTGAAAAGATTTTTTTTAATAGTAGAAATATTCAATATCGACAGCTCCGAACAGCCATCAGGTATATATCATCTATCTATCTGTATATATCTGGTATATATCTGTTTTCTTTCAATCTAATTTTTGTGATGTCCCCATATTAAAGTGAAAGAAATTTGCCTTTGAACAGTATAGAAATTAGTTTTTGCTGTATGTTTTTGACTTATTAGAGAAAGTTGTTTTCACTTATGTTTCTTCTTCTTCTGTCCCAGGATTGTACCCGTCCTCTCTCTATAGAGGCAGATGCTGATGGTTGCTACCCATTGGATGGTAGAATTTTGTGCATGAAGTGCCACACAAAGCGTGCCAAGCAGGCCATGCACTGATTGGAGGAGACCCTTATCACTCGTGCTGAAACCAGATCTTAGATACAGCATTGACTGTGCTTTGATTATATGGTTGCCACAGTGTTTATTTCATGCGTGCTTTGTAATTCTTTCCTTGCCCTCTCCAATAGCTCAGTTTTTCTCTGTCCATCTGCTTGCTCAGCCGTGTTGCTTGTTTTATGCATGGCCCTTAGAATCAATCCCTTTTGCCTTTCGCAGGCCCTGCACAAAGGTGTACATAGCTGGTTGACTGCAAAATTACAAACACAGCTCAGCATGTGGTTGAATTTTATAATACTACACTGATTTCACCTATTGTATAACTGATCGTGAGAGTGGGGTGAGAGGTGAGAATTTGCTATTGAAATTGGACCTGTCTATGACTGACTCATTTTGTTGGATCAGTGCAGAAGTAATGTACTGTACTGAAGTCCCAGCACAACTGTCTGCCTTCATTAAAGCCTTTGAGTCCCAGTGTGCCTCACACACAAAACAACAACTCTCAAAATCCCCTGGCCTTCTGAACCAAAAAAAAAAAAAAAAAAAACTTTAAAGAGACAGAAAAGAGTTAGTTTTGCCTTTTAATACTAGCATTACAAAAGTAGTTAATCACTCCAACAATGTGATGTATAAGTATAGTATTTCAGTCATTTGACAAATGCTTTTGGTAGTTGTTTAACAAATAAAAGTTGCACTTGCACAGATGCATGCAGCAACTTTTAGGGGTGATATATTTCTAGGGCTTAAAAAAAAATCTAATGATGTGGGGGGGGGGGGCTTTTTGTGTTTGTTTTGCATGTGTTGTTTATTGAACAAATATTGATTGAAGCACATAAAGTGATAAAAAAAAAAAGGTGTTATTCCTGAGATGATTCAAAATGTTGCTATGCTTTGCATTGAGAACCTAGAATTGAATTGGACAGTTTCACATTGTACAATCATGAATCAAACAAGAATCATGGCAGTATTCTCAACATTTGAATCTTCATGATGTCAGAATGTCCCCCAACAAAAAGCTTATGACCATGGCTCAGTTATATTTTTATTTTTTAACTGTTACAGATTGCTACAGTTGGGTGGTCCTAAGAGGCCTGTTTAGAAACGATTTAGTCACAGCTTTTAAAAACACTATTAAAGTAATGGTTATGGGTGAAATGTTTTGCACAAAGGCCTTAAAGGACTCTTTAGTATTAGTATTAAAGTCTTGTTCATGCTACTTGAACACTTGATACTACCTTTAAATTGCTGTTGATGCTAGAAAGGAACTTCTTAAAAGTTCTAAAAGTTGTGTGGAAAATGCTTAGAAGTAGATGACATTCCCTGAAAATACATTCATTCTAAACCTACTGCCTTCCTCAGCTTTTTATATTTATGATAATTTTTGTTCCATACAGTATTGCTCCTCTAGACCCATTCCACTCGTCAGCTTTTTAGTGTGAATAAATGAGCAGTGTCACCATTGTACCACCATGTATTTTTTTTCCTTCCTTCTATAAATTTAATCATTCTTGTTCTTTGTAATTTACATGTAATTTCCGATGCAATCAAAAAGGATGGGTTCCATTCTTTTAAAAGATCTCATGACCAAAAATCAGTTTTATATGATTTATTTTCCGTAATCAGATTTTCTCCCCGTTTGTCTTCCTGTTGTGCAAGTACATGGTGCTGCATTTAACAGTAGTTTTTTTTTTTTTCTTTTCTTTTCTGTTCCTTCATTCATTTACCACATATATTCAAGTGCTTTGTTAATTTTGCATACTGAGCATTTAAAGTCCATTCTAACATGTGAATGTGTGTATGTTTACGGTCTGAGATATGCCAACGTGTTGTTTTTGCAATCAAGCTCTCATTTGTACTGTATTATAAAATAATAAAATACCATTCATTTGCTCTGTTTCAACGCTGCTTTTTTAAGATAATGAAAATGCATAAATGAGGTAAAATTTGAGCTTGGTCTTGACGTCTGACTGTGCCCAAAGGATCCCCCCGATTTTGTTCTTAAACATCTCATGTTAATCATGTCTGCTTATGAATACAGACTTTTTGGGCATTGCATTAAAATATGAAATCATGCTATGATCCAGATTTACAGAAGGGTGTTTTAAACCTGCTGCACATGCTAAACTTGAATTTTTTTAATTCAGACCGTGCCTAAACTCACAACATTCGTCCTTTTAAATAATTTCACACCATTATCTATTCCAGAGAGTTAAAACAAAGATCATCTCAGAGTGTGTTTTGAGCAGCTGAAAACAAGCAAAAAGAAAAGAAAAAACATCTCTTTGTAAAAGATGAAAGTTTTGATTGAAGAGGAGAAAAATAGCTATTTGGAAAAGCTATCACTGGGAAATATGACTAATGCAATATTAACAATGAAATATCTGATTAACTTCCTGGTATCTTGTACACGACACAATATTCTTTATTGTCTCCACAAATGGAATGAACTATCTTGCTTTCATTCTTTAAAATGTAAACAAGGACAGGTTATTTTGATTTAAATACTGCTGGTACTACACTAGTACAACATTTAGCAGACACTCTTGTTCAGAGCGACTTTCATTTCTTAATTACAGAGACTCGTTTTCCTGGAGTAACTCAGGATTAAAGGATTTACTCAGGAAGCAACTAATTGTGGTGCTGGGATTCACCACGCTGGCCTCAGGTTGGCCCCAGGATCAGAAGGTCATGTGTTTGAATCTCAGACCAGTAGTTTGCCCTTGAGCAAGGTACCGTTCCCATCACTGCTCAACGGGCGCTTTAAGTAGCTGCCCCCTGCTGCATGGTATGTATGGGTGTTTCACAGTGATAAAATAATCACTTTCACTTCACTTCAAACCTGTGACCTCTTGGCAAAGAGTCAAGTATGCTACCACTAGACCAACACCACCTTACTAGAGCCTTAAGGAATGGACTTTCTGAAGGCATGCTGTGGTATCTGGCACTAAGACATCAGCAACAGATCTTTTCAGATCCTTAAAATTTGAGAAGAGGCCTCCATGGATTGGACTAGTTCAACCAGCACAGATGCTTGACTGAATTGAGATCTGTGGAATTTAGAGGCCAAGTCAACACCTTGAGCTCATTATCATGCTCCTCAAAACATTCCTGAACATTTTTTCCAGTGTGGAAGGGAACATTATCCTGCTGAAAGAGTCCACTGCCATCAAGGAATAGTAATGCATGACAAGCACATTAGAATCATTTTAAGCATTTATCTGAAACCAAATAGGCTTCTAAACAGTTTAAGCAGCGATTTAAAACATTAGAACATTAATGCACAAGCTCTCAAGAAGGAACTAATTTGTACAAACAATGTTGGAACATTGCTGTGTGCTGTCATGCACAAACCCCTCCAGGTTAGTAATTTCCACAGCCTCCACCCCCTAAACCTATGAGGTCAGATGCACTAAAACCCTGCAGTCACATGTACATGCGCTAAAAGCGTCTGCGCATACATTGAGAAAACAGCCATGGTTGCTTTTGCACGAGTGTATCAACATCTGGGCCTGTGTGTAATGTGTGTACATTTGAAGCGTATATATGCTCAGGAAACTAATTAAATAACTAAAACAAAAGTATTCTGAATTTGTTTTGCCTCATTGTGCATGCTTTCTTACTGGCACTTTCTCCTAAACACTGCCTGACAGGTGCCTCCTATGCTCTCTGTCTTTTCTAAACATGTGAGGCATGCAGCAGTCACTGGACATGTTCGTTCCCATGCAGAGCGTGACGTGGTGTATCACCTCTCAGACGTCTCCTCTCCTTCTATCAGCTCACACCAGCCTCACGCTCCACTGATAGCGCAGAGTGTCGACGTATGCGAGAGAGTGCAGCTTAGTACGGCTTGTCTGACCTTGAATAGGATCACTTCAAAAAGAAAGTCCCAAATAACTCCTAATAATCTGCTGTTGTTTTCTGTTACTGAAACTCTGGGTTCATGGGGAAGTCTTCTGCAGCAGGTTTATGCTTGTGGTTTTTCAGATGATCACATACTTCATCTAATTCAAGTCAAACCAGCTCAGGCATGCATTATCTCATTCATATAAACCCACATGAGGTCTGAGAAGAGGGCCAGATGGTATGACGGAGTGAAAGAGAAAAGAAGAAACAGAGAGGGCTCTCTGGGAAGGGGCCAGGCCATTAGGCTTTATCAGCACATGAAGGATGAAGCAGAGAGGGTAATGAGGAAAGATAGTGGGTGGACGACTGCAAAACTGACAGAAGGGGAACAGAGAAAAAGGAAGAGAAAGTGCAGATGTGTGCTGGGCTCTGATGGAGAAGGAGTTCTGTTTATAAAAAAACCTTGAAAACAAGTGAAAAGAACAAGATGGATCAAAACTCATCAGTTCTGCAGGTACAGCCAGCAATGATATTCGCATCAGCAATATTTCGTACAGTTTAATGCTACCAGTTACAAGAAAAGCTTTGTTTCAGCTGTTTTTCACTGCCTCTGTCAGACCAAATTATCACCTTTGGCTTAAGTGTTCAAAATGTTTCAGAGAAACTCTGGTAGAGCCAATTGTTTAGATGTTATATGTGTTTATGTATGCTCACTTATCAGTTAAAAACGCTGTAGTATTTTCATAAGAGGTATTTGCTGAATTCCTCACATTGTGACTAACTGCTATAATCTGCATTTAATTACAAAACAAAACAAATTGTCATTCTGATGAGCATTCAGAGAAGCACTAACACTCTGAATCAAGCGGCATAAATAACAGGCATTTGGATGGCCAAAAAAAAAAATTAAACATGGATGGAAGCTAAATACCTTATCAGCTCTTGATCCTTCCTTAGGTACCTCTCCAGCCTCTTTCACAAGAGCAGCTTGAGGCTGAAGAACCAAAGTCATTGGACAGGAGACAGTGGCTTAAGCTCCTATTGGTTCTTTTCGTCTCCTCCCTCATCGGCACAGTGATAGGGTTGGGATTTTATTACCAGTCGAAGAAGAATGAAGGTAACAGAAAGCCAGTAATGGGACACTAGTGATTCTCAGCCCAAACTACCAGTACATTAGGACAGAATCTAGTTACTTCAAGACATGGCCCACTGGATGACACAAGTAGTGTGCTAGCTCACTGTCACTAACTGGTTAATCAGTGCAGTGTAACTGATAAGTGCTTCTTCCCTTTTTATATATTATATATTATTATATATTAAAGGGCTTCAATCCATATAAAAATGAATTAGTACACACTATATGGTTCAATTCAATGGCTAATTCTCCAGTTCATATTGTTCTTAAATGCAAATAGAGGCTACAAATACAACCCTGTTTTGCATTTTCAGCCTTCAGCAGTTTAGCTATGCCCATGATAGATCATGATAAAGAGCATTAGGACTCAGCCTCAACTACCTTATAGGCATTGTATTAAAACAGCCAGTTTAATTCTAAAGATATTCTAGAAAAATATCTATATATAGCTAGCAGTTTTAAAACTTTAATGCATATTGCTCTCAAAGGTTTAAAAGCGGATCTGCGTTTCATTTTTCTGTTTGTAACCTACTATTTCTATGTCTTCTTTTGAATTTTATCCCCACCAACATCCCTATTTGCTGTTTTCTCTAGCCCCTGCTCCGTGCCTCTCTCCAGCATGTCTGAAAGTAGCAGAACGTTTCTCTGCTGTCATGGATCCTTTCTCTCGACCTTGTGATTACTTCTTGTTTGCCTGTGGAGCTGAGGTTTCCACCATTGGTAGGGGGAGGCAGCGGGGCAAGATAATCTCCACTAATGTTACCACTGGACAGGAGAGAAGGTGGTGGACAGTGAGAAGAGCAGGAGCAGAAGAAGAAGGTAGAATGGACAAAAAACTGCCTGAAAGATTACCAGACAGACGCACAGCTTTGTTGCAGACACTGAAGGAGATTCTGGGTAAGAAACTATGGCTGTACAAGACAGCTCTAAAACAGAAGCATCAATATGATCTTTCTTTGAGTTTAATGTTCTTCAGGCTAGATCTGAGTGTACATTCCTAACAGTAAGGGTGCCAAAAGTTAATTTGAGCAATGCTCTAAAAGCACCACCACTCAGTAGCTCAGCAGCGGTGGCCTAGTGGTTAGGGGGTTGCCCTGCTTCTGAAGATTGTGGGTTCGATTCCCTCACCCGTAGGATGCCCTGAGATACCCTTGAGCAATGTACCATCCCTGTCACTGCTCCCTGGGTGGTTTCTACAGCTGCCCCCTGCTGCACATGTGTGTATGGGTGAAACGCAGAGGTTGAATTTCATTGTGTTGTGCTGTGCTGCATTTCACAATGACACAGGTAGCCACTTTCACTTTAAAAGGACAGATGATCTGTTTAAAAGCAACATGGATATTAGGATATTTTTTCTATAAGTTTAGTTGTCAACTGTATATAAACCCCTAAATAACTTAAGGCAATTACCAATTATATATCCATACAGAATGTTTTCAGGTCCCTTCAGGTTTTCAGGCTTTTCTCATTTTAATTCATTTTCAGTCTCTCTTTTGTAACATGGCACTGATTTATGGAACACCTGTCACTGGTTCTTGAGATGGGAGGACCATAGAGGACAACCTTCAGTGCAGCACCTCATGTTTCGGTCTTTATGGTAGACTGGCCATCATGGAAGTCATGCACTGTTTGTCAGATGACTCTCAGACTATGAGAAGCAAAATGTTCTGGTTAAGTGAAAAATGAACTATTTGGCCACAATCCCCACAAATAGCATTTGTCCTGAGTATCATCATCCCTGCAGTGCTAACCCTTGGTGGTAGTAGCATCATGCGGTGAGAATTTTTTTTTACTGTCACAGGAACTGAGAGGCTTGTCAGGACAGAGGAAAAGATTAATGCAAAAAATATAGAGTGTTCCTTAGTGAAAATATTTTACTGAGACAGGCTTTATACAGAATTGTAGTTTCAAGAAAACAGGAGCAGTTTCGGGGAAAACTCTTGGACTGAAAGTTTTGAAGTCAGGACCTGTATCCACTGGAGTATCCTGAAAATGAAAATGGCCTTCGACTGATGTTTACCATTAAAGCTTAACCTTCTATAGGATCATCGTCAAGAAGAAAAAGATGCTTTTACTCAGTACCAAGTAAAGGATTTCTTGATTAATTGAAACGCTCCCAAAACTTCCTCATGATTTGACTTTGACTGAGAATAGAATGAGAAAGAACACAGAATTCAAAACATAATACATTCATCCATCCATCCGTCTTCTGCCACTTGTCCCAAACGGGGTTGCGGGGGAGTGCTGGAGTCCAACCCAGCGCACACAGGGCAAAGGACAGGGGACACACCCTGGACAGGTCGACAGCCCATCGCAGGGAGGAGCGTGACGGGGACGGCACCTTGCTCAAGGGTACCTCAGGGCAACCTATTGGGAAGGGGTTCGAACCCCCGATCCACGGGCCAACGCCCTAACCACTAGGCCACCGCTGCCCCCAACATAATACATAATAAAATAATACATAATAAAATGTAAAAAAGTCTAAGACATAATAAAATGTAAAAAAAAAAAAATAAAACAGGGCTAGAACATTTCCCTATGCACCGTGATGAGCATACAAATAAGAATCAATTCAACAGAAGAAGCGTGAACAAAACACATGACTTACTGAACTAATCCAATGCATGAACCAGCTTTGCATTTTTTTGCTTATTGCATTTCTTGCTGATTCATTGTGACTAATCTAACCTCATAAGTGTATGATGAAATAGATCACACCTCTGACCTTTGGTTTCTGTGACGTATGTGATCAGAGTCTCCTGTGAGGGGCATTTCCAAGAAGATGGAAGAGAATGCACAGAGGTTCTATGAAACATGTATAAACTCTAAAACCACAGAAAAAAAAAGCTCAGAACGTTTCCTCACGCTCATCGAGCAGGTAAACACTCTTTATAAATGACATTAGAAAGAAACTGATTTTAAACTGTGTTAACTGTTAGTATTGTAAACTCTACATAATAAAGTTATACATAATACAGAAGTAAAAACTGCATCTTTATCTGGTCCTGCAGCTTGGAGGCTGGGCTCCATCTGGGACACTCACTAAGCCTGATTTTAATTCCACATTGGCTCTGCTGATGGCAAAGTACAACACCTTCCCTTTCTTTAATGTGTATGTGGGTTCTTACCAAAGACAGGGCAAGACCAATGAAAGCCAGCTCTACATTCAGGTACCTGATAATGCCTGCACTTTATTGTCCAAATGCAGTGCCCACAAAGAACTGTACAGAACATCAATTAACTAAAAAAATAATTTTAAACTGTCGATGAATTTGCACAGAGTAAAAGTATTTAAAGCATATCCACAGTGGACGATGTAAAAATGCTTCACTTTGTCATTTATCATAACATCCAGAGTCTCAATATGTAGTATATTTGTACCAATGTAGTATGTTGAATGAATGAAAAAATAGCCATTCAGTGTTATGCAGACATTTAAGCATCTGCAGTGAAATGACATATTTTGTTGTTTTTTTGTTAAAAAATATGTTATTATACATATTCTATACAGAGCAAACTTAAGTGTTACAACTTGAGCATACTGAAAAAAAAAACAAACCTTAAAATATAAAATGAGCTATAGCCTTTGCATGGGACACATTGAATGTTTTACCCCCTCAATATCTTCAGTTTAGCAAATAACCAATATTTTTGCATTAAACTTTATTTAAATGCAAAAATGAATTAAAACAACATGCATGAGTTTTAAAAAACCAATGGTTTTCTGTATGTGATCACTGAGATAATTAAACATTATTAGTTATTTGAGTTTTTTGCTTTTTGTTTTCAATCTGGTTGGAGAGGCGTCATGTTCATATATCCTAGATATGTGCAGGCTTATGCAGTTCAAGTGTAGGTAGTGTCTGTTTATGTTCTTTGCATTCTAATTTTCTAGTTATATCAATCTTAGAGTCACATCCTAATCTGTGATATCTACACTATAGAACTTTAACGTTATAGAGTCTTTGAGAACTTTGCAACCCTTAATTTCTTCAAACAGTACCACTGGAATTTTCACAGATTGATCAACCAGATTTCACATTCCCAATCGACTGGATCAGTATGATGGACAGATCTAGAATTAACGCTAAGGTAGGGCTGAGCAACTATTGGTTCTTGTGTATTTAAGTTGTTTTGACGATAGAACTGAAACAAAATATTGGCCATGCTAATCCTGTTCCTTTCTGTTTCTCCTTCTCAGTCATTGCGTCCATTTTTTTCATCTTGTAAGGAAGTCATGGATTTGTTGGATGTTCCCTCCTCTCAGATTACTCAGCACTGTGGCCTGTATGTGTCTCTGTGTTCAACTCTAGTTACATCCACATCGCCTCTTACCTACCGAAAAAGCAAAAATCTCCTATTTCACGAAATCACCATCCAGGAGCTTCAAGTGAGTGTTTGTTGTCACTTAAAAATTAAATGTACTTGGTGGGTGTATGTGTGTGTGCATTTGTTTTATTAAAATTCATTCTTGAACTGTGTTCTTCTTTCTTTGTAGCTGACGGCCCCTGCTATTGATTGGCTCCACTGCCTTCAGACCATCTTTCATCCTCTTCCTGTCAGTCCATCAGATTTACTTTTATTGCATAATCTCCCATACATCAAGCACATGTCTGAGACAATCAGTGATTGGAAACTTAAATATGCCAATATGGGGAGGTAAATGATTATTTGTTTTAGTTCATCATTATCATATATCATTAACTTCATCAAGAATTTTATATCTAGCTATGGTGATTAATGTATGAATACATTTGTATTTGAAATTTGTTTGCAGTGATCCTCTTCATACATATATGATCCTGACCCTTCTGCAAACACTTACTCCTGCCCTAGACTCCAGATTTGGCAATATTGTGAAAAATTTTACGACAGCTATTGACAGCAGGGTGGAGGTATGCCTCATCTATCAAAATGTTTTATCGGGAGCTGTAAATGTACCTGATCATGGCTTATGAAGAATCTTGCTTCTTCTTCACATTAGGATGCCCCGCACTGGAGACTTTGTGTTCAGCAGACAGTAGAAGGATTTGAACCATTGCTCAGTCAAGTGGTAAAACAACAGTATGCCAATAAAGAGGTATTACTAATAAAAAGATAAAAAAAATAAAATAAAAATGGATGAACGTATGGATGGATGTATGGATGGATGTATGGATGTATGGATGGATGGCTGGATGGATTGATGGATGGAGAAATGGATGGATGGATCCAGGCTGTGAAACACAGATTTTTGCTCATTTTGCAACCTGTGTTTCTCATTTGACTTGCAGTACACTATTGTTATCATGATTACAGCCATCTTCCTCTTTTGTCAGGCTGAAAATCTGATGCAAGATATATACTCCATCTTTAAGACCCAAGCAGTGAACATGACCTGGAGGGATGAAGAAACACGTAATTCTGTTTTGAATAAGGTAAAAGGTAAAACAGTAATCAAGCATTATGATGTCCTCTCAGCTGACCATATAAATCTGAACACAAATGTAACACAATTACTTTTCTTTTTCCTTCAGGTTAAATCTCTCACTCCAAGACTCTCCATTAACCATGAACACAGTGGCTATAGTGCTAGTGATAGTGACAATACAGAGGTATTCCTGAGTTAACAAATAATTACTGGCAGTACATTTTTTCTAATAACATTTTAAATAAGTTATAAACCTCTCTGCTGTGGTCTAGGTGGTCATGAGTGAGAATGACTATTTCTCCAACTACCTACAGCTGCTTGTTCTTCAGCAGAGGTGGAGAAAGAGGATGCTTTCTCACAGTGTTCAGCATGACTTGTGAGTGCCCTCCTCTTTTGTTCTGCTTGCGTGTGTGTGTGTACCCTTGTCATGCTGTCATGTCAAACCCTTCTAGCTCTTTTTATAAATAATAAACCATTTACATTAAATTGCCTCTGCCCTTAAACCTACACATTCTGTAGGTTTTTCTTCGAAAAAGTAAAAAATACAAGGTTTACAATGTAGTGTGTGTCCTGAGAACATGTTCTTTTATATGTATTCATTGAGCATATTTACCCTTCTTTATCTTCTGACCTTAACATCTGTCCTCTGTTAGGCTGTTAATCAGTCCATTTCTCTCTGGTAATGACATCATTGTCCCAGTTGGTCTGTTTGTGTCTCCTCAGTTCCATCGCTCCTATCCAAGGTATATTTACATGCATATGTTTGTGCAGATCAATGCAGAACAGTTTATGGCTCCTGGAGTAATAGCTGTTTTTTAATAAATTTTTTTTTATATTTTAGAGCAATCAATTATGGAATGCTGGGATCCTTAATTGCAAAAGACCTTCTCCGTCTGCTACTTCCTGACAGTATGTGATCCTGTTATGTGTGTTTAAATGTATATATGCAGTGGAATCTGATGGGTGTCGCTGGTCTCCTACACATTTATTTATTTGTTTGTTTGTTTATTATTAAACAAACAATTAAAAATGTGCCCTTTTATAGGTTACATTTCAGGTTTTATTTTTTTTTGAAAAAATGTTAACTTCAGCAAACTGATACACTGTGCACTAAAATGACACCAAACCCATATTTAACATTGTTCCCTGTAGAGGATGTGCTGAGCTCCACTCAGAAAATCAAGAAAACATCTGAGCTGGGGTTTTCAATTCTGATACAACTGTAGACTCATACCTCTTAATACCTAATGATTCTGAAAACATCCATTTGTTTTGTAGTCTTTTCTCAATCACAGAACCCTAGGCTGGAGAGTGAGTGTGTGTGGTCACATTACATCACTGGGAGGGTTGACTCAGGCAAGTCTGGAACATCCTCTCTCTCTCAGTCTCAGCAGCTGGAGGTGTGGGTACAGTACTCAGCCCTGCAAATAGCACTACAGGTACCTGTTCACTAAAGTAGTTGTTAAAGTAGTTGGTAGTTGGTCAACTAGTTTTTATGGTCCATGGTCCATATTCATAATTCAACAAGCACTGAACTCTAGTCTGACAGGAACACTGTCCTGATCACTGGACAGTTTGGTTCAGAGCTATGGCACTTTTTACAGCACTAGGTGCCACTTGGTGCATCTGAAGCACTTTAAGAGCCATATATGCGATTTCAAGCATGCAACAGCTTTCCCTGATAACATTTATAATCATTTATTTAATCTTCTGGTTTACTTATTATTCTTTGTATTTCCCTTTTTTTCCTGCCAGGCATACCAGAAGAGTTTGCTGAGGCATTCAGGTGACCCTTCAGTCTCAGGGCTCTCTCACATTCATCTGTTTCTCTCCTCATTCATTCAGGTACACCATACACCCTCAAGTTTAAAAAACCCAACACATTGGCCAAACTGCTTTGGCTAACAAACACTTGGATGAATTGTAATTCTCCTTTAGTTATAATATAATTCTCTCTTCACAGGCAAGCTGTGACTCTGAGCCATATCGTGCATTCATGCCTTTTGAACCCTCCTTCCTGGTGACAGTGCTGTGTAACAACTCTGATCTTTGTCCAAAACCACTGATCTGTGAGGATACATCTCAGAGGCACCTTCCTGAGCCATGTTAAAGGTGTGGCAAAGTCAGTTTAGCAAGGAACACCATTCAGAGTGGAGCTGTAAAATGGACTGAAATCAAAATCCCCAAACCCCAAAGTGAAGAAAATGATGCTGCTGAGAAGTTTGTTCACCTATGAAATGAATGAAATCTGTGCTTGCACACACACACTGTGAAGCTTGTGCTGGCACACACACACACTGTGAAAAGTGAGAAGTGAATTTGTCCTCTGCATTAAACCCGTCCAAACACACCAGTAGTGAACACACACAAGGATCAATCAAGTGCCGAGGAACATTGTCGGGGGGACTTGAACAGACTTATAACCTTCTGAGCATGGGACCCCTAGTCCCTAACTACTAGATCACCTAGGGGCAACAGGGGTCTAGTGGTTTGGGGGGTTGGCCCCAGGACCAGAATGTCATGGGTTTGATTCCCATACCAGTAGGCTGCCCTGAGGTACCCTTGAGCAAGGTACCGTCCCCATCACTGCTCCCTGGCAGCTTTAAAAAAAGCTGCTCCCCCCACACTGCACGGTGTGTAAAAAGCAGAGGCTGAATTGCTTTGTGGTTCACCGTGTGCTGTGCTGTTTTGAAATGACAAAATGTAGTCACTTTCACTTTCACCACTGCCCTCAGCCCCGTAGGATACAGAGCCCACATCAGTGTAATCATATGCACGTTTTGAAGGCCACAGAACGTTTATAGCTGCTAAATAAGTTTCACAGAATTTCAGCATTGTCCACCCCAAAGCCGGTCATAAACTGTAGGTCTGTGTTGCCGATGAACGAATGTGTGACTTAAGTTTGAGATGCAAGTGTGGAATAATATGATGGAACTTTTTCTACCTTTTTTTTTTTTTTTGATGTGTGATCCCTTCCAAGTATTTATTCTTAACATGTTTACTTATTAAAATTCAACAAATAAAAGATGTAATTTGCAGAAATTTGAAGTTATTTTTCTTAATGGGTTGAAATAGAAATGATGGGTTGGTGTTCACTCCTTTGTAACATTGCATTTACAACATTGAGCAGATGCCCTTAACCAGAGCGACTTCCATCAGTGCTTCATAAAAAATCAGCAGCTGGTGATGAACTATTTCCCAGCCAAGTAACAAACGTATAAACACTGTATCTGACTGAGGCAAACAATTCATTGTCCCAGATATTAGCCAAGTGCCAAAGGGTGATATTTTTTACACATTGATCCTATTTTTGTCACTGGTTGTACAGACATCTCTGTGATATTTATAACTTGAATGAACTGACTGTTTACACCAATTATAAAGTATATTTTTTATAGACACATTTCCATATTATTTTCATTAAAATTGTATAAACTTTAAAACCTATAGGGTAAATTCTGCGTCATTTTCCCACAATCCACCCTGTGTTTTGATGACGTTCAATGCAGGCGACATGGTTCAGTCTGAAACCAAGATGGCGGCTCACGCTGGATCTAAGCGTGGTCTGGAGCATTTAGACCAATATGAACCAAAACCAGCTAAACAACAGCGAAGCCTTCACGAAAAAATGACGGAGAAGCGACTGGTCGTTGTTTTGGAAGGAGCTACGCTGGAAACTGTAAAGGTGAGGGAAAACTGTTAAGCCTTAGTCCTCAGCAAGGAATGTATCTGTAAGTGTTAACGAAGAAATTGCTGGAATAATGTTTAGATGATTGTATTCGCTCTCTGTTGTCATTACATACCTCTCCAGCCATTACACCAGTCGCAGTTTTTACTAAATTAATTGCGAGCAATTATTGTCTCTTTCTTACAAGCTTTCACATTGGCTTTGAGTCTTTTTCTGTTTTTGACGGTATGTTTTTTTTTTTTCTTCTTTTTCTTTTTCTTGAAGGTTGGAAAAGCATTTGAGCTGCTAAACTGCGATCAGCACAAGAATATAATATTGAAAAATGGAAGGGACCCTGGCAGTGTTCGGCCAGACATCACACATCAGGTAAACCTTTTACAGTATACTTCTCTAAATCCGAAGGGCTGTTTTAAAACTCAGATCCAGTTTTCCATTTGATTTGCCAGACTTTGTGTGCACAGAAAACAGATCCACATAGGTGAACGTTTTGATCTTTTACCTTTTTTCTAAACCGATGTTTGCGTTTTTGATTGTGTTGTACTCTTTATGTTCAGTGCCTGCTCATGCTGATGGACAGTCCACTGAACAGAGCAGGACTGCTGCAAGTGTACATTCACACAGAGAAGAATGCATTGATCGAGATCAATCCTCAAACCCGCATTCCACGCACTTTTACTCGCTTCTGTGGACTCATGGGTAAGTTAGTGTGTGATATAGCAGGGATGTACAGTTTTGGCACTGGGCTGCAGCTATGGATGAAAATCATCCTTCGTCCATCCAACAGGATTATGGTCTTGACAGTGGTCTGAGTTTAATGGCACCATACTGTGAAATTTACAGTTCTCCACTTTGTATGTACTATCTTTATGTAGTCTGTAAAAAAAAGAATTGTCAGCTGAAGTTTACTTCTTTAATTGAATGATAAGCACACTGAATACTACAGAATCTGGGTCATCTTAACATTTTTGCATTAGTCTTGGGTTGCATTTAGCCTTAGTCTGACTAAACTAACTGTTAATCTTTAAAACAAACTTTAGACAACCAGCCATTCCCTTAAATCATGCAACCTTAAGACAGATCAATGAAAAGATTTCTCTCTTTTGCAGATTGAGTTTAAAATGTTGTATTATTTATGTGAAATCATTAAACTTTGTAAAACTACATTTATTGAAATTATCTTTCAGACTTTTCAAGTATCAAGTAGGATTTTTTTAATTAATTGTGAATTAGGTTGTGTGATGTAGGGTGCATCCTATCAGAAATTTGGATGGAAGTGGTAGAAATTTCTTAATGTCAAATGTTTAATATTTATTTGATTTTTATTTTCTATTTTTAAAACAACTGCTCTGGGAATTGGAATAGAAGATTGCAGGGGGGGGGGTTTGGTACACCCACACTAAATCTGCTTACTTTGTCCCCACTCTCTACCACAGTGCAGCTCCTGCATAAGCTGAGTGTCAGAGCAGCTGATGGTCCCCAGCGCTTGCTGAAATTAATTAAAAACCCCGTTTCAGACCACCTGCCTCCAGGGTGCCCACGCTTTGCCACTTCGTTCAAAGCAGGAGATGCAGTCTGTCCCAGATCCATCATCCCTAAAGATGGTCCTGCTTCTATTGTTATTGGGGCTTTTGCACACGGGGCGGTGAGTTTGCGTTGTGTTGTAATATGTCTGCCAAAAAATAAAGTGAAAGTGTTTACTGAATCTCTTAAGTGCTGACTAAGCCTCCTTTGATTTCTCTTCTAGGTCAATGTAGACTACACAGAGAAGACGGTGTCCATCAGTAATTATCCTCTGTCTGCTGCCCTGACATGTGCTAAAATGTGCTCTGCCTTTGAGGAGGTTTGGGGGGTGTTGTGACAAAAGAAGAAACGTTTAAAGCCTTGGACTTTTTATCTAAAGCTGGGTGTTTTAATTGTGCTGGTCTCGCATCTGAGAACAGAATATTTGTACAGCCTCCAACTGATGCTGCCATATGCTTTGTTTTGTGCCTTTTATAAATGAGTAGCAGTTTCAAAATGTGTGATATTTTCAGTGTTACAAATAAACCTTAGAATGGTTTTCTTTACTATTGAGATGGCTGTTCATGGGGAAAATGGATAAAATAGCACCACTGACATCTATAATGTATTGTTGAGCCTTTAATTAGCTGGTTCCCAATTTAAGTGCTGAATTACTTGTGTGCACTAACTTATTAAGCCACTTGCAGTATGATAACAGTGCAGTCTTAGTTTAATTTCTTTAGAATTACTAGCTACTGATTAATCACAGAGCAATGGCTTCCTCCTAGCGATTAGATTTACGTTTGGTTATGGGGGCAGCTTTATGTGTGCTTTTACGATTCTTCACTGCTTGTGACTGAGCTTTGTTTTTTGACCTGACATCTTTTCTTGCAGTCTTTGGCCTCTGTGGTGCAGCTTTGACGCCTTTCCGTGGCTGCCTTTGTCCTTGTTTATCATATTGCCCTTGTGGTTTAAGCTTTATACTTGTTTTTTTCCCTGTGTCCGTTTTTCTCATCATCCTTGTTATCACATCCCTCTTCAGTTTCTTTAACAAAATAGGCACAGCAGAATTAAAGCAGCTACACTCATTGCTCCATCTAACAATTTGAGTCTAACTGAGAAACATGCTCTTTTCTTTTTACCTTGTTCATTTTAAAGGAGCCTGCAGTTTGCACTATGCTCTCTTTTCTAACAAGGCCCCTCATAGCCAGGTTGACTCTGGTGTTGTTTTTGGTCACGTCATACCCGCCTGCTGCCAGCGCCTGCTTAAGTTCTTCCATAGACATGCCTCCTCTGCGCTTGCACTGGGCAATCACCTTCAGGATGAGTTGGGACACATGAGCAGCTACATCTGGCTTCCCTTCAGAGGTTTCTGTCTGGATGGATTGGGCTTTTTGCTTCAAGAGGCGAACTGGTTTGACTTGAGAAAAGAAACATGGAATGAAGAAACTGGATGACATTTTCTGCCAAACTATTGATCATGTACTTGACATGCTTACCCTATACTGGAAGTCTGGGTTATGACTTCATACATGATCAGGCTGGCTAAATCACACATTACTTGCCAACTCATCCAAATTCCTCACGAGGGTGCTCTTCTCCTTACAGAGGAATGGCTTTTAGGAAACCTCTAAAATGACCTCCAACTAGAATTTGGCAAGTATTCAGGCTTCACCCAAAACATCAGTTCCATGTTTTTCTGCAGGCGACCCCTTTCTAGAAATAAGATTTACGACACAAGCGGTGCATTTGAAGGCACGGATGCATCTTAATAAAATTAATTTCATTAGAATGAGTCTGATGGGTTTTTCAGGAAGAAATCAATTGGCCCGTGTTGTTCCCAACTCTCCCTCTACGGGGCGCCATGGCCCCCACTTTGGGAACCGCTGCATTAGATATCGTTTTACTTCCAAGATACATAACTAACATAGACACTGACTTGGTAGCTCGTTCTTGACCTTTCCTTTGCCGTCTTGATCGCCCTGGATCACCCGTTTCAGCATCTTGCCCAGACGCCTGGCTCCGGCCTTCCCCAGCCCGCGGCCTCCCACCGCCTTCCGTCCCCTCCGCTGACCCTCGTCCTGTGCTCGCTTCGGGCTGTCCGACCTGGTCATGTTTCAACGCTAAACCACACGCACCCAAGCCGGCTTCGTGGAGCTAAGCTGGCTAATACCTTTGCAGCCGTTAGAAAAGCCCCGCGGAGTGTTTACAAATGAAACACCGCGAGATTCGGAGAGAACTCAGAAACGTCCATGAACGCGCTCGAGCTCAGGATTATTGTTGATCAAGCCCATCTTTTAAAAACATTCATACAGTAAACAATTCGACATGAAATGCTTTACGGTGCTTTAGACGCGTTAACATCTAAAAAAACAACAAAAATTTTTTTTTGGTTTCTCAAAAGTGCTGATCTAAGATCAGAATCATATATTTACTATGACGTCACACAGCAACCGGTCCCAGATCAGCTTCGTGAAAACAGCCCGCATGTTGGTTCATGGGTGTCTTCTGTATCAACTTGAGGGGCCAGCACGGGATTAAGAAGAGATCCCCGAGTAGCCGTAACTTTATTTATAAAACATATATTACAAATAATCGTCAATAAAGCAGTTCTTGTTCCGTAGCAACGAAGCTACGTTTCACAGTCATGACTGGTCCTCTGCTGCCTCGCTCACTTCCAGCATGCTGTGCTCTTCTGCAGGCCTTTGCTCCTTCACTGCCCCCTCAGGGTCTGACTCGTCCTCTGCCTCCCTCATCAGTCTTTCCTGTTCTTTGGGGTCCAGCACGTAGTGGCACACCGCAGTGGACCTCCCGCACACCTGGCCCTCGTTCAGAGACAGCACCTCGACGCCATGGTGGCCGGGCTCGCCCTCCTTCCTCTCAGAGAGGAAGCTCCTCTGGAGCGTGAGCTTCTTGGCCGTGTGGCACTTGTACCTGAGCGCGGGGTTGCCGCCGGTTTGCGGCTCCTCCTGAAAGATCACGCACGTGCCTGCGGCGTCCTCGTACTCTCCGGCGAACACGTACCGGCCGAGCTGCAGGACGGGCTGTTCGCTGTCCGGACCCACCACCTTAAAGCAGCTCTCACACGCCCTCAGCGCGTCCGAGTCGATCATACCCGACAGCTCAGCCACCACCACCTGCTCCTCTTCCTCCCATTCACCATCCATCCTTCCTTTTCGGCTCCTCCATCAGCGTAGCATGTGTCGCTGTGTTGTTGAAGACGTCATGACCGTGCGCCGGATGTCGTCGGATCTTCCTCGACAGACCCACGTGTTTGGGAAAGAAGCTCACGTGTGCTGCTGAAGAGTCGCGGCAGCTTTTAGATTAGAAAACGATCAAATTATTGAATCCCACCGAGTCGTGGGGCGTCGGGGGAATTCAGGAGAGGAGAGGTGGGTGGAAAAATCACTGCACGAGTGTTTTAAAGGACTTTCTCTACAGCCGATGTTGTTTAAAACCCGAGAGTACCAAACGTGAGCTGTTAGCTGTGTGTTTCTTCATCTTTTCTTAGCTCTGCGAAGAACAGTGCTGTCTAAACGCTCCTTTTATTCTTTCTAAAGGCAAGAGCTTGATATTATCTTCGTTATGTCTTGGTTGCTCAACATGGCTTGTGCATGCTTGTTACATGAGGTTTCTCTCTTGATTTCACTTTATCCCATCCTTGGGGTTTTTCTCCACCTTTTATTTAATCGACTTAATCACGACTTGGTGGATTTCTTAGTCAAAGCATATCTGCATTTAAGCAAAAGCACATAAGTACACTTGAACACGACATGGTAGCTGTAAAGTGCTTAATGTAATATAAAATGTACCATGTGCTTAAGTATGGTGGGCACATTTGTAAAACGCACCTTTGGCACTATGCACAGCCTCAAAATGTTTTTTGTGTCCAACTAACAAGATTCTTTTTATTTAAAGATGTTTCTTATGTTTGAGATCCTTTTTTAAAGAATATTCAAGTCAGCTGAATTCATCTTTCATTTTGTAAAATAGTCCAAAGTTGAATTTGATGCATGTTCTCCTTCGTTCCTTTTAGTATTCGTTGTGTCCTTTTAGTCCCCCCCCACAAGTTTTTATGCTGCTCGCCACCACTCGACCCCTGTTCCTGTGCAGCCAGATCTTCCTTTAGGTCCTTTGCCACGATGTGTAGATGTTGCTTTACATGATGACATTTCTTAATGACAACAGTAGAAAGTACAAACAGAATCTATTCTTTTGTAGGCCCGTCTTGCTTTGTGTTAATATTCTTTAGTTTCAGAATATCAAAAAACGTTCATGTGCAAATTGATCAAAACATGTTACTGGAACAGATGGCCCCATATCGTTGCAACTTCTTCGTCAATTATCTTAAATTGTAATTATTTTTTCTTTTTGTCATCAGCTGTTTTGATTTTTATTTCCTTACAGAAGGCTTTTGCAGGGTCAGAAATGGGCAGGAAATTCGACCTCACTAATAAGGTGAAACGAGGGCCTGGAAAGAAGACCAGGAAACAGAAAGGACCAGAGGCAGAGTTGGCAAAATTTTTGGTGGAGGGTATGGAGGAAAAGTTATAAATATCAAAAAATTGCAACACTTGTTGTAATCTTACAGTTAATGTTGTTTTGATTCAGCCTGTAGTTTAGTCGTAATACATTTTAAAAATGTATTTATGTATTTATTTTTACTCAAAACATATATTCTTTCAGAAAATGAGCCTAAAAAGTTGTCCAGCAGAGCAAGAAAACGGTAAGTTTCCCCCCATTAGAAACTAACGGTTCAGGTGTTATTCTCATGTTCTCCTTCATTCATTTGCTGATTTTTGTGCAGTGCTGTGAAGAGAGCACAAGTTGCCTTAAGACCTAAGGATGAAAAGCAGCCCAAGAGAGGTAACTTTATCCCCACAGCTTTACACTGCATTTTATTGTCCTTGGTGAATGACAAGTTATATTCATCCTTATTTTTATTGTGTCAAGGATTCTCTGATGAGAATAGTGAATGGCTGACACCAGCAAAGCGAAAACGCAAAATCGATAAATCTGAAGCAGATGAGGACAGTGATAGCCAATGGGAGCAAGAAGAGGATGATGAGCTGGAAGGTCTGGAAGAAGGAAAAAAAACAAAGGTAAAGGCCACTAATAATGATGATGACGATGATGAAGAAGATATGGTTGATGACTATGGAGCAATGGAAGAGAGCAGTGAAGGTGAAGAGGAGGAAGCTGACAGTGATGGAGAGGAGGTACAAACATTTTTGTATGTCTGAAGAGAAGCATAAATGTGTAATTAACCTTTTTTTTTTTTTAAACTAACTTCCCACATTTGTTTTTTCAGCTGCTACCTATTGAACGAGCTGCCAAAAAACAGCAGCAGGCCACAATGCAGGAGAGTGAGGATGAGGAGGAGGAGGAAAGTGAAGATGAAAAAATGGATGACAAAGATGAGGATGAAGAAGAGGAAGAGGACACAGTGCAAGTGAATTTGGATGGGGTCGACACATTCAAACTCCCTGGGGCAAAAGAGCGAGAGAAAGAGGGTGAGTCCTACTGAATTGCATGGCATTTTAAAAATGCCCATTAATAACTTTTTTTCACCCCAGTCTCTGTAAAATTATCTGTTAAACCTCTCCTTTTGGTTTTTGTGTAGGACTCTTAGATTTGCAGAGCATCCATCAAAGAATTAAAGACAACATTGATGTGCTGTCACACTTCACCGAGAAGAGAGAGGAAGGGAAACAGAGGGAAGAGTACATCTCCTTGCTGAAGTCTGACCTCTGCACTTACTACAGCTATAATGACTTTCTTATGGGCAAGCTCATGGAGCTTTTTCCACACTCAGAGGTGTGTGTAGATGTGTTTGAGTTGGTGTGTGTGAGAACTTTAGAGTTTAAAAAATGGATCTTGATATTTTAGGTTGTTTAAATTAGAATTAAATTAGAAAAAACAAAGTTCCTGTTTTAGTACCACCCATCGGCCTTATCTCCAGATGTGTGGCTATGCAAGCAGGATAGATGAACTGGCTGTTAATGTCTGAAGGGGTGGATGACCACACTCACTGCCTCTATATGTACTGACAGCACATCAGCGATAGACACCACAGATGACTTTTTACTCCTGTGTTTTTAAAAAAAATTTTTTTTTATTTTATTTATTTATTATATTTCCTAATATTTATTTGATTTAATGTTTCTTGCTGAACTGCTTGTCTGCATGCCCTTTTTTTCAGCTTGTTGATTTTCTGGAGGCCAATGAAATCCAGAGACCGGTAACGATTCGGACCAATACTCTTAAAACCAGGAGAAGAGATTTGGCCCAGGTAAAAACAACACATACAGCACGGTCACTTTAGAAAGCAGATATTTGGACATTTTTAAATAAAATGATTGCTCTTTTCCCAGGCTCTAATTAACAGGGGTGTAAATCTAGATCCTTTGGGAAAGTGGTCTAAAGTAGGCCTGGTTATCTTTGACTCTTCAGTGCCCATAGGTAAGCCTGTAAGTTCTCTAAAAGGAAAGCGTTTTTTTTTTTTTTTTTTAAATATATAAGTTTTTGACATTTTTAAAACTTGGTGTTTTTTTTTTTTTTTGGTTGTCCATCTCAGGTGCTACCCCTGAGTATTTAGCTGGGCACTACATGCTGCAGGGAGCTTCCTCATTGCTGCCTGTAATGGCGCTGTCACCCCAGGAGGGGGAGACCGTGCTGGATATGAGCTCAGCTCCAGGAGGCAAGACCACTTACATAGGTGAGAGAATTTGTCTTGACTAAAGATTTGTGACTGCGATGGGCTGGTGACCTGTCCAGGGTGTGTCCCCCGTCCTTCACCCTGTGTGAGCTGGGATGGACTCCCCTCGCGACCCCGCTTGGGACAAGCGGCAGAAAATGAATGAATAAAAATTTGTTAGAAAGAATATGCATATATCAGCTTTTTGAATCCTTTACATTTTATGTTTAGTGTAATGGCAGATCAATACTAAATAAATATAATATTCCATATTTGCATTAATGTCCATTTAAGTTTAATATTTCTCAAGTATATTTGTTGCATAAAAAGAGAGGGGGTTTTATTTGATGATTGATTTTTTTTTTTTTTTTTTTGGTCCTCTAGCCCAGTTAATGAGAAACACTGGCGTGATAGTTGCTAATGATGCCAGTGCAGAGAGGTTGAAGAGTGTTGTAGGAAATATCCATCGCCTGGGAGTCACCAACACTATTATATGTAACTATGATGGCAGACAGTTCCCCAAGGTTTGTGCTTCTGTATTTACTTTATAACCTTGTCACTCTTTCTTTAATTCCTCTTTTTCTTTGCTGCTTACGCTTTTTCCCCCCTCTACTTATTGTAGGATGTTTGTCGTAAAGGATTATTTAATTCCTTTATGGTTCCATTTTCCATGCTGTATATGTTTACCTCTGACCTTAGTGGTGTTCTGCATGACAGGTTATGGGAGGTTTTGACCGAGTGCTGTTGGATGCTCCATGCTCTGGTACAGGGGTCATCGCCAAAGACCCAGCAGTGAAAACGAGCAAGGTAGTGCTCATAAATACAAATATGAAGTAAAAAATGGCAGTTTAACTCTTCACCATGTGATTTTGTTTTGAAGTTGCTTTTGGCACAAATGTCTTTTTCATAGTCTTCTAGTTAATTTCCATTTAAAAAGCTCTAGCAGCTGAAGGATATATTTATAATACATGGAGGTATTAATGAAATGTTCTTACCTGCAATACTGTCATTATTCCTTTCACTCGTAGGATGAGTCAGATATTCTACGCTCTGCTCATCTGCAGAAGGAGTTGATTCTGGCTGCCATTGACTCCATCAATGCTGACTCTCAAACTGGTGGCTACCTTGTCTACTGCACCTGTTCCATTACGGTAAATTATCCAGCTAGCAGCAGCACCCATTATGATACTTTTCTAAAAAGGGAAGGGAAGTGTGCAACAGCATGTTGCCATTTCTTGACTTTAGAGGCAGATGGTTGGCTTGCAGACTGATCAGTTACCCAGTGCCTTTTGGGCTCAATATATAGAAATGTGTTGCAATTTTCCAGAAAAGATTACACGTTCTTAGCAGTTGCCTTCTTGTCTATCCTGGGTATATGTGTGAAATGGCTAGAGTTACACTGTTATTTATCAAACTTTAGACTGATGCTGAGAAAAAAAATATCTCTTTAAAATAGAAATCCACAGGTATTTATGGGTAAGTGGATGAATTAATTTCACTTAAACCATGTCTTTAATTTTTATGTTTGGATCTTGATATTTTAGGTTGTTTTAAATTAGAATTAAATTCGAAAAAACAAAGTTCCTGTTTTAGTACCACCCATCTGCCCTTTCTCCGGATGTGTGGCTATGCAAGCAGGATAGATGAACTGGCTGTTAATGTCTGAAGGGGTGGATGACCACACTCACTGCCTCTATATGTACTGACAGCACATCAGCGATAGACACCACAGATGACTTTTTACTCCTGTGGTTTTTTAAAAATTTTATTTTATTTATTTATTTTTTTATTATATTTCCTAATATTTATTTGATTTAATGTTTCTTGCTGAACTGCTTGTCTGCATGCCCTTTTTTTCAGCTTGTTGAAATTTGTAAGGTTGTATTTAGAGTAAGCATTTTTTTTCCCCTTTGTTTTCTTTTTTTTAATTTTTTGGTCACTGAATTGTATATGTCTGCATGCATGCATTTCCAACTCAGCTTGTTAATTTTCTGGAAGTGAAGGGAAGTGTACGACAAATGTTCTTTGAGTCCTGTTGAATGCCATTTCTTGTCTTTAGAGGCAGATGCTTGGCTTGCAGGCTGATCAGATTTACCCAGTGCCTTTTAGGCTCAATGTGCAGAAATGTAGTACTTTTCCAGAAAAGACATTCTTAGCTTTTGCCTTCTCTTTTGTCATTTTAGTGGGTATATGGGTGGATGCAAGGGGTGGTGGTGGTGGTAGGGTACTTGCCTATGGACTTATGGCTCAAGAGGTCCCAGGTTTGAATCTCACCTCTGGCACTACCACCACTGGGTCCCTGAGCAAGACCCTTAACCCTGAGTGTCTCCAGGGGGACTGTCCCTGTAATTAGGACATGGAAGTCGCTCTGGATAAGAGCGTCTGCTAAATGCCGTAAATGTAATGCCTGGAGTTAAACTGTTCGGACTTTAGACTGATGCTGAGGGAAAAGCTTTACATGGGTACAAGTTTGTAGAAACACTCACATGGTACACTCAAACAGGACTAAAATCACTGAGAAACACCAGTAATAATTATATTATAAAGCATTCTGCCTCAGGAGTACTACAATGGTCAATTTTTGTTCCCAGATGATAAAAAGAGAGAATTAACAGTCTTTATCTTCATATGATGTATTCAGAGTAACAACGAGTGTGGAAGAGAGGTGAAGGAGAGTGCAGGCAGGTTGGAATGGGTGGAGAAGAGTGGCTGGAGTGATTTGTGACAGACGGGAACCAGCTAGAGTAAACGGGAAGGTTTACAGGCCAGTAGTGAGACCAGCTATGTTGTATGGGTGGGAGACAGTGGCACTGACGAAAAGGCAGAAGGCGGAGCTGGAGGTGTCAGAGTTAAAGATGCTGAGATTTTCACTGGGTGTGACGAGGATGGATAGGATTAGAAATTAGCATATTAGAATGACAGCTCAGGTTAGACGGTTTGGAGACAAAGTTAGAGAAGCAAGGTTTTGTTGGTTTGGACATGTCCAATGAGAGATGACTTCCAATATAATGAGGACTTTATTGGAAGAATGATGTTGAATTTGGAGCTGCTAAGAAAGAGGAGAAGAGGAAGACTAAAGAGAAGGTTTAGGGAAGCGGTGAGAGAGGACATGCATGTGGTTGGTTTGAAGCAGGAAGATGCAGAGGACCGTAAGAAATGGAAACAGTTGATCCGCTGTGGTGACCCCTAAAGGGGAGCAGCCGAAAGAAAAAGACGACCTTCATATGGTGTACATGTTATAGACTTGTGGTGTCAGGATGTAGACAGCTTTGGATATGTGACCTTGGTGCTTATAGGTCACCACTCCCCTGTGGCATTAACCTATAAAACCATCTGAACCATGTAAGATCTGAGTTTGAATTTTGCTGTTGAGCATCATAGAGGGACAATATAACGCAAAGCACCTAATGTGAAGTTAGGGTGTTTTTGATTTAGTGCAAGAGCAGTGACTTGAAGGGATTGATGGGTCACAAGGGCTTGAAATAGCTTAGAGTGACGCAAATTTGGTCCTTTTGCATAGTGGATAGGCCATGTCATCATGACTGAGAAACTAGACAGGTGAGCAGGAACATGCACTCAAAGAGCAGTGTGGTTGAAATAACGAGTGATGCATCCAGAATCAATTAAATAGTCTAGACAGATGATGGAAAGGTTTTTTTTTTATTTTTATTTTTTTTATTTTTATTTATTTATATATATATATATAATGTATGTGCTCGGCATACACCAGTCAGCCATAACATTAAATCTATCTGCCTAATATTGTGCATCTCCACCTCCTGCTACCAAACCATCCCTGACCTGTTGAAACGTGGATTTCACAAGGTCTCTGAAGGTGTGCAGTGGTATCTGGCACCGAGACATTAGCAGCAGATACTTGAAAGTCCTGTTAGATACTCGATGGGGTCTCCAAGGATTGGATTAGTTTGTCGAGTGCATCCCTCAGATGCTCAAAGTGAACTCTGAAGCCTGATCTCTTTGCCCTGGTGCACAAACCATTCCTGAGCAATATTTGCAGTGTGGGAATGGTGCATAGTTTTACTGAAAGAGGCCGCTGTCATTGGGAAATGCTGCCATGAAGGGGTGTACTTGGTCTGCAAAAGTGTTTATTTAAGTGGTCACGGTGTCCAAGCAGAGCATTTCTTAGAGCATCACACTGTTTCTTTTGGCTTGCCCACTACCCACAATGCACTTTTGTGCTAAGCAACACATAGGTTCCTGGTTGTCAGGCGATGTAAAAATAAAAAAACCCGATTCATTAGACTTGGCCTCCCTCTTCCGTCGTTCAGTTCTGATGCTTCTTTACTCGTCATGCTTTCAAGTTCCAGTGAATAGGGTCAGAACACAACACCTGCTATTCAGAAGAAACTCTGAGTTGTCTTAAACTGTCAGTAGTTTTAATGCTCTGGCTGATGTATCTGCAGCTTTAAAGATGCAAAGTGTTCTTCCATGATTTGAAATGATATCTAAACAAAATGCATGTGGAGCAACTCTTTGCTTGTGGTTTTGATTTCTAGTTGTAAACAACAGGTCAATGAACAGTGAATTATGTCAGTCATCTGGCTTCAGAAACTAGATTTCTTTGACTTCACCTCATCATAAATATGATGAGAAAGTATGACTTGCCTAGAACGTGAGAATGACCTTTTTTCCCTTGTGAAATCCATGGCCAAGTTTGAGCAGATGCCTCTTTTTGTGCTGGAGAATCTAATTTTTAGTCTTTTCACTCTAGGGCACAATTGCCTTTCCTCATCATGGTCCTGTAATGCTGTCAGGTAGCAAGATTCAGTGATGCTATTGGGCACCCTTATGGCAGTTCTGCTTCATCAACTCTCACATAGGTTAATAATAGGAATAGGGACATTGACTGAACTGGTCTGTTTTGTGGTGCACATACAGTACTGTGCAAAGGTTTTAGACAGGTGTGAAAAAATGCCGTAAACAAAGAATGCTTTCAGAAATATAAATAATGATTGTCCATTTTTATCAATTTACAAAATGCAAAGTGAGCGAACAAAAGAAATCAATCTAAATCAAATCAATATTTGGTGTTACTACCTTTTGCCTTCAAACCAGCATCAGTTCTTCTAGGTACACTTGCACAGAGTCAGGGATTCTGTAGGATTACAGTCGGTGTATGATCAACCAGTTTTACCAAACAGGTGCTGATGATCATCAATGTCACCGGAGGTTGAAACACAGTCATGTTTGGAACAACCTACCAGCCGAGTTCCTTTCAAAAACTGTGTGCAGGTGTACCTAGAAGAGTTGATGCTGTTTTGAAGGCAAAGGGTGGTCACATCAAATACTGATTTGATTTAGATTCTCTTTTGTTCATTCACTGCATTTTGTTGATTGATGAAAATAAATGATTAACACTTCCATTTCTGAAAGCATTCTTTGTTTACAGCATTTTTTCACACCTGCCTAAAACTTTTGCACAATACTGTATATACTTGACTGGTGTGTTTAGGGTATATAGCACTAATAACAGACATTTGTTTCAATGCCATTATGAAAGTGAAAGTGACAACCCTGGTCATTGTGAGGTCAAAGCACAGCAGACAGTAAACCACAACAAAATTGGACCTCTGCATTTAACCCAAGTACACTCAAACACCGTGCAGCAGTGGGCAGCTATTGAAAGCACCCGGGGAGCAGTGACTGGAACGGCACGTTGCTCAAGGGTACCTCAGGGCAACCTATTGGGAAGGGGTTCGAACCCCTGATCCTCTGATCCTGTGGCCAACGCCCTAACCACTGGGCCACCGCTGTCGCTTATCCTTCTTCTGTTGCTAAAACATCCTATAAGCCAACAAGCACTTGTGAATGATGATGCCACTGCACTGACTACAGCTTTTTTTTTTTTTTTTTTTTTTTTTTTGGACTAGCGTTTGAAAACCTGAGGAAATAGAAAACTTCTAACTTGATGTTTCTTTCAATATTAAGAACCTTATTGAACATTTTTATTACTGCATGATGCGACATAATGGAATGTATTATAGCTTAATGACACTGTAGTAGTTTTCATCATGCAGTCAATATTTCATGTTTAGTGAAGTAAAAGGTAATAATGGCGTGTTTTTAGGTGGAGGAGAACGAGTGGGTGGTGGACTATGCCTTAAAGAAGAGGAATGTTAAACTGGTTCCCACAGGATTGGATTTTGGCAAAGAGGGTTTCACCAGGTATGGATTTCACATGAAACAAAGATCATTAGCTTTTTTTTTTTTCTTCTTCAAACTCACAGGAGGCACTTGATACAATTCAGATTATAATATTAACTGAGTTCTCTCTGCAGATTTAAAGAGCGTCGATTCCATCCTTCACTGAAGCTTTCTCGGAGGTTCTACCCGCACTCTCACAACATGGATGGCTTTTTTGTGGCTAAATTGAAGAAGTTCGCCAACACCATCCCCACTGCACCTGTAGACAGTAGTAAGATGGAGGCATTTTGTTGTCAGTAGACAATAGTATATGCTATTTTTCTCTTTTATACTTAATTCTCTTTCTCTCTACAGAAGATGATCAGCCCAACGAAACAGAGTCTGCTGTTACATCAGAGGAAATAAATGCAAAAACAACAAAAAGTAAAACTAACAAAGCCAAAGCACAGGATAAAACAACAGACACCAAGCAGACATCAAAGACAACTGGCAACAGCAAGACAAAAATCACCATGCCACAGAACAAGCCATCAGTAAAAAGTGAACAGAGAAAGGATATTGGCCCAAAAAAGAAGAAATTAGCCAAAATGGATAGAGGGGACTCCAAAGAGGATGATAAAAACAAGGAGAAACTCAATGTTGAAAAGGTGGCTAGCGAGACGACAAAAAGATCTTTGGTTGGGAACAAAGAAGCAAGTTTGCTTAAGAAGAAAAATAAAAAGAATAGGACAAAACATTTGCAGAAAAAGAACAGAATGGGGAAAAACAAATTTCTTTCCTTAAAAAAGATGCTGAAGAAGCAAGAGGCTGGACAGTAGGATGTTGCATTTCCTCAGAACACATAAGAGCAAAACACATGCACAGCTATAATAAAATACCTGGATACAGACACGGGACTTTAGCCAGACCTGTTCAGATTAAGTTCAGTGTGAAGGAATGTGTTTGGTTTTTCTTTGTCTTGGTTTTTCTGTATAAATCTGAATCTGTAAAATATTGGAACGGAAATGAAAAAATGCATTTAAAGGATCTTTTCTAAACATACTGATTTAATGTTTTCACATGGTTTGTGTTGTCTCTGGTACTACAGTGACAAAATAAACTTTACTACAAAAGTTGGTTGATGTTTCTTTCCGATTTGCCCAGATGGGGTTGGGCGGTGAGAATTATTGAAAACAGTGTAGATCTTCATCTGCAAAAAATAATCTAAAAAATATTGACCCTGTATATGGACAGTTTTCAGACCCTTTCATTTAATGTATTACCAGATTTAAGATTTGAAGTTTAAGAAGTCACGTTAGATTAGATCACTAAAAAAGGACTGAAATTTGTAGATGACAAACAGTGCAGTGAGCGAATTTGTCTGGCCTGACACCAAGATTAAAGTTGCAGTCGCATGCATGGAGGACATCAAGCAGTGCATCACTGCATTGTATCCCTGCAGTCAAACACGGCAGTTGTGATGTGCTGTGGTGAGTCAGGACGGAGTGGGCAAATGGATGCAAAAACAGCAAAAGTTAAACTTTCCAGGCTGCTCTGGATCTTAGATTGGTGCAAAGGATTACAGGAATGGATCATACAATAGATCCTGCAGTCATGAGGACTTTTGGCCCAGCCAGAGTCCAAACAGGAACCCGATGGACAATCCCTGAAGGGAGACTGCATCAATGCTGGCTGACCTTGAATTAATCTGCCTAAAACAAGTGCTTTTTTCAAGATTTTTTAAGAACTATGGGACTGTCATTACTACTAAAGAAGCAAAAACAGTACTACGCACATGGTGTGAACACAATATATATATTTTTTTTAGAATCTAAAACAAAGGTTGAAAAATCTGGTTAATGAGGAATTACATCATCAGAGAGAAAGATGACATGAGTATTGGGGGCTCAGTGTATAATTATCTTATGCAAGATAAAGTGAGCTTTTTTTCTCCCCCATAATTTACCATCATTCTTTTCTATTACATTGCCATCATTCCTGAACAATTTAATTCCCAATTATAAAAAAAAACGATTGTAAGGTTTTGTAGCTTCGCTTCTCGTTCATCTTTTGTAGTGCTTTTGAAGGCAACTGAAAAGACTACACTCCCCCTGTTCATGCAGATATACAGTATACACACCTACCTTCCATTATTACTGATGAAGATTATTCAAGATTAAGTGTCGTGTACAATTATGAGGCACAAGTACAATAAAATTCTTACCTAAATGCCTTCTCACAGACTGTATAAGCAGGCGATTAACATATAGTACAACAGTGCAGCAGTTTACTTACTCTTCAGTAAAGTTTCATTTCTTAATCTGCTTTGCTCATTTTTACCAAGAGTTTCAATCATTCCTGCTACTGAACTTCTGAAGCTCATCACAAGGCAACACAACTGTGTATATAAAAAGGTCAGCTTCTTGTGCTGGATCATATTTAGTCCTTTCAGAGCTTTCAATGCTGCATGAATGCTCCATTGTGAAATGTCTGACTTCCCTCTAACCCTGCTGCCACCTGACCCCAGAGCATTCAGCAGCGCTGATGAAGGCCAAACCATTTAGCATGGCAACATGTCCAGAGCACAGAAGTGTGTGTGTGTGTGTGTGTGTGTGTGTGCAGCCATGTATTCAGCCTTTTTCCAGTGGATGGTTAAGAACAAAATGTTAAGGAGTTAAGGATTACATAACAGTATAAAATTTGCAGCATCAAAACTTACATAAACTGTTCGACATAAAGGTTCACTTTCTCTTACAGGGCTTAAGTCATGGGCTGTATTTTCCTTTCAACTGAAAATCCCCCTTTTTGAATTCAGTGTAGTGTAGGACTAAGCTTCCCAGCTCTACCTGGGAAACTGGCTTTAGAGCTGTGTGCACACTCAAAGAAAAAATTAACAGTGCTTTTTGCTAGTAGTCCATTCTTTCTTTCCAAGTGTGTGCATCGTCTGTACAAATGTGTTATCTGTTTGGGTAAAACTGTGCTTATATTGACATAAAGTTCTCAGTAAACTCATTTTTAAAAGTAAAACTTATATATGTATGAAACTGTGTGAACGTTTGACTGGTCCTCATGGGGAACTACAGCAAAAATTCAGCTTTTAGTTGTTAAAAGCCCAACCTGTTCTTTTTGGTCTCTAAGGTTAGGAACAGAGTTGTTAGGGTCAGCCCAGCGTTATTTAGGGTATGTAGAAGTCAGTGGAAAAGGGCGTGGAGTTTGCATCTGTTTGGGTTTGTGTAAGTTTGTGTCTGTGTCTGTGAGTTTGTATCTGTGTGGGTTTTTTTCCAGATGCACAGTCTACTGACATGTTTAACTATTAGAAATGTGTAATTTGAGGGTCTCAAAAAATAATAATTATGTTTCTTTTTTAAGACACTGGCCGTGATGTTCTTCCACTGTTATGGACCTGTGCAATAGATTATGTCTTCATTTTTAAGAGCCTGTTAAGAACCTTAAGAGCCACCCCTCATTTCTTTATACTTTGCTAAGGAATCATCTTGTTTGTGCAAGAATACTATTTTATGCCTGTCAAGCTGTTTTATCCTTGGCATACTAAGTGGATTAAAAAAAAACAGAAACACACATTTTACTGTGAAAGTGCCTAAAAATACAAAGTGTTCTAGATAAATAGATTTAGAATTCAGTATCACCAGTAGACTTATCACCAGCCTGGTCATCCGTAATCATCTCCACTTGTTTCCTCACTGGCTTATGCCTTAGGATAGATAGCTTTGTTCTTTTTGAATGATTCATACATAAGTTACTGTGTGGCTTCATAAACAAAAAAACTAACTGTAAAGGGACTGGACTGCAAATGAGAGGCAAAAACTTTGTCCTTCAAGAAGCCTGGAAAACTATTCCTCAAATGAATGTTCCTCAATACATAAAAAAAAAAAAAAAAAATCAAGAAAGTTCAGGGTCTTTGGAAGCAAAATATGAAGAAATATGAGGTGGCTTAAGACTTTTACACAGTACTGTGCATAATGCTTAGCACCCAAAATATCCCCAAAATATGTTGAACAAACTTGTCCAATCCACTGAAGCCTCAAAACTCAAGGATTAATGTCTTGGTGTAAAATACCACAGCACACTTTCAGATGTTGCGTAATCCTTTTTTCAATGAGTCAGAGCTGTTTTGGTGGCACGAAGGGGATCCACACAATATTAGGCAGGTGGTTTTAATGTTATGGCTAATTTGTGTGTGTGTGTGTGTGTGTTTGTGTGCGTGTGCACGCTTGAAGCTCCTGTCTTGGTGAAAAGCACTCTAAATGCCTTAATTATGGCCCATTGTTCTGCCCCAAGCATTTAATTGTGTTGAGATGTGGAGAGTGTAGGCAAAAGCTCACATTTTAATTACAGCACTGCTGCCAGCATGCACGGAGATAATAGAGGACCGTGCTGAAGGCTACAGCAAGCACTCAGACCTGTGGCTAATGGAGTTTAGATTCACCTCCTTTCACTCCAAGATGATTAAATGCTATTGTACACATTTAATTACAATGATCCCCTGCATTCAAATGTGATTGAAGGGGTATCTATGCGTAGGAGGCTTATACATGTCTTATGCTCATCACTGCTGCAACATAAAAGCATTCACACAGTTTTGTATTAAGCCTCCTTTTAACTCAATCCTTAATTCATATTAATTTACCTCTCGTTTCATTGCTCTGTTATGAAACTCTTTAACTGTGCCTTCTTATTCTGTTGGGGTTTCTTCTTTCAGTAGTGCCAAAGAAAGTCATAAGGAAATGACCTGGAATTTGTCACCCCCTTTCTATTTGCTTTTTAATTTGGTTAATGAGATTTTTCAGTCCATATCCTAGTCAGGAACTCAAAAAGTATCCGAAGTTGCACTGCTTTTGACTCAAGTTCAACTCAGGCAAAATGTCTCTAATGTATCGAGCCTGTAGGTGTTACATTGACTCATACTATTTACTCTTCACTATGTGCTAAAAGCATCACAGCAAAGAGGTCTGTCAGTTTAAATGATATCATCTTTATAGCGCTTTCAGCCAAAGCAAGGTTTGTTGTCTGCTTAGCCGGTATTAAAGGGTCTTTATCATGGAATCATACTCTGAACTGTTGAACCCAAGGATTTAAATTCCATCACCTTTGTCACCTCTACTCCCTGCATCGTAACCACTGGTGATTGGTGATCTTACTGGGTCTGGACCATTGAAGAATGGGGTAAAGGATGGAGGTGATGAAGAGAAAAAATTGGGTTATAATCTGAAAAATATGAACAGCAAACTACAAAATACCCCAGAAGCAAAGGTGATAGAATGGGCAATGAGTGTTGGAACAGTCTGTTAAATTGTAAGAAATGATATTGGACAAATAAGTGTCATTTATGGTAGAGCCGTCACCCCACGGCAAGAAGGTTCGGAATTCCCAGCCACAACAGTTTTGGTCCTTTTTGTATGGAGTCTGCATGTTTTATCCATTTCTGCATTGGTTTCCTCCAGTTGCTCTAGTTTTCTCCCAAACGTACAAACACATGCATGTCAGGTGGATTAGTGACTGTGGGCATGAATGTATTTCTCCCGTAATGGACTGAAACCTGCACAGGGTGTTTCTTTCAAGTCAAGTCAGTTTAATTTATATAGCACTTTTATAACTGTTGATGCCACGAAGCAGCTTTACAGAATCTGGGTCCGAGCCCCAAGTGAGGAAGCCGAGGGCAACAGAGGCACCCTATAAGCACTGGGATATAGGCTCCAGCACTGCCCGTGACAGTCATGATAAGCAGTTAATCAGCAGATAACGGATATATTTTACATAATACCACACAATCGTCACAAGTGGAAAAGCTAAAACACCAGAGCTTTATGGGATATTTGCACTTTAAAACTTTTTCTAAGCACCTCCAGTCCTAAAGTTTCCAAATTCAGATTAAGCTGATTGGTAGCTCTCCTGAGGTAATGTTAGGGTTGGAAAGGTGTCTTGATTATAGACTCTTATGTCTTTAATCTTATTACGCAACATATACTCTGCCCTGTACCCAATTTTTTTTTCTGTATGTCTGTGTTTGTTGTCGTGACTACCAGTCTGCATGACTTGTTTAACATTTAGGGCCTTTTTTTTCCTGGCAAAAGGGTCCTTTCAGCCAGCTTTCATTCCAAACTTTATCAAACTTCAACCTCAAACTCAAAAGTTCTATTTATGTACAATAAATGATATTTTCACTCATCTGCAGTGTCAGTTGTTAATTCACTCTACATTAATTTGAATGCTTGGGGGAGCAGATAGTTGTGATTGCAAATGTTTAGTCACAGCCTAGGCTAGACAGCATCAGTACTTTTTTCAGACTGCTCTCTCTCTCTCTCTCTCTCTCTCTCTCTCTCTCTCTCTCTCTCTCTCTCTCCCACTCCCTCCCTCTCTCTCTTGCCTTTGTAAATTGTTCTGTCTTCCTCTGCAACCCAGTTTTTTTTACTCTAAAATTTTTGTCTAAACTTTGTGCCCTCCTGCTCTTGTCCTCTCTCCCACTCACACGCCAACGCATGGGGCCACGTAGCCCACACTGCACTCATACACACACTACACCTCTCCACTTTCCTCTGTCCCTGCCTACAGAACCAGAGCACACACACACACACACACACACACACACACACACACACACACACACGCACACACACAAACACACACACACACACACACACACACACACACATTTCACCTCTTTCTCTCTTTCTCTCTCTCTTTCTCTCCCTTGCTCCAGGGTGATGTGCAGGAGCATTCGAACTGCATCTTGCCATCCCTTCATCTTTTTCATCTCATCCCTCTCTTCTCGCCCACCCGTCCTCCTACGCATGTACATCCACTCTTTTTTTTTTTTTCTTTCACTTTCACTCTCCCTACCTCCTTCTATCCAGAATGACAAGCAGAGAGAGCTAGAGAGGCCAATTACCCTTCTGCAGACTTGGTGAGTGTGTTATGTAAAATAAAGACACCTTCTGCTGTCTGCAACAGGCAAAACTTTCCTGCAGAATGAAGTAAACTCTCTTTGGAGTGGTTGTGTGTGTAGCTTTTTTCTTGATTGCTGTTTAGGGGACAGAAAGCACATTTGTCAATGGTGGCATTCTAAAAGTATAAGAATAAAAAGAATAAAAACAGGATTTAAGAAAAAAAAAATTTTCACCAAGAAACTTTTAGAGGATGCTAATGCTGTTGACCAAACTTGTTTGTCATATTAAACAAACATATCAGAATATGGCCAAGTTTAATGCTTAAATATTCTTTTCATGAAATTCATGAATTGTTTCTTGTAGTTTTATAGAAAAAAAAATGGTCATCAAACTCTCAACCTAAACAAAATCTGTTTTTTGCATCATCCACCAGTAGCACAATTGCAGTCAAAGATTATTCAATTTTCATTATAATGGATTTTAGGGACATTGATACTGAATTAAGTTTTTATACACATGCAAGCATGGAAGATTTTACAACAGTTCTGGGTGCAAGTGATTTAAAGAACTGGAGCTGTCCATTTTAAGTTATAGGCAAAACTGCAATAGAATAAAAAAGCTTCACATACCAGATCATTTAAATATGTAAATTAGGTTGTAAATCATAATTGCAACATAGGGTAGTGTGCATAGTTTTTAGTTGCTTTCATTATATCACCAGCATCATGATAGCTTATTTGAGTTTGCCAATTTTCATTTGAGGTCTCTTTGAGATAATCTGAGTTTATTTGAGTCTGTGTGCAGCAATGGGCATATGGAATGCTGTGGAACCTCTGCTTTGGGAACAATAAAGCATGGTTAATGATGGTGATAGTCATACCAGTAATATTTGACAGGCCTGTGTGGGTATGGAAAAGACTATGCAGGGTTGGCTGCCAGTGGCAGCAGCTGTGTGGTTGTGTGCAGAGGAGAGCTATTCGTCACTGTGACCGAGTGAGAATCAGACAGGGTACACAACCATAAAAACACACCAGTTTCAACCTGATCAAATGGCACAACCACTCACTGCATTCAACCAGCACTAGAAGGCCAGAGTTGCACAGCTGTATGCATGACTGCAAGCTATGCATAATAAAATGTGTCAATGTAAAGATGCATTATACTGGTATTGCAGGATGTTGCTGATTAGTGAATTCAACCCCCCCCATTATTTCTGTCTCTCTTTTACACTCTGAATGTGTGTATATGTGTGCTTGCGTGTGTGTTGGCTCTCACTCGTGTTCTCAGAGGCCGAGGGGGAGCTGCTAGCAGATGGCATTGGCAGATTGTTACTCTTAGACAGAAAAAGAGAGGGAATTACTGAAGAAAAGAACAAGAGGTAGAGGGAATCATAGAAAAAAAAATGAGTAAGGCTGATACCCACACTGACACGGAGAAGGAGATAGAATGAATGGATAGTCCCACATTATGGTTTATTAGTGTTGGTCAACATGTGGGGGAGGTTATTAACCACCTGGGGTTCTAAAATCTTTCCTCCCAAATATGACTCCCAACTCATACATCAACTTTAGCTCAACAACAGCTCAGTATCTGCTTTAACTTCATTAAATACTTCTAAAAATCCTAAAAATCATCTTTTAAAAAGTGTCAATTTCTAGTTTAGTCTGCCAAGATCATCGGTTTGAGTGTGATGTATAACAATCTATCCTGACAAAGCTATCAGTTTGAACCTAACACATACTTTAGGGTGGCGGTGGTCTAGTGGTAGGATACTTGCCTATGGACCTCTGCCTCAAGAGGTTCCAGGTTCAAATCCCACCTCTGGCACTACCACCACTGGGTCCCTGAGCAAGACCCTGAGCTGGGGACTGTCCCTGTACCCAGGACATGGAAGTCGCTCTGGATAAGAGCGTCTGCTAAAATGCTGTAAATACTTTAGAAAACATTATCTTCAGCTTCGGCCTGATTAAAAACATCAGCTTCAGCCTTATTACAACAGCAGCATCACCATCAGCTTAAGCCCCGTAAAATCACATTAAAGACATCAGCAACATGATCAGTTTTATACTAAAAACTGAAGCTTCAGTCTGAAAATAAAAACAGCTATTAATACGTTGGAGCCTCATAAGAAGCTGAACATATAATTTCAAGCATAAGCTTGATAAAACATGAGCTTCCAACACCAGATTTCATCAGAATGAAAAACTTAGCTTCAACATTATCTTCTAATCTACTAATAGTTCTGAAACTATTGACTTCTATGTAATAACATCAACTCCAACACCATTTATAACCTGAGAAAAAGCTTCAACTTCAACACAGATTAAACAAAGGATTTTTCTTTGAGTCCAGCCATTGAGATCGAAATGTGTCTAGAGCAGGAGGAGCCTCTAAAAATGTGCTGATGTGCTGGCACCAGCTCAGCGATCATAACCCTGTCCCAGGCTGGACCACTTAGGCAAGTTAGCAAACAGAAGAAAATAAGGAGAAATAGGATGATCGGGCAAGGATTGAAGAAAGAAAGGATGAGATCATTTGGGAGAGGAGGCAGTGTCTGGCTCTGACAGCCTGGATTTGTGTCTTTTACTGGACTTGTGTGTTTACCTAAGTGCGAGTCCACATATTGGGGTCAAATTGGTCTTTCAAGACGATGTGAACACATGCAGGTAGCATCAAGCAAAAGGATGGCCTGACGTCATGCGCTCCCTCAAAGGCAGTGAAATCAACTTAAAAAAACAAAAAGAGTGTATATGCGTATGCGTCTGTTTGTGGAAAAAAAGAAAAAAGTGTGTGTCTGGAAGGTGGTTAGGGGTGTGGTGTTTAGAGCTGATAAATAATCTCGTCCTTACACAGGAGGGACTATAGGCATATTCCTTCAACACATACACAGTTCACACTTTAAATCCAATTCTGTGTGAGAGAGAGAGCGTGAGAGAGAGAGAGCGAATAGCAAAGGAGGAGGAGAGAAAGGGATGCTCATAGCAGGTGCCAAATATTGAGGGAGAGGAGAAAGAGAGAAGCAGACAGAGAGAGTGAAGGGGATGAACACTCAGCCACAGGTTTGCACACCAATAATCTCTGGTGAGTCTTTTGAAAATCGGCTTCATTTTTCTTGTTTGTGTATTAATGATGTTGTGTGTTTTATCTGTTAGGACAATATGACCATGAATAACATCAATAATTTAATAAAGAACATTAATTGTATTCATTAAAAATACAGATAATGGCATTATTTTTAATAGTTTTTATTGCCATGTCAATTCATGATTTCAGAATTACAGTTCATTCACACAAGTATATGATGATTGGATGCATTCTTATACCATTTTTCCCTCCAGAATGCTTATTTATAAGACTGGATTGATTAATGTACAGATATGTCTTCATAGAGCCATCTTATTGAGACTACCAATAATGTATGTTAGAGACATGATATGTATATATGTCCTACGTTTCTTTTAGGAATGATTTTGCATGCTGACAGTTAAAAATATTTTGTTCTACTAGGTTTATAAGAGCCTGTGAGTTTGGAAACGTGTGTGTATCTGCTGCACAATGCTGTGCTCAGCTGTTCTGGCAGTGCTGCTGGTCACACTGGCCCCTTTGGAACCCAGCCACGCCCGTAGTCTCCACACTCCTGACCAGGCCATGCAGGTGGGCTGCCTGACTACTCTCTGCTAGTGATGGGAGGTGTTATAAAAATAGTCAGGACTGACCTGAATACACTGAATGTAATTAGATATAACAGTTATCCTGTGATTACAACTAACATTTATTTATCAAACTAAGATTCATCTGATTGCTACCATAGTTATATAGTTCATTCATACTATTTGGTCCATATGTATCAGTAATTCGATCTTTCTTCTCTTCCTTCAAAGGTCATTGAGCAGTTTCTTGAACGTTACAATGACCTTTTGACATTAGATGATCTGGAGAATCTAACCAGTGACCACCCAGTTGAACCTGTACAGGCATTTAATTCAGGGGTGAAGGTGGCAGAATATCCCAAATGGATTGACATCCCTGCTCAGAATGAAAACTCCTGGGTCCGTCTCCTCAAGGGTGCCCTAGCCAATCAAAAGCGAGCTTTGTCAGACCGGTCACGGAGGGGCTGGAACCGCGGCTGCTTTGGCCTAAAACTGGACCGGATCGGCTCTATGAGTGGCCTTGGGTGCTAATGATGGACAGAGGGATAAGACCAATGGGAGGTGACTGTTGTCCTTCTGAGTGTTAGGTAGAGGTGGCCTCCAAGACCAGATCTAGAATCCACCTGAATTCATGCTTTTAGCATCAGAGCTGCTCTCAGATCAGCTGTTGGGGCCACTTCTATCAGCTCCAACTAAACATGCGGTGGAAGGCTAGTTAACTACATGGTGACCTCCTCATGCTGTTACTTTCACTCTGCTTATGTCTTACTGTTCTGTACATTGGTTTATTATTATTGTGGTTTGTAACATTTTAGTGTCGATTCTGTGTTGTGACAGTAGAGGAGTGAAAAAAGGCTCTTGTTGCTTGTTGTTAATGTACAAAATTTTTGTTTAGCATAGGGACTTAATAATGGCAACGAAATTAGAGACTCCTGTTGGGCATTTGCATGATTTAAAAGCAAATTTAACATGGTACACCTTTGTGTTTATGTATATTTGGCATGAATAAAATGTTTCTAAAATCATTCCTTTGCACTGTTTTAAGGGTGTAAATGGAGGTGTATATGCTGTAGTATATTCTTAGAGAAACAGGGAACCACCAGAAAGAGGACTGAAAATGTCTTCACAATTGTACACCTGCCAAGAAGGTGTTCGTGCTCTTTATAAGCACATGTCATAGTAAGACTGAACACTCTTGACATTTCATCACCTTAGTTTAGGGGCTGCCCAGCTTATATATAAGTAAAGTCTATCTGAGCTTAAATATCTATTCATTTTTGATACTGCCTCTTTCTTCTGCCTTATTAAATTTGCCTGTAAAAAGCATGCCAGTGGATTGCTTCCACACCACACACAAAAATTAAGAAATAGATGGATGCTTTGTGATGGAAAAGCATTCTGGTAGCTAGAACACAAGGATGAGTAGGAACGTACCCATGGCAATTATTTCCTTTACACTTAAACCTCTCCATCAGTCTTCTTTGACGTGTTGCAAATTTGAACGTTATGGGTTTGTACTAAGAAATGCCTTAAAAGGGATGGAATGCAACCCCCCCCATAAAAAAAAACCAAAAAAAAAAAACATAATGAAGACCTTCTCATTCCATATTGCTGTGCGTCACTGATGTATTTCCCTAATTTCACAGTGGGTATATTTATAGTGGTGCCCATATACCCACAGCCACTGTAATAATGTTCAAACAGTTCAGGAACTGCATGAGAAATATTTTTTTTTCATTCCTTGCCAGTAATTCTCTTCACTCTGCAGGTTTGTGTAGGCGTCAGGATTACAGATTTAACCGTCTCCTTTAAATCCTTTACATATCAGGGCTAAATGTATCTCATGTTCAGCTGTTTCATATGAGAATGTGCGTCAGGTGTGTGAGCGCGTGTCCAAAGTGCCCTATATCTTCATTATTTACGTCAGGTTTTCTAAATGTACATTAGATATCCACCCAAATCTGTTCCGCTCTCTCCATTCCCTGCACAGACATGTTTCCTCCAGGAAATAATTTGAAAAATTCTCATTTTTTCACATTTTTCACTTTTCACATTTCATATTTTTTTAATATGATGACAATCTGATCTGGATTTATTAATTATTGACGCTATCACATTTCTTCTCCATCACCTTAACAAATGATGTGATGAATAAAGAAAGCAGGCCGACTTATTCTTTTTATTATTTTATATTGCAGGTCTTTCCTTATGATAGCCACAAAATTTCACAGCAGTTTTAGCTCATTGAACATGCTAGATGGTTTCTAGTTTAGACAAACTGTGTTTTGCTGTGTATTTTGAATCGAAGCTTTGAGGCAAGTTTAGACACAGTGGAACCGATGGAATGATCTGTTCTGCACTGCAACATATATATTTTCAGAGAAATGCCTTCTGGGGGAGGTAGGCAGTGTTAAGGCTACCAGACTACTAAATAATGTTGAGGATCAATGCTTGTAGATATACTGCAGAGATGAAAAGTACATTTAATTTGTTTGAATTATGAAAGCTTGGATTTTCTTCTATTGTAAAGTAAACTCACATTATTATCTTTAATTTTTTGCATTTTAGCCAGTTTTCATCCCAAAGGTTTTAAACACATGGTATTAACATAATATAAAAGGATCCTTCCCCTCTGTTTTGATGTATTAAAACCATGAAAGGTGCTTGATGCCCTTTTGTTCTTTTCCTCAGTTCATTCTGGTGGCAATGCAATTTTAATGGTTGTATTTTTTTTTTTTTATCCAACTCTGAAACCAAACTGTATTTAGTATTCAGAAGACTTCACAGGATCATTACTTTTGAAAAAACTTAACTTTGAGTTTCAGACTTTTAAACAAGAGGCATTACTGTTGCTAACATAATTGAAGTAAAGCCAGCAAAAAAAAAAAGAAGCTTTCATCCAAAGTGAAATGGGAGTGTGTCTCTGGAGCTCCACTGGGGTACGGGCCTTGCTCATGGGTTCAAATGATGCTAATACTGACTGAACAGCTTGGCTATTCCTAGACAGGCGGCATAGAAGAACCATTTTGAGTCTTTAAGGATCTGAACCATTCAATACCTGAGCTGCTATCTTATTCAAGTTTGTGGGAGTGCTGGATCTCACCATTCATATAGCAAGAAACACTATGGAGGTGGAAAGACCCTGGATAGGGTCAACCAGTTTATCACTGGACAGACATATCTAGGGGGCTGTTTAGCATCTCTAATTCATCTAATTCATCATGCATGTCTTAGGACTGTGAGGAACCTGGAGTAGCCTGAGAGAACACACAAAGGACTGAGGTTCTTTGGACCTTCTCAATGTAAAGTGAAATTTGTCATTGTGAATACATAACACAGCACACAGTGAACCACAATGAAAGGCCTCTTCATTTAAACCACACACACGTGCAGCAGGAGGCAGCTATATGATATGCCTGGTAAGCAGTGATGGGGACACTACCTTGCTCAAGGGTACCTCTGGGATTCAAACCCATGACTAGGTTAGGGTGCCCTTTCTCTGCATTTAACTATCCACTTGACCAGCATGCCACCCCTGAAAGAACCCTTTTTGTTAATGAGATGCAAGGGTATAAAATCTTTTTAAGGTTTAATGATCCTTTACATGATGTGAACGTTCTTAATCAATCTGAGTTCTTCCAAGATCCTTTATGTCATGTGGAAGTTCTTAAAAATGGTTCATTGAGTTTTATCCATAAAATTTTTTTCTTGTTGCTCTTAAGCAGTGGTTCGTTTCTGACCCCTTTATCTTTGGTGAGAGATGGTGAGAGATCCACTGAATAGATTGTCTTCTTAGACAAATCAAAGATCTAATGCATTTTATCAGTTGAACCACAAGGTGGCAGAATTTCTAATTTCGGAAGCACTGCAGTCTCTCCTGGTCAGGCTAGGGTGCACTTTAACCATGGCAAGATAGTGGACTCTGAGCTCCAGTCCACACAACACAGATAACAAGCAAACTGCCTCACAAGAGTTAATCTGTAACACACTCAAACACAGTGGCTTGAATGGATGTTTTAGCAAAACTAAACAACAATTATTAAAACAGGCACACAATTGACTAAGAAGTTAATGAATTGGCTTAAATAAAGGAATCTATAGTCCCCTCCAAATGCATTAGAGCAGCACATTCAATTAATTTTCTTTTCTATGCAGTGAAGACATTTGGGTTCAATATCAAAAGAAGATTATGAAATGAGAGATCAGATTTTCACTTTGTATTTGCTGCTATTTACATCAAGATAAGCTAAAGGATATAGAAGCTAGCACCTTTTGTACCTGACCACCCAGTTTTGTAAGTGAGCAAACCATATTGGAACAGAGTGCCTTCAAGTGAATAACATTTCATATTTGGTTGCTTATTCCTTGCTTGCAATCACCACACCCAGCCTGCCATCCTCTGACATCATCAAATCATTCTTTTCTTTTCTTCTTTGGCCATGGTTTCTGACTTTAGCATCTTTCAGTTGTTTCTTCCAGGGGGTTTCTCTTCACAGTCTCCTCTTCAGGAGATGAAGTGCAGGTTTTTGTCTGACTTGGCCAGTTTCAAACTTTCCTCTCTTCCCCCTGATCTGATATTGCTCCTACATATTAGTTTGGATGCATGTCCCTGTAAACGGGCAGAGAAAATGTTTTAGAATTCGATCATCCGGAGTAGATGTTTTGGATCATGAGCACATTTTTGCTTTCTCCACTCCTTTTCATCTCTTTAGTAGAGATGAATCTTTGTCTCATCAGTTCCAGAAACTTTGTTGCTCATCAGTCTAGTTTTTCAATTCTTACTGCTGATGATTGGGTTGCACCAGGTGGTATGGCCTCTATATTTATGCTCTAGAAGTCTTTAAAACAGTGGATTGTGATACGTCTACCCCCGTGGAGGTTGTTAATGATGTCACTGACTGCTGTTTCAGGGTTTATCTTTAGCACTCTCACAATTTGTCTGTCAACAGCTGCTGTTATTTTCCTTGACCACCCCGTATTATGCCTGTTGCTCAGTACACCACCTGAATACACTATTTTCCTCTTTTCTCAGCTTCAAAATGACATGCTTTTCCCCATAGACAGTTGTATGTAATGCAACATTTCTAAATGTAATTATCAAGAAAGTTGAAAACCAGATCTTTCGTCTCATATCCATCTTTTGATCTCAAACTCAAATGCTTTTAGTGCATAGCTGTTGCAATACTTTTGGAGGGGACTGTAACTTTTTCTGTTATGTCAAGTGAAACCTCATGTCATGATCTCTCGTGACAGCTGCTATGCTTGATATGGAGAATAAGTTTAAGAACATGTCTGATTGTATTAAAATCATTTCCTCTGCTTGTCAGTGAGTGAGGTGGCTGGCTCAGAATACTCCACTGAAGCAGATAACTGCATATATAAAGGGTGTGGGGTCGGCCTTCGAGTATTTGTTTATTTTTAGGTTGACCCTGGCCTCTCCAGCACATTCTCTGAGCTGGGCAGATGGGGGGACAAAAAGGGAGAGAGGGTTTACAGGCGGAAATCCGAACACAAACTCAAATGCTGTATGACTGCACACTCTGGCAAAAGCTGGAACTAAAACTGTTAAAACTTCCCATTACATAAGTGACATGCAAATGTAAAATGCATTCTATATTTTCTAAATAGTTCAAAGCTAATCAGAACATTCTGGAAATAGCCTGCACTAGGATGCTTATTGCAGTAACTGATTTCAGGAAGGTCGGAAGGGAAGATCTGAATAAACTGAGTAGGTGGACATTAGTCAATTTGCATGCAAGCTCATGAAGCATCTCTGGCTTTAGAGCTGAAATGCTCATTTTTTTAACCAGTTAACAGCATGCAAAAGCCTTCCTGCACACTTGTATTCTGAATTAATATATGCAGAAGTTAGATTGCAATATGTTGAGTAAGGCAAAATATGTGTATGAACACAGTTGACTTAAGCACTGTACTTTGGTCTTCTAAGCACTTGGTAAGCACTCAATAGATGCATGGCACTTTACGGTTATTTTATTTTGACAAGGGCTTGAATTAAACTGCTTAAAGAATTCAGGGGACATTTGTGCTCTTCAAACCCTGTAAAGCAAGCATATTCTGCATAAGAATTAAAATAATAAATAATACAAATTATACTTGGTATTGTATGCACTTTGTGTTGGCAATTTGTAGGCAGTTAATTTTTTGGATTTGTTTCTCTTCATAAATTTAATTAGCATTTACAGGCTACATTTTTTTAAATGTAGCCTCCTCAGCCTAAGAGCAACTGACAGATGGCAAGCCTAACACTGATAACATAACCAACAGGACATAGCATTCCTTTTTACATGGCCAAAATGGACTCAAAACTTAACTTAAATACAAGCCTAGTTCCGTTGGTTTTTATGAACCACAGATAAATGATGAGTGAAACTTGTGCTTCAAAAGTCAAACGAGAATGATGATGAGGCAGAAGGAATTGATATAATGGAGTCATGACCTTACTAGCCAGACCCTTATTTAAAAACCCTGTGCATGACAGTTTGCCCTTCTCCTGATCTCTTGACCTTAAGATCTTTGAGTGAGGCCAAGCAGCAGAGTTTACAGTTGAGGCCTTGGCACCGCAAACATGTAAGCACAGCAACTTCAGAAGAAACATTATAGCACCTGTGGACCAAATACTGTACAGAGAGTTTAGTAATCCTTGCTCAATTTCAAATGACAGTCTTTCAGATTGCACTAATGTGAAGAAAATATCCCCTAATACCTATTATTATGGGGGCATCAGATACAGAATCTATCAATAGTCTTCCAGCTAATATATGAATATTTCTGGCCAATGTACTTGTGTTCAGACTTATCTGCAAATTCCGACAGATAGTTCAACAGACAGTTTGCTGGGCTTGCAAAAAAAAAAAAAAACTTTTCACATGCAGTGAGGAAATGTGCTGTGGTCAAATTTGGCTTGTCAATAAAAAATGATAATTAACTGAAATAGTTGTAATTCTTTACCCTTAATTACAACAATATTTTAAATAATGACTTGTGAAAACCACTGAGATCTAAAGGTATTACAGATCTGTTGTTGTTAGTTTGTAACTCAGTGTCCTCTGTCTTTTCACAATGGAACAGGAGGTCAGGACCTGAGTTATATGCACCAGCACACACACACACACACACACCCTCAATCCACTGCACATGCGCTGGTGGTAGATGCACACCTTTCTGAGACGCAGTCTTCTTGGAGACAACAGCGTGAACTTCAGCACGCCTGCAAAAGAAAGAAGGCAGGGACAGAAGGAGAGAGGTGCTGGAGGGATGGCTGATTAAAAGTGAAGGGTCATGGTCTTTCTGGTAAATGTCATCCGCTCTGGAAGAGAGTGATTTGATCCCTTGCTCCGGCTCTCTTTCAGTCTCTGTCTGTGACTGGGGAGAAGGTCAAAGTGAGACAAGCCCGCTCACACTTCTTCTGAGTACAGTTGTGAGGTGATCATTCCAAATGAAAAGCAACTTTGCAGAGTCTTTTCAAATTCCTTCATAAATCACAGAATTAAATAAGAATGCAATACACATTTAGACGCAAATGTGCTGAACTGATAGCCTGGGTGAGGCCATTGTGCACACTGAGGCTGAGAGAGAGGTGGAAGAGGGTTTAGGCCCCTTATACAGGTTAAAAGTCTTTAAGATCTCTAATGATATAAGATCATTCAGTTAGTGATCGGTTCAGACATTTGCAATGAAGCAAAACTTCAAAGCTTTGGGGGTTTCTGATTGTTATTTAAATGAATAGACTAACTATAGCCAGCTGTAGGCCTAAGCTGTGACCTTGACATTATAAGAGGGCGGGGCAATTAAGTGCTAAAGTCAAATGGGCGGGACTAAGGCCCTCACACCATATAAATTCTGAGTGGCCCTCACTTCTCTCTGCACTCACACAACTGCCTGGGACAGACAGAGGCACCTTGCCAACGGTACTGGGTATATTCCGTTATAGTAAAGTTTAACTTGCCTTTAAGCTAATTTACTTTCCTGTTATGTTTTTATGTGTTGCAGCAGTTTTAATTACATTTGTGTAGGTTTGAGGGTAATTTGCTGCATTACTTTTGAGAGCTTGTGGCTGACACTTTGTATGTGTACATACTGCTACTTCTGACTGTTATACAGCTTATGTGACTTACAGAGCTGGTAGTTTAGCTCAGTAGTTTTTCTCTTTGTGCTTCATGCCCTCTGAGCTGTGCAGGATTATACTTTCAAATTTTGACCTCCCTTCACTGTCCAATGGGAGTGAATTAGGCTGATGCTGCCTACTACGGTGTCCAGCTAATGTCTCCATGACTTGCAGCTCTGCTTTACTTTATGCTCAAGTTCCATGGCCTTGAGTGCCCACATCATGAGTAACACCTGTTCCTTAACTGTGTGTCTCTTGCAGAGGACAAGAGCAAAGCAGACAACATGGTTAAAGTTGGCATCAATGGGTAAGATCTCCTTGGGGGTTTTTTTTCTTCATTGATAGCATTAAGGGGAGTTGCAAAAGTCTTTACCTGCTGCCCTTTTGGTTTTTATAATAATCACTTGAATGGGCTTATGCTGCAAAGTTTGACTTCAGTTCTGCATCTCAAGTTTCAACATAGTTGCTTGTACCAGGCTTCATTTGTGTCTATTTGCAAAGCAGTGGTGTTAGCTGGTGACAAAATGGCACCTGTTCTGTGCTCTTGCCTCCCCTTTTGTTTGCCTTTAAAATCTGCCTGTACCCCTGAATGCACAAGCCTTCACCATGCCAAATGTGTGGCTCCACACGCTGGTGACCGGCAAATGTTTCTGGCACCAGCTGTCGTGCCCTTAAACTCCAGGGCATGTTGTGTAATAAGAAATGGGATCCTTTCACATAGCTGAGAGGTCACACATTCATTCATGTACTGTAATTTTAACACTGAGCTGAATTGCTTCAAGATGTCCTTTGAACACCAAGGTTTTGGTTACTGACCTTATGTAGTCTATTGGGGGCACAATAAGCTTAAAGCTATGGGATCATGTTGCATCCCAAAAGCCATGCTGGTGACAGGAGGAAACTAGATTTAAACTCAAGCCACTTAAGTAAAGGTTAAATTTGTAAGGGGTTAATATGCTGATTAGTTGTATTGGGTGTTTGAGCAGAGAATTCAAATGTGGGGTTGTGTGCCTTAGGAATGACTGAGGGGGGAATGCCTTCAAAGAACCTTGATTATCTTTATGTAATTATAATTGCCATCAAAAGGGTTTTTGGTGAGCAGATGTCCAGTCAATGTTCTTCATTGTAGCTAGCACATGCTCTTGCTTCCCTGTTCTCTGAACTCCAGGGTTAAATTGTAACTAGTTCAGATATGTCTTTTTGCTTGGTCCAAAACAGGACTTTAATCCACAGGTCAGTGTTTCTCAATTCTTGCTAGTCATGCAAGCACCTAGTTAAGAACCAAACACTCTTATCATGCAGGAAATGGTTATTTAATTAATTGGTAAGCTCTTCTCCACTGCATATGAACTCCCAGTTAACTTTAGGTCCTCTGGATGTTCTGCTTGCTCTTGAGTGCTACCTACTGCAGTTCAGTGATGAATTCAAGAGACTTTGGCTTGGTCTGGCTACCGATGGCTAATATGCATCTCTCAGTTGGTTTGGATTTTGGTGTCTGCCTTCTCTGTACAAAGGGATACATGGACAATCACTTTGTATAGTGAAGGGACAGTGTCTGTTTGGTGGCAGTGTTGAGCAGGAATGTGCTTTCCTTTAGACTTGGTGTAACAGTCCTACCATCTAGTGGTAAGCAGAGTTGCTGCCATTTTATCACCTCAGCAGACAAGTGAGGTTCTTGAGCTTTAACCTTCATTTAAAACTTGCATTTCTCAGTTGGTACTTTTTATGGTCTTGATCCTTTTGGTAATCAAGAATTTCAGCTTTCCTTGTTTAAGAAGTCAAAAGTCCACTTCCTGTATTCCAGATTTGGCCGCATTGGGCGTCTGGTGACCCGTGCAGCTTTCCATTCCAAGAAGGTGGAGGTTGTTGCCATCAATGACCCCTTCATTGATTTGGATTACATGGTAAGTCAACAAAAAACACCCCTCAGTGAACCCTTTGTGTAAAGTGGAATCTGACATTTTGTTCCCCCTCAGGTGTATATGTTCAAGTATGACTCTACTCATGGAAAGTACAAGGGTGAGGTGAAGGCTGAGGGTGGCAAGCTGGTCATTGATGGGCATGTTATCACAGTTTTCAGCGAGTAGGTTTTGTTACATTGAGGTTTTTTTAATGCCTTTTCTGTTCTTGCTCAACTACTCACTCCCTGATCTTACTCTGTAGGAGAGATCCTGCTAACATTAAGTGGGGTGATGCTGGTGCTCAGTATGTTGTGGAGTCCACTGGTGTATTCACCACAACTGAGAAGGCTTCTGTAAGTATTGTTCCCATCTTTAACTTGTTTCTTGGCCATATGCTTTTTTTTTTCTCTGAACTATTGTTCTCTCTAGGCTCACTTGAAAGGTGGTGCAAAGAGGGTTATCATCTCTGCCCCCAGTGCTGATGCACCCATGTTTGTCATGGGTGTCAACCATGAGAAATATGACAACTCTCTTAAAGTAGTCAGGTATGACCTTATTGGACCATTTTAAGATTTACACTTCTAAAGAGCCAATAGAGGGCATACTGTCACCAGCTAAAGTTCACAGCCCCATTACATAAAGTATGAAACCTGCTGCTTGGAATACTAACATTCAGTTTGTCCACCAATGCCCATATTTTCTTTTCTAGCAATGCCTCTTGCACTACCAACTGCCTGGCTCCTCTGGCCAAGGTCATCCATGATAACTTTGGCATCATTGAGGGTCTTATGGTAAGAGATTAAACATAACAATCCTGTCATAAGCCTTTTGCACCAACAGATTGTAAAGGCCTCTTCCTACCTGTTCATCCCATACTTTTCTCATTTTCACCCTGCATTAACCCCATGTTTCCCTTTACTCTAGAGCACTGTTCATGCTATCACAGCCACCCAGAAGACTGTTGATGGTCCCTCTGGTAAGCTATGGAGGGATGGTCGTGGTGCCAGCCAGAACATCATCCCTGCCTCAACAGGTGCAGCCAAGGCTGTGGGGAAAGTCATTCCTGAACTCAATGGGTCAGTTCCTGTCATTATATCAATCTACTGTGCTATCAGCTTTGTAAACTTAGTTTTTACATTTCTCAAGTCTTCAGTCTTGTAAGCTAGTTTTGCCCTCAGTTTACCACCCCCACACCTTTAAGGACTCAATTTAAGGATTTTTTTTTGGGGGGGGGGGTGCAGCAAGTGAGAGCTGTTGACTAACAATCCTTTATGTTCTGTTTCAGCAAGCTGACTGGTATGGCCTTCCGTGTCCCTACTCCTAATGTGTCAGTAGTGGACTTAACTGTTCGCTTGGAAAAGCCTGTGAGTAAATTCTTGATGCACCTCTGCTATTCTCTTGTAAATCTATTACACTGCTGATCCTTTATTAAAAGGGCATGAGTGAAGTAGCCTTTTGACAATGTAGTTTGCTTGCCAGATCACTACTCAGCCTTCCTCACTAAAGGCTGTTTCATTGATTGTACCTGCAGTTCCCTGTCACACATGAGAAATCGGACAAGTCAGAGACTGTCTTCTGTATTGTCTTAGCTGCCTAAACGAACCCTTTCTAAAACTGCTTTTTGCGATCCAGGCCAAGTATGATGACATCAAGAAGGTTGTCAAGCAAGCCTCTGAGGGGCCCATGAAGGGTTTTCTGGGATACACAGAACACCAGGTATGTCCAAAAAGGGTTCTTGGTCTCAACTACCAGAAACTGACCTGCAATCCCACTTGCCTCCCTTTGTATTAAAAAGAATCTCCTACTTGTCCCAGGTGGTGTCCACAGACTTTAATGGTGACACTCACTCATCTATCTTTGATGCTGGTGCTGGAATTGCTCTCAATGATCATTTTGTCAAGCTGGTGACATGGTATGTAGCTTTCTTTTTTTTTTTCTCATCAATCTTGACTTGATTAATGATTGACTTTCTCCTTTAGGTATGACAACGAGTTTGGCTACAGCAACCGTGTCTGTGACCTGATGGCCCACATGGCCTCCAAGGAGTAGACATGAAGTTGATAACTCATTACAACTGCTTGAAGTGCCATCCTTTAATTTGAAGACCAATTTTTTTATATGGAAATGCCCTGTTCTGTTTCTGTGTGAGGTCTGAAGAGGATCTTGAAACATTGAAGGCATCTGTCTATTTAAACCTGACAGAATAAAATCCTCTGCTGTGAAAATATTTCTTTGGGTTTTTATTTGAGCTAAAAAGTTAAAATCATAGAATAATGGGAGCAAGCAATGTGCAATATTTGCAGGATTACTACTTGCAGTGATGTAGCCAGTTGTAAAACCTGCTGGTCAACAAGCAAAAGGTTGTGGTGGTGACAACTGTGCACTCAAACCTGAATCATGTGCTGTATTTCCTGCCATTTGATCAGTTTTTGTAACCAGTTCCAAAGCCCCCAGTCATCTTGCCCTATTGCTTTAGGTTAAAATGTCAAGACAGATGCAGCCATAGCTTACTATATTACCCCTGTACAAAAATCTGAGTCTGTGCAGAATGACTGGAACTAGATGGGTCTGACTTTTTCCAATTGCAGCAACTTTTGCATTTACACCTGTGGGGAAGACCTCAAGAGGGCAGGAAAGTCTAATGTTGCTTGATGCTTTTAGACATGTAAGAAAACCTAACCACAGATGTTAACGTCAAACTCTGCAAAAATGATCCTCATGCCACGTTAAAGCTGTATTATGATTAATAGCTCAGTGGAATTAAAAACTGCACTTGTGTAAAAATGGGTGATTCAGACGAGCCATTCACCACCCTCCCCACGTGTTGCTTATACTTGAACTCTGATTCGAGGTTTTGGTGGCGGTTATGCTTTCTGGGTAATTAACTGACATGGTCATTCTCCAAAGAGGGAAGAGTCACTACAGAATTGCAATCTTTTTATCCTGGCTTAATGTATCTTTCCCTTATGGCTGTGCCCCCATCCGGAGTTTGAGAGGGAACCGAATGATTTGATGTGTATAATGTAAATCATAGGCTATATGCCTTCAGTCACCAGGTCCTAATTAAGTACAAGTGATTTTGGTTTTTTATTTCAAATGAGGTGCTGAGTATATCATTGGTCCCTCATTGACCAATAATGCCTTTTAATAAAGTTTCAGTCTTTACCTGAGCAGCAGGTGGGCTAGTAGGAAGTTGGCCCTAGGATCAGAAGGTCATGGGTTCAAATCCCAGACTAGTAGGTTGCCCTGCAGTACCTTTTGAGCAAGGTACTGTCCCTGTCACTGCTCCCCAGGTGCTTTCAGTAGTCAAGTTTATTTATATAGAACTTTTTACAACTGTTGTCACAAAGCAGCTTTACAGGAACCGGGCCCGAACTGGGGGGGGATTTTAATGAAAAGGCTCTTCCCCCTGTTGTAATACTCGATAGCAAGGCTGTTTAAGGCTTTGTAAGTTTGTCGTTAAATTTTATAGCTGCCCCCTGCCGCATGCATGTGAGTGTTTGGGTAATATGCAGAGATGTGATTTCATTGTGGTTCCCTGTGTGCTGATGTGTACTCACAATGACAATAGTCACTTTCACTTTACCTGGGTAAATTACATCTAAATACACCTCTCTCTCTCTCTCTCTCTCTCCCTCTCTCTCTTTCTGTTCAATACTGTGCCCATCAGTACATCAGTACCCAAGGGTAATCCTCCATTAATAATGAATCCTGGCATGTTCAGGCCATTATATCAGGCAGTAAATCTTTATGAAATATATTCAACAATGACATTGACATTAGTGTTGAAAGGAGAGGCTTTTCAGTGTGCATGTATCTGCTCAGCTTCATCATCATAGCTCCATGCCATTACTGCGTTCCTCCCTTTAGGCATCATGACTATGAAAAGTAAGCCAGAGATGGAGTGGAAATATAACTGCAGTTCAATACTTCTTTGAAGGAGTCTATAGGGTTAAAACAGCAGAGCAGATTCCAAAGCTGTTGTGTTCAAACACGTGATGAGTGATGGAGAGATATTTTTTTTACTAACCGAACTATATGTGTAGAGGCCAAAAGAAGATCAGTGTTTAAAATTTCAGAGTGTGAAAAATATTTCTCCAGTAACCAGTTTACTGGCTACATTATAATTTGACGTTGCCCTGGGCAATAAGGCCATCCCTAATCCATCACTGTATTTATCTGAGCTTCCTTAACAGCAAGTCTAAAAGAGCAGAAGAGGAAATCTTTTTTAGTTTGAATTTTATGACAATGACAATACACTTTTATGAGAAAGCGTTGGTGTTTAAAAAAGGAAACATGCTACAACCAGGTCTGACTAGCACCAGCATTACTGTAGATTTGATGGTGCTTGCACATACGTGAGTCTGGAGGTGTTGATGCTCACCATCATAATGTTAAAAACTTCTACTTCAGAGATTAATGCTAAGCTGGTGTGTGTTATGGTGTGTATTTGTTCTCTTTTAAGCTCCTCTCCAATTTCTTTCATACAAAAGAGGCCTGAGGATTACGTGACTACACAGTAGTAGCCCTGTTCTGGCAGCATCTACTCCTGCATAATTATTTTTGTTTTTGACCCTTTCATCTACTGATCAGTTGCTTTGCATGACAAAGTCTGTCCCTTTTCCATCTGTTTATAAGGAGGGGGGACTTCAATCTCATTACAATGTGTCCACCCCATGCACAGTCACAATATCGAGAAACTGCTTAGGGGGCATGCAAAAGGGCAGGAGGTAGAGGAGGGCAAAAAGCCTCAAAGCATAATTCTTGCTTTCTGTCTGCGTGCATGCATGGACAGATCGGAACCCTGCCTTATTGACCAGAGAAAAGTTGATTTGCTCTTCTGAGAAAACTAGATATAGAAGAACAAGAATACAAGAGAGGCATGCGACTGTTTCAACGGCAACGGTTCTGTTTGGAAATCAGCTAGCAGTGGCAATCTGATTGAGGCTGTAAGAGCAGACAGGAGACGGAGTGAGTCATTCAGCGGAAGGTGAGTAAGTTTTGTAAGTTCTTTTTGCGTACACTGCAGAGGCAGCTGGTGATGAAGGCAGTTTATTTTTCTGCAGAGTTTTGAAAACTACAGACATCAGCAAATTCACTGTATTCTCTTCTCTTCTCTTCTCTTCTTTTAATCTTAGCAAATCACAAAATAAATGACACACTGAAAATGAGTAGTATACATTTTAATAAAGAAAAAGGCTTTTTAATTTAATAAAATAAGCAACAATAGGCAAAATATCTATGAATTTAGTGCAGCAAAAAATGTATTTTTTAAATTGCCACTACAGATATTTTGTTTAGTTCAAGCATTTATATCTCATTTCCAGGAGATACTTACTAATAAATTGAGCTGATTCAAATTTTTTTTCAGTGTAATGGAAATCTTGTGAATCCTTATTCATCCCAACTGCTTTAAAGCTTGGGGATTTTTAAATAGATATTCCCACAGCAGTACTGCACCTTTATTAAATATGACCACGAAACCATTCAAGTAATAAATATCTTAATGATCCTATTTCACATATTGTGCTGCCTAATCATTGTAAACAGCAGTACGTAAAGCTGCTCCACATCTATAGTCCATAAATGACTAAGTACAGAGTTTCTGTTGTAAATCTGATCTGGTTGAGAGGCTTAATGTATTGCAGTGTGACATGACCATCTTATAGAAAAAATCAGGATTTATTTTATTTTATGGATATTTTCATTATTCGATTAAATATAAATGGCAATAATGATTCCATATTCCATATCTTTCATTTTCTGTCCGTAGCTCATGTCTGAGGGAGTGCCCTACTCTTGGAGGGAGCATGTCTCTCACCCCTCCTCCTTCACTCCTTCCTTCCACTCTCAACTTGACCCCTCAACAGACCTTATTGTAGCCATTATCCTTATCATAACAGGTAAGGGCCACGATTGATCGATCGATCGATCTATCTATCTATCTATCTATCTATCTATCTATCATAATTAACTGTTGTGGACATGCTTTGACATAAAGATGTGCAACAGCAGTTATATCAGCTCTGAAGAGGATGAAGAAGGGACATGTGACTCACACATTTTTGTCAATAAACTGTTCAATATGAAAATGGCAAACATTTCTATTGACTAGTTACTGGGCATACTGGCCTGCATTAGAGAGGAAAATGAAAGTAAATGTTTCCATTAAGGGTGCACTGGCCTTGAGGACACACATGCTCTTACATTCTCTTTTTTCTGTCTAGATATAGCCTGTCAAATTCTTCAGTAATTTGGACTTGCATTAGTATTTTAATAAAGTAAACCTGCACCCCCTCACTTTCAGGGGTGGTATCTGTGACTGGTAATGGGGTGGTCTTACTTACTCATGCACGGAAAAGGAAGAAGCTGAGAGCTCATGAACTGATGACCATAAATTTAGCTGTGTGCGACTTTGGATACAGCCTCCTGGGGGCGCCCTGCATAGTTATCTCCAGGTAAGTCTCCAGATGATGCTATTTTCGAAATCAAGTTATTCCTTCCTTGGAAAAATGAATGAGGTGTTACACATGACATTTTTTCTCATTTACAATTCCTCAGCACATTTAATAGTAAAGTTAAATCATACTTTAATATTCATTATTTATAATACTTAATACTTAATATTAAAAGTAAATTTAAAAGTACTTTTTCTTTCATTCTGTAATGTTAAAAACCACCTTAAAGTTAATTCCATAATAACTATGTGTATTTTAATTGTTACTTAAATGTAAAGAAATAGAGTAAATGCTTAGATGTAAAGTGAAAATAGATCTGAATTTCAAGCTTAAAATTCAATGTAATGTAGAATCATAACAGTACCAAGCTGATCTGGGACATGCTCGATGGTTAAGAGATGCCAGTTTTAGTCAAGAAATGTAGAAGATAACTAGTGTCAGCTGTACACATGAGAAAGTACTTCATTCAGTGTATAACCTGATTTATTGTTAATCTGAATAATAAAACTGTATTATCTAATCAAATTTTTTTATTTTAAACATTTATATGAAAGAAAGTATTGTGGTTGGGGCATGGTGGCGCCATGTTTTTTGCTGTCTCCTCTGGGTTTGATTACCAGCCAGATGGCCTGGGTCCTTTCCTTGTGGAGTTTGTAAGTTCACCTTGTGTCTATGTGGGTTTCCTCTGTGAGCTGAGTTTCTCCCACAGACATGCATTTAAGATGGATTGGAGATACGAAATTATCCCATTACCGGGTGTGACTGTGCTTGAATAGAGTGCCGACTTGTCCAGTTTCTCCAACTTTCTTTTCTTGAGCACTAGGATAGACTCCAAACTCCCTTGGGACCCTGGTTGAGATAATTTATTACATTATTATATTATTTGAAGAAGTATCCACTATAAGATTCAACTCATAACCTGCTTTGATGCCACAATACTCTCTCTCTCTTCTCTCTCTCTCTCTCTCTCTCTCTCTCTCTCTCTCTCTCTCTCTCTCTCTCTCTCTCTCTCTCAGCCTTTCCCACGGATGGATCCTTGGGAACTTTGGCTGTCTGTGTTATGGCTTTCAGGGTTTCGTCTTTGGGGTGGGCTCCCTCTTTACCACCTGTATCATTTCCCTGGATCGCTGCTTCAAGATCTGCTGCCTTCGCTACGGTCAGAGACAGGGCTCTTTTCTTTCTGTCAGGTCTCTCTTCTGTTGTGTTAAATAATATTTGACTAATATATTCCATCTCCTACTTTTTTGGTTCTTGCATTCCTTTTTCTTCTTGTCAACTCATTTTCATTTTCAAAACCCTATTAATATTTCTTCAGCCTTCATTTTGGAACCTGTAAAAAAAAGTGCTAAAAGTCAGGGATAACTGTCCAGGTAAAAAGTGACATAACACTTTTATGTATGAAGCAAGGGAAGACCAAAGGGACAAGAAACCAAAATTATCAGTAAGACATACGATCAGAAACACATGAAGATGTATTCAAGGATGGAAAGAGACAAGGCATAACAGAATGCTACAAACTGAGTCCTAAATGCTGAATCTCCACATATTAGAGAAAAGGATTTATGTTGAAATTAATGTTAGTGGCCCAGTTTGATGTCCCATACATAAGAAATAACCGTGGAGGAAAAAGGAAGAAAGAATAGATGACTGCACATTTGCATTCATGTTGGAAATTCCCAGCACTGCAACGACAAAGATAACTTGGGTACGGGAACTGGATCAAAATTGCTTATGAGGATGTGGTGATCGTGACTTTCTCTTTTGACATGTGTCCCTGCATTTAATCCCAAACAGATCAACAGCTAATATTAATAATACGGAACTTAAAGATCTTGCTTTTGTTCTCCCAACCTTGCTGTGTCTCTATAAGGTCAGTGGATTGAGAGAAGGCATGTGTGTCTTTCTCTTGCTCTGATGTGGGCTTTTACTCTATTCTGGGCCACTCTCCCTGTGTTCGGTTTCGGCAGTTATGGCCCTGAGCCATATGGGACCAGCTGCACCATAAACTGGTAAGAGTGGAACATGGGACGCACCTACCTATTCAATGCCTCACTGTTCTGTGATTCTTAGAGGCCCACAGAGCCTCTTTCACACAAAACCTTTGCAACATAGCTGAACACCCAAAACCATATTGATTGGTCTTGGGTTTTACAGAGTAGTAGTTAAGCAAATGCCCCCTTCAATCACAAATATGCTCTACAGGAATTATGGGAGGGATACATGTAAATTCAGCTCAAATAATCAGCATATGTTAATTGCTCAGGGTTTGATATGCCTTTTTGTACAGGTGGAGAATGAAATCATCTCTGAATGACAGAATCTACATATATCTGATCCTGCTTATGTGCTTTATCATTCCTACTCTCATCATTCTAACTTCATACATTGCCATCCTCATCAAGGTGAGACCAAAATTAAAGAATGCTTGTTTGAATGCCAGTCAGTAATGACAATTATTAGAACTGCACAATGATCCTGGCATTGTAGTTTTCACCCAAACATTCACTGTCAATGTGTGTTGGTGAAAGGTGAATAGAATTTCTTGATCAGAAGATATTCCACAGATTTGGTCTTGCTACAAATCTAGCCATCAGGTCAGTTAAATAAGTTAGCACAAATAATGATGGCTGGACCACAGTTTCATCATGACTGATGATAGACAGGGAAATGAAATGTTTTAATTGAATCTGTAAGGTTAGGTTATACGTTTTTAATGATTTTATTTGGTTTCTTAATGGTTTAAATGAGTTCAAATTTCTCCACATTGTTATTTCTGTTAGGTTTATCGTTCTGGTCGCACTTTGGCCTCCATTTCCTCCTCATCTGTCAGTCACGGTAGCAGTAAGGATCTCCGTCTGACAAAGGTATCTGATCTGTACTGTGCTCCGTCTGACAAAGGTATCTGATCTGTACTACGCTCTACTGTGATCTGTTTTTGTCCTGATGCTGGTGCTTTGTTGAATGATGTGACTTTAAATAAACTGAAATTAAATAAACTTTCATTAGCCTCCGTTGGGGAAAAAGTTAAAAATAACTTTACACTAGGGGTTGTTAATAGGTAAATAGCTCTCTTGTTTGGAAATTCTTAGGAAAATAAAGTAGTGCTTCCTGACTCTGTTCCAGGAGGCACACAACCCTGCACAGCTGAGCATTTTCATGGCTCCCAACCAGCCTGATCCAAGTAATTAGCTGTATGAAAACCCTTTAATGATTAATACTGATTATGTTAAAGTGCTAATATGTTCAAGGCAGGGTGTTCCCAGGTGCAGGGTTGGAAAACACTGCCTTAAACTGTCCTATGTTCATCTTAAGATGTGTTTTCCTCATTATTGTGTTTAGATAGCAGCAGTGGTGTGTGTCTCGTTCCTCATAGCCTGGACACCATACGCCATTGTTTCCTTCTATTCTGCCCTCACCATCAAGGATGAGCAAGTAGAGCCTGGAGGAGCTGGCATGATGAATGAAATATCAGGACTTGGATACACCAGTGGTGAATTGTCTGATTACTTCAGCTTACACTCATTCATCAACTGGACAACCACAGAAAACTATGGAGATATATATGACTCTTGGAGGAATGTGACACCAGATCAGTATGGCTACCATGGATCTCGAATGAGCTCTACAGTGGCGTCTGTTGCTAATGGTGCAGAGCATCAAGGTCATCAGTCTGTACCCAGTCTGAGGCCAGAAGTCACTCTGATCCCAGCTATTTTTGCCAAGTCACACTGTATGATAAATCCTTTCATCTACCAGATCATGAACCGTGACTTTAGGGAGGATGTCTATGACATGTTCTGCTGCAGGGGAACAAAAAGGAGGAGAAGGAGAGGGAGAAGAGGGAGTGATTCTGATGGTGAGAAAATGTAAAATATTTTCCTAAAGCCAAGTGGGGCACTTAGGGTCAAGTTAATGTATTCCAGTACCTTCTTTGTATATTTAACATGATGACTCTCCACCCCTGTCTTTCACTTTCTCATAGGTTTCCAAAGCAGCTTTAGTCTTTCTTACTCCCACATCTGGAGGAGAAAAAGCACCTTGCACTCATCTGGAGAGCGAGGGAAGAATGAGGAGAATACGGAAAAAGGAAAAGCACAAACCGCACCCTGTCAGGAAAACACTTCCATGGGATGTCCATCCATTGATGCTGCCCCTGTGGACACACAGAAGAACCTACAGAGGGAGCAAAGGAACAACAGACAGAAGGAGAAAGTGAAAGAGAAAAGTGAATCTTCCTCAAGAAGCTTGCTGAAATATGAGGACTGATAACAGGAACAAATGTTGGTGGTTAAAGTTTTTACAGAATAAAAGAACATAGACTTTGGCTGTTCTTATTTGCCCTTTTGTACTTAAAATATAGCACAGTGAATAAAGTGAATAGCTGTGGCTTCATGTTCCTCTTTTCCTCTGGACTCCTTTGGCCTAGACCATCATTTCCTTCTGCCCTTTCCACATTGACTAATTATCACCTAATGTATTTTCACCTTTAAGAAAAATGTATCTTTAGTGTCACAATATTTATCTGTATTGTATTGTTGTTCATTATTGTTAAAGAACTGGCTGATTGCAACTCAGATGTGAATCCAGTCTTTACAATAGATGTGCTATTTTTGTTACGATACATTCTCTAATTAGCAAAGTTTGTATACAATTTGTGCAGTAAAGCGATCATGTGTCTTGTGTGTTAAACTTGTTTTCTGTTTTCCCAATCTATCATATAATTTGTGTTATAAATTAAAAAGATCAAAAGTCAATGATTCATCTCTCTTTAATTTACTGTCTAATGCTGGTGTGCTGGTAAGTCCATTGCATTAAAGAGAAGATGCATTTTAAGTGCATTACTGCATTTTAAGTGCATTAAAGTGCATCTATCCTTAGAAATCACCTTTGACACAACTTTCATTTGTCTTATGTTGATATTGTTGTCTTGTGTGTAGCACCAGGGTCCTGGAGGAACGTTATTTCGTTTCACTATGTACTGTGTATATGGCTGAAATGACAATAAAATCCTACTTGACTTGACTTGATTATATTCCAGTATTATTTTCTGACAGCAGAATTCATCCTGATTAACTGGATTTAGGGTGATGTGTTAGATGTGGATTAATGAAAAACATTGCGTGTATATGTTTGTGGCACAACTGTTCTCCAGTCAAACTGTTCAGTTTTCCAAACTGTTCAGTTATTACATCTCAGCACGGGGAAGGAGTACAACTTGAGTTGTTTGCAAAAAAAAAAAAAAAATCAATCACATATCGTTTAAAAAAATGATCGTGATGTAATATTTACTGCTTTATCACCCGCTCACCCTGCGAGCCAATCAGAATGCGGAGGGGCGTGGCTGTTGGAAAAATAGGTGGGTAAACAAATAAGCCCCGCAGTGCCTTTTTGTTTTCCGTCGCTCGCGTTTTTGCGCATCACGGCTTCCCGTTTTCCAGGCGTCCTCGCTTCAATCCGCGCGTGTCGGCGCTGTCAGTGAAGCGTGCTGGAGGTGCGCAGGCCAGTGTTCATGCCAGATCTGCAGCGAGCGAGCTTTCGGCGCCGCAGCATGAACCCGTGGCTGGGAGAGCAGGGAGACACTGGAGCCCCGGACTCCCCCTCCGCCCTGCTCCACGACTCCTCATTCCCCCTGCTGGCCGAGGTGCAGCCCACCGCTATGGGCCAGGAAGACCTGGCTGCTCTGGCGGCCGCGAGCGGCTCTCTCCACCGGGCCCTGCCTCCGCATCCCCCCGCGGCCGCGGTGCTGCGCAACGACCTGGGCTCTAACATCAGCGTGCTGAAGACCCTCAACCTGCGCTTCCGCTGCTTCCTGGCCAAGGTGCACGAGCTGGAGAGGCGCAACAAGATCCTGGAGAAACAGCTGCAGCAGGCGCGCCAGGGCGAGGAGGGGGCGCGCAAAGAGCGCGCAGTGCAGACCGGCTTCGTGGGGCCCATCCCGGTGCGGCCCTCGTCCCTGCCTTTCCAGAACACCTCCTCCTCCGCGGCGAGGAGGCCCAACGTGCTGTTCACGCCTCCCGTGACCGCCGCGCTTCAGTCTCGCAGCGCAAACCCGCCCAGCACGCCCACCGAGCCCGCGGCGGCCAACACCAACAACTCCAACAACGCAGCCCCCAACCCCCCTCCCCGCTTCCTGCCCGGCACCATCTGGTCCTACAGTCCCAGCCGGAGGGGCGCCGCCGGCTCCGAGAGAGTCACCAGCCCCGGGGTGTCCTGGGTGCACCCGGACGGAGTGGGCGTGCAGATAGACACCATAACCCCCGAGATCAGGGCTCTGTACAACGTGCTGGCCAAAGTCAAGAGGGAGAGAGATGAGTACAAGCGCAGGTACACATGGATGGTGAATTGCATGATCAACATACGTGCGGGCATTGGATTAATTTAATTGTCAGAGGTCAGATTGTGTGTTTTAGGTTTGTGGATGCGGAGCATCACTGTGACTGTACCAGCAGGGTTGCTCTCAATCCCCCTTTTCCATATCTACAAGAATTATGAGGCTCAATATCATAAACGCACTTGTTTTGATCAGTATTGAATGTACAATAATACACTGGTTCTCAAATCAGGCCTGGATTCATGTCAAATCCACAGATCGACAGGGAGGGTGGGTCTCAAACCTCATTTTCTATTTCTACTACAATATGGAGGCTTCAGTATTATAAGTAATACGGTGGTCGTGCTTAGTGGAGTATATACAGCACAGTGGTGAACATTTTCCCGAGGGATGGGAAACGTTGCACAAGAACACTGAGAGAAGATCCAGGTAGGCCACATAATGGCACAGTCCCGTGGAGTTCAATGGCTTGGAAAGGCTAATTCATTCTTCACTGCATTGCTGTGTAGTGAAAAGAGAGGGACAGCCATGCAAGCCAAACCACCTGATCAGGCTAATAACCCCATTAACTACTCCTTACTGGAGGAGGAGGTGTCAAAGCAGGGAAAGCACTCGTTGCTGAGGGTGGGAAACGCTGTACAAAATTCAAACAGAAATACTGGCCGACATGTCACTTAGTGTTGTAAGGGCATAAGAGTGAGCAATAGACCTGCCGTAGTTACATAATTACATTATAGACTGACTGTGATTATTTAGGCTGGGATTATAACCTTTTCCACTCATATTTTATTGTCACAACAAACACTGGGTTCACTTTTATCTGAGATGAGGTAAAATCATGTAACTAAAAGAAAGCAGAAGATTCAAATGTAGAGAAACATCATGTCTCTTAACAGTCAAAGACTGGACTTTTTGATGTCAGTGACACTTTAAAAGGGGAGTTTATTATTAGTTTGTTCATCTGAGCTCAAACTGTGCCGTTTTCACCTGCGAGCAACCAAGCATGCACAGCTGGGCAGTAATGATTTTGTTAATGAGTTAATAAGTGAAAGTGACTATTCACAATAAGTTTTGGCCACTTATAGTTGCATTCAGTGGACAGAAACAACAGTTGTATTGTGACTATTTAGTCAACGATCATCAGCTAATATTTGGTGCCAGTGTGTTACTTAGGTGGTAATGGCTAATCAGCAGCTACTGATCTGAGGTGGATACCAAGATGATGATCTAATGTGGAAATAAAGCACTGCTGTAAGTCGCTCTGGATAAGAGCGTCTGCTAAATGCCATAAATGTAAATGTAAATGTGTGTTACAGGCTTTGTTGACACTATGCTAAGAATGGTGATTGATCTGTGGACAGATATGGACTAGATGCATGGACATAAGCAAGAAACCGAGCCAGTGTTAGCTGTGATTTAGAGTAATCTATATTTTATCCACATTAAGCTTGTGGTGTCCATGCACATGAGTTAAATCAGTGTTTTCGGTCGGACACCTCATTTTGCATCCTAACTTTTTAGATGATCGATCCCTAAGCTTTCCAACAGTTCTGTTTAAGTGGATGCTGTTTCATGCTTTTTTCCCCTTTTCTTTTATATTCAATAAGAAGGGTCCAGTTTAAAACCAACCTCTGAGAGAGAGAAGGTTTATGCAAGTGAGTAATAAACAGGCCCACTAGCTAGTAGTCACTCTAATGTCAGGGGATAAATTGTTGTGCCCACCAGTGTTAATGTAAGGGGCAAGTATCTTCGTTTCTCTGCACAGCTCTGTGATTTTGGTTGCAACTGCAGGCAGGTTCAGCACCAGATCTTCCTCAACAGTGTCCCGCCTTTAACCTTCATTAGTCTTAATTGACGTCAAATCAGAGAAAAGAGCCAATTAAGTTGTTGTGAAGGACATGCAAACGACAAAACTCCACTTACTGTTTATTTTGGAAACTTGTTCAAATAGTTCCACCATTAGAGCTTTTGTCTTCATCCGCCTACGATACAAATCAGCCTACGATACGAAACCAAACTGGCAGTATAGCACTTATTATTAGCCTTTTGGGGCAAAATAAAAGCCTAGATCTTAATCTGTAGAAAATAATGATCATTTAAACAACAATAAAAAAAATTAGACGGATAAATAGTAAATCACATTTTCTGAAACCATTCAACCCTAGTGGTTTTCAAAAATGCTCTTTTTAAAGTTTTTTCTTCATTTGGGACTAGCTGTGATTATTAAGAAGGTCCATCACTCACTTCATTGTTTATTCATATTTATTAAAGAGGAGAGCAGTATTTAGCCATTTGGCAAAATAACTGCACAATGCAAGTTTCAATTGATTTCATGACCTAATCAGGTCACTCACTTCCGTTCCAGATATAGCAGCTTAGTGCATATGGAACTGGGGTGTGATCTGAAACACACTGAATGACTAAACCCTGCAGGGTTCAGAGCAACAGTGGGCTCAGCAGAAAAAACCCCAAGCAGCTGCATCAGGCAGAGACACGTGCCTCACTGCTGTCAGCATGCCTTGCCAAGTGGCAGTGATTCAGTGCTGTCCATGTTCCTGGTGCTGAGCTTCAAGCTCTTTTCTCCCTTCTGTTGGTGCTAAAGCATTTATGTCTTTGCCAGACTCCTAAAAATAAAGTGGCCAGAAAGGTTATTTGCAGTGTGCCAGAGAAGAACCTTTTTTGGTTCCTTAAAGACTGTTTCTATTTCACATCAACTGATTTGATCCACTGTAAGGATCTTGCTCTTAAGAACCCTATTTGGCACCTTTTTATTTTTTTTTTAATTTTTTTAGAATGTGGGAAGAATAATGAGCTGATGCAGGTGGACATGAAACAGTGTGTGGTTCTAACAGTGCAAAACAGCCTGGTTTACACTTTTATAAATATTTCCTCTATGCTTTCCTAACACAGTGGTAGGGGAACTGATGGAGGATGAGGACCTTCACAGCAGCAGAACATGCTGTATCTTGTGAAAGGTCAAAAATCGTTGATCTTTTTCTCTGTTGCAGTCCTTCATTCCAATGATGAAATGCCTCTCGTCACCCAGCAGCAACAGTTAAACTGAGCCTCAGGTTATTTCCGTCATGGATAAGTGCAGCTGTTGCAGCTTGTGCCTCCTAACCAAGCTAGAAATGCATCTGTGGCTGTTGAATGGAGGCGCTGATGCCCTTTTGAGGCGCTGGGCTGCCAGAATACAGGAATTTCACGGGGAATGAGATGTAAAGATAACTGCACACTTAAAATATCACATTACACACTGACATGGCCTGTGCTTGTCCTTACTGGAGACCTTATGACAGCAAATCAGGGATTGAACAGGTCGGCACATGGTGGAATGGAGAAGAAATGAAAAAGATGACACAGTGAAGTGAGGGACCTCAAAACGCTGAGAACGAAAGGTATTGGGGTTTTGCTGGATAGGTTCCCTAAGGGTACACCTTCAGCACCCTAAGTTAAGGAACGTGATTCCACTTGATTCCACTGCAGTTGATATTGTAAGATGCACTGACTGTGTAAACCTCATTCCAACTCCAGGCTTGATGTTTTACTGGTCCACTTTAAAACATTAGGGTAAAACACACAGATTTAAGGGACATGGACCACAAGGATCATGTTATCAGTTTAAAGGTACATTTTATATTGTTTATATCCTGATTCACCAGAAATGTACCTGCACTGTACCTTTTCTGACAGTGTGTATTAAGCCAGCAAATAATTGGAAGTCCTTTGTGAAATCCTGGATATCCAATTACAGGCTGTCTCACATTTACAGCCATTTGGCCCCGTTTCCCCTGCAGGCACACAATAACAGTTTTATAAAGAGTCATCGAGTCAAGGCACGTGAAGGTGTGTGAAGAGTGATTTTAACTTCCAGGTCTCTGCCTGTATTTAATGGTGGTGATCCAAAATAAGGTGTACTGCAATATCCAACACGTGCTGCACAATTTAAACATATGTGATTGTAATTTAGTCAGATGAGGTGCACTTTTCGCCAGTTAATTCTTTAGATATGTGATAGTGGGGCAGCGGTGGCCTAGTGGTTAGGGAGTTGACCCCGCATCGGAAGACTGTGGGTTCGATTCCCTCACAAGTAGGTTGCCCTGAGGTACCCTTGAGCAAGGTACCGTCCCCGTCACTGCTCCCCGGGCGCTTTCAATAGCTGCCCACTGCTGCACGGTGTTTGAGTGCATGGGTTAAATGCAGAGGTCCAGTTTCGTTGTGGTTCACGTGTGCTGTGACCTCGCAATGACGAGGGTTGTCACTTTCACTTTCACTTTTCCCACTCAGTTTCACAAGGTCCCACTCTACTGTCACATTGTCATCTCATCTCATGGAACAAACTGCTTGAAAAGTATTGCTATTAAAATATAAATGTTGTCTTTGGTTTGGATAATAATTATGCTAATAAAATGTTTGTATTTGTGTTTTTTTCGTCTAGTTGGTTTATTGTGGGGTCATTCATTCACTCACGCAGCTCAAGCTTGTCCTTTCCTGGACTCCACACTGTATCTGCATTGCAGTTCACAGACTAGCCCTGATGGCGTGCATGCAGTCGTCATCCTCTCCGCCTCATTCTGCTTCTCTCTCTTCTCCGCTTTCCCTTCCTGTATATTTCACTCGCTCCTTCTTGCTTCATCTCCCGTCTTCCCCATCTATCAGTCATTCAGTAATTGTGTGTTGGCATTTTGAAATTGCTTGTAATTTTTGCTGTTAAGCTAAACGTGTAGCCTGGTGAAGAGGCTTCAGTAAGCTTTGGGGATACTGCAGTGCACTGCATTTAAAAGAGCCCTTACATAAGAGGGAATGCGTGCAGGAGAGCGAGAGAGTGGGGAACTCGTTCTGTTCTACTCTGCTGCACACCACTCCTGTGCAAGCACTTCACTACTGCTTCTCATACAAAATATTGAATCATTTAGAACTCATGATGACACCACATGCATATGCGTGCAGCACAAAATGTAACCTCATGAAGGCAGAGATGCATCAGAGTTTTTACAGATGATGCTTATTTTCTTTTTTACCTAATTTGGCCTTTTTTACCCTAAACTAGCACATTTCTAATGCTTACTGTTGCACAAAGTGCTCCCGGGCTAAGCTGGAATTTGCCACAATGGACCCGTGCATAATTATGATACAGCAGATGTAGATGGTAGATGTAGCGCCATTGTTCATATACAGTATGAGGACACTTGCTGCGGCGACCTTTGTCGCGGCGATGAGGCGACAAAGGTGCTCACTTTTTTTTTTTTTATTTTTTTATTTTTTTTAACTTCAGCAAATGTACAAATTAGAAGTACTGATTCAACTTTTTTACCCAGTAAAAGTAAAAAGTACAGGCTCTGAAATACGAAATATACAAAGTACAAGTGTAAATTTCAAGTATGAAGTAAATAATAGCCCTGTGAAGAATAAAGAAGAGCAAAACCTCGAGCCATATTTATATACATCATATTAATTTAGTTTTTCTCTCCTGTTTCAGACTGTTACTTTCATTGACTTCCTTTTATGTTTATCGTCCATGGCATGCTCTGTGAGTTAAGGCTTATTTAGGTTGAAACTGGTCTTGATCTTGAGAACAGCAAGAGAATAAACAGCAACATTAAACTGTGATGATGATTTAAACATTAGTAAGAAACAGTGCAAGTAATAAATGAAAATAAAATGCCATCCATTCAATAGAAACATTTTTACGTAATATTTCCCATTTCCCAGGCAAATCTGACAGAACGAAATGAGTAAATCTACTGATTCTTATCATGCATCCTGTGTTTGCTTCATTACACTAATGATGGTCTTTGTCTTTTTTTAAAGATGGGAGGAGGAATACACCATGAGAATGGATCTTCAACATAAGATCAGTGACCTACAGGAGGTAAATAATCTATTATCTAGTACTAGATCTGGTATAGATGTATGTTCTACATTGTTTTCTTTGTACTGGTTAATCAGTCAGTACACACTTCCTACTCACACATGCTTGTGACTCATATTCATATTCAGCTTGGAGGTGTGAGTCAGAACCCAGATTGTCAGGGCTTTGTATAGGAATGAAAGAGGGAGATGGATCATCTGATGGATCATCTGTTTACAACACATGATCGAGTGGGAACAGAAACTTTTAGTTTCATTTATCAGTTCAGCCTCGTAAAGAACACTAATGGTTGCCTTTTAAACCAAACCCAGGGGAATGTTTTCTCACTCAAATGTTGACGGCTAATGTTTACTACCTTCATTAATGATTAATAAAAAAGTTTTTTTTCACATTTTTTTCTGAGACATTTCTTTTCTGTGCTGTTAGTCATGAATGATGGAGTTGAGTTTATTTTGAGATTCTAGTCAAACCAGTGCAAAATAGAAGAAAAAAACTTTGTAAATTGTTGACAAAGTCGCTCAGTGCTCTGTAGGGATAGGATTTCTTCTCCCGTTTTTTAGATTTGAAAAATACAATATGATTATTAACATTTTCCTACTCGTCAAGCCATTCAGTGAACCCTTCCACCAGGATAGAAATGTTTCATCATACAGTAAAAATGAGCAGTCAGATTATCTGTGTACTTTCACTTTATCTGCACTCATGTCATTCTTCTGCACTCATTTTTTCTGTTTCTTTACCTGTCTGTATTACTAAGATTTTCTTTCTTTTTTGAGCAGTGTCTTACATTTACAGTCATTGAAGTGAAAATGAAAGTGACAGTAGCTACCTTGTTACCAGTACCGTCCTGTTTCTTTTCTCACAACATGCAAAGCACTTCATCTTTTATTTAGGTGTTTGCTTTTGTGAACATCTAGAAGAAACTGCACATGAACAAGCCATCAATCAAAACTTGCTCTGCTCTGTTATTGCTAAATAACCAACTGCTTCCTTGTCAGATAGCCAAGTTAAATTAGAAACAACATATTAAGTACAGCTTTCCCCTGAAATGAGAATAATGAACCTTTTTTGCCAGTCCTGCAGAGCGAAATATAATATTTTTGTTACTTGTTACAGCTGAAGCAATTAACTGGGTGCTCCTGTAAAGTAGGTCATCATTGTTGTAAATACATTTCATATTCTAAGCCTTTAAGTTCATATATGCAGTGCTGTGTAGTTGTTTTATTTGATTTTCTGGGTCACCTAGCAATGCTCTTGCTGTTTTAACCGGGTTTTTTTTTTTTTTTTTTTTAAGATGAGGTACATGGTAGGTCTCTGCATCTACTTTTAGCTTGAAATCCCTGCAGGGGAAACATCTCCGTAGCGCTGGTATGTAGGTTTGGGATATACCTCTCATCAGAAGCAGGGATGAAGTTTTCAAGAAGGAGATCTATCTAGAAGGAGACATGTTGATCATGTTAGAAAGAAAACCCGCCTATTACTGAGATATCGGTTCATATTTTACCAGTGACTCTTCAGTTCATGTAATTATATTTATTGCTGTAAATACAGCTTTAGACTTCAACCTATCCAGGGTGTCTCTACATGTTATACCCTTTGGGTGCTGAGACAGGCTCCAGCAGCCCCATGTCCCTAGCCAGTATAAAATAATGGGGAATAAAAAGTGATGGATGGTGAATGTGTGTGTGTGTGTGTGTGTGCGCATGTGTGTGTTTAGGATCTGCAAGAGAGTGAGGTGTGTCAGGATGAGCTGACTCTAAGAGTGCAGCAGCTGAAAGCTGAGCTTGTCCTCTTCAAGGGCCTTATGAGCAATGTGAGTGCAGTGATCTACTCACTAGTCTAAAGGTTCCATATATGAGATGTTTCTTACGTCTACATACTGCATGTTTGCTTAATAAATAAAAAAAAAAAAAAAGATTTTTGGATGACAACTTTTAGCCTGTTTTAATGTCTTTTATGCATGCTTTTTTCTTTTTTCTTTTTTTTTTTTTACCAATTTTTTTCAAAGAGTCTGACCTGCTGCCCTGTTTTGTGCCTCTTTCAACAAGTCGTTCTGTCTGAAACTCTTCAGACAGAAATACTTCAACACAAATAGATTTAAGTTAAATTGATGTATGCTGAATATGCAGATATATGCTAATGCAGTTGCTTTGACATCACAAAAACAAAAAGGCAAAACAGGCTGTTTGAGCCGCACAATTTCCATATATATTATGACCAACTGAATAAGAGAGCTTTAAATGGTTTGCTTTAAAGGTTACATATCTATTGGGAAACATTTAATTTTCTATTATATGGCGCTTTTAATTAGTTTAAAATAACTGAAGAGCACTTTTGACTTTTTTTGGGGGAATTTATGTTTGCTGCAGGGCTTTGAGAGGCACAAAACAAGCTCACGAAGACCACTATGTACTATAGATCTTCCATCATGCAGTTTATTTGTGCGATATGAATTTAACTTAAATTAAGCTAATAAAACACTTTTATATATATATTATATTTACTGGATTGGAACATGAGCATGGCTAAACAAACCCTTTTTTGCCTTGACCTGTTTGCTTCTTTACATACAGGACCTTTCAGAGTTGGACAGTAAGATCCAGGAGAAAGCCATGAAGGTAGATATGGATATTTGCAGACGCATTGACATCACAGCTCGTCTCTGTGACCTGGCCCAACAGAGGAACTGTGAGGACCCCATTAAAATCTTCAAGGTGAACACAGGCATCCAAGCCGACCCCTACATACCGCCTCTGCCTCTCTCTTTCTCTATTGTGGAATAAAGTTATTTACTTGCTCTCTTTTTGAAGGAGCAATGTACAAATGACACATGTCTGAGGAGCCAACTCAAATCTTTTCCATGTATTGGTTCTAAATATTTCTGTAGAAATCATGTGATTCTGTGCAGTTTAAGTAACCATTGTCCATTAAAAGCTGGAGTGGTTTTGATCAGATTTTGCAGTGCTTGCACAATTTGATGGAACAGACTCATTCTGAAGATGCTTGAAGGACATTTCCTCCTTCACCTGACGCCATCCTTGCTGCAGTGCTGAAGTGCTTTTCTGCTGATGTTTCTTTCTTGGGGTTAACGTTTCAGATTAGTGTTCTTTCAACCTGTGTGTAAATCCACTGCATTTTCCTGAGAATTAAGGATTGTGTTTATTTTAACTTACCTTTAGGTACCTAGCCCACAATCTTCCGTCAGCTGTCGCCCACGGAAACAGACAGCTCAGCTGTCCAACGGCAGTGAGACAGATGAGCCAACCAGCACCTCAGAAAGTGATGGAGGTGGAGGAAAAGAGGAGGTTGTGGGCACTGCCTCAGCCAATCAGATTAATGAGGAGATGCAGAGAATGTTATCCCAACTGTGAGTTTTATGTATTCTTTAATAATAACTGAGCTCCTGACCTGACGGTAAAAGAACCGCACAGTAAACTGACTTAAACTTAAGTATGAATAGATGGGAAATGTAATATCTTGCAGTCCCTGAGGGAAAGGAGGCAACAACAGGGGATATTTTCTCCTTTTCACCTCCGGGGTAAATTAAAATGTTACCCATCTCATCACACAGTGAGTCCGGGAATTAGGACTGTACCTATTTATGAGATGTTTAATGGTGGATTTAGAGTGAATATCTGTTAGTGTTGTATTGTTTTCATCCAGTTTTCCAGTCTGATGTCATCAATCTTTAATATCACAGTATCTTCCAGTCTTGGAGGGAGTGAGTAATGTGTAACATATATAGGCTGGTTATGTGAACAGCATCATTTAACGGAACAAGAGCAATTTTTGTTTACAGGATGTGTGTGTTTTGTTTACAGGATGTGACTGCTGCATGCGTGTGAATGGGTTAGGTTCAGAGGCTGCACGGGGCAGTGGTGGCCTAGTGGTTAGGGAGTTGGCCCCAGGATCAGTTCAATTCAATTCAATTCAAATTATTCTTGTATAGCACCTTTCACAACAGAGTTGCCCCAAGGCGCTTTACATAGTTGTGAGACATAGGTTGTAAGCATGGTCTAAAAACTGAAGGCTAAAAGCTAAAGCCAGATGACTACAGAGGAGAGGAACCAAAAACTCCACTGTGTGGAGAAAAAAAACTTCTGAGGGTCCAAGATCGAGTGGCTACCCAACCCCCTTGGGTATACTAGCAGTACAAAGAGTCACCGAGTCACCCTTGAGCAAGGTATCGTCTCCATCACTGCTCCCAGGGTGCTTTAAATAGCTGCCCCCTGCTGCACCGTGTGTATGGTTGAAAAGCAGAGTTTGAATTCAATTGTGTCTCACTGTGTGCTGTGTTTCACAATGACAAAATAGTCACTTTCGCTTCACTTCAGATTTGGTCTGGGATTGATTGTGCACCCACACTAAATGGCCAAGTATTTTTACCATATTGGCACAATTTATACATCGCGACGGCCTGTTGCTTAGGTGGAACTGTTTTTTGTCACTTCACAAATACTCCCATGCTATGCTGGCATGTTATCGTTGTGATGAGAGTGGTCCACCATGCATGAAACACCTAGTCAGCAGTGGTCTTATGGTGGATTGCTTTCCAGAGAGTCATCAAGTAGAATGTGGCTGCTGATTAGAGAAGCAAATATGGGCTTCGGTCAGTAAATGTAAATCTATCATGTAAACCTGGATCGATATTGTTTTTGATAAAGTTGCAAATGAATGTAGGGACAAATGAAACATGCACAATAAAATGTGGTATCTCTTCTTGACTGAAGAGGCCAAGAGTACTTAATGAGTAATTAGACTGAATGTTGTTGTGTGTGTTTCAGGCGTGAGTGTGAGTTTGAAGATGACTGTGACTCTTTGGCTTGGGAGGAGACTGAGGAGACCTTGCTGCTGTGGGAGGATTTCCCAGGATGTACTGTGACCACAGAAACCGGTCACAGTGAGGTAGGACAAGTTGTGTGTAAGAAGGGAAATGCTCAGTTCACAAGGGAAAAGGAGGGCAGGGAAGTTTTCAAAAGTAAGGTCCTTCAGGAGCCAGGCCTCCATTCCACTGAAGTATACAAAGACCTCAACACTTACAATGACATCTGGGAAGCCTTTAAGCTTCCATATTGATACTCCCTATCTGTGCTGCGAGACCTAAGCTTTTATCTGGGCAAAATGTAAATATACTTCAAAATGGAGATGTAATTAAACATCGTTTTCATGCCCCTCACTCATATAAATAATGCTTTGGATTTATTGATGCTGGTCACATTTAACGATCTGGTATTTTGCTTCATCTTTGCATTTAACAAATTTATTTTTTGGAACACTATTTATATTTGCTTCATTTTTAAGCAAGAAAATTTTGATTTCAGGTGAAAAAAGATTCATGACATTATAGGTTTTCTGATGGCCTGCAGGTTACATAAAGTGATAGGCAAGTGTGCATAAAAATCATGAATAAAAAACCTGAAAACAAAGGGTGAGAGAGCTTCAGCTGACTGGTGGAAGCTGAGTAAGCATGTTGTTGTGTGTTTGTGTGCACTGGAACTCATTGAACAGGGTTGTGTTTGATTCATATTAGCATGCTCACACTCATTCTGCTGAGCTTGGTGAAAAGGGTCATTGAGAAGAGAACAGAACAAACTGTTTGGCAAGTCATGTCTTAAGCCACACGCACACGCACACACACACACACACACACACACACACACACAAACTCTCACTCACAAAAGCTCACATACAGAGGACTTCTATACTAAGTGAAGGTTGCCAGGTTGCATTTCTAGTAAAATAAATAATTTCCCGTTTTTCCAGCTTTCATATTTTTTAAAATGCTGAAAGTTTTGCTGAACCACTGACCCCAACACACTTAGACATGGAAAGTTGCCTGTCATGGTGTCTGTCACTCTCCCATCTTTTATCAATCTCTGTCTTTCTGTCTCTCACTGTCTCACCCCCCCCTCTCTCTCTCTCTCTCTCTCAGCAGGAGGAATGTCTTGAGAAGGTGATTAAAGATACAGAGTGCTTGTTTAAGTCCAGAGAGAAGGAGTATCAGGAGACCATCGACCAGATAGAGGTGAGGAAGAGGCACAGAAATGTTACTGTTACTGTGCAACTTTTAGACTCTTGTCTAAAATTGTAGTACAGACTGCACTGATTATAAGCATAAGTAATGTAAGAACAATTTAATGGTAACTGTTGGTACAGCTGGAGTTGGCCACAGCAAAGTCTGACATGAATAGGCATCTGCATGAGTACATGGAGATGTGCAGCATGAAGAGAGGTCTGGACGTTCAGATGGAGACCTGCAGGAGACTCATCACCCAGAGTGGAGAGAGGTACTCTCACAAACACACAAATACTTGCACAGATTCATGCAGCCACACTGTTGGTGACTACTGCAAAATATTTGTGGGGGCATAGATACAATGTAGCTTAGAGGGCTAACTTAGCTTAGTTATTTATTAAAATTGATATTTAATCTAGAATGAGATTTAGCATGGGTTTAATTAAAATGGCTTTCTTGATAAATTGACCATAATTAGTTGTGCTTAGATTAGTGATTAGCTTTAATTTGATATATATTTGTCTTTTTCCTTTGCAGAATATAGACTTCTTTTAAAAGCCTGTGTTTGCATCTTTCATTTAAGTTTGTTTCTAGGGTTTGTCTTTTTTAACCTCTGATTACATGAGTACTTATCAAAGTAATCAACAGATTATTTTGTAGAATAAACAAGCAATATACAGCACTGCACAAAACTCTTAAGGCATTCATCACTTCTTTATATTTTGCTTCCAAATCATTTTTTAAATAAATTGTTGAGGAATAGTTCTCTAGGCATTAGCAGTCCAGTCACTGTGTCTGGTTAGTGTCAGAGGATTGTCACACTTATTTATACCTTTGTTTTTCAAACTGAATAAAGCCATCTAACATACGGTATGAAGCAGTGAATAAACACATGCCGATTATTATAGATATTAATATTAATAGATCTTAATAAGATCTCTTTCTTAATTTTTTTACCCTTATGTTGATTTTTTCTCTGTCATTTTCATCATCCTCAGTAAATTCCCCTCTCCTGGCCCTGGCGGAGGACAAGAAGTGAGTGATGAGTCAGAAAGAGAGAAGACTGGAGAGGGAGGAAGATAATAATGAACAATATGATCAAGAAAAGGGAAAAAAAAAATCAAACCTCTTCTCATCCCGCTGTTATTCAATAAGCCATATTTAGCCCACAGGTGCTGGTGCAACACTGCTGAAGTCATACTTTCCTCAATGTTAGAGACATGGACAGACAGTCTGCCTTGTTCAGACCGCTAAATATTTCCCAAAATAACAAGGGGGACAGCTAAAAATGACATGAGTCACCTGAATAGATTTTTGGTGATGGACCACTGATAGTGACTGCCCTCTGCTGAGTGTAATTGGTTTAACGATCTGGTGTTTTCCATCACGTTTGCATTTAACATATTTATTCTTTGCCACATTATTATGTTTGCTTCATTTTTAGAAAAAATTGATAATATAAGCGGTACATTTAATACTTGATGTTTGAGTTAATATGTACTGCTAGCACACATCAGTATCAACAGAGTGCAACCTTTGTTTCAAGGTGTTTTGGTGATCATGCCCGATTTTCAGAAAACAGCCTTGTGTGTCAGTATAGACATTCGTGAGATCATTTGAGAGTTTAATGCGGTAACTTTCTTAATTACTGTCCTTTTTCTTTTGGCCAAAAGATTCAGTTCTTTGGAACTCTAGCCTGGTACTGTAACTGTAACATGCTTGACTGCCAGTTCACAAGCTTGACATAATTGTGTAATGCTGGAATATTTTTAGGTACAGCTCTTATGATCTGAAAATTGCACTCTTCCTCTTTATGGTTTCTATATGAAAACAATTTATTTGTTTAGACTTAGTATTGGGGTAGTGTTTAATAAATGAAAATGCTGTATATTTACGCAGTCTAGCATATTAAATATATAAATGTTGGGGGGGGGGGGGGTGTAACAACCCTGAGGTTAGCTAAAGGTTTTTATGTTCTTCTGAGATCAGTTTCAATGTGTCTCTTTCTAAAAGGGCAGCCGGAAAGCTTTTTTTTTAAATAAACATGCTTCCTTATTTGACCACCAGGGCAAAAGAATTAGTAAGTCAGAGGGTGCAACTGCACACATTCTGTGTGCATATAAAACAAGTTGCATGATAATGTTTTAGCAAGTACTCTCAGCATTTGCAAGGTACACTGCATCTCATTTGTGTACATAGTAATCATGCATTGCCATTTAAGAAACCTAACAGTGAAGACAAATTGCTAGTAGAAGTGCTGCCCTTTTGCAGTAATGTTGAACCTGTCCATGTTGTGAACAGTGATAAAAGATGGAAAAGCTGGTCTTGGGACAGTGTAAATGCTATTAATTTAAAACAATCACTACATTCTCATCAACTGCAGACAGGAAGGATATTACACCATTTAAAAGATGGTCAAAAGAAACTATATTAAGCTGCTGTATATGATGCCTAGTTTCTGACATGATGTACTACGTAGTGTAAAAGGAAATGAACTCCTACATCATTTGCGTGTGTTTATATTCGTTGGTTAAGTATCTGATGTAGTCCACAGAGTCAAGCATTTGGACTCCCTTAGCTTGACAGGGGCTGTAGCTGGTTAAGCAGAAGAACTGACTAAAATGTAGCTGGGTGATTAATTTGGTTTCAAGTCACAGGTAGTTTCTATGAACTGCCTCAGTGGCCAGCTAAATGGAAGTCATTCTGTCATTTGGAGTCCCTTAGCCTGACTGGGGCTGTAGCTGGTTTAGCAGTTGAACTGACTAAAATGTGGCTTAATTTGGTTTCGATTCACAGGCAGTTTCTATGAACTGCCTCAGTGGCTAGCCAAATGGAAGTCACTCTGTCATTGGCTTTCAGTGTAAAGTGCTTGGATGACTTGGTACAGTTATGGGTGAATTCAGCAATCATGAGGCAAAATAAAAAGCAGTAATGCGCCAGTCTGTTAGTGGGTTGGTCAAAGCTCACATTTTCCATCTTGCATGCGGATGTTCAGGGTTACTATAAAAACATTTGACTTGCACACAAGTGCGGTGATATAATGTCTGTTTGACTAGAGGATGAAAAAAAGAGTAACTAGATGAACATACACAAAAAAGGTGAAATGCACAGCCAGACATCAGTGAGGAGAAGCAACATTGTCATCCTTACGTAGTTGGAATAACTGAAAATAGTGCCAAAATGTGAACAAAGCTTCAGGGAATATAGACTCTGAGTGACCGAGAGCATCAGGAGCTGATGCTTCCATACATGGTGCTGAATGCCCAGCTTGTAAATATTTGCCATGCTTCTTAAAAATTCTAAGAGTTAAACACTATTGTAACCATATGTAAACTGTATGTACACGGGTATTCTGCAATAAGAAAAAGTGAGAATGGCTACTAATGTAACATATTTGACAGTGCTCTCCTGCTCCAAGCATTTTTGGGTTTGTTTTGTCTCCAAAACATGTTTTTGTCCACTTTCAGATGTCTTTCTCCTATCTTCTTCTGTTTTTTATTCTGAACCATTTAGTTTTAAATCAGCACTCTCCTCCAAAGGCAGATTCACTTTCTTTGCTTCTTATTCTTGTTCTGTCCGCTTTGTGTTGTGAGTAGATTGTGAAAAGCTGTTATGTCCTGAGTAATGGTTTCCATTAGTGTAGGTTAGTAGAAAACAGTCTACTTTCTAATCTAGACCTGTTCATGTTTAACTGAATTTTTTTTGGTCTTTGTTACTCAAAAGAGTGCATACGTTTGTGCGTGCACACGTGCGCGTGTGTGTGTGCGCGCCAGTGCACGGTTTGAGGTGTGTTCTGATTTGCTATTTTAACCAGGAATTTATTTCTCGTTTAATCAAATATCAGCGCAAAATAATAACTTTCTCCTTTTTGGAACCTAAGTGTAGTCAAAACGCCGTACAAAATGTTCACTTTTCACTTTAATGTGCAATACTATCCAAATCAGCTTTTGAACCAGGTTCAGAAATCTTTTTCTTTCTCAGAATTCAGTTTAGTCTGCATTTGAAATACCTCACATTTGAAGCCCTCATAAACAATAAGTAAATTCCTTGAGTGGAAAAAAAACAAGTAAAAGATCAACAAAAAGCAAGGAGAAAAGAGAATGCTTGTCCAAAAATTTGGTATGACTGCTATGATATTGTAACCCAAAGGCAATCAGTATGGATCTTTACTATTTAAAGGCTACGCTGGCTATGCAAACCTAGTCCTCTGTCCCTGTCAGAAGAGTTTCTTCTCTCACTTTGACACAAATATCAAGTACTGTGCTAATTTAGTGAGCACCTTTTTCATTTATATAGAATTTCCATTTTAAAGGTCCTTCCAATCAGCTATAAATGGATCCTTCCGACAAAGCTATTGGTGACAATATGGTGCCCTTTAAAGAGACAATCTCAAAAACAGCTACCCAAACACACCTTAGCTGCCATACACATTTCTCTTTCATTTGCACCTAAAATGGCTAATGGGAAAAAGAAATGTGGTTGTCCACCAGAACTTTCCCCATCAGCACTTAAATCTTTGAATTTCTATTCTTGCTTTAGAAAGCAAACCACAGATCTGTCCACACTTCTCCTGTGAGATGACAACACTGTGGACCTGAAAGGATGAGTAGGTTTCAGAATGTTTTTACTGACAAAATTAAATAAGGTAAAAAAAAAAAAAAAAGCCTTTGCATTAGAACACTAAACTGGACCTCTGACACATTGAGAAATGCTTGATTTTAATAATTGGTAAGGGTAAGATCTTGTTTGAATCATTAGAGCAAGAAATGCAACTGATTTCTAAGACTGAGCTTTGGAGGTGTTTACAAGAAACCTGAAAAATATTCCTGCAGATTTCTTTGAAAAACTTAAAATATATATATATATGCAATTTACAGAATATACAGTATAGACTAATATACAGTAAAGCAGCTGTAAATACGGTGATGGGCGGACACACCAAAAACTGACATAATGGATAAGCAGATGTTTAAGCTTCTGTGTAATTTGCTGTTAAATATGCTTCCTGCATGTGTATTGCTGAAAACTACTGAAAGGTTATTTGTGCTTAATGGTCATTTTGACCAATCATTTATATAAATGACTTGGTAGTCCCCGACTTTTGCACATTACTTTAGGAAAATCACATGCCAATTGGCATGAAGTATCTAAATGAATTTTGGTTGGTTTTGTTGTGATCGTGATTCTAAACACCTCTAAGATTCTCGTTAAAAGTCAGTTGTGTGCTTCTAGGTCATCCCTTGTGCTTGTTACTCAAGGTATTTTCAGCATCTGAGAATTTGGAGAAGAAATGAGAGATCCATTTTATACTAACTGAACCATACAGGTGTGATTTACTCCATTTAAAGAAATCTTTTGACAGGGTAGCAGGACTCATTGTAAAGGTAGAAACTGCCTGCTTTAATGAGTGCTGAAAGACTGGAGCTTCAAAATGACTTGAAAAATTAAAGATAATGCTGAACAAACATACTTTGCTGAGTGGAGTTTTTGTGTCATGGAGTTTGTTTCATTCTGTCTTTGTGTTTCTTTTCTTTGTTGACTTTTTTTTTTCTTCTTTCTTTCTCTCACACACTAAGGCACCTCTGGAAAATAAAGCATGCTTGTGTGTGAGTTTGAAGAATAGATGAGCTAGGCCTGACCTTTTCATTCTAAGACTTTGATGTTCATCTCAAATGGAAATACTGCACTGGACTGGAGAAAGTGCGTAACAATACATAACTGGTATTGATGTTTTCAGAGAAAGATAAGCTCTCTCTCTCTCTCTCTCTCTCTCTCTCTCTCTCTGTGTGTGTGTGTGTGTGTGTGTGTGTGTGTTCTGCTTGCATATATATGTGTGGTATGTATATTGTTTTGATTGTGATTTAAAGGAAGTGATTCATTGAAGGACATTACTTAAGAAACAGCCCAAGCCCTTATCAAAAGAAAGTTATTGCCATATATCAGTTTTCCTCAGAAAGCTTTTAAGAAAGTAAGCTTCTTAAACTCTGGGACTCCAGTGAACAGCCATGAAAGCCATTGTAATCGTAGGGAGTAAACCTGGAACAATCTGCTAAGGAGTGCCTTGACTAGCAAAATTACAGGGCATCCCATAGATAACTTTTCCCAGAAGACCCACAGAAACATCTGAGGAGATGTTGTCCTCTTACAGCTCAGTGAATGTTAGTGATTAGGAATCCAGCATTAGAAAATCACTGGGCAAGAATGGTGTCCATGATACTACAGAAAGGGGAAAACCACTACCTAGTCACAGGGAACATTAATCATAATCATAATCATTAAGAGGTGTTTGGCAAAAAAACAACTTGATTACCCCCACATTTGGATAATATGTGTCATTATATTTGGACTAATTGGTGATGGCACAGATCCAATCACATCTGGTGTAAAGACAATGCAGCATTTCACTATGAGAACATCATATCCACAGCCATTCATGGTAGTAGTGTGATGGTGATGGTTTGGACATCATTTTGTCCATGATCTGAACTGCAGATCAGCTGAAAACTGTGTTGTGCTCCTTCATATTCTCTAAAGTATTATAAACCCATCCATCATCTTGCTTATCATCTTGAGTTGCTTATCCTAACCAGCTTTATGTGGGGTTGGGGGGTTGGTATGGTGGAACCAATCCCATCACTTATATGGTCAAAGGCCTTATATATACAGCAGTGCGTATGTGCATATGCTGTTGTTTTCACCATTTTAAAAGTGTTATTCTGCATCAGATACATAATAATAATAATAATAATAATAATAATTAATAATAATAAAAACAGAACTATACACTAGCAGTATGTCTTGTATGTTCTCATTGCAGTATATTTGGCAGCTGATGACTGCAGATAAAAAAAAAGAAAAAGTGTGAGAAGGGAGGGGAATGACAGGAAGAAGGAGCAGGTGAGAAAACAGTGACACAGTAGTAAGTGGAGTGGTTAGAGAGAGAGTCTGTCACAAAGGAGAAGAACAAAGGACTGAAAACAGCAGTTGGGGAACATTTGGATTCTACTGTATGCAAGGTATGCAAGGTTGTTTTTACTGTACTCACTTTTAAGTGTAACAAGTTTGTCTCAGATGGGTTTGCTTTGGTCTCTTACTGTTGGCCCAGATAGCATGTAGCAGATGTGAGAGAGAGAGATGGTCTTCTGGCATCTCTCTAATATACTGAGGACCAGTATGCTAGAAGATAAAATAATTTGACTTTACATAAATGTTCTGATTTTGTATTCATATTAGTAGTTCTTAAATGGTTCTAAATAGCACATTGAAGGAAATCAGTGCAGGCTCTTGTTCATGTTGTATGGAAAATAACATTGATTGAAATGATATACTGACTGCATGATTTTATGGTGAGTTGCTTGTATGTGATGCACTTTTATTAACTGTTTCTTAGTATATTGAGTTTATACTCATAACTATTTTATCCTATAGATGTTGGTAAGAGTGCTACTTCTATTCATGATGGGTAGTTGGACCACCGCCCTTCACCTGGTAACTCTCATTATTATTGACAAAATAAAATTTCTTAACTTTATATTATGAGATGCCTTTATTGATGGACTGACTTAAATTACAATGAGAAGCTATTGGCTTAAGTCCAATAATGTAATATATGTTTTCTGAATGCTTTTCTTAATTATGGGGGAAAATTCTTACTGTATTGCACTCTTTCCTTTTTTGACGATGTCTTGGATGCATGAAGCTACTAAACCAATTTATGTTGGTATGGAATATATATAACTTAAAGTTTATTTTTTATTAGGAATCTTATATGACATAACATTTATGACCACCTAAAAACATTATTTTATTTGGTTTAATGCAAAACTAACGAAATGCAGAAGAAAGAAGCAAGCTTTGCCTGCTAGTCAAGGCCAGTCTTCTACATTTGGGGAAAAGGGGAATTACATCTGGGGTGATTTTTTTTGCTTAAGCTGTGCACTTGTGCTCAGCAGGAAGCTGCAAGGAGAATCAGCAGAAACACTGGCTGCAAACTGTGTCGTCAAGGTGAGTTTGCCACACTTCACCGTTCTCGAAATGCCAGAAGCCTTATATGCTTGTAAGCATTAATTTTTATACTTGCAAACTTTGAAATACAGAAGCCTGTTTGTGTCATTTTACTCTCCAGGGTTTTTATGGGACACCCAATTATGTAATTACTTTTTTATTATTATTATTATTATTACTGGTCCTTTATTACTTGTGTTTGTGAGAATTTATGAAAAGTATGCCAGAAGACCCCTCTCTCTCTCTCTCTCTCTCTCTCTCCCTCTCTCTTTCTTTCGCTCTCTCATTCTTTCACACTCTCTCTCTCTCTCTCTCTCTCTCTCCCTCTCTCTCTCATTCTTTCGCTCTCTCATTCTTTCACTCTCTCTCTCTCTCTCTCTCTCTCTCTCTCTCTCTCTCTCTCTCTCTCTCTCTCTCTCTCTCTCTCTCTCTCTCATTCTTTCTTTCTCTCTCGCTCACCTCGATAGGAAATGTACCTTTCGGCACAGAAACATAAACCACTTCCTTCTTGAGAACTTCACTTGCAATGCACCAATTTATGCGTAACGTCCTGTTTTGCTTCTATTATCTCTCCATCTGAGAGTCCGCAGTCAGCACATGCTTTAACAGGCTGACATACTCACATGTTCACACGCTTTCTTATATCCTCACACCTCCTCTTCTACGCACACACCTTCGTATATATTTTGTGTGTGGTTATGCCGTATTTCCAGGATGAGAGCATTCAAGCATTGACTCTGTGCCCAGCTCGCACTACTTCTCTATTTCGGCTGCCTAAAGGAAGATAATTATCTCCATCTCCAGCAAGATGGTTAAACATCTTGATTCATGCTTGTATTTGTGTAACTTTGTGTGTTCACAAGGATCTGTAATCTAATCTAATCACGATGGCCTTTTCCCTATGAATCATTTTGTTCCTTTTCCAAAATACAGAATTCCACACTTAACCCTGTTATATGGATTGTTGTGTGTAGCATGTGTGCCATACTTTCAGTAATCTTTTTTCTTCTTTCTTCTTTTCTTTCTTATGTTCCAGGGGAATATATGGAGAATTGTAATAGTTGTTCTAAATGTCCTCATGGTACCTACACCAGTCACGAAAACCATGAAAACCGCTGCCATTCCTGCTACAAGAACTGCATAGCAGGTAACGTGGCTTTAATTGCTCTTTAGAAAATGTTTGCAAATAATGCACAAACTCTCAGTTAGCTATGCCTTGAAATACTGGGGATGAAGAATGAAATATAAACACATGTTGTCATGTCTTTGTATGTGTGTGGGTGTGTTAGCTTTGCACATGCAGGTGGTGAAGGAATGCAGCAATGTGTCTGATGTGGTGTGCCACTGTATGGATGGCTATGTCTGCACTAAGAATGATATACTGAGCGGCCACTGCACGCAGTGTGAGCCTGTCCCAGTCCAGACTCCACACACTACACATAGTCCTGCACTTAAATCTACTGGTAAGAAAATTCTTCCCACACCTTGTTCCTGCAAACTACAAGTTTTTCTTGGTTTTAGGATGAAGGCAATAAACATCTTTAAGGTACACTGTTCAAGTTCTTGGTATTTATAGGAACCTTTTAAGGGACTGTCTCTACTGTTCTGACAAAGCTTTACACTAGATGGTGGAACCCTAGGAACTCTAGGAACACTGAGGATTTGATTTTTTTCAGCCACGAGAGCTTTAACTGGGTCAGGTGCTGATGCCATACGATTACACTAACAGTTCATCCCAGACTTGATGACCTGAAGACTTGGAGATCTGTTATCTAGTCAGTTTTAATAGCTTTGGAAATTTAGTGTGTTAATTGTTTGCTAGTATCTAGTGTTTGTTCAAGAATCTCTGACACATATAATGTCTCTTCTGTCTCTCCATTACAGCAGGAATGCAAGTGATTTGGGTTTTATGTGGAGTGCTGCTGGTTGGCGTGGGCTACATCATCTTTATCATACATTTTCTATGCAGGAGAAAAGGATGCCTAAAGAAATGTAAGGATACATTAGATATAACAACAACAATAATAATATCCTTCTGTTATCTCCACTGTCTAGGCCTAAGTAAATTTGTGGGTGGTGCTGAAGCCTATTGTAGCAAATATTGACTGAAACATCCTGGACAGGTTGTCCGTCTGAAACAAGTAGAAATGAAAAGTAGTTGTGGAAAAGTTTATAGTTTAGATTTTAAGGTGGGAACTAAAGAGCAATTCACGAGATCATAGGAGAGAATTCCAGATGTTGGGGACCATAACACTGTAGGACCTGGCTCTTATGCTGCAAGACATGTACAGGAAATACCAAGGAGATTTGTTCTAGATGACCCAAGATAGCAAGGGGGTGTTATAGTGCAAGTACATGAAGAAGGTATAGAAAAGCCAAATGTTGCAGGGCTTTAAAAATAGGAGTCAGTGTTTTGAGTTCGATGTGGGATGGAAGCAGTAACCAATGTAGCTGAATAAGGACAGGGGCAATAATGGAGGAGTGTTTTGTCTAAGTGAGAACTCAGGCAATAGAGTTCTAGATATACTGAAGCTTTTAAAGGGACTTTAGAAAGGACTTAAGCACAAGTACTCTTTTCTTCAAGCTTAATCTTTCATTGACTGCTTATTTATATAATTGTACTCATTTTTATGTTCTCTTTATCCATCAGTGATGAAGCAATGTCCACGTAATAACCAAAAGGTAAGAGTAGATTACAGATTATGGATATTGCTATATGTTTAAATATATCAAGATTAGATTATAAATACATACAGTTGATTCTCTTTTGAATCCTTAGAAATTTCATCAGAAGTCATTTGGGAAATTATTTAGAATTTTTTAGATTTAGGGTCCACAATGTTTACATTTCATGATTTCTACTATGATAAATCAAAATATAGTTTTAATGATTCTTCCATTATTGGTAACAGGTGGTTACTTCTACAGTATGTTCTCATATAAATGAGCAGTTCAAAGAGGTCCAAACAGAGGAGGGGCATCCACACACACCTACTTCCACCTGCAACATATCAGAAGGTCCTCTGCCAGCCAGCACAGAGCAATCTCTACCTACTGGAAAACTAGGTATGTCAAAAGCTATAATATCGCACTAGATAATTTAATACTGAAATATTTGAAATATTTGTGAAATATTTACTTATGGCTGAATACTTTCTTTTGCATTCCTCAAATATGGCAAATTTAGGAGGTTAAAGGAATCTATAACATTTTTGTCTATGGGAAAAAATGTTATTTTCAGAAATCTCCCAATCATATCATGTCGTCAATGAAGTTCTATGCATTAAGTCTCATTTAGTCTCAAATAAATTTTTCATTAAAAATGTCTGGCTATGGTGCTACATACAGTGCATATGAAGAACAAACTATGCATCCTCTGTTCCTTTTTAACACTTCTGAGTCCTATTTAATGAAAACTCTGTCTGAATTCCACAAATATTATTAAAAAAAAAAAGGAAAAGCAATAATTACAAGACATTAAAATTGCACAATCTGTCTCTCATAGGCCCTCTCCACATATATGGAGCAGGCACAGTGTTTGTTAGTTTGCTGAACCAGTTTGGACTGAATGGAGGCGACAAGGATGAAGACGATCACCATCAGAGCCTCAATGAGACTCAATTACACAGTCCTACCTCACCACTTCCTCTGTCCGAAGAGGAAAAGAGCAGAGATAATGGTTATGTCTCTTTCCCCTCCCAGGAGCAAGGGAAAGAGTGCCACATGTCTAAAGAAGAAGGATTGTGCTAGATCTAAACATTAGTCCTTTCTGTTTTGTTATGCCATGTTTGGGAGTACCTTACACCACAACCTTTTCCCCGAGCTTGTGTCTATTGTCACCCTGCTCTGTAACTGACCGGAGGCCATCAGCTAACAGGAGCCTGGATCCTGTTAAAATGCAGCATAAAACAAAATCTAGTTCTCAATCTTAGATGAAGAAATCTCCAAATGGCCTGGAGACAAGGCCTTCAGGTGGCACGTATCAGAAGGGCTTCAGTCAAAAAGCATAATAAAATGCTTTTTAGTCTCTGACTCATTTTTACAATTTAAATGGCAATGAACATAATGTCTTCATCTGAGGGAATTTTCCATTCTGAATAGTTACATGTCCATCATAATTCTTGGCTATTGATACAAAAAGTGGCAAAAAAAACCAAACTTGAACACTTTCACAATGACATAAACATAAAATGCACATAACCATTATCCTTAGTGTGAACACAGCACATGGCCTGTCAAGCTTTTTTAAAACATAGGTAAAGATAACTTTTGGTAAAAAAAAAAAAGCTTTAAAAACTTCAACTAAGATCCAGTCTAGTATATTCAGGCCTCTAGAAATTGCACTATTCTGCATCCCCAAATCAACTCAAGCCTTATTCAGACCCAAGTGATCTAGACCCAAGTGATCTAGACCCAAGTGATAAATCATATCACCCTCTGCACAAGAACTATTTATTTGTTGCCCTGCTCTTTGCAGTAAGTGGTCTATATAACTATTATTAGAGTGTTCTATTTTTTGTACTATATTTTTGTTGTTGCACAAAATATGCTTTAATGTAAATTAATATTTGTACATTTTTAAGTGGTAAAGAAAAAAGTTATATTGTTTTGAGCTGATAGTAATGAAAATGTATAATGTATGAATGTATAGTGTACAATTATTATTTAAGAATATTTTACCTTTGAATAATTGCACTGAAGACATTTGCTGCATTGAAATAGGTTCTCTAGCCAATGTCTCAATGTCCCAACCAATGTGTATTTTTGTGCAAAGAAATAAATACAATGTTTTTCATATTCTTCAGAATTCTGTTTGGCTTTACTAAATTCATTTTACAAGAAACATGAAAAACAAGGATTTATACATTTTACACAAGAGAAATAAATGCAGGCATGCAGAATTCAAATACAGGAATTTAGAAATAAAACGTATATCAGAATTGAAAAACTGGAATTAAAAAACATTTTTGGATTTATGTTAGATATTTCAACAAATCGTCCCCAGTCTACAACAGTATGCAAGAGCTCAAAGTATGTAAAAGTAGATTTAAAAAAATTTAGGCAGTTCCAGAAAGTAAGGCCAATATCTGAAACTAAGCCAAGGCGTAGGCTTTTAGGATTAAAACAGGATAATACTAACCATTAGACTGAGGAAAGTCAGTACTGGACTAAGGTGGAATAACTGGAATAACTAAGAGACCAGGATAAGGTGGCGATTACCTTCCAGAACTTTCAGCAGCTTTTACTGTACATCCACATAATCTATTCTGACTGAATATTCACTCTACACTGTATGCGTTATTTTATGTATTATGTAAAGAATTACATTTTTAAAAGCTTTCATGCATAGCATCTTCTTACTGGTATTTTCATGCATGGCATGAAATCAACAGATCTTTTTAGTCCACACTTTTGTGTGATCCTTTCTCTTCCTATTTGTTGTTGAATTTCTGGCCAAAATTTCTGGCCAAACCAGACCAATTGCCAAGCTTTTGTTCTTTTTTTTTTTTTTTACAGAGAGCCTGATACTATAGACTTCCAGCTTTGTTTTTCCTGTTTTCTTGCTTACATGAGCCTTCAGTGGTGAGCAGGGGTCAGCATAGGCATTCCGATCCATACACTGCATGATTGCTCTGACTCTGATCTTTCTATCATTTCATGCTTTCTAAATATTTATTGTGTGTTAAGTCTCTCTACTCTACTCTACTTCTGGGAAGTTCTAACCACTGCATGCTGGGAATGCATTAACTTCAAGAACTGCTTGTTTACTTGCTCTCCAGTTTGGTCTCACTCCATGATGGGTGCAATGGTAACTGCTAATCAATACTTTTACATCAATGGTTTAGATGTATTTTATTGATGTAATCAAATTTGTGAGGGATGGACAAGTGTAATTGGCTCCAAATGCAAATTGGAACTTTTAATTCTTCATTTTATTTTGGGCAATTTTATGATATAAATAATATGAACCAGCATGTTCTGCATGGTGATGAATAGAACAACCCTACATACAGTACTATGCTAAGGTCTTGAGCCAGACTTCAATTTCTTCATATTTTGCTTCTAAAAACCAATGTATTAATGTATTGTTGAGCAATATTAACGTATAGCTGAGTTCCTCAGCCTTCCTAAAGGAACATGTTTTGGCTATTATTTTCAGGCCAGTCCCTGTACCTGACCAGTTTCAAAGGATTTTTGTTTGCTAAGCCACATAATGACCTATGTTTGAATCATTCAAACAGAACAAAGTCATCCAACTTAAGGATGAAGCAGTGAAGAAACAGGTGCAGATGAATACAGATGATAAGGCCAGTGATTAGTTAACTGGTGGTGCTGCATGCTGATTGGCTGGAGCCTTTTCATCTTGACACGTTATGTCCTGTTTGCAGCTTTACACAGTAAAACATACTAAATATCACAAAAGCAAGACAGTTTGGCAAGCATAGTATTTTCACTCCAATGTGATTCCCTAGGAAAGAAATAAAGAAATGAGGGTTGGCTCGAGACTTTTTCATGGTACTGTACATATTATACAATTATAAAATGACCAGAGGTGCCTTTACATGGGACAACCATCAACTATCATAAAGGTGAGGAACAAAAACAAGCATACAAGCAAGATAACTAATCTCTAAATATAGACAATGAGCCTCCCAACCGGACCCTCACCCATCCTAAACCTACAAAAAATAGCTGTTAATTTCTCTTGAAAAAATATATACATATACTGGGTCTCATGATATATACTATCTTTCTCAAATGTGTAATCCATAAACATCTGCATCTGTATCTGTGAGGTCAAACTAAAGTAAGTGAAGAAGGGACAGCAGTTTCCCTTCTGTCAGAATAACACAGTTCAGACTGTGTTTGTATCTTTTCTGTTCATGAGTGTGTTTTACAGTTCATATTCCACCCACACCTTCATTTGCCATCTCTTGCCTTTCTCTCCCGCAACCTCTATGTTTCTCTCAGACTTCTTCCTGCCACTTTCCTCCGCACACCTCCTGGACTGGCATCGGCACCTCCTCTTCCTCCTCCTCAGTTGAGCACTGGCTTGATTCGGCTGAGCTCTTCTTTTTTTGACTCCAAAAACAGCAACCTGCAGAGCAATCGAGCCGTTGAGTGAAGTATTACTATTATTGACATAAAAAAGTGAATTTGCATATAAATTTTATTTTTTGTTTGAACCAAAGGTAAGTGTTACTGACCAGCTGATGGCAATATGGTCCATCCACTTGCAGGTGTGTGTCTGCTGATGAGAATGAAACAGGTAAGCAGAAAGCACACACACGCACAACACAGACTCAGAGAGATCCACACACTGTCTGTGAGAGATTGATTGAGAGTGAGTGGGAGAAAAGGGAGACAAAGAGAGAAAGAATAAGTCAATATTGCATTACTACTACTTTTGAGTCTGTGTAATCAGTGTGCATGGAACATTGGATAGCAAAAACATGAAATATACATTTTGTGGTTTTAATTCAGTATGTGGGTGAATGGGTGCCAGTAAGAATGTATTTCATCCATGTGTATGATTGTTTAATATAGGACGCTCACCTTGGGAGTTTGTTGGACGAACTATATCTTTGCTAGTGTGGGTCACAGCTAATGCTGTTGGTTTTGCTGCTGTTGCTTTTGCTATTGTTGCTGCAGTTGTTGTGGCTGTTGTTGTTGTTGTTGTTGTTGTTGTTGTGATCTTCACACAATGTGCACAGTTATCATTGCTGCACTTATGTCCGTCCTTACAGCCACATACAGCATTGCTTGTTTTAGTGCAGATCTTTTTGTACACCATATCTAAAACCATAAAAAAAACCCAAAAAAACATTTATGTCACTTATGTGGGCGCATGAATTCAATGACTCCAGCAGGCATTCAACATGTTTATAAAAATAAAAATGCTGAATGGATGAAAAGCAAAAGTCATTGTAGTATTATTATATGAATAAAATGAGATTTTAGATTCTATCTGAAGATAAATGCAAATGCGCATCACGTGCAACATAATTATCCATCCATTAATCATTTCCGTCCATAAATGTCCAAGAAACTTGGCTTGGCTTGGGAAAATACTTCTTTAAGTCTAAAGAAAAACACTTTTGGTTTCATAAGGAACTGGGGAACGAGTGGTCTTTAGGGAGCTCTTTCAGCCTGTGTAAATGTGTGAGTGTGAAGAACCCTGTCACGTGTGTTAGGTTTTGGGCACGCTAGAGGGCGCTCTCGGTCACTTACAAGGTGTTTAGGGTACGCTAGAGGGCGCTCTGTTCTGACTAAGCACACCTGAGCCCCTGCGGGCAGGTGTGCATCATTGGGGCTGACTATTTAAGCCCCGATGAGTCAGAACAGAGCGCGGCTCATTAGGTAGGTCAAACCTACGCGTAACGGGTGGTGGTTGTGTAAACTTTGTGTCTATGACTAGGTATAGGTCGCCTAGTATAGACCACTTAGTCTCTAGGGCTAGACTGCAGTTCCCCTGTCATAGGGTTTCATGTGTAGAACTGCAGTCCCCCGTTCCCTGTGTCTTGTTTTTGTCACTGTGCGTAATAAACTCCTGTTCTGAACTCTTGGCTCTGACCTGACGTCCCTCCAGCACCACGCCACCGTTACAAACCCTTTAAAAAATGATGTAAAGTAAAGGTTGTAAAAGTTTCTTCAAAATAATAAAACAAATATTAAATGGAACTGTGTATTTTGTCATGCTGTTCATACAAGGCTGTTTTTTTGCAGGAGGGGAGACATCAGAAAAGAAAAATGCAATTCTCTACCAAATCCAGCACCAGGACTCAAGGTCATGTCACTGAAAGTGTTTCAGCTCTTAGAAAAGTGTTTTGCTTTTTGACTGAACCAAGGCATTGTTCCACCAGTTCCTTTGTGAACAACCATATAGTGACCAGTTCATTTGTGGAGCCTAGTAATCTCTGCCAGTTTCAAGCATGACCATGTTCATTACCCAGTTGTTGAGGGGCTGGCCATTTCTGTAAGTTTGTGCGTTTTTGTATCTATGTCTAGATGTGTGTATGTACTTGGGTTAAGAAAGTTTGTGACTCAGAGCTTTTAGTCTGAGTCCCCTGCTGTTGCAGGAAACCCACCCAGGTCTTATTAGGGGAGGTCCCTTATCCTTATGTTCTCATCATTTCATGATTTCAGGCTTTTCATATGCCGAAGTTGATTCATTTAACACTCCTTTAAGTAACAGTCCTATTCATTTAACAGTCTCAGACTATCATTCAGGCACTGACCCTGAACATCTGTATGAGTGTGCTACACAGGTATAGAACATAATCTCTGTAAAATAGAAAGACTTACTTTCTTTCTCGCACCGAACACACAACTTGCATGACATTTCTGAGTTGTATCCATCCGTGTAGTAGCTTTCTCCACATTTCTTGCACTGGGTATTTTGATTTTCTGAACATCGCTCCTCCATGTATTCTCCTTCATATACAACACACACACAGTTGCTCAGATCAAGTCCTGATCGTAACAGTGACAGCCAGGTGTTGTCAAAAGGCTTCGCTTTCTGATTGTGTGCGGTATTGGTTATGATGTGTCCAATAAGAGTATGTGTCAGCAGTTGTAAGTGACACATCAGTAAGCATGCAATCAGTAAGCCTTTACTGTTAAGAGAGCAAGTCATAATTTTCAAGAATGTCATTTTTATGTGCAGGCTTTTGAAAGATTAAACTGTGTCTTATTAGAGAACTTACTGCCCGGTTAAAGCTTGAATAGCTATTTGGTACCTTTCAGTTACCTTTTACCAAAGATGGGAAGTAGCTGCTTAATAAAATGCTTTGTATAATGCATTTGGGGAGCAATTATCTATTGTTTAAACTTCATATCTTTTAAACATCAAGACCCATTTTGAACGATAGTAAACAAATGCAGAATATGCCTTGCCATTTCCATCAGTATAGACCAGGCAAAACTGATTCAACAAGACAAAAACAACCTAAAATATATAACAAAACAAAGAAGTAAAATGACTCGACCTTTGTGTAGGTGTAGGAACTGAACATTATGTCCATGACAGGAGAACTAAAAGAGCAATGGATGAAATGGAAGCTGTGAAGTTAATATTCATTATTTTACCACAATGTTTACTATTATTTGTACTGAAGTAAAAAATGTGTGTACTTTTGCCACCTCTGTTTTCTAATTAAAAGAAAAAAAAGATTAATTTCAGATATGGCTCATATACACAGCAAGGCTGTGCTCTTGTCTTGACAGAGCCTTTTAAAGGAAGTATTACTGCTATACAGGGAACATAGTTTTCATTTCCTTCTTTTTTTGGGTTTGTCTCTAGAATTACTCTTCCCCTTTTCATGGTTTCTATCTTGTAATCCTCAGAAATAGTTTCTCAGTCTTGGTCTTGCGCGCCCTGCGCTAACACATTTGATGCTACTCATTCTACTAAAAAAAAAACCTCCTGGGTTTAGTTAAATCATCCTTCAAGTCATCCTTCTAGATCCAGAACTGAGGGCACCTAAACTGTAAAATGTAGTGTACTGTAACTTCTTGTAACTTCCTTTACTTTGACTAGATGGCTATCAACACTAGCCGTGCAAATGTCAAAATCATGACGTGTAATGTCTAACAAATCAGACATGAAATTCTGCACATGTCATTTCCCCTTCATATTAACCTGAATGTCAAAGACATACAAAGTAATTTTGCTCTGTGATCTGATCTAACAAAAACTTGTTTAACATTATTTCATTAACATTAGTATTCATTATTCTTAAATATTAAATACAAACCGCAAATGGTTTACCTGAATAACATTTCTGGCAGCACCTTTTGGGCTCCTTCCTAGGCCATGGATATTCTGTGTTACTGTTACATTCCAGATTTTGGGAAAGAGAGAGGAAGTGTGATAAGAGAATGAGGCAGCACCACTGGATCTTCATCTGAGTAAGAGAGGATGTGCAAACAAATGATTAGGATATGACAAAAATGAAAATGAAGTAGACACTCAAAATGATCCCTGCTCAAGCTTAAATGTTCTGGAAGGTTTCATTTTAACTTCACTCTGGGGGGGGGGGGGGAGGGTGGGGTTGAAACCTTTTGATTGCAAAAAAATTTAAAGACACAAAGATAGAAAATGTACACCCAAGATTGCCACAAATTTTGTGGGAATATAGTTTGCTGAAAAAATAATACAATACATTTTCCTGGGTTAAATATTATAATATTATAAATTATGCGTTATTCATATCATATATACAAATATCAACATTTATACATCATTTCCCCATCACTTCACCCACTAAAACTGAGACAGTTTACTCTTCAGCATACTCACTTTTGGCTATGATCATGCTGAAGTAATATGATTTTATGTAAGCATGAAATAAACATTCAAGCAATGTTGGTGACCACTTTCTATTCAGTGTGCCATGTGATCAAGCCACAGGTCATGTGGAGACCAGCTTTCCCATCCACAAGATAAACATTTTAACAGAACACAGTGAACAGTGGAGCTCATTTCAGCCTGGAAAGATAAATAACTAATAATTCTGCCCTACTGCCTCATCACAAGCATTACATAATAATTATAGGACATTGTTCAATAGTGCAAACCCCCCTCAGCCCAAAAAACCTTACCGTGTGTGAGAGAGAGTGAGAGAGATGTTTCTGATGTGACTCGGACCCCTTGTAGTCTCTAAGTGAGGAGGTCTATGACAAACTGTCATTATAAGAAAATGTCAAGATGAGTCATTCAAAAACCCCAAAATAACTTTTTACCAAGGACCACCCGTATAAACAACTGTCTAACCTTCTTTCCATCTGCCTGTTCAGTATTCTGTTTCTGATTCTGATTCAACCCTCTGTAGAATTCTCCTTTTTTTTCTGTCTATCCACTCTATCTCTCTGACTCTCACTATCTATCTATCTATCTATCTATCTATCTATCTATCTATCTATCTATCTATCTATCTATATATATATATATATATATATATATATATATATATATATATATATATCTGTCTGTCTATCTATCTATCTATCTATCTATCTATCTATCTATCTATCCATCCATCTCATTCAGTAGTTTGTGCCAGCAAACAAGGCCACTGAGGTCAGCTGTGCAACCACGTGTCTTGTGAACACTTCTCACGCTGCATAGTAAAATTTGTAACTGAGTTGTGTCAGGGCCTCTGTGGGTTTTACTTCACAGAATTAGGTTTACAGAAAGAGAAAGGCCCCTTGCCACCCCAGCCCCAAATAAGCATTGCACCAACCTTTTTTTATTAAATTTATTGATGTCTTTCTGATTTGTCTTACGGTGCATTTTGATATACAGTAACCACACTGAGCTTATCTCATTTTCTTTTTCAAATTGACATGTACACACTGATACACACATTCTGTTTACTGTAAGAGAATACCACTAAATGAGTTGTTACCACTCTAACTTACAGGGACTGAGACATCTTCAAAGGTCAACACACAAACTACTGCCTTGCTATTTACCAGAAAACAGTGATGGGTTTTTTGCACAAGAGCCATGTATGCTTATCCCGCCTCTGTTTTAGCTGAGAACAAACAGCGATTTATTATACTTCATCTGATCATAAGATCATAATCATGTGTTTAAATCATCGCTTCACACTCACAAAGTATTATACACACTTTGCTACATTCAGGATTATTGGAAACATGCAAGCTTGTAAGGTCGGCAGTATTTTACTCTTTAGTGTATGATAGAGATAAAAAGGGATAAAGCATCTACATAAGTATCTACATAAGCTATTACGATGATTAAACTACTTAAAGCCTACATAAATAAACATTTTATTTCATCAGTCTCCCCTCAAAGTGTGTAACCATAAACACACATCTGTGTAAATCAAATTTCTATGTAAGTTAATGCAAATTTCCATTAAATGCTGATACAGAAGCCACATACTCTTATGAACGTTACTCTACAACCGTGTTCCTGCAGTTATCTCTAACATTTATTGGTTTTATATGTATAGATTATCAAAAAGCAACAGAATATTGACATTGTTTCTCCTGCTCATGTGTGTTTTACTGCTGTGAAATACCTTTTAAATCCTTTCATGCAACCTCTAAATCCTCTTAGCTACATCAGCAGTAACGATCAGTGAGCCAAACGCAGACTCTGCCATCCGTATGTAAACAGTTACCATGTTACAAATGTGAGGTAATGTTGGTACGCTTACCTGTCCACGAAAACTTTTGTCAGGTTGCTCATATCTTTGTATTTTCACCGATCTACCATTTCTGGGTTTGGTGCTGATGAAAGGATTAAAGCTCTAGCAGAACCTTCATAATTCTGACAGTTATTGGCTGTGGGTTTTTATGCCTGCAGTGACAATTCTGTTCTAAACTACAGTTCTGCAGAAGACAGCTTCTTTGAGTTAATTCAGTTACTACAAATGAGAAATATCCTTGAAGATTTGATGAATGAAGTTTGATGCACACTAAATCCTGCCAGGGTATGATCATGACAGTGGCAAAAACACATGGATTTAGAACAAATGGTACAAATAATACTGTTGTGTGAAAGTCTTTGCGAAAGTCTTTATGCCTCTTGATCAAAGAGTGGGTGGTCTATTTTTGTAAAGCACGGAAATGTGTTTTACTTTTCTTCCTGTCTGGTCTAGAGAGTTATAAACATCACAATATTATCATCATTTCAAACCAACGCTTATAACAGAAAAAAAAATATGTGTAATGAACGTCATGAACTAAATTATTACAAATATTTCTTGATTCAAATCAAAACTTTCTAAATTACATTCTGACTACATATTATTTTATTCAGGATGACCTATATGCATGTGGAAACAGCACATTTATGAGCTGTAGCTGTAGCTGAGTTAGAACTCAAGCCTGCCTTTGATATTCATTAACATCAGAAAATGCATCAGTTAAGTAACTCTGCTCGGTAACAGTTAATTTCTCTGGAAGAAGAGAAGACTCATAACGATAGCTAGAAAAGATACATAATGTAGCTCAAGCAATTTTGATGTTAGTCAAACATTCAACCTTGAACTCTCATATGAATCATTGAAATATGAAAGATTCATTAATTTTTCTTGAATCATCACTGCACAGATTCAACAGCACTCACTGATGGGTTCCCTCACTGTTGATGGGATGTCAGTGTTAATGACATCCCATCAACAGTGAGGGAACCCATCAGTGAGTGCTGTTGAATCTGTGTTAACTGGGAATCTGTGTTAACTGGGAATTTTTATTCATACAAGAGTGATCCTGTTGTCTGAAACTTAAAAGTGTGCACAGTTATTAGGCCAGTAAGTATTTATTAGATTAATTTTAATCTGGAACAAATCCAGTTGATCCAAATTGTTAATAGCCCTAAATCCTGAATGATTTACAAAGAAAAAGTGAGTGTAAACACAATGAATACAATGTGTACAAAATTATTACAAAACAAAATTTCTCAAGTCACTTGTTAATTTTCATCTGTTTAAGATTTTTGAGATATTTTCAATGGTGGTCATGTTTCAGCCCTCCTTACCTTGATCATGTCTCAGAGCACTGAACACCTTGTACTTCTGAACACTCCAGGTGGGTTCAGCTCTGGAATGTGACAGCACTGGAGGATCATGGGTTCCTGGTAGGTTCATGTTTGATTCTACTCAAATCTTTGGCAGTTAATTTGTATCTTTTTTTCTCAACATGTTTCTTGCGATCCTGTTGTCTATTTACAACAAACTGTTGATGGTTCTGTGATCACGCTTAAATATGTTAGCAATTACAAGATAATTGCATCTCTGAGAGACTTTTTACAATTTTTGACTTTTCAGAGTCAGTTCTGTCTCTTTTTTGGCCCATTTTGTCTGAGGAGGAAAAGAAGCTACTTAATAATTATGCACACCTTGAAATAAGTTGTTGATCTCCTTAGACCACATACTCATCACCTGAAAGTGACTATTCTTGTCATTGCGAGGTCACAGCACAGCACACAGTGAGCCACAATGAAATTAGTGTTTCACCCATACACACATGTCCAGCAGTGAAGGTACCTTGCTCAAGGGTACCTCAGGGCAACCTACTGGAGAGGGAGTCAAACCCACAATCTTCCGATCTGAGGCCAGCTCGCTAACCACTAGGCCACCGCTGCCCCTACCACCTGATCTGCTTTAATCCAATTAGCATTCACGTTTACACGGCTTTGAGTTGTATTATATTCATAAACATGATGATATGGTCAAAATACTCATTTGCCTAATTATTGTGCACACAGTTTTTATCCAGCAATCCATCCATTTTCCGCCACTTGTCCCAAACGAGGTCGCGGGGGCATGCTGGAGTCCAACCCAGCGCACACAGGGCGAAGGACGGGGGACACACCCTGGACAGGTCGCCAACCCATCGCAGACAGTTTTTATCAATAGTATTAAAAAAATGGTTTGAATTCCACAATTCATCCTCCGTGTAGAGACAGTTGTTTTAGAAAGGTGCACTACTAATGATGTTTAGAGATTTTACCAATGTGAGATCAGAGTAGATCATGTTCAGTAGTTCAAATGAAATTTATGTACCTGAAATCACATCATGAGAATGGTTCCCCTGACCATATATTGTAGCAAATAATTTAAAAAAATGTTTTACCAAGCTAAGGTGGCAACTTTGACTTCACACACATTCAATCATCCCTGTGACTTAAAAAAATTATAATTCAACAGACCAAACTATTTTCTTCCACAGACCATTATTGATGCTCACATGTCCATTGCAGATGCTTTCTGCAGTGAACAAGGTTAAAGGTGAAAGTGAAAGTGAAAGTGACAACCCTTGTCATTGTGAGGTCATGGCACAGCACACATTAACCACAACGAAATTGGACCTCTGCATTTAACCCATGCACACTCAAACCCGTGCAGCAGTGGGCAGCTATTGAAAGCGCCCGGGGAGCAGTGATGGGGACGGTACCTTGCTCAAGGGTACCTCAGGGCAACCTATTGGGAAGGGGTTTGAACCCCCGATCCTCCGATCATGCGGCTAACACCCTAACCGCTAGGTGACCACTATTATCCAGTTATGGCAAATTAGCCATTTAGTCACACCAGATGGGCCTTAGTGAGCCTTAAGTGCCAATTACCCTGTCAAAATTTTAGCCGTTTTCCTTCCTTGGAACGCAGGAATAGGGGTAGAGTTAGGGTTTGTTTCAAGAATACCCACAAGTCCTGCCATTTTCGAGATGGTCAGACCCAGCCATCCATCCCACATAATCTGAACCTTTGTGAACTCAGATCCTATTGCCTGCCCACAAAGATTTTTTGTTTCATGGTTCCAACATATCATTACATCCGATAAAAGCTATTAATTTAATCTGTCACCAGTGGTTTTAATGGTTGGTATATAAAAGCTTCTTAACTTCACCTTTCAGTGTTTTTTTCCGGCCTCTGTTGCTGCTAGCCCATAGTGAAATAACCACAGAAAGGTTTGAGGTCACACAGGAAGTGAAAGAAAATGTCAAGTGTCAGGATGTGACCGCCGTTTTCAGGATGTTGTGTTATCATATATCTGAGACTGCACAGGTACTGCAGAAATACACAACCTTCTGCTGAAATCATATTAACAGTGAGTACTTTAATATATTAATCATGTGCATTGTAAAAATTCACTGTGACAACACATGTGAATACTACATGACAGATGTATGCACCTTTGTGTTCTCATTTGTATCATAATATCACACTATAACTGATGTTCTTTCTTTCAGTTAAAGATCTGAGATCTGGCTACACAAAAAAAATGTTTTAAATGACTGGATATGGCTGATAGGCTGATTATGACTTCAAAATCAGTCATAGGTGTTATATTTGTCCTCCTAGTGCATATCTTTTCATTGAAAGCACAGTAACAGAAAGCCAATTGGGTCCTGTAAAATTAACGTGAATTTATGGTGCTGTGGTCATACTACAAACGAAATGTTGGCGTTGAAGTGACTTTTTTTATTACGCATCAGACCAGTAATGCCTGCAGCTTATATTAAAGCTCACAAAGGGCAGTGGTGGCCTAGTGGTTAGGGTGTTGACCACATGACCAGAGGATCGGGGGTTCGAACTCCTTCCCAATAGGTTGCCCTGAGGTACCCTTGCGCAAGGTGCTGTCCCCGTCACTGCTCCCCGGGTGCAGTCCAATTTCATTGTGGTGTGCTGTGCTGTGACCTTGCAATGACAAGGGTTGTCACTTTCACAAATGACCTATACAGACCTGATCAAAAATTTAAGACCGCTTGACAAAAAAATCACATGTTACTTGGTTGGATCTTAAGAAGGTTCCAAGTAGAGCTTCAACATGCTACAAGAAGAAATGGGAGCAAGACAAAACATTTCTTTGAGCAGCAATGTATTAAAAACAATGCTTAAACTGAAACAGGCTATTTTACAGCTGATCAAAAGTTTAGGACTACACCTCCAAAAAAACCCGTAAACCCCCCAAAACAGAAATCAAAGTTCCAAACATGAACTCAGTAATGAGTAGCTCCACCGTTATTGTTGATCACTTCAAAAATTAGTTGTGGCATGCTTGATGTAAGCGAACATTTCTCCAAGTGGTGAAGACGGCCGCACGAAGGGCATCTACTGTCTGGAACTATTGTACATTTTTGTAAACTTCCCTTGCCATCCATCCCCAAAGGTTCTCAAATGGATTTAGATCAGGGGAACATGCAGGATGGTCCAAAAGAGTGATGTTATTTTCCTGGAAGAAGTCTCTTGTCCTGCAGGCATTGTGTACTGTAGCGTTGTCCTGTTGAAAAACCCAGTCATTGCTACACAGACGAGGGCCCTCAGTCATGAGGGATGCTCTCTGCAACATCTGGACATAGCCAATGGTCTTTTGATGCCCCTGCACCTCCTGAAGCTCTCTTCCACCTTTGAATGTCTCATGTCTGGTGCTCTCTTGCAAAGTCCAAATGGTCAGTTCTGTGGCGTTCAAGGAGACGAGGCCTTTGAAGAGGTTTTTTGTTTTTGAAGCCCTTCAGTTTCAGATGCCGTCTGATGGTTATGGGGCTGCAGTCGGCACCAGTAACGGCCTTAATTTGGGTCAAGGATCATCCAGTGTCTTGACGGACAGCCAATTGGATCCCCCGGCTCAGTGCTGGTGAAATTTTTTTGGTCTTCCACTTGACGTTTTTGTTCCATAACCCTCAGGATCATTTATGAAATTCCAAATGTCTTACAGCGTCCCACCTCAGCAGCGATGGCGCGCTGCAAGAGACCCTGCTTATGCAGTTCAACAATCCGACCATGTTCAAAAAGGGAAAGTTTTTTTGCCTTTGCCATCAGAACGTCATGACAGTGTGACTACCTGACAGAAAATGGCAATGAACAGATTTGGCCTTTTAAAGGCATGTGGAGATTTTGATCGTTTTTTTTTACAAAAACTATACAATAAGAAATTGCAAGACAAAATATAAAATGTTTCACAGGCATTTTCACAGCTCTTATGTTCTTAGCTCTTAACAAATAGATGATGCTCACATCCTTTATCACCATTCAGAACGAAAATACCAAGAATGAATCGCTTGTCACTGTGTTAAAATCCCTGCATGAGCCTAGAATGAAAGCATGTGACACTGCTTATTTCTAGACAGAAGTTCCTCGTAATCACTGATAATGATGAGTAAGGCATTATTTACATTTTATAATTATAGTGACTTAAGTTTAGAGCAAGAGTGTTGTAATAAATTCAAAATAAAGAACTAGCTGGAAAAAAGCCAAAAACTTGCATGTGCACTGATAAGGATTATTATCTGGTGGCTCATGTGGTAGAAGCTGCCATGTACCACAAAAGATCATTTGCATACAGCCCTCAGTGAGGGAAACTCATGTCAGTCATTCCAACTTTAGTGTAAGCACCCTATTGTTCTGACACCTTTCTATCATTGTTTGCATTTGATTAGAACAGTTTGTGGTACAGTAGCCTTCTATCAGACATGATAGTCTTGCACTTCAGTGAACCTGGGGGCCACTGTGTTACTTTCTCTAATTCATAGTTTTCACATGATGTCATCTGGAGAATGCACTAACCGATGATGACTGTACTTCTACAGAATCACAGAAAGAAAGACTACAGCCGTAGATTATTAATTTATGCTATTAGACATGCCTTTCTGGGAGGGTGTGAAAGAATGTCGACCAGTAATTCACACATTGTTGCAGCAAATATTTCTTCTAGGAAAAGCTCAAGAATTGACAGCTGGCAGTTGTCTTTGTGGACCAGTGCAAGGGCATTGATGAGTTTGCTAGTGGAATCGACAGTTATGATACTAGTTACCTATCGCTAAATAATTGTATCTAATTAAAATGAAGATTCTTATTCATTCTGAAAACGCACTTTTTGAAAAGAGGATGATAGTTAACCAACATTAGCTAATTATCTCTGACCCTTACTTTAATAATAGGCAATTTAATGTCCTTCATCTTCCAAGTGGCAACATTTATTGATCTATCCACGCCGAACAGACGCACAGCAGTCTGTGCTTCTGCAAGCTGTCATCCTTATGGCAGTGCAAGAGGCGGCGCAGGGCTCTGCGCTTGTCACATGACTGCGAACTATAAATTAGTAAATTACTGTGCTTTAAGCTGCTGCTGACAAGGGCATTCAATTGTGCACATAAAGCTCTGAGCACCAGAGCAGTGGAACTATATTCTCTGGAGTGATGGAGACTCATCCTGTATCTCTGAGATAAGGTAGAGAGTACCTGACTTCACTAAAGTTTCTGTGGCTGAATGCAATCAAATACTACAGCAGTGTTTCAGTTTTACCAGGAGAGTGCAGACTGTCAGCAGAACAAAGAGGGGACAAACTTTTTCATATCTTTAATTTTAGAAGAAACACTGGAAAAGCAGAATTCTGCAAACTTTTGGACATAGAGGTTAATGCTTTAGTTATGCATTTTGGAAGCATCTTCAGCTGCATTTCTACGTATAAATGTTCTTTCATTATTAATGGGAGTAGTAGTAAAAGTAGTTGAAGTACTTGTAGTAGTAGTAGTATTTTTTCTATATACAATTGCATTATTAGTGACAGTAAAATATTCATTGTACTATGATAATGATGATGATTATTATTGCTGTTATTAATATGATGATGATTATTATTTGTAGCGGTAGTTCATGTCAAGCAGGCTTTCTTGTTATTTCAGCCAGGACCCTGGTGCTACATATTAGACAACATAGAACACTCCATAGCACTAAAGGCTGAACAAGTGCAGACAGAAAACAGAATACATACATACGTTCACAACAAAGTGCATTCATCTGGTTATAGAGCAGGAAGTAGTATATATAAATACGGTGGAGAATGCCAGGTGAACAATAGCAACAGCGAGTTTAGAGCTGGGCGCAATACAGTATTATAACAAACACTGTATAGAGCAGCATCAATAAAGTGCAGAATGCAAAGGTTATATTGATATTAATAAAAACCAGCAGCCTCAGGTAGTTAAATGTGTGTAGCATGTGGACGTGTGAGTTTCGCTTCACTGTGTATGTGGTTGAAGTGACAATAAAGCTCATTTGTCATGACTAGTTGTTATTGTTGCGTTTTTCCTATTATTGTTACTCTTATTATTCTTCTTCTTATTATTATTATTTTTATTAATTATTATTATTATTATTAGTAGTAGTAGTAGTAGTATTAATAATAATATAGCAATAATATACTAATAAAACATGTTATTATTATTATTAGTTGTTGTTGTAGTTTTTTTTATTAATTAATTATAGTATTAATAATAACATAGTAATATATAATACTACTATGTTAATGTCTATTATTAGTATTGTTATTGTTGTTATTATTACTACTAGTAGTTGTAATAGTAGTATTGTTGTCATTATTATTATTATTATTATCATCATCATCATTATTGTTATTGATATTATTATTCTTATTATTGAAAGGAGAGGTTTGGGGCCCCCTGCTGGTGGGTCCGGGAAGTGCGTCTCTGAGGAGGAGCACATGGTGTGACGCAGTCCATTTCTCGTCAAACTCTGCCTTCTTTTCTCCAAGGCAGGGCAGGGAAGGGAATGGATTCTCTTCACCTGGTTGTTTTCTTTTCTTCGTAATTGTTTGTCTGTAGCTGTTGATCACTCTCCCCTGGACGCATGGCTGTGGCGCTCCTGCGCTGGATGTCAGTGAGATCCGGGGACGCGCTGCTGATCTCTGGTGAGTGATCACTCCGAACCGCGGACTCCGAACGGAAAGCAGATCAGTATCGCGGGCTGTGGGCGGGCGGGGAGGTGAAATCGAAAGTCAAGAAAAAGTGGAAAAATATCTGACATTTTCTATTATTGTTCGTGGTCTCTTTATAGCGTCAGTGTAGCAGGCAGCACTGGCAGGTTGACTGGTGTTTTTGGGGGGAAATGGGGTCTCGGGTCGTTTGAGGCTCTTTGGTCAAAGTGAAACTTGCGCAAGACTTCCAGGGAAAAGGAAGTAACGTCAAGATCAAACACGACAAGTGTAACTTACATCGTTTAAACTGTCAAATAATCAAAATGTCAAATCTGAAAGGATCAAAAGTCGACCTACACCCAAATATATATCATATAATGCTGTCATTTTTAGGGCAAATTACAGAATCACCCCCAGAAACCCTTATGAACCTTCTCAGCTGCCATTCGAGCTTTTTAACCTTTTCTTTACGTTTCTGCACTGAAATACTGCTCGTTTCTGCTTATCGAGTGGCTCATGTGTTTATCCAGCATTAGACCCCAACACCCCCAACAGAACCCCCAAACTTCACTGCGTGTTTTTTTTTTTTCTTTTTCTTTTTCTTTTTTCTTTTAGAGCGGGCGGTGCTCCAGTATCCCATTAGCAAAATCTGATTAAAGATTACTCACATCTTTCAATCACTGCCAATATCTACTCGTGTTCTGACCAAAGAACAGACAGTTACAGGATGCAGAATGGCTGATAGAACCACATCCTACGTTTCGTTTCGTAGTACTTCTTTCTGACATGTAGGTTATTAATGGGTCTGTATCCCCCCCCCCCTATAAAACAAAACTTCCATCTTTTTAAATGTTTTTATACACCAAGACCTTTATCCATTTCTTTTTATTAACTATAATTTAAAAGGCTGAGTTGGCTTTTGTTGCTTTCATTTTCATCGCTCGGAAACGTGTGTACATTGACTCATTGGCTGTTCCATTCTAAAAGCAGTTTAAAAACTGGTTGAGCTAAATTGCTGCAGGCGGAATATGCAAATGTGTTTGTTTATTGTGACATCACAAAAGCAATCAGTTCAAAAATAATAAGTAGGAACTTTTTTTAGTCTAGAGTTTCTCTGCCCTTTGCTTCTGTAATGGTCTCTTCTCTTCTGCGCTTCACACTAATTGTTGGAATATTGCTGTGTAGATTTGATGGGATTCAGCCACAAGAGCATTCTTGAGGTCAGGTAGTGATCTTGAATGATTAGCTCTGGGACACTCCAGCTAATCCCTAGTGTACTGGATGGAGTTCCACCACTCCACATGGTGGCATGGTGATCCAGCGCATCCCAATTATACAATATATGTGTGTGTAATTGAACTTTTCAGTAATGATTGCCCTTTAAAGTCACTAAATTAGTGACTTGGAATTACAGTGAACCTTGTCATGCTTAAAAATGCACAGTTATGCCGCCGCAGATAACATTTTTAGTCTTGGTCTCACCCTGTTAATGACCAATGAGCAGAAATAGTTAGTTTCTCATTACTCATTTGTTCCTCTTCTTGTCTCTGCTCAGTGTTTCTGTGCATTCATTGATGGAGTGAGAGCTCCATCAAAGGCCTCATCCTAGGATGGATACTGGGTGCAAGAGAAGAAAATGGAAGTTAAATTGTGTGCCCTGTCTTTTGATTCTCTTGGTAAGAGATAAAAATGAAACTATATTGATGCTGTAATAATGTCAGTGTGATTAAGTAGGTTTTATTACAGTGTTTCTGTCATTTGAAATGCATTTAATTAAACTGATGCTGTAATTACATTAATGAAATGAATAATTATTACATTAATGCTGTCATTTTAAAGTAACTTAACTTAAATTTCCAAATCTTTTCAAACAACAGTTTAGTTGTTTTTTTATTTTTCAGGTTCTTATGTTTAAAAAAAATAGTGTACATAATTCACCTTTTAATGTGTTAGACTTTTAATGTTTATTTTTGTTTTTATCTGATATATATATTTTCCCTCAGGCTCTTTCATGTCTTACACTTGGCATACATGAACAAGGCCATGCAGGAGACACCAGAAATTGTACGGAAAATGAGTACAGAGGAGCAAACGGGATCTGCTGTGATAAATGTCCACCAGGTACAGTAGCCAGGAGACAGTAAAGTACAGTAAGGAGGAACGAATATGAAGGAAATATGAAGAGTGGCTATGGCCTTAGAGTTTGCAGCTTCTCTACGCTGGTTTCCTTCCACAGTCAACAATGGATTTGGTGCTATGATTTTTCCAGATCTGACCTAATATTCCCTCTGTTCTCTTATAATATTCTCTCTACCTCTACAGGATTTAAACTGAAGACAGAGTGTCCAGGACCGGGTCTCAGGTCCAGTTGTGAGAAATGCAGTGAAGAAACTTACATTGATACTACAAACTACTATCATAATTGTTTCTCATGTCGAAAGTGCAGTCCCAAAAGTAATGGCATACCTTTACACATTTAATCTGCAATGGACATAATTTACTCAGCTTTTATTATACAGATTTTTAAGCAAGCACACTATGTTTGATGCTCCCTTTTTTCTTTCATCTATGCATACAACCTTTTCTCACAGATTCAGTTACAGTATCTAACTGTACGCACGAGAGAGATACAGTGTGTGGGTGCAAGAATGATTACTTCAAGAAGGTTATAAATTTAAATACATGGTCCTGTGATCGCTGCAAAAAGTGTGGACATGGAGAGAGAGTGAGCGAAAAATGTAAGTCTCTTGTTTTTCATCTTTCTCTCTCTCTCTCTCTCTCTCTCTCTCTCTCTCTCTCTCTCTCTCTTGCCTCACATGTTCTTCCGCTTTCAACTTCTCTTAGTCTTTTGTAGAATAGACGTTCATTAGTAATGACTCAGCAAGGGAAGCTTCCTCAGACAAACACACAGACACACACACACACAATGCTAGTGGTATTTCACTTTGAAAATCTGGGTTGACAATCTAGTTTTTGTATGTTTGCTAAGTCTTGGGCTTTTTGACTCAGTATTTCAGCTGTAATCATTCGCGTTAATGTTTCTGTGTTTTATCAGGCTCTGAGGAGAAGAACACTCAGTGTGAATGCAAAGACTTTCATTATCGTGTGAACAAGAATACCTGTGCACCGTGCAAAAAGTGAGTGGCGTAGCTGACTGATCAGAAGCTTTTATTTGGCCTTGAACATAGAGTTATACAGTGCCAACGAATATATTTCAGCTCATTTCTAAACTGTAGTGCCTCAATGCTGCAGAAAAAAGAGCTTAATCCTTCCATCTTTTACTTTGACATCCGCTCTAAACATGCTTATAAGAATGTGTTACAGTAAAGCAATAAACGGTCGTTTATAATATTGTATACCATGAGTGGCCATTATGAAATGTGTTTTTTTGAAGTGAAAGAATTTGTTTCTATTTCCAGCTGCAGTGAGCAATGTCAAGACCAATGTCCAGACCATTTGCCTACCAAACACTCCATACTAGGTTTGCTATCAAACACTCTCTCTCCCTCTAGCTGATTTTTCAGAAGTTTGTTAAATTACCCACTAATGGTTCGTGCGAAATTTCCCTGCACTATAAAACCGTTCAAGTTTTTTGTAAAAAGTAAAAAGTGTTCAATGGCTTGATTACTAAATCACTGCTTGCAAGCGTGACTAAGCTTTATCTCTCCAAATTTGAACTTGTGTATTCTCCCTGAGATTCACATGTTAACATTCAACATGTCATTGTCTGTGATTTACCATTTTCAGAACCTGAATTACCCAAAGTCCTAATCCCAATCTTTGCTGCAACAACCATCTTGACGATGTTGAGTTTTGTTGGCTATGTAGTGATCAGACATTGGAGAAAGACGAAGCAAAGCATATTCAACAGTGAATCACCTGACTTGGAGAAAGAGGTAATGAATAAGATGGAGGAATGCATGATTGCAGAAACTACACCTATATATACTACGATGAATGTGGATAAGTACTGCTCTATTGGCTACAAGCACCCGTTCATTGTTAGCAATTCTACATACGTTTTTTAAAGCCCAAGCAATAAAATAGAGACGTAATAAGCCAAGCATAGCCTTTCAGAGATTTCTAAAAACCTTCCTTGAAAAACAGTACAGAATTTTTCCTGTGCATCATCATCATCATCATCATGCAAACTATCATTGCAAGTCTACAGAGAATCTAGATTATAATTAGTAAAATAATTGACTGTCTTAAATTAATACTCAAGTATCTGTTTCAGCTCAGAGCAGAACATTTGTACTACTTTTCTGACCACCACTGAACCTGAAAGAACAATCAGAGAAATCACACACACAGTAACGCCTAAAATTGCTGGATGGCAAGCATGCTCAAACATTTAAGCATAGTCATATTTCACTCAGTTATACAACCTATACCTGAACAATATGCTGCAGTCAAGCCTTCTGCAACAGGTTATGGTGCACAAGCAGCTGCTTTATTTTTGCAGTCTGCAGGACATTATTTTGGGTTATTTTGGGAATGTCTGCATGAAGCCTGTAAAATCTTGAGTAGCTGTGAGAGTCCTTCTAAGTGATATTGTTCAGTCAAGGCCTATTTATATTTACTGCACTACCACACTCAGATTCCATCGCCTCCGACAAGCAATGTGGATGAAAGCACCCACTGCTGGGAACAAGAACATCACCGAATGCTACCAGACTGTGTCCCCAGAGAGGTCAAAAGTAGGTGTCTGTTGCTTCTTCACACTCTAGTTAACATCATTGCTTTAAGTGTTTTGTCTATTGTTTTGACTTCTACTCTCTCTCTCACTCTCACCCACTCTCTCTCTCTCTCTCTCTCTCTCTCTCTCTCTCTCTCTCTCTCTCTCTCTCTAGTACATGAGTTTATCTACTTTGTGCTGGAAATGGTCCCTGTCGGCCGTTTTAAGGAACTGGTGCGTCGTCTGAATGTCTCTGAGCAGGAAATAGACAGAGCGGAACGAGATAACCGCTCATTTGCTGATGCACAGTACCAGATTCTGAAGGTCTGGAGTGACAGTGGCAATAGCAGAGGAAAAAACATTCTGCCACGTTCACTCCTGCAGGAGTTTGTAGACAGGCTGAAGGACATGAATTTGAATGGCTGTGCAGAGAGCATTGAGGATAAGTTTTGCACTGAGGCCTAAACACTCAGACACACATAACTCACATGAACTATACACTCACATGCATCTTTACTCAAGCTTACCTATTATTTCCTTCCCTTGCTTTGATTTACCCAAGAATGACAGAAAACAGGGCATTAATTGAGAAGCTATTATGGCCTACATAATCTATGGACAAGAAGAGTTTTTTTATGCTTTATTTTTGTTTTTGAGAGATCAAGATGCCATGAGGACAGTGCAATTTGCCTGTGAGCTCACAGAAGAAGTAAACCTATATAGCACCTTTCTTCTTCTTTTGAATCCTTCTTGAGCTGTGGCTCTGGAAGAAAGATCTTCCAGAGTTAAGGACTTTTGGGATGATCGCCAGTGTTTTCCTATGGGTCAATGACTGTTAAAAAAAAAAAAAAAAGAAACATAGAACAAGCTTTACCTTTACTGTATTGTGGAAACACACTAACTTTTGGTCCAACTGGAGATTGTTTTTAAGGTGGATGTTTTTTTACTATGTAGTTGGTATGTACTTTTCCATCTTTTATTCAACGGTCAAATGTACCTGCCAAAATAATGGAAATTTGAAAATTGAGGCATGCATAGCATCTTGGAACTTTAATAAGATACAAAAAAGTTATAGATTATTATAATATTTGTATTCTATATAATATATTATAATTCTGCGACCTGTCCAGGGTGCGTCCCCCGTCCTTCGCCCTGTGTGCGCTGGGTTGGACTCCAGCACTCCCCCGCGACCCCGTTTGGGACAAGCGGCAGAAAATGAATGGATGGATGGATATTATAATTCTTATAAATGATCATTATTATATAAGTAGCCACTGTAAGTAATTCATCTGTCAACCATTTTGGTTAGTTTAAGATTTTTAACCATATCAGTCAAATTTCTGAATGTGTGGTTTTTAATCTTAATCCAAATAAGACAATGTAATTTTACAACCGCAATTGCTAGTCCATTATTTTGACAGTTATCATTGCATTAATGTTTAAATCAAAAAGATTTTATTTGTTGTACAAATTCTAATGTCAATAAATATATTAGGGGCAGTGGTGGCCTAGTGGGTAGGGTGTTAGCCACATGATCGGCGGATCGGGGGTTCAAACCCCTTCCCAATGGGTTGCCCTGAGGTACCCTTGAGCAAGGTGCCGTCCCCGTCCCGCTCCTCCCTGCGATGGGCTGGCGACCTGTCCAGGGTGTGTCCCCTGTCCTCGCCCTGTGTGCGCTGGGTTGGACACCAGCACTCCCCCGCGACCCCGTTTGGGACAAGCGGCAGATAATGGATGGATAAATATATTCCTAAGAAAAAGTTGCTAATGATGTTTGACTCTATACATGGTTATTTTATTATTAAACTAATCTTTATAGAGAACAAAGTTTTATGTGGATAATGATGTATAATTTTCAAATCGAATTTCTTTTCAAATGTTTTTTTTTAATGTCTGCTTTTTTAATCAGATTTTTTCACTTCTACAGCTTACCCATACATTTACAGAAAAAAAAGTTAAAATGTGAAACAGGCAATATTTTGGCATCATGTTTTAAACTATACGTGCTTGGAAAATCAGTAAAATGTCATCTGATGACATTTTGTTCAGACGTTCACAAATAATTGTAGGCCTCTTAGTTGGCTTCAAAGATAGCTAATATGAGTAAGTCTAAAATGTGAAGGATTGATAGCACCCCTCTTGTCCAGTCTGTAGATAAACTGAATCTTGTGAAGGGGGTGACTCTGAAATAGTATGACGTTCCTCTGACACATGTAGCCACATGTCTCAAAAACAACACCGCCTACTCTCGATGAGCAATGTGTTGTGTCTGAGTCTTTATTTTAGAGCAGTTAAACTGAATTAATGAGAGGCTTCAGGCCTTTTAACCCTCTCATCACCACTTCATGTCTTCTTCGTTTCAGTTACCCTCTAGAGTCTTTCGTATTTTAAAAATCAGAATATTAGCATTACAGCCCAGTCCCTAATGATGACAACCTGCCTTTAGAGCAGTTCATATACATGTGTATTTATTAGTCCAGCAAATGTCTGTGTATGTATTATGACTGGCATGTGGTCTTTCTGCATTCCTCATCGGATGCATTAAAATTCTTTTTATTTTCTCATACTTAAAGTGTTTGCTTTTTCTAAATCACCTCCCTGCTGCCCTCCCATTGCACTTCAGTTACACTGTCCAAACTGCCCTGTCTAAATTAGTCATCATCTCAGCACCATATGTACAGCTGTTTAACACACTTTTTGCATTTTTATCTCTGTCTGTCTGTCCCTGTCCGTCTGTCTGTCTGTGTTAGTTCCAAATTTCTCCTTGATGGATCAAGTCATCAAACATTAGACAGTACATTTCTTAACCATTAGTCAAACCATTGAACAGGAAGTAGAAATTATACTGGGATTCTCTGAGGAGAGGTTAAATCGGATTTTGAGATTTTCCCTATTCTCCATTTTTATTCAGTGTTTTACTCTTTTTCTCCCAAGTGCCTGCCTATCTATCTCAAACTTCTGTCTGGTGTTTAAGTGAAAGCGAATATTCTTGTCATTGCGAGGTCACACAGCACAGCACACAGTGAACCACAATGAAATTGGACCTCTGCAAACACCGTACAGCAGGGGGCAGCTATGAAAGCTGCCCGGGGAGCAGTGACGGGGACGGTACCTTGCTCAAGGGTACCTCAGGGCAACCTACTGGAAAGGGGTTTGAACCCACAACCTTCCGATCCTGTGTGCGTGTGGCAGCATTATGTTATAATGTAATTATGGCCATTTCCTTCAGAGATCTCATACCTGTTTTAATGACTATTCCTGAGTATTTATCTATGAAATGACAGAGCACCTGTCCACGAATACGGCCCAATGAGGTGGAAACTGACTGAAGTACATGCCTTAAGTGTATTGAGTACAACTACAGAAAAAGAATCCAGTTTGTCTTGCTAGACCAGTTACTGTGGAGAAACAGCCGAAGTCGAAGGAGAGGGACAAAAGAAAAGGGAGCCATACTCATATTAGCTTAGAAAGAGTGACAGAAAGCCATACTGGGACAGACAAAGCTACTGGATACTAAAGATGCTCCTGGCAAAGATGGATGCAGCTAAAACCAGGTAACTTAGTTTTACTAACCATCTTGAGAATGCTTGGTCAGAGATGTGGGCAAGTGTGTGTGTGGTGGTTAAAAAGGCCAACTTTTAAAAGGCCTAAACACCAGGTGTAAGACTCTGTAGACTGTAGATGTTAACTAAATGTAACTAAATGTAACTAAATGTGTGTGTGCGTGCGTGTGTGTGTGTGTGTGTGTGTGTGTGTGTGTGTGTGTGTGTGTGTGTGTGTGTGATAGAGAGACATACAGAGAGACAATTTCCATGGTTTATCTGGAAAAAGTAGCTTTTTTAACATTTCAATCTTCTGTGCAGCTGGTGTTTTGAAAAAGACTCACCTGTGGGAGGGTTGTGGTATCTGCACATGTGTGTGAATGTTGTAATGGTTAATGATTCATACCTTTAGTCTAGAGTCCCAATTCATGTGTAGTTAATTGTGAATCATTTGGTATTATTTCCACATTTTAAACAATTTCCCTGGGGATCAAAAGTAATAGAGACCTTTTCAGATTTTGATTTGCTGTGTATTTGTTCAATGACAGGACTGTAAAATATGATTTACAGTCATAGGTACTATCACTACTGAAAACTCTCCTTTGCCTTGCTGCTTTGATTCTCTCTGTTTATCGCCCAGTCTGTAACGAGTGTGTTTTACTTGTTCTGCAACTTTCTTTTTTGCCTGTGCAAGAACTGTTAAGCAAAGCTTGTTGGCTTTATTGACAATTGTGGCAATCATTACCATCAGGTTCTTCTAAATTTCAGCTGTTAACTGTCCTTTACCAAATACTGCCATCTGATACCTTAATGGCATTCAGAACTATGTCCATCACTCACACACACCTTTTTGCTCTCTTTGTCAAATTCCAGCCCGATCTGATCGGTCTCATCCCCACAGCTGTTTCCCAAAATAACTGCATGTTAAAACAGAAGAAGTGATGACATGCCCCCCAGATAGGGCAGATCTGAAAGCTCAGAGGATAAATGGAGAAATGGAGAAACCGAAAGAGACAGAGAAGGAGAAAGAAAGTGATGCTGTAGATGGATCATTGGCTCAACCTACCGAGACAGCAGCCAGCCACCGGAGGGCAGCAGAAAAACAGAGATATAACACTGTGGGTCATCAGGTAACTGCTCTGCCAGGCTTTTTAAATAATGAGGTCTGTGGCTGCCATCTGTCAGAGTGTGTCTTTTGTTCATGATCTGTATTGTAAGTCACTTTTCACTTATTTGTTTTTAATGGTACATTTATAATTCTGACATCCTCAGAAAAAGAAGCAGAAGGTGCCTGTTGAATTTTCTACAGTGAGTAAGGCAACATCTGGAAACACCAAATCCAGAGGGGCACTAATGCAGGTGCTTTTCAGTCAATCCACAACTGAAAAGACTTCCACTTACGAGGTATGTAACTTTTCTTTCAAGGAAAGAGACACCAGTTCCAAAGGAGCCTTTGACACTTTATAATGAAGAAAACGAATGAAAGAAGAATTCAGTGAACGCGATGTGAAAGGAAACGTAATTATTCCTGTAAAAGTGAACACTGTGAACATTGAATCTGTCCTTTTCATTTAACCCATCCAAAGACACCAGTAGTGAACAAACACACCAAGAGCTGGAGCAACGATGCCTACTGTTACCTAAAGATATGGGACTCAAACCTATTACAGTTACATAAACGTTTACAGCATTAAGCAAACGCTCTTATCCAGAGCAACTCACATTAATGCTTTACATTCACAATTAATCTTCATCCAATGACCTTCCAATCATGAGAGCCAAAACGTTAGGCCATCACCGCCTCCCAAAAGGTTCTCCCCTACTAGGAGAGCATTCCAAGAAAGGGTGTGCCTAACATCTAAGTTTCTCTACATTGTCACTGTATATTGTACACATGACAATAAACCTTGAATCAAATTTTTAAACACATCTCTCTCTCTCTCACTCTCTCTCTCTCTCTCGCTCTCTCTCAGGAGCGAGGAGTTGCTGGTGGAGTTCAGGAACAGTTGGAGGTACTAAGACAGACTCTTGACTCATTCCCGGTGCCTACTGAGCCCAGCTGGAGGGGGGGAGAAGAAGACGAAGGCGATGTCTTGGGGAAGAGCTGGACAGACATAGTGCACTCTCATGAGGTGTGGATAAATACAGGTGGATGAATTCTCCCATGACCAATGTGGATATTGAATGAAGAAGGAAAAATGAAAGTGAGATGGCAAAGGACATGGTAAAGAAAATAATGACTGTCTAAGGAACCGTTAAAATAGTGGATGAAAGAAAAAGTTTAATAGAAAAGGGAAAGAGACCAGCAGGCTGTTAGTGATGCATTTAAATGTATTTAGGTCTAAACCTGTGTTCGGTGTTGTTTACCCAGATCAGGGCATAGTGGACTGTTTGTTGTTACATATTTGACGTTAACACAATTGCTCTTGAAGATAAAGTCTGCTCCAATCAGTCAATCAATCAATCAATCAGTCAATCAGTAGGTCAGTCAGTCAGTAATTCAATTAATTGGCCATTCTATCAAAAAATGTACGTAAAAAATAATGTAACATAATGTAACAAGGATTAAAATAATGTAACAAGGATTAAAAAATCAATTTCATTTCACAAATTTCAATCCAGGAAATTCACATGCCGCCATTTTGAATACCTAAACCGGTGAGCGCGTACAAAGCGACTCAACACATTTTTTTTTACCATAAATCCCAGTTTTTCAGAGTTAGGTGATACACATATGTACACATATTAGCATTTTTGGCCTACATGTAATCCTAAATCTAATGTCCAGATATCACTTAAAAATAAATTTTGACCAAATTTCAATGCCAAATCAGGGGTGCGACTTATACACGAGTAAATATGGTAATAATAATTAATCGACTCTGTTTTTGCCTAGTCAATGTCAAAAACCCAAAGGCACCAGCAGGAGGCGCTGTGGGAACTCATCTACACTGAGTTCATCTACATCACCAAACTCACCATCATCACTGATGTAAGATGCTAAACTACACTTTCCTGTGTGATGATTGTAGATAACTCATATATAGCTCTTTGGAGCTATAGAGATTTCTGCATCAGAATTCTCAAATCCTGGATCTTCTCTGGTCCAGCAAACCTGACTCAGCATAGTGATTTACTGAGTTGCACCAGGTGTGCGAGTGCTGAGAAAAGACTCAAATGTACAAATATCTCTTGGCTTGGAGTTTGAATAAGCAAGAATATATGAGTCTGAATAATCATGCATCTTTATCGTTTACAGTTTGTTATGGCTGCACTGGAACATGTTCATCAGCAGGGGTTTCTCCTTGAGGTCTGTATAAAATTCTTCAGCCGATTCCTGAATATTAAATGCCACAAGCAACTCCTGCCTCATCCCAACCACCCCCATCATGGTAGTTTGTATTCAAGATTGAAAATTGAATGCATTTATAGAATGTTTATCATTATATCATAAAAGTGACAGCCCTTGTCATTGCGAGGCACACAGTGAACCACAACGAAATTGGACCTCTGCATTTAACCCATGCAAACACTGTGCAGCAGTGGGCAGCTATTGAAAACACCCAGGGAGCAGTGACAGGGACAGTACCTTGCTCAAGGGTACCTCAGGGCAACCTGCTGGTGAGGGGAATCAAACCCACAATCTTCTGATGCAGGGCCAACTCCCTAACCACTAGGCCACCGCTGCCCCCACTGTTCCTGGAAATACTGCAATACCAGGCCGATGCATGGAGCGGACGGAGCAAGCTCCTTTACCGTCTCCCTGTTCTAAAAATCAATTTTAATGACCTTTTTTCCACTTTTATATTTTATATTATGTTTAATAAAGAGAAAAAAAAAACACCTTAAACTTCTTAAGCAACCTGCAACATCAGTGCTGTAACAATCACCAGTGTGCCTACAATTCCATTAGCATGGCAGCCCGCTATGTGCCAGAGGCAAGGCTCTAACTGCAGTAAGAGCTATATTTAATTTTTTTAGTTGATTAGGTAGTTAGTAAGCTAGTTTTTCAATTCATTTATTAATTCATAATATTGACCAGAAAATATTTCCTTAGGACATCTTTTTTTTTAATAAGTAGACATAAATGATGCATACGCACCATTTCAGCTCACAATGTATTTATTTATTCATTTTTTTAAACAATTTTAATGACCTTTTTTCCACTTTTGATATGTTTAATATATATATATATATATATATATATATATATATATATATATATATATACATACATACATACACACATGTATACATATATATGTATGTATTTATTAAATATATATATTATATATTAAATATATATATATACATACATACACACATGTATACATATATATGTATGTATTTATTAAATATATATATATATATATTAAACATATCAAAAGTGGAAAAAAGGTCATTAAAATTGTTTAAAAAAATGAATAAATAAATACATTGTGAGCTGAAATGGTGCGTATGCATCATTTATGTCTACTTATTAAAAAAAAAGATGTCCTAAGGAAATATTTTCTGGTCAATATTATGAATTAATAAATGAATTGAAAAACTAGCTTACTAACTACCTAATCAACTAAAAAAATTAAATATAGCTCTTACTGCAGTTAGAGCCTTGCCTCTGGCACATAGCGGGCTGCCATGCTAATGGAATTGTAGGCACACTGGTGATTGTTACAGCACTGATGTTGCAGGTTGCTTAAGAAGTTTAAGGTGTTTTTTTTTTCTCTTAGCATGTTTCTTTCCATTCCTTTTCAATATAATATTCAGTAGCTGTCGAGCCCTTAGCAGTGGAAACACAATGCATGCTTCTGCTGACAGGGTGGAAAACATCTATTCTGAGTGTGGCTGGAGAGCGTTGTGGTGGGCGAGAGATGGTGGCCTTCACTCATTTCTCGCTTTTGTTATTTATTTCTCACTTCTTTTGTGTTTTCCTTCAGGTTACCTCGGCCGATCTCTTCTCTAACCTTCCCTACATTCTCCAAGCTCATAAGCTCTTCTGGTTGGAAGTGATGTACCCTATGCTGAAGAATGTCCGGCTGACTGGGCAGCCTTTTGACCCATCTAAGCTTGAGCCAGGATGTATGCAGGTACCTGACAAGTGTCAAGCAGACCTTTGAATCAGTCACACACTTATACCCAGTTCCTCATCTTCTTCTTTTTCTTCTGTTTCCCTGATCCTCTGTTGTTTTCTCATAGTTTGCAGAGCGATTCTCAGTATATTTGGATTATTGCTGGGAAGAGGAAAGAAGTGTGGAATTTGCACGCAGACAGCTGGAATCAAGCCCACACTTCCAGACGTATCTCATGGTAGTGCATTCAAAGTCAGACACATTAGGCCACAGTAATATGCAATACACTGTATTTTATTGTAGTTCTCAAACAAGGTCTGTCTACATTGTCATAAATAGTGATGTTCCCTGTACTAATACAGCTGCATTTTCCAATGAATCTGTTTGAAATGACACGTTTGGTTTGGATTGGTTGCATTTATATCCTTTTGTTCACTATTTCACTAAATCACTAGACTTTTGTAATAGCACATATTCATATGTAACCTTTTTGATCAAATATCATGTTAGATTTGATCACATAGATACAATTGTTTTTGCTTTTTTAAATGGTTTTACGAGTTTCTGCAAAGGACTAACTTGCATAATTGATGATTTAATTCAAGTTTAAATGTTATGGATCCATTTTCTTTTGCTTCACCTCACAATATTGGTTGCTATATATACAGCTGTTTCACCAATGACATGCTTCAGTCCATACACAGAAATGTACTGAATTGTTAATTATATTAGTTTATTTTAGCAGCAGTGTCTTAGATCTATATCTGTTTTCTGAGCCCATTACATTAACCAGGGTTGTGGGTATGCCAGAGTCTGTCCCAGCACTCATAGGGCAAAATGCAGATACACAATAGACACGTCTCCAGTCTTTCACAAAGCAGTCATATATAACACTAAATACACTCTGAACTTGCTAAATTTTCATAAAAATGGCAAAATCTTGTTTTGTCAGACTCAGGTCCTTACCAGGATTGAGCTCTAACTGTAGCAACGCTGCTGTTGGTTTGAGCTAACATGAGAGCCAAGGAACTTGGAATGAAATCCTGAAACTGAATTTTTCCCATCTAAATTTATTGATTTAAACATAAATACACATGTTGCAGAGAGAGCATCCTTCTGCAAATTTTAAAATGAAAAGTTAAAACTTTATAAAACTTATATAACATTATAAAGTTTGTGTTTTTTTCTTATTGGATATGTATTTAGAAACATGTTTTACAAAAAAATTTAAGTTTACATTTACATTTACAATTTCTGCATATGCCTGTAAGAGACAGCATTGAAAATGATATGCTTGGGGTTTTATATTTCCATGCAGTGGGTGGAAAATCATCCGCAGTGTGCACGAATGCGATTGGGTGACATGCAAGCAAAACCACACCAGAGGATTACAAAGTATCCCTTGCTTCTGAGGGCTATTCTGAAGACCACAGAGGACACACATGCACGGCATGGGCTCTTGCGCATGGTGAGGCACCATTCACATAAGTACAAGACATGCCCTTCATGATGAACTAACACTACAACATCACAGGCATATGTTCTCTCCCTCCTTCAGCTGAACAGTGTTGGTCAGTTTCTGAACAGCATCAATGGTTACCTGCAGTTTAAGGAGGATGAGTTGGCTCTTTTTGTCCTTTCCCAACGAATAGATGGGTATGAGATGCAGGGAATGAATGAAGAAATAGACAAGGTAAACACATTACTTGACATTTATTCATCTGATAGATGCTGTCAATAACCATTACACCTTCTCCTAAAAGGTTTCATTGAGGTTTTATTTTATTTATTTAATACTTCCCAGTATATGCAGGAGTTCTGTCGCTTTGATTTGACCAGTCCTATCCAAGGAATGGGACCCAAAGATATACGCAAGCTTCTGCAGGTTGAGAACCTGAAGGTCAGAGGCACAAAGGATAGCAAGGTGGGTGAGCAGAAGCGCCACTGGAGACAATTGCTAAAAAATTGCTTGAACATTAACCAGACAATCTTAGAGAACTTTTTGCTGTTTTGTTTATTACTAGCTGGAAGTGCTGGTGCTGCTTTTCACTGATGTTCTACTGCTGACAAAAACCCAGAAGAAAACAGAGAAGCAGAAGGTAGTGCGTCCCCCACTGTCCCTGGAGAGAATACGATGTGCTGAGCTAAAGGATGGCTGTGAGTTCTACAACCTATATGGTTACCATAATCTCCTTGAAAGACCTTCTCAAGCCAAAAATGAAGGCATTATGCACTAGATGCAGTTTTAGCCCATTTCTAGACTAAAGCAGAATCTCCAAAATACCAGAGGAGATCAGATCTTATTCAGTCAGACTGGTCAAAGTGTTTAGGGCAGCAACATTCTTGTCATTGTGAACCAAAGCACAGCACGCAGTGAAACACAACGAAATTACACCTCTGCATTTAACCCATACACTCGCACACGTGCAGCAGGGGGCAGCTATTGAAAGCACCTGGGGAGCAGTAATGGGGCTGCTACCTTGCTCAAGACAACCTGCTGGTAAAGGATTCAAACCTATAATCTTCCGATCCTGGGGCCAATTGCCTAACCCCCATATCTGAGTTCATAGCATCTAAGATCCATAAAAGTTTACTGCTGCACAAGTAAATGTGTAAAGTTTAACTTTCAACTTTAAAGCTGCAAGAATTTTGATAGTGCATGTTCACTCACCATACAAAAATGTAACTATATTAGATTTAAAGTAAATGTGCTCAGGCAGGAGTGATATAAGCTGCCAGACTTGATAATCTGCTTCCAGTTCAGGCATTTGACAGAATGACCCACCCAGGGTGTGCTCCACATATATACCTGGCACTGTTCTAACTGTGACACTATACACATGGTTTGAATTTCTTTGAGTTTCTATACCTTTCTTTCATCAGAATGGAAAAATCGTGGGAGTCAGTTCTCCTCAAGCTGTTGTTGCCTAGACACCTGCTGCTGGTTTGAGTTAATATGAGAGGCCAGGTAGTGGGAATAAATTACAGTGAAAATATTTTACCTTATTACACCAATTTTTTTTGTGTGTGTGTGAAAAAGAGCACACTTAAGAATAACTTAAGAATAAAGAAAGTACTTTGCTTCTCAAGTTTGTCAGTGCTATAAATACAAACTTAAAAAAAAAATTAGCAGCAGTGGTAGGTAATAAGACAATATATCATTATGGTGATAAATGAGGACAAAATAAGAAGGATATTACTGAACATTTCATTGAAAACAGAGCATAGTTAATCCTATTTATTAAGTATTGTGTATCTTGTCTTGGTTGGTAATATAAGCTAACCTTAACTCTCAGTTGCTGAAATTTAACTGAGCTTGACTTCATAGTTTTTTCAGACAGAATGCTCAGAGTTTGATTTCACATGTCCAGCTAGCAAACTAAATCACATCTCTCTGTATAGACATTGACTGAGTTAATCATCAAATCTATGTGTGCGAGTGGAAACTCAGCAGGGTGAATTCCATCATGCAGAGATGCAAATGTTTAGCATCAGAAGAAAACTCTAAACGCCTTACTTGTCGTTCTATATTTAAAGGATCGAATGACTAAAAGCTTTTGTTGTGGTTCTGTTCAGTGGAACTGAAAGTAAATCCATCTTCAGTTCAATGAAAAGTTATGTCATGAATTAGTATTCATGGCATGGCATCTAATGCAACTCACAGAAATACCAGTGCCTCAATCAAAACGATTGCACAGAAAATGTGATTTTTTTTCTTATGTTGTCCCAAAAAAGTACACAGTGCACATGCCCAAATTGTTAAAATGGCAAAAAAATGTGTTTTATCTAGAAGCCATATTTTTATCCATCCATCCTTTTTCTGCCGCTTGTCCCAAACGGGGTCGCGGGGGAGTGCTGGAGTCAAACCCAGTGCACACAGGGCGAAGACGGGGGACGCACCCTGGACAGGTCGCCTTAATTTTATTTTCTAAATAAAACTAACAGGATTAGTGTTACTCTTGCATTTATCACACAGAAAATTCTGCTCCCATGCTTCACAATATTAAGATTGAGACCTGACTCTAGTAATATTAACAGTACTATGTCTTGTTTTGTAAAACTGTAAAAAAAAACATTTCTTGTTTACTTTGGGATCCAGTGGTAAATGTTGCTATGTGCCATATTTAGCTTAAGCTCAACCGTTACACGGCTAACACCAGGAGCAATCTTATCAATCTACTGTCTGTCTTTTTTTTATCCAAAATCAACAATCCTGCCTGAGTATTGGCCTGTCTGGCATTTCCTTTCCTAGCAATTTCATCACTGGGATTATTCCACATAGTCAGTCAGTCAGTCATTTTCTGCCGCTTGTCCCAAGCGGGGTCGTGGGGGGGGTGCTGGAGTCCATCCCAGCTTACACAGGGCGAAGGTCGGGGGACACACCCTGGACAGGTCGCCAGCCCATCGCAGGGAGTCATTCCACATACACTTAACTACAAAGGTTCTGCATAACAAAATAATGCTCTACCTTAACTTTCCATGCAGTCCCTTTCTTGTTGTTTAGATTTTCACCCAAGAAAAGACTTTGCCTTATGTAACTGCTTACCACGGTACTCCTGCACTGTTGCAGGAGTACCTGTATCCTGTATCCTTATTTGAAGTCAGTCATGCACAAACATCAGCGCAGAGATACAGATTGCAATCAAAAACGGCCTTCATATTATAAGTACATAACAAGATCAACAATGGACCAAAATCAATCAACTCTTATTCAGAGCAACTTATAGTTCCTAACTACAGGGACAGCCCCCCTGGAGCAATTTGGGGTTAAGGGTTTTGCAATCTCTCGGTCTGTAGGTGAGTATCCGACCACTAGACCACCAGACAACAACACTAAGGATTGTAATAGTAATTCTTATTCCCTATTTTATAGTATATCACAAAAGTGAGTACACCCCTCACATTTTTGTAAGTATTTTATTATATCTTTTGATGGGACAACACTGAAGATATGAAACTTTGATACAATATAAGGTAGTCAGTGTACAGCTTGTATAACAGTGTTAATTTGCTGTCCCCTCAAAATAACTCAACACATAGACATGAATATGTCTGTAACAAAAGTGAAAGTGACTACCCTTGTCAGTGTAACAAGGACAGTACCTTGCTCAAGGGTACTTCAGGGGAACCTGCTAGTAAGTGGTTTGAACCCACAATCTTCTGATCCTGTTGCCAAATCCCTAACCAGTAGGCCAACACCACCCTGTAACTTGTTAATTCAACTCATGCACTCAAACACTGTGCAGCAGGGGGCATCTATGAAAACACCCAGGGAGCAGTGATGGAGACATTTTGCTGACAGATCAGAACAACATTTAATTTAACAGAGCAAAACTTAAGTCATAAATGTGTGCCAGGAGCTATAATCCTGTGACCTAGCTGGAAACTTTCTTTAGACATTTGCAAGTACTTTAGCATTTTTGCAATACTATCAATATTATAATTTTGTATTGCTTCTCATTAGTTGCTGGTTAATCAGTTTCTTTTATGCATATGTTTTTAAAATGTAAAAATTTGCTCTAAAAAGTTTCTTTCTGGAACAATATCTGAAAGGATTCTTGGATAAATCATCAATCTGCATCACAATGCATCTCAGGCATGAGGTCACTTGTTAGAAAGTGGATTTACTTGTGCTTGAAAGAAAAAATAAAGAAAAAAAATATATGTCTGTAGGTGTTAGTGGTTATTTATCTTCCCCAGCCCAGATCTGTTCTATGAATCAGGCAGCACAGTCACTTGAAAAAATGATTTTGCATCTGCACCAACCTTTAGCAACTTTCAAGTGGCACTTTATTAATATAATCTTAAAATCTTCAACAAGTGACATCTGTTTTATCATTACTGCTTGCATGTCATTGTCATTGCCTTTTGGTCTTTCTTTTTCACAGACTCTTTCGTGTTGGTGGAGGTGAGTGACTTAGGTGGAGCGGTTAGTGTGTACAGTGTTTCTGCCCCCAGCCCAGAGAGGTGCACTGCATGGGTCTCTGCCATAAACACAGCCCAAGTAAGCACAAACACAAAGTCTACAAGGTCCTTCCCAGCTGGAACTGATTTTTCTGATTTTAATATTTGATTTCAGTTCCTATGAATCTATTAAAGCTTTGTAACCACAGATGTTTATTACTGTTACTGACCTACAGGAAGCCTTGAAGACGTTAAGGCAAAAACATAATCAAACCAACCCCATGGAAAGCAAGGAAAATCTGGATCTTGAGTTAGATAACCCAGAAAAACCAGAGGTGCAATCAGATCATATATCTCCTTCCTCTCAAGATACACCTGCTCTACAGCGTACTGGTAATCACTTAGAGAGTGGAGAAATTTCAGCAGTAAGTGAGGTGGAAACTTCCCAGAGCCAAACACTGGATACATGTTTTATGGTCAAACAAATTCAAATTGGAGACAAAAAAATGACTGATGAAGCAATGCGAGAATCTGAAACAAAAGAGAATGGTGAAAGTGGATTTCAGGAGGACAGTGACGTTCTCTATGATGTGGTAAATGAAAAAAGAGTAACATGGAATCACAACTCCATTAATGATGTGCAGGAACATACAGGAACCATTAAGTTTGATGCTCAACATCCTTTGTTAGCAGGTGATATCATGGAAAATAGAACAAGCAAAGCTTTACTGCAAAGTGAACAAATACCTGTTGGACCAACAGTAAACATCACACAGCACAGGGAATTATTTTCATATGAGAACACACAACAACAAGATGTGAGTTACCACTCAGATGAGTCAGACTCATGGCAAGAATCCTCAAAAGCAGATGAAGAGAGTGAGTTTAACTCAGAATCATGGAGATTCTCTCGGAAATTAAAGTCACCAAGGCTACGGAGGAAGCGTCCAGTAAACGCTCAGCCTTCTGCTGCAACCCAGGACTCAAGAAAAATGAATAGTAGTATTCACAGGCCTTCAGGCTCCTTTTCCAAACCTCAGGATTCCCACTTGGTGCTCAATCTGGGCTCGTTAAAGAGGAACAGAGGCGTGTTCTGGAATGATCCTACTGAGAGGATATCACCAGACCTGCAGACTCTTTCTGAGCCAGAGTTGCCTAAAGAGCTGTGTCAAAATTCTCTAAAAATGCCCAAAAGTCAGAGAAGGGCTTCCACATCTGGCGTCATCTCAAACAGCCAAAGCTTCTCATTCCATGCTTCTTCCAGGCCTTGTCCCTCCCCAATCCAGGGCCTTCTAGAGAGGGCAAAGGAGAGAGACAGAGAGCGTGGGATGGCAAAAAGAGAGCGAAACACATCAGGGAAGAGTGGAAATTCTTTCCAGAACCGAGTTTCTGTCTCTACTACTTCATCCTCCTCACCCAGTGAAGGATATCAAGAGACAGAGGGGGAAGATCAAGAGCTGTCCAGACTGCAATGGAAGCATCAGTCATACAGAGGGAGCGAGAGAAACATTGAAGACTCTGAGAAGGAGAGGAGACACAGGTTAGACTGAGCATTTTTGAAGAAAAAAATAGAAAAATCTTAGATTTTTCAAAAGTAGTTTGACCTCTTCTGAATGGCGCATTTCTAGTTGGAAATTTTAAATCGGCCTTTTTTTAGCTCTATATTTTACATGTTTAGGTTTTTCCCTTAAATATCTGGTTCAGAAATGCCCAGTGGAATTATTACTAAAATCTGAAATTGTCAGTTTAGAGGACATTGTTTGTTCCATTCGAAGGAAATGACTATAATTTGAGTTTAGCATGCAGAAGAGACAGTGGTTTCATTGGTGCTGTCTTGTTCTTACTGTGCTCCTCTACCCACACTGAACTAGCCTTCCTGCTGCATCATTTGCATCGACTCTTTGTTTTCACAGAAATCAATTTCAATTTAGCAATTTTACACCAAAGTGGTCTTAATGCATATTTTTTTTAGGAGAAGAGAAAATAACTATTTGCAATTATGTAAATCTTTACTATAACTATTTTTATTTTGTGTTATGCACCCCTAAAAGGGATACTTGATACTTAATCCATGGCTATTCATTATTTCATTACAGCCTGGCAATGTGATATTATATTAAATATTGATCTTCCTTTTGAAGAAGATCATAACTGATTACCAGTTAGAAAAAAACTTTAGAGATGAGACTCTGTTATTGCCAAAATCAACATTTCTTTGCTCTCTCCTAAGCCCTGGGACTCCTCTAGGTGCGAGTGTAGACTGGCCAGGCTGGTGCTTCGATGACGAAGAGGTGCTTGAATTCTTAAAACCTTCTGATGGTACATTAGACTGGTTCGACCAAACCCTGAATTCAGAAGAGTTCCATCAATCACCAAGGCAAGATGATGGAGAATACAGTGAGGTATAGAGCCTTGAACAGTGCATGATGTTGTAAATGCAGCTAATGTGACTGGGTAACAAAACAGAACAGCATTTTTTTAAAAACTGAAATATAGTAACCTTCTGTGTCCACTTCTTGCACAGTTTTTAGGCATAAATGTTAAAGGTAGCTGCTAAACTGCTTGCTACAGTTTATCTTTACCTAAACCTAAAGATTTAGCTAATAACGGTATACGATCTAGATCAGGGGTCACCAACATTTACATTTGCCAGAGCGACAGAGCGATTTATCCAGAGCGACTTCCATGTCCTAATTACAGGGACAGTCCCCCCCTGGAGCAGCTCAGGGTTAAGGGTCTTGCTCAGGGACCCAGTTGTGGTAGTGCCATAGGTAGGATTTGAAACTGGGACCTTTTGAGCCATAGGTCCATAGGCAAGTATCCTACCACTAGACCACCGCCACCCTCATACATGGTGCCCACGGGCACCAGGACGCCCCCAAGCACCACGTGAGTCGCCCGCGGACCTGTTCTAAAAAGAGCACGACTCAGCAGTGAGCAGCGTCTAAAATTTAATTTGATCCTGTTGCTACTCTTCTTTAATCACATTTGCATTTACATAGATTTGAAAATGACAATATCTAAAAAAAAAAAAATTATTATAGTATTAAAACATGTTAGTATTTAAGTAGTTAAAGTGTTAGTATGTTAGTAGTTAAAAGATATAGTATTTAAAACATGTTTATTATACATGAAGTTTAGATGAGTTTAGGTTATTGCTAGCCCTTGGTATGGCTCCGTACTCATGAAGTAGCTCTCAGCTTCAAAAAGGTTGGTGACCCCTGATCTAGATGCTCTTGAAGTACAGGTACTCACTGTAAAATGTGCATAATGTCATGTTGAGAGTGATTGTATTAGGGTTATAATGTGAATGTGTAGATAGACACTGGAATGACTGGAGTCAAGTGGGAATGGAACACATTTCTATAACAGGCCTTGTTGCTATAGTAAATAAGGACAGTAATTAATCACAGTAACAAGGATTTCCCATATGTCTTCTCTGTCTAATTTTTCATCACTTTATGTTTACATCACAATTATATAGTGTTCAAAGTTTGTGATCACTGTTTTCAACAATATTAAACAAATTTGCGAGTCCTGTTTAATTCCATAACTTTAAAAATGATTTTCAATGTTTTCAGAATGATACAGAACTGTAAACTGCTTTAAAATAACAGGGAAATTATATAATTATTATTGTAAATAAATTAACACAAACCTATTATTATAACAAGTTATTACAAACGTTTGAACAGTAATGTATTTACACTATATAGAAAATTAGATATATTGTGAAAATATGAATTATTTAACAGAATGTCTACTGTTTTCTTTGAAAGATTTTAAACCTGCAGTTTATCTTTGTTACATGCTGTACTGTATATATGATATATGTACAGGAAAAACCAGCCTAAATTAAAACACAGACTAAAGGCTTATAAAAGTTTTTTTATTTTTGTTGTAAACATTATTTACATGTATGTTATATTTAGTTCTATATTTTTGAATGTTTGTCATATACAATGATTTTATTTATGTTGTATGGATAAAGACTAGTATTCAGAAAAATAATAGTAGTTTTTCTCCTTGTCATGACCTTTTAGATGCTACAGTTGTCTGAAACTGTCACACACACGCTCGCACATGCACACATGCACACACGCACACACGCGCGCACACACACACACACACACACACACACACACACACACACACACACACACACACACACATATATATATACATATCTATAATGCATTAAAGGTAAAAGTAAGCCCTCAACATTCAAAGTTAAAAACCAGAATCACACACTCATTGATTACAAATCTTCACTGCATTTTGGCTGCTCTTTTTCTCTCGCCTTGCATCTTTCTTTCCTTTCTCGTTCATTTGCAGCCAGGTGCACAATGGTCTCCATGGCTGGATACTGCATGATCATTTTTCTCTGCAGGTAATCAATCAAAGGAGAGAGGAGAGAGGAGAGGTGAATCAAGTGCCTGTATTAGGGATTTCAAATCATATATACTAGTGCATGAAATCCTGGTCAAACTGTTCCCTTTTTATTAATAATATTTTTTATCCCATGAAACAATATCACTTTTTTGCATGGACTTACCCTGCGATGATTCTTGTGCATCTGGAACAATATTAACAGTGCCAGCATTAACAGGAAACCCAGTCCTATTGCCATGAACAGCTTTTTACTACTTTCAGTCTTGCTCTGTCCCTTCAAGCCACCTGCAGAAACAGCCATAGATAGATAGATAGACAGACAGATAGATAAATAGAGAGACAGACAGATACATATGTGTATTTGCATCTAAAAGAGCTACGGACATGCAGATCATTATGACATTAGGAGCAGTTTACTCACTCATAATTTCCTGGTAGAAAGTTACACTTCCTAAAAGTCTTTGATTCTCATAGAATCGACACACATATCCATCCATCATATTCTCCGGACCTCTGGGAATGTTTAGGACCTTTGATGTTGAATTTTGTACAAGGGTCAATGTCTGATTAGTATTTTTCCCATGGTCCAAACGGAGCCACACATAATGTGTAACCCTGCTGGTGTTGCTGAGATCACAGGTCAAGATCATTCGGCCACTTGATGAACTGAATGTACTCAGAACTACAGAGACAAAAAGACAATGGTTTAGCAATAAATACTGTTGCAATAGCATTAGTCTAATTTATATAGAATGGAAATAGTTCTTCAAAGGTATAAATAAAATGGTGATGAATAGAACTGTAACAATGCAAAGAACCATTTAAAATATGCTAATATTTCTTTACAAGGTTCAATTGTCCTTCATGATGAGAAATCGTTTGTATCGTTTATGTTTCTTAAAATATCTTTTTTTAAATTGTTTTGCTGTCAATTATGGCTGCAAACAGTCTCTTAGATTCATAAAGCATCCATTTTCTATTCAAAGCATTCATTTCTACACACCTCGTGCAGTGACCAGTTTAATGTATCTTTCCACTCTCTTCTTAGTGGTTTTCATCACCTCTCCAGAACACTTGTAGATGCCCTGGTCTACATTCTCCACACTCTCAATGCTAGAAGACCTGTCCCACTGTTCCACAGCAGGGCTGGAAGTGGTCTTTAAAGACGAAGGGAGTGAAACCGGCAGGTGGGATGTGTCGGGTTCTTTATTCCAGGACACGTCGCTTAAAACAAGCCCTTCAGAAAAGATGCAGGGCAGGGTGACAGAAGAGCCCACCTCAGCATACACAGCTTCATAATCATCCTTAGGGACTACAATTCCTGAAAAATAAAAGAGAGAAAGGCTAAGCACTATAGGCATGTTATTCTGGTTTATTATCTATGTACATCTCAAGCTCATTATCCTGTAAATGCAACAAAAAAAATGGCAAAAAAAAAAAAATGTGCACCTTGGACTTGCACTGATGCAGATGCCTTTCCCTCTACGTTTTTGTGATGAACCAGACAACTCCAGTTTCCAGACTCTTTCTGAGAAACCTTATAGATTGTTAGTTCCTGAGCATATGTTGATTTTCTCTCCAAACCATTAACTTGCCACTTTGTTACGGCCCTGTCTAGCTTTGGAGTGATGCTGCAGGTCAACTTCAGGCCATATCCTTCCACAACTTCAGCAGGAGCAAAAGTCACTGTAGGAGACACGTGAATAAGGTAAGATAACTGAAATTATGACTATATAGTACAATCGAATCAAGACGTGTTCTCTAAGCTAACAAAAAAAGAAAAAACTATTTTTACTTCTAAGGCAGGTTTAAGGCAACTTAAAAATCTTTTTATTACGAGCAATTTTGTAGCAGATTTTTCAAGTGTCTTTTCTTTCAAGTGTCTTTTCAAGGCTCATTTCATACATTAATGATTCTTAGATATATTACTCATAACCCAGCAGCCAAACAGACCCTCAGGTGGAAACGGAGTGTAACGTGTGGGAATAATGTACATATGCAAATAAAGCTCCTGGAAAATATTAACACTGAATTGAAATTATGAAGTGAAATTATCCACCTCTGCCCACCCAGCTCTGCTTCCCCTGCTTCCTCTCTCTTAAAGTAAAATATGAAAATTCATTGCGCGCATGTGTGTGTGTGTGTGTGTGTTCTAAAAATCTACATTACATTTTATAACTCGCAGCATGACTATTTTGATGACCCTGCTTTCGTCCACAATGCAGTGGTACAATCCTCCATCCTCCTCCCTCACTCCATCAATATGGAGACTGAAATCTCCGTTTCCGAAGTTTGGTTGAGGACAGTAGGCACGTGGAGCAGTTTTCCCAATTGACCGGAACTCAAGGCCACTCCTATCCCGCCGCCACACTGTCTTCATCTCACTGACAGGGAGAAAGTAAGGGAGTAAGAGAGTTAGAGTTTAACTCGTGTGTATATCTGCACTTATTTTTTTAGAAGAACAAATTGGTTTGGATAGATGAAAAAACTGAAAGGTCTTACTTTCCAACAGCCTTTTTCCAGTGTACTGCAGAAGAATGTGCCCTCAAAGAGTACTCCTGACATGGCAGCACTGCTACTGAACCTGTCTCCACAAACACTTCAGTCTCTTTACACTGGCCACCTGCAGGATACACACACACACACGCTATATTTGTGCACAGGCCGATCCCTCCTCTACCCCCTCGGCATCTGCTTCCCTACAAATAACTGGCTTTATACAAAGGTTCTTTTATCTCAATAAAAGCTCAACCTGTTAACCTCTATGTAAATTATATTACATCTGTCCAAAACATTAGAATATAAAGTTTATCAGTAAAAAGCACTCTCACTCAGTGAAAAGCCTTGGCTTGCAAATTGCAAGTTGTGTGCTTTTTCTATGATACAATGGATAAAATATCAGACTCACATGAGACAGTCAGCACTGCGGCAAGAAGAACCAGAACTTGCGTTTTCATATTTGAGTTTTTTTCTTTAACTATTGCAAAAGATGTTCTTCTTTGTAGTCGTCTTCTGGACCTCACCACTCTCTCTGTAGAGTCACTCGATTGTAAGCTCACTCTAAGAGTGTGACAGTCTGTAGTTTCTGACTTGGGCTTAGTATGTATAATATGGTGTGGGTGGGGGGGATGTGGCCCTGTAGGTAATTCCTCTCCTCTGTCACATGACTTCAAAGACAGAAACATAGATTGTTCATTTGTGGTTTGGTTGACGCACAATGGAAAATGCATGAGAGAGCGAAGCAACCTAGAATCAGACATCTATGGATTCTCCTGTCTGTCGTTCTGTCTCTCTCTCTGAAGAATTTTATATCCGAAAGTATGTCATAACTTTCAAAGAAATGGAAACACTGCTGCTGTTGCAAAACAACACAATTAGTTCTCAGGTTTTAATATTGACACCCTTTTCTTGCAGGCAGGTTAAGCCTGCTGAGCGGGTGAGGAAATGCAACAACTTGCAAAAACACTCACATCTTCTATCATTCTGATAACCAAGCTGTGGTCCTGAAGAATGAGTTCTTATCTGTTAATAAATCATTCTGAGCAAAACTCAACTCAAAAGCATGCCAGTGGTTCCAGGACTAAAGCTGGGAAGCACTGCTTTAAATGCAGCTTACTGCACTTGCAGCATTGCAGTGAACTTTTCATGTCCTTAAGCTGAAGGACTTGAAAAACAGCGACTGTGAAGAAGTACAGATTCCATTTTGGCTACCTTCACAATGCAAACCTCATTATTTAATGTCAATGTTTTGATTTAGATCTGACCTTTCCACTTTGTTGGCATGAGGTTTTTTGCTTTGTGTGTGTGTATGGAAGCTAAATTAAGAAGTTGCTAAAAAAGGATCATTCACATTAAGCTTTAGATTATGCTTTTTATGCAAAGAACATTTATGCACATTATGCTTTTTATGCAAGGAACATTTGGTTGCCTTAAGAACCATATTTGAAAAAGAGATGAGTGTGAAAAAGTATTTACATAAAGGTTTACTGTTACTTGGAAATACTTTCCTCATTTATGCATGATTAAGTCCATGCTAGTTCATGCTTTTTCATGTATCTTCTCTACTTTTACAGTTAAAGTCAAAAATATCCCTCTTTATCTGCAGTGGTCACAGCACAGTGTAATTTACAGTATGTTTGCTTGCTGTCTGCATTAGTGGAACCCTGTTCTTGTCATCTTCTGCTCCACCTGCTCTGACAGTCATTCCAGTTGTGCAGTCAGCACGTTCAGCTTAGCGTCACTTCCCCGCAGGCCAGACAGACTGATGAGAGAGAGAGAGAGAGAGAGAGAGAGAGAGAGAGAGAGAGAGTGAGAGAGAGGGGTGGAGTATGGGGGCAGCAGTTGTTTTGATGGAGCAAAGAGAACTGTGATGCTGTGGGTGACTCAATCTCCCCTCTCTTTTCTCTCTTTTACTTGATTTACTTGTTTGTTGCTTTAACCTCCTTTCCCATCTTTATGATTGGGCATGAGAGAGGAGTACCTCATCATTCCCTCACAGCTTAACCACATGCATAAGTTACTTCAGAAGGCTGAACTTTATGCCCGATAAGTTTCCATTGAGAATTGAGTTCAGCTTATCAGGGTAGTAGAATACCAATCAGATACTTCCCCTGCACGTTTCACATTGCCTCTGAGAGAACAGGCCACCCTCATGCAGATCAAGGTGGTCATAGTGAATCACACTGACAGGATATGGTTTGAAGATGCGTTTAAACTCTGGCATCATTTTCTTTTGGTGTTTGATTTTTGTTCACATCATATTTTATTGGAGAGAAAGAGATGCCTCCAAAATGACTGCGTCCACCGTGAGAATCAAACTATCCAATATATTTATTTTGATATGTTTATTTTCTAAAGTTGTATACAATTACCAGTCCAAGCTAACAGCTAACTTACCCTTATGAAGAGTTTATGAGCAGTTTCACTGTATTTTACTTTTGTTACTAGGTCATAAACACCAAATGAATAAACAGTCATGATAAGATAAGAAAAGTATATTGTTGACTGGTGGGGAAGTAAGCAGCGAAATCTGAGTTGGAAAAGTATAGACAAACTTAGACTTACCATTTAGCAAGTAACAGGTAACTTTTGTCCATTTGATCATCCTAATTAATAACCATTCATAAATGTAATTTAAAAAATAAGTAATCATAAATGTAAGTTTTCACAGTCCTTAATCTTTCACAGAAAATCATGCCAGTAAAAGCTTTCTTTCTCATAAATTAAATACACAGAGAATGAACACTGATTGAACCAAGCATTGTTTTTTTATGGTAATTGTTTTTTATAGTTTATTTCCTGAATTTAATTTAACTCAGCAAATACAAAACATTAAATGTGTGATTTTTGAGTACATTTTCACCTCAGCTTACTAAGACCAATTAAGACTAAAACCAATATCTGCACAGCATATGAATGTTTTTCTTTTACTTTTCCTGTCAAATTTCAAAGAGCCATTCTACATGAATATACCTTTCAGCTGACAATGTGCTTCTTTACAGAAATGCTTCTGCAGTTAGCGGTTCACAAAAACCAGTTTAATAAAACAGTTATTGATCGTTTCCTAGTTGTTTTGCATCCTTTTGATGTTGAATTTTGTGGTGAGATGATAGTAGCGTTTAACTTCTAACTTTTAACACCTGACCAGACCTTTTTGGTTTTTTTTTCTTTTTGAGTGTTGTCTTGATTTAAACAGTTCTAAAGTGAACATTTTCACTGTAACAATTACAAGCAGGTTTTTTATATCTTCTCATTGTTTTAGCCAGAGTTGCAGATCCTCCAGAGTCTTGAAGGGACACGTCAATCTCTATACCCTACATCTTCACTTGGATTTCATGAAATCAGTGCATTTGCTTCTTATCATGTACATGTAGACAATCATCAAAACGGTTACAGAGCTGATTTTAATGTATTACTGTTTTTCTAAAAGTCACTCAATGGGTTAAAACTCTCATGTACTTAAATAATACATATCTAGCAGGCTTTAAAGACAGGCTGCAGTGCCTAGAACTAAAACTAAGCATGGTATGACAGCATTGAACATTTTTGCTGCCCAGTATAGTGAAAATCCCTTTACGTTTGTCCTTGTCGTACAGTGTCTCACACTCCTGAGTTCACTGAATTTGTTGACCTGAATCTGACCCCCAGAACATGGCAATCAGTCACATCTGTGAGCAGTTATATTCCTAAATAAAAACTCGAAGGGAGTCAGCCTTGAAATGCTGGTGGCAGATAGGCAAGGATGCCAACCGGATTAGGATTAGCTTTACGACTTTTGTATATGGTGGAGAAATGGTAAAGGATGGGAAACAAAGGTGTAAATCATAATGGCACTGGGACAGTTGGTGGAAATCCCTTAATGGGTTGGATTTATATAAATTTCAAAGGAGGAGAAATGTGTTTGAAGCACATTTATAGACCAAGGTTGAGCAATCTGAAGCTGCTCACACTGGACCACGCCTGCTGAAACTCTTCATTAAAGTGACTTTGCATCTCTTTGACTTCGTTTAATTTCTGACTTAGAAGAAGTTTCGAACTTCACACTTCAATTCTCTACGACACCACCTGCCAGAAGATCTTAAACCCAAGCCCATTTAATAACTTAAGGTCCTTCTGCTTTTCTTCCTTTTAAATATATTTATATCTAAATTTGATCTTTATACCATGTGTTTTCAAGCTGTTATTACTTTTATGTAAAGGCCTTCGTTTTTTCATGAGAAAAGGTAGATCAAATGTGAGGAAAAAATGGGTGGATAACCACAGACACTCACAAACATAATTCTCTTCATGCTCTCCTTTCTTTGTTTCTTTTGTTCTCTTTGCTTTATTCATTTCCTGAGGTGTACTTCTATTCTGCAGAACAACAATAAAAAAGAATGAGAGAAGATACCACTTTGCATCTAGAACATACTGTGTAGGCAGGCAGGCCACAGCTCTAAGGAATTCACTCTCACTCTCCTTACCGATACCCCACCAACAGAAGGGAGTGGGTGTGAGTGGGCGACACCTCTGATGGGGTCTTTCCTATGTGCTGTGAGCTTCTGGCCCAGCATATATGAATATGAATAGTGATGGTACACAGATAAAGAGACCCTTTTATGGAAAATGTATCACTGTAAATAGGCAGATAAACGGCATGGAACATATTAAACGATTGAATGATGAAGTGATTGGGTTCTTTTGATGAAGAGAAATCATATGATCCCACCCACTTCTGCTGCACCTTTTGTTTGCACGTACTGCTCTTTTTCTCAAGAAACAATTGATCCATAAAACCAAATACCTTATTTAAATAATCTGCCCTAATTTTAGGATTTTTGATGTAAACAGGCCTTCTGCACATTACTGTCAGTTTTGGTAAAGGTGAGTAAATGAGGTTGGTATGTTCATAAAAACAATCAGGAACAGTGTCTCTCCACACTACATAAATATGTGAATAAATAGATAAATAAATTAAAAGTTTTAACCCTTTTTTTTTTTTTTTTTTGGATCAACATCTTTTATATCTTAGTATGGCATGTCTTTTATGCCCCCACTTCATTACTGGTTTCCTCTGAGAAGACTCACTTGCTTGCAACAGGAAATGTAAGAATACACACAAAAGAAAGTAAGACAATAGCAATAACAGCAACGACTCTGACATGACCATTAATCACCAAAATCCATGGTATATTTTCATTCCATTAAATTAAATATAAATATTGATGTTGATGTCTATCTTAAGACTATGACTATTTCACCTCTATCCATCAGGACACAAATTTGAAGCACCTTGGGGTTCCTGAATCTGAATTTGTATGTGTGCTGAGGCAACCAATGGCCACCATCTTTAAAGGTTTGTTTACAGGTCCGAAAAGTACCTACCTCACCGTGAGGTATAGTTGTGTATGCTGATGCAGTAGCTCTGCTCCCAGCTGCCCTGCAGACTTTGCCTGCATGGTGTAGCATCAGGGGGTCACTGACATTTGGAGCAGAATCAGGCCATCCCTGCAAGGAGGCAGAACTACAAATCTCCAGCAGGAGAAAAATTCAAATAAACTCTTAATGGCCAAAATATTAAATTCCTAATGCAGAATTAAAATGCAAAATGTTTTAAGAACATTGAAAACATGTGACATTTTCATTTTTCAACTAAATACAGGGCAGTGTCTTAAAATAACTGTCCATGGTAAGTACCGATAATGCAAAAGAAACAGAGACATCAATAATTTTGAGAAATGTATTCAATGTATTGAATTTGATTTTGCAAAATGTAATTTGCTGGACATCTGATGTTTAAGGGAACAAAGTGTGAGAACTGTAAAGATTTAGGCCTAATCAGCAATTTCTTGATTTCTATTGTGTAAAAAAGGCCCTTGAGGATAATGCTGGCTATTGATTGTTTCTGACCTGGTACAGAAATGAGTCAGTGGATGCAGATAACAATTATCAGCCTACAGTAAGACAAACAGTTTCCAGACTGCTCAGCAGATTCATCAAGCAGTTACCGCATCTGACCTCACTAAACTGCTTCATTTAGAAGTAAACACATGATGCAGCGAGTTAAGATGAGCCCTAGATACGCCCATTTTCAGGACCACTCTCAGTCAATATGTATGAGCTAAGATGCTGCACTCCATATAAAGACCATCCTTTTTTTTCTTTCTCAGAAGTATTTTCTTTATCTTCAACATGAACATAACTGCCATGTTGCTTTATAAAAGTAAATATCACATCTGCATGAAACAAAAACTACACTATTCATTATTCTGAAAAAGAACATGTGGCATGTACAAAAGGAAGATAAAATATTAGCATTTTTAATTGCCTGAAGTTCCATGAAGAGACAGAAGTTAAGGAGAACTGCTGTGATCAAGAAAAAATTACTCTTAATATTTAATTACTAGTTATCCATGCAAACATGCAAAACAAGTCCAGTCAGACTGATAAAACTGAGATTCATACCCAGAGATGTCATTTCAATAAGATTTGAAAACCCCCTACAAAATGTGTCTTAAATATGAATTCTGAAAAATGCTGAAAATTCAACCCCATTAACAAGATCTCAGATAAACTGGAGGCAGGCATATAATTTGATTTTCATTTAAACTATTTGGCAAATACCACTAAAGGCCTTTCACCTCTGCTGGCTTTAGGGCATGAAGGTGAATCTTCTCTGGGTTTGTGCAGCAGCCGGTGGTGCAGGAACTCTTGTGATAAACACGAACAGCACATTTAGTTTCATTATTTGTTCCACACAAACATACTTTAAACATCACATCTAAAAGCTGGAAACACACTTTTGAAATGATCTTGTGAATAAGCAAAGTTGAAGTGTGAAAAAGTAATTGCCCCCATAGTCACTCAGTTAACCGGATACACCAAACTGAATTGATTAAGGGTTAAATTGTGTAGCCACAGCAAACGATTTCACACTGAAGCCTAACATACACCCTTACACTCTTTGGACATCGTTCAATGGATTGATGAGTCAAAAGTGTATCTTTTTGGCAGATTCTGTTACATCTGGTAAAAAGCTTATTAATCTTTCTTCAATCAGAAAATCCCGCCCACGGTCAAACACACTGGTGGTAGTCTTGGTGTTGAGCGATGCGTTGCTGCTGTAGTTTTTGCCATAATAGGACAAAGGATGAATTCAGTTCTCAGCTGAAAGAACCAAAAGTGAAAGTCCAATGATCAATCCTTGATCTGAAGCTTAATCACAACTTTTGCAGCAGAACAACTATGCAAAGTATAAGATCAAGTCCGCCTCAAAAAGGCTGAATAAAGAATAAATTAAGATCTTGGACTGGCGTAGTCCAACATTGAGAGAATGTGGCAGGAGCTGAAAAGAGAACTCATATTCAAAAACCCTCCAATATGACTGAATTAAAAGAATTTTGTAGAGAAGAGTGGCCAACATTTAAGTGAAAGTGACTATTTGTCATTGTGAAACACAGGGGTCAAACCTCCGCTTTTAACCCATACTCACTGTACAGCAGGGGACAACCATATCCAGCACCCGAGGAGCAGTGATGGGGACAGTGCCTTGCTCAAGACTACCTGAGGCCAACCTGCTGAGCTGCTGATTCATGACCTAAAGATGCTGGGGCCTGTAAATTTGTCAAGTTGTGATGAATTCACCAATAGAAATGCTTCAAAATGACTTGGGGGGGCTGCAGATATTTATTACTGATGGTTAAGAATGCTCATGTCCTCTCTTGGAAAGTTGCAAAGAAATTTTTTAAGTGCTAAGCAGTGACTCCACTGACCCCGCTTGATCAATCTCGTTGTGCATCATCCTGCTTTACACTTGCATCAGCTCCTCACGCAAAACAGAGTAACGTGAAGTGAAACCACCGCCTGGAAGAATGAATGTAGTTTCTTTCTTGAAAATGCTTCTCTCGTACAGGAATCCATGTTAGTAACCTACATATGTCAGAAACACTTACATATGCATTTATATTCCTGATAACCGTCACGGTTAAACTTAAATTTTTCACGTTAAAACAAATCTTACTCACTTTATTGACAGAAATGCTTGTTTTGATATGCTGGAGCAGTTCCAGCCTTGGAAACTGTGTAAAGAATGCCCAGGATGTGCAGTGCATGGGCTCCTCAGGACTGGCCCTCAGAACCGCTCAACACTTTCTGAGCATTTGAAGATCTTCTCCAATCAGGCCATGCGAAATACCAGTGAAAAGCTCTGAAGTGACATAAAACTGTGGATTTAATTGATAAAGATCATGTAGCAAAATAAATACTTCCTTAAAGATGTCCCGTATTACGAGAAGGCCTCAAAAAAAGTACCTGATTCTATTTCCATCGAAAATAAATCCACTGAAAAAATACATGCATTTAAATGAAAAATGCTTTCTATCTGTTCACACTGAAACGTCCAGCACAGTACGATGGAAACATTTCTTTTTTTAACACATTTCTTCCGCTGAAGTAGCTGACTGGTATTGCTGGTGATTTACCAGTCATGTAAAAAAACGGCTCAATGCGATACACTGTAAGATTTTCAAGACTCAGGGTCATCTGACTAATTCTAGTTTTAGCGATGTAATGTGACCTGTGTGACTATCGTGTGAAGAGGATTTTTAGTTTGTAAAAGCTACTGGATAGAGGGTTGCTCTAGTTCACTGTCTTAAATATAGTTTTAAAGAACCTTTAATTGATACGCAACCTACACATTATTTGAATGTTCTTTTAGTAAAATAGATTTTTTCCCATGAGGTTTCCATTATAACCACTCCGAAAAAAAAAAAAAAACATCCACTGAAAGGTTCTTCGAAGGAATTGCAAAGGAACTGCCAGACCTTTGCCAATTTTTTTCTTTGCATGGATCTACAGATCGCCTGTGCGTTTAAAATTACAGCAAAAGGACATTAGTCATTCTATTGGTGTCAAGAAAAACTATAAGAAATGTAGTTTCATAATGGAATTAAAAAAAATATGCATAAAAATAAGTGCCTTAAATATGTAAATCAGTTTGTACAAAAAACATTGCTTGTCTAGCTTGAATCCATTAAGTTATTGCCCTGCAGCATCATGCATATTTACAAATGTACCCCATTGCAAGAGGGTAGAAAACTAAGAAAAACTGTAAGCTATGCCAAAAAAGCTGAGCCCTAATTTTATAATGTTCTAAGAACTTAACATACACTTCCTCAATAAACAAAAAAAAAACCCTTTATAGAAATGACGGTAAATTTGCTCACGTCCAATTCCTCGAATCATCGCTAGCATTCCAGAATCTATTTTATCATATGCATATATATTCTTATATATTTACTTGTTTTCACTTCATAGTTTCAATGACTAGTCTGCAAGGTGCTAAATTAATGTGTCTTGTCTACAACTACACACACCCCCAATCAAAACAAAGCCTGAGACCTTATCTCACGATAGGTACCAATTTGAAGTGTTTTGGAAAAATGTTGGCTTCTTTTCATCAATCAAAAATAGCACTGGCTGCTAGAAGCTTCTGCTAAGTTTCCACTGACGCAAGTTCAGTTCTCTTGCTTGATACATTAATACTGAAACTTGGCTGTCTGCAGATACTGTAGAAGAGTAACATTTTGAAGAACATTTACAAAAGTGCTCTATAAATATCAACTTGGTCTTTTCCATTTAATGTGGTAGAGTATGGATTCTGCTGAAGTACAGCTGTTGCATGTAGCAGGTTCTACTTTACCACCTCCACGACCCCTTTGCTAGACATCGCAACTGCTTCCCAACATCCAGCACCAAATAATTATGCAGTGCATAGTAAAGAAAGCCTAATTTACTCTTCATGAACTGTGGCAATCTTCCCTCACAGCTCAGAAAGCAAATATCTCCAATTCTCTGAATACCCATCACATTTTAATTGGACTTTTGCATTATTTCTGTTTTAAGTATTCATAAAAAGCAAAACATGAAGGGAAAATCTGTACTTGGCCAATCAAAGTGCCTTATCCACTCTGGCAAATCTCACCACAGAACGAGTAGAACACACAATGCAAACCAGCACTAATGTAAATACCACAAGCCTGGACACCAACACATGCACTCAGGCATGACTACCCTGTGCACCAAATACAAAGTTATTGAACATAAAATAAAAAGGTCCAGAAAGCTTCAGAGATCTTTAACAGCCAATCTTTATTTGTATCCGACTGTCCAATACAAAACTCAGATGAGAGAGCTTTAATTCTTGTATCCACGGCTGGCTCTGCGGCCACGGGCACGCTCAAACTTCCTGCCTTTGGAACGCACATAGGGCCTGTGGAAATGAAAGACCCCAATTAAGACACAGATTCTCAGAATTTACAACTATTTCTTTGCAAATATTACTTGTTAAATGTTTCTGCAATCACATGAAGGAGCTTCATGCTGTTTGATAAGAGCTTATGAAGTAGAAAATATTACACTTTGGCCATTACAAAAGCATTCAGCCCTACAGGCATCAAATCAGCTCATTAGTTTCACAAAAGCTCTGAAAATTTAAAGAAATATTAACCACACTCAAAAACAATAACCAAGGGTTTACTTTCATATATTCATATATATATTTTTTTCCTTACTTGGTGTGACTGTGGGGAGTTCCTGTAGCCTTTCCAAAGTGCCTGTACACCTGTCTAGCCTTGCGGGGTCCTTAGAAAACACAAAAAGCAACACTTAAAACTGGAGCTGGATTAAAAGATTTTGAAGCAAAAATAAACAAGGTCCCAAGGTATGCACTGTTAACCACAATGGCCTAAACTTTACAAGGCAACATTCCACTTTAGTAATCATTTTGTATAAAACAATCATGCTTATCCTTAGGGTTATTGTTTACAAAACCGGAGTTTAGCCTACTTGTCTTTTATTGTACAACACAAGCTATAGCTTTGGAAAGAGGGGCACAGTTTAACTAGACTGAGCTAAAGTGGGCTTCAGAACCTAAGAAGCACACACCAAATTCTAGGTGAGGCGTGTCACATTACCAACAGCATTTACATCGATGACAAAATGCGCTCTAGACCATTTCTAGACTCTAGTCCTGAAGGGTTTAATCTCTTGGATTGCCCTCCATTTTAAAAGCATGTCTTGGATACATTTCCACGTGCAGTTTTATGTGGGTTAACATTATCCAGATAAAATACTGTGACTAGATGTAAACAGCCTTCAGTATTATCTGAATCACGGTCAAGCGTACCATCATGAACTAATAAAATAATTTTTATAGCGAAGAGCTAGGAAATGGGTTATGTTTGAGATGGGTTGCATCACTATAGATTGAATGAGTTAATGATGCAAGGATTTTTTTTCAGGCAACATATTTTTGGTGCGCCAGAATGTTCTCAATCAAATGAATGTGTTACACACATTATTTAACTGTGTACCAATGACCCACGGTAGGGCTGCCCCACTAGGACAAAGGCAGGAGTTGAAGATAATTGAGAATAAAGGATTTTTAGTTTGCATATTGCAAACTAAAATGTGAAGTTGAACTTGCATCTCTTGCTGTCAATGTACTGAAAAATAAAATTATCAAGTGAAAGTAACAAGCCCCTACTTTTAACCCATACACACCATGCAGCAGCTATTTAAAGTGCCCGGGGAGCAGTGACAGGGAAGGTATCTACTGGTCTGGGATTTGAACACACGACCTTCTGATCCTGGGGCCTAGTCCCTAAACACTAGGCCACCAATGCCCCATTTTGTCTCAAGAAAAATATTTTGACCCTGTTACATTTTCTAGCCAAGGGAATTATGCTACAATTGAGGTAAAGTTTGCCCTTGTCTAAGATGTTTTCACCCCATTTGTTACTAATTCTTCTAGCTGCAAGAGAGCCAATGCCTGTAGCCCATTACAGCATAAATGAGAACAAGCCTTTTCACTCAAGCCTAACTGAATATTGAATCAATCATTTTACAGACCAACAATACATGTTAGCAGGGTATGCTACAGCAAATATTAGTATGTTCGGCTTACCTGACAGCAGCACAGTGCCTTGTCCTTTGGGGGCAGCTAGCGCTAACTGATCAAAGGTCATGACCTGTCCACCAGCCTTGAGAATTCTGCGACGAGCTCCAGCAGTCACCTTCAAAGCACACACCTGGAGAGATTTCATAAGAATTACATATACATGCTTACATCTGCACCCTAACAAGTTTTATAATAGTTTTGTTTCAGAAAACATGAATAAGTGTAACAAGCATTCATGAAGAGGTGGGGTTTCTAAACCTGATCATTTCTAGACCTGCTATGACATCTAGTGACTGACAAGACCACTCATCATTCTTTCACTCAAACTAATGTAAAAGTAGCTACTTTAACGACAATTAATTCCATCTATACCTTCAGTTTGGGGACATCCTGAATCCTGACATCATCAGTTACTGTTCCCACAACAACAGCCGTTTGGTTATCACGGCCTGGAAGCTTCATCTTGCGGACCTGATTAAAATGCATAATAGAAGAAACCCCATTAAAATGACTCATTATCTAACAGTTCTCAAATTATGAAATATGGGTAAATTAACCATCTGGGGGATGGGTCATGCCATTTTTTCTAATGGATAAAAAGAAGGTCTTGCAAACCATCGGTCAACGGCTAATCATTTTTATTGAAGAACCGGCATCATATTACATCCCTTTCACATACGGTATACTGTGGTATTTTAAGTGTAAATACAATTCAGACAATATCTTAATCTGTAATCATGGTTAAAAATGAATGTAATACATAACACCAAGGTAATTACCAAAACAGCTTATGTGAAAAACCAACTTTAGACAAAAACTTGTAGTGAAGTTCAAAAGGTTCAGAGCATATTTAACATGTTTCAACTTATTTGCTTGGAATTTTATGGTTGTGATTATTAAATGTATCTGCCTGGAAAAACACCAAGTGCAGCATGGAGAAATCATGCCTGTACTACTGGAAAAAGTCTAAAAGCCCCAAGTTAAGTGAAAAGCAGGGATGCACTGATGTGGGAGGCCAAGGCTGTTATTTCATATGTTCATTATCTGCTGATGCAGATAAACTGAAAATATCCCATAAAAGCATGCAGAAATCAGGACTTCATTGACCTGAAATCACGAGTCACATATTTCTATTAAGTGCTAAAAATGGGGGGAAATGTGTATTAGCATCACTGGATAAATGTATTATTAAATGATTTAATATAATGCATGTTTTAAACATCTGTTCAGTTGCAGTAAATATCAGCCACTTTCTAGTCAAAAGACCTTCCCTGAGCTCTAGAAGATTACTGTCATTGCCACAACGACTTAGTTTTTAATCTAAGGTTGATTATGAAATGTGTTAGTCAGCCAAATAGCCTTCTCCAAAGATAAAGATGCATCAAGAGAGGGAAAGCACCAACATGCATTGGGCTGAAGTGCTCCGGAATCGGGAACCACACGACTTGGACGACCTGCAGAAGAAGCAGTTTTATAAAGAGTGCGTTTTTTAAAAGTGTGTTGTGGGGACTAACCAGGCGGGAGAGGGCCAGAGGTGGGCGGTTGGTCCTGCTCATGAAGAGCCTCTTAAGGATGACCTTGTTGAAGGTAGCATTAGAACGGCGAGCCAGGAACCTGTACAACTGTTGGAAAACAAAAGATTGTCATGAAAACTGAACAACAGGTTGGCTTAAAGGTCAGTGCACCAAAAGAAAAGATCCTCGAGGTGGAAACGAAGTATTTGCAAAATATCCCCACAGCTCACCTTGACCAGGAGCCTCAGGTAGATATCCTGGCTCTTGGGTTCCTTTCGGTGAACCTTGCGGTCCTTGTTGTGTCTGATGTCGACTCCCTACAAGAACACAGGCCATTAATTCATCACATGTGGGGATGCCAGCAACAGAGCCACGAAGCACACACATTCGTGTTTCCCTCGTTTCTGTAGATCAAAGTCCCTCATGCGCAGAATCAGACGCGCAGAGTCACTAGATTCCTTAATTACTCACTTGTACATCATTCCCACGGCCTGTTAGCTTGGCTAGTATTAGACACCTTAATGTTTAGCCACCTAAATGTAGCCAGTGGTCAGTAGTGAAGCCAGTGTAACCTGCAGCCTTGGAAAAAGTGTTATTTCTCTTTTCCACTAACGTGGAACCAAATACGAGCAAACGTCGGCCTTTCACTTTAACTCGAGTCCAGCTCCACGCTTGTACAGCTCGCCGGTAGCATTAGCTCGCTAGCACTGGTCAACACACGGATTAGCGACGCTTATTTTCTCAGTCAGAAGATAGTCTACCTTTGTATCTAATTCATCTGAAAAGTCCGGGACTTGCCCCAGCTATTATAACGCTTTTAAAATAAACGGCTAAATGCTTTCTACTACTGGAAAAGGCCTCTCTCTTGAGGGTGTTAGCATATCGTACTGCTACAAACTGCGAAACCAAAACAAATTGGGGGAAAAAATAAACAGTGAAAATGTATGGAATGAACTGATGTCTTTCTCCTTAACACAGAACCAAGTAGAAGTAAAGATGGACATGGATTTTAAAGTTCTCAGACTCCGCCGAGACTGAAGCATCTACCTACCATCTTGGACTCGAGGAGGAAAGGGAGAGAGAGGGGCGAAATCTCGCGATAAGGCGTTCAACGTGAACACGGAGGGGATGTGGGAACACGTGACCACGAATCACTGTAGTGATTGGTCAGTGGCAAGAAACGTGGCGTGCAGAACTGTGTCTCAATTCACCCCCTACTCTACTTCTAGTGTACTACTCAGTGTGTTAATCGTGCTGCAGTGTCCCGATTCTTTGGTTTCTATGTATTTAGCTAACGTTGGGATAGTATAATATTCTAGGAATTTTTGTGGGGGTAACGTTAACCCGTGCTGTTGATGTTTATACTAATCAAGGTGATTTATTTCGTTATTTCTCTTTTTTAGATCCCTCGCTAAGACCTTATGTAGTGTTCTATATACAACAGTCTACATAGGGGTTAGTGAATGAGTGAAAGAGTGGACGAGTTTCAATAGTGAACTTTCAGTGACCATCATCTGAGGCTTTTATGCCACATATTTTATTTCAGTTGGAAGAAAGTGGGTGTTTCCCACTGGAAGTAAATTAAAAGTAGCCCCATATCCCCAAAAATGACATCTACATTTATAACTATTTATCTAGACTTGGTGATAATAAAAAGTAAGAAGAAAATAAGAATCAGATGGCTGAAGATAGTAAAAGTGGAAGATGTTTATTTTAACATAATTAGCATTTGGAGGGTTAATTTAGAATACTTGATGTATGATATAAGAAAGAAAGAGAAAGAAGAAGAAAAAGAAAGAAAAAGACTGATTTTTTGCAACACCACAGTGACAACTGGTGGCCAGATCATGTAATAATAAAACCATGGAGTAACAAGAACCATATATTCTATTCAAAATAGTTTTTGGTTTCGATCAATTGCTTATTTAAATTTTTTTTTACCAAAAATAATGTGTATACTATATAATACTTGATATATTATTTAGTCCAGTACTTTACTTTAATTTTAATTTAATTAAACCACTAAACTGAAATATTACCTCTCATTTATCAAAGACATTCAGGCAGACAGAAAGTGAAAAAATGAGAAGTTGTATTTTATTAATGTGAACGATAATGGACGTTATGTAGATGTACTGGTTAAAGAATGTGTGCGAGATTCATTCCTCTGCTGTCTAAAATGACACAGAAAAACAGTCCAGCCGAGAGAGATGCCCCCAACAAACACAGTACGTGCCACTGGTGGGACCAGAGAGAAATTCACAGCCTGTAATGGAGAAAAAAGGAAAAAATATGTTATTGCATGAAGTTTAGGGATAGATGGATGGGCAGATGGAAGGACAGACAGACAAGGGCTTGGGCGTGTACCTGCATTGTGGCCCAGTAGACTACTCCAGTCTGCCAGGGAGAGAACCAAAGGCCCAATTAGTCATGAATTCATGTTGAATGTATTTACAGCATAGACTGCAGATTATTTATTTATTCACCTTGTAGGAAATCCAGAATTTATTTCTCCAGTCTTCAAAGGGATCTTCCAGCCTTTCTAACACACTCAACCCTTCAGAAAATAGAAGAAAACTGGTAAAAACACATTTACACATTGGTTCTTTTCATTTACTCATTCATTCCCTTAGGAAAGACACTTAAAGACCATTTTCAAGAGGTTTATAGCTGTGTGGGCAGTGGTGGGCTAGTGGTAAGGCACTAGGCTCAAGGATTGGAAGGGTAAGGGTCCTAATCCCTGACCAATAGGTTGCTCTGAGGTAACCTTGAGCAAGGTACTGTCCCCATCACTGCTCCTCGGGTGCTGGATATGGCTGTCCACTGCTGCACGGCGTGTGTGGGTAAGACGCAGTGGTTGCATTTTGTTGTGGTTCCCTGAGTGCTGTGCTGTGTTTCACAATGACAAATAGTCACTTTCACTTCATGTGAAAATGGTTTTTCACACTCTCACACCTCTTTTATAAAAACAGTACTTTGTGGAACCATCTACTGAAAGAACTTTGAAGGGAAAAAGGTAATTCTTCTGCCACAAAGCAAGTTTGAACAATGTTGTACTCACCTATGTAGAAGGCACTGATTGTGACCGGAGCAGCAATTAGTTGATCCAGAAACACTTTCATTGATATTCTTTTGGCACCTCCACCAGGAAACATCCTCTCTAGTGCACGCAGCCAATGGTAGTTGAAGTTGGAATGGAAACACAGTCCGACCAGAGCTACTCGAGCGGTCTGGGCCCAGTCAGTGCTGTGTACTGGAGTGCTTTGCACTGGGACTGAGGAATGCTTTACTCCTGAAGTGTAATTGCTGCTTTCAGAATTCTTCAGGTAAGCTTTCTCTGAATGACTAGCCACTGTGACTTCTTCCCAATTGGTGGTTGATGCCTGCTGTACAGAAGTATCCACATCAGACTGAGCGCTTCTGCCCTGTGCACCACCCAGCATGCTTTGCTGAATGAAGTCTGCACTGGCAAACAGGGTCGTGTAGCCCACAACATTGCTGATGTAAGGGTAAGATTTGAATAAGGCCCATGCTCTTTTCATGCTGTCTGCAGAAAAGAGCGAGAAAATACAATTATTATATGCATCCTTAATTAGACCATAGTGTGCATTTAGTACAGTCCTGCAGGTTCAGTGTCCCACACAATACGTTCCCACAATACGTAGCAGTTGAGTTGCATTAGAAGTGTTTTAACAGTGGAATATATAAGCTGTACAAACAGTGGCTAGGATTAAACATCCCTGTTATATGCTATGGATCAGGGGCTGGGAATGTCCTAAACTGTTTAATAATTGTTTAACCATTTTCTATGACTTTTGGTAAAAATTAATAATAATACAAAAAATAAAAAGGACCAGAACCCTTGACTCACCACAATGCTTGACTGTTGTATAGTGTTTGACATAGATCCCTGGGTACCTTCTCTCTAGCTTTACTTTGACAGGTTTAAAGAACAATGAAAGCAGAGCTCAGTGTAGCTCTTGACCAATGAGCAGCAGCGGGTCAAAGTTCTATGGACACGAATGAGAGTGTTATCATGACAAGTCTTTATCAGTCAGTGCAGCAACGTGAGAATATAGCACATGCTTTAGGCAGGACCTTAGAGGGAGTTTATAATGTGTATATTAAAGCTGGAGTAAGGGATGTACTAACTACTTAATTCAAGGCATTTTCTGGCTTACATAAAAATGTCAAATAACGTACCAATATAGTCTTTCATAAAGAAGGCACAACTCTTCATGTGCATGCTCTTACACTCTTAATATGTAGCAGTTAGGAAATACCTGAGAGGTTTAATGTATGTAACAAATCCAAGTCTACGGAAAGTGTACCACTTACCATTTAAGGCTGCAGTTCCAAAAAGCAAACATTCAAAATGTAAACAGACACACGCTGACAGATAACTAGGGCTTCATTCTGGCTATTGAGTTCTCCGCAACCCAGAAAGCACATGGCCAGTGGCGGGCCAGTTGTGCAGCATATGGAGGATGACAAAGCTAAAAATAACTCCTCTCCACTCCTTGTCTGCTTATGTTACCAATACTGCTTTTAAAAGAATTAACAGCGGGATAACTGTGCCTGGCTTCAAAGTAATTAAAGGCTTTAAATAAACAGTTGAAATATGAGCAATGAGTAATGAACAATGCTTTAATGCAACAAATGTGCCCTCCAAATTGAGCGGCATAACACTACATCTTTGCATAAAGTTCATTGCATAAATCCCTACAAAGCCAGCAGATCAGTCATCTTTGACATTATTGAGACAAATGAACTTAATTTAGCCTCAAAATAACAAGCCTCAAATGCATTACCACCCCTGCGTTGAATGCTCCCTCAGTGATACCTCTGCAGATCCTATTGACAGCACCCCTGCATTTCCCTTCACTCTCAGTTCATTTCACAGTTAATACTACAAACCTATACCCTCATTGCCCAGAATGCTCTTGTGATGCATTCTAATGTCTCTGATCTGCATGGTTCTGTATAACCTGTGCTTTTTTGACAGGCTGAAGTATTGCTTCATTTCCTAGACTATAGTTCAGTTTAGCCCACTTCATTCCTGTTTGCTGGATATAGACCCCACTCGCCGGTTCGTTCCTTTAGTTTGATTAAACATAGATACATCCTGCATTTGTCTTTATTTCTAAGAATGTGGAACAGGGTTACATGACTGGATTCAAAGGCATATTTATAAAATATACATTTTAGTGTTTCATTTTATTGAACATAAAAGCTTTTGTATCAGAATTAAACACAATGAATCCTTTCAGTCACTTATAGAATGCGAACACCAACATAAATTATTTAGTTGCATTTTCACTGTTAAGACATGAATCGCTGTTCTGTTAGAAGGTCATGTTTTTAAAGAACAGGACAAGCAGAAGTACAATTGAACCTAATGCAGGTTTTAAAATGAGGTTTTGTTAGACGAAAAGAAAGGCAGCGGTGCCATTCAGAGTGCTGAAGCAAACATCACTCGTCACTTATGTTATATGTTTTGCCTCCTCAAGACTCAGGCCTTCTTCTTCTTTTTCTTTCATGGATATGTAAAAAATAACAGTCCGGCTGCTGCACGTCTGTGTTGAAATGCGAGGGCAATTTACCTGTAGCAACAACAGGAGCTCTCTGAAAGGAGAATGTGTTAATGAGGGCCAGAGATGAAACAGATCAATTAAAGCCTTGTTACACTATTAACTGGTGGCTTTCTGTTCGCTTACACTTAACAAGCGGCCTTTGGCTCTTTTCACAATACGTCCTGAGCCCACACAAGCCAAAACCAGTTGACTCTCAGATAATTGCTTTCCTTTTCTTTATTGACTTGTCAATGGACACTTTCCAGTCTCTTTATTGGAGCTGTCTTGCCGCCCTTAATTTGAAAGGACAAAGAATAGCCTTCCTTTAACCTTATTCTTCAGCAGCATCATTTAAACTGCACCCCACCCCATCTCTCTCTCTCTCTCCCTCACTCTGTGAGGGTGTGTCTATAAATTGCCATGGATTCAACAGCAACATTTCTCAGTCCTCTTATGTTTCACTGATTACAGTCTCTGCAGCAGATGCAGGTGAGTGGGTGACTGAATCTTTTAATCTGTTTATTGGCTTTATAGTTCTTAGATGGGGCTTTTACTGAATTCATACATCCTCTAATGATCAGAACAGGGGGGATGAAACTGACAGGCTCTGATTAGTATTTGATCGTTGAAGTAGCTGACATACGGTAACCTTCACTAGTTTTCTCTAAAATATATATAATGATGAGATTAGAGTTCGAACTGTTTGAATTGTGTTCTGAATGTCATTTATATGTACCTTACCACTAGACCACCGCCACCCTGTTCTTGTTATTATGGGGAAAATAATCTTTCTAAAGTCAGTTAACACACTGATCTTAGAGTCTTAAAACAGTACGTTATCAGAAAAGGTTCTTTATATTATTCCTTAGTAAAATTTTTTTTTCCTTTTTTTTAAAGTTAAAAAAAAAGTTTCTTTGAGAACCCTTAAACTGGTCAAGAATCTGAATATTATGTAATGTATGAATGACATCAATCAAAGAGCTTCCTCTGTCACCTTTTCAAAAGAGATAATCTGTTAATCTCCTGTCACCTCATTTATGTTTCTCCTGCGTGGTAACATTTGATCTGCAGTATAGCCTTTTTCTTCTTCTGCTATAAGGAATGTATCCACCAAGCACCATGTCCTTCGAACCAGGACTGGAACGTGGAATGCCATGGGGTCGTGACCTTTTTACATTTGTAACATCAGCCGCCGGTCACATGATGCGTACGTTACAAAGGCCGCGCAAAAACAAGCCATCCAAGCGACAGGTCAACCACCGCAGATTTCTGCACAATATGATCCAGAGGTATGAAAGAGACAGAAAGATAGAGAGAGAGAGAGAAAGTGAGAGATTTATGATAGTATCATCATGTCTGTTTTTTTCCTCACAGGAAATTTGCAGAAATAGAAGCAGCCAATCAACAGCTGGCTTCAGCGCTTTTTTCAGTAGACACTTCGCAGAGCCAGTCAGAACTGAAATCATCTCACAAAAATGAAATAAAAAACAATTCAGGTAAAAGACTTTGCATAGTTTTGCATTTTGAATGCGGCATTCTCAGTTTCATTTGCTCAGTTTTCTACTAATTCTAGGAGTGCTTTTGTGTAAATCACAATCATCACCATTCCACTCTTGCCACCTATGTTTCTCCACAGCCACTATGACCAGTTGTGAAACTGAAACGCCCACAAAACAACAGCATGAGGCGAACGAAAGGAAAACATTAAAGAGTCTTGTGGTTAACCCTGATATTAATCATCCAAACAGCAGGGAAGTCAACCAACCCTGGGGAGCTGTGGAGGAGTTTGAACCTCGCCGAGAGAGTTCACCTCAACCAACCGCCGATTTCAGCTTTGAAAGTGAGCAAATTACATCCACACCTCCTCATTTGGACAACTTGTCCCAAGTTGCCAACATCATCCTAGAGGACAGTGTTTTCAGTTGGCTTGAAAGCATGGAAAGAATAAGACATAGTTCAGATGTGCACAGCCCTAAATCCGATGATGTAGAACAGCAGTATTTGGGGATAACATTGTTCGATATGATACCAGCTTCACCAGCAGTGTCGCCCTTATCTTTGGATTCATGTGATTTTGAAGGACAAACGCAACCAGATAGTGACCGTAGTGCCGAAGAGCAACACATAGTGGAAAGCCTGCAGATGAATGTGTTGGAGAATCCAGAACTGCTAGATGCTTCTCAAGAATATCTGCAGAGCCAGCATGGTGATGAAAGGATGGCTAGTGTTTGGCACATACAGAAAGAAGAGGAACAGAGCTGTTTTCAGAACAACCTCACCTTTCCGAACACCCAACTAGAAGGATATATTATGGATGACCTAACAGACTGTGCTGGTGGAGTTATCACTGAAGGACTGGAGGTTAGGCCACAGGCCACGATGCTACTGGACAGTTCTTTAGGGGATATCGACACAGAATATGACTCGAGAGGCTCTGTTGCTTGCACGACTGCACCTTATAGATATGGCTGCCACCAAAATGGAACAAGATTTACCCCCAGACATACAGGATTTACAAAGGAGAGCCATTTAAATAAATCTGAAATAGGTATGAGTACAACTCTAAGCAAAGAGGATGATTATGCAGCTAATTGTTCTTGGAGCATTTCTGAAAAAAGCTTTGGAGGCTTAGAACTGAGTGACATTTCAAACCCTTTCCTCGATCATCAAGTTTTACAAAGGCTAGACCAGACTGACCCAAACCAGGCTAAATACTGGGACCAGCATCATGCTCTCAAAGACCATACGCCAAGCTGGTTGGCAGCCCCTTATTTGCTACTAGGTGCAGAAAAGAACACTGTCCAGACAGAAGGTGCCTTTAATCCACACTCTATCTACAACTGTGCTCCAAACACACTTTTCTCAAATATAACGCAATGCTATGGCTTTGATGTGTCAACCCAAGTCAATAGCCATTGCAGAGGAGACTCTTGTTTGTATTCAAATGGTGAAGGTGATGGGAGTATTGCCACTTTTGAAGGTATAGCTCAATCATTTCCTGCCCCTGTGCACAAACCACACCTTCATCCAATTTCAACTCCTCCTTTGAATGATAATTGGCTCTTCAGTAACATAGTAGCAGAGGAGGACTTTGATGGCATGGTCAAATCCCTAGAATGTACATACTGTTAAAGGAGCCATGCAAGACTTGCACCATGAAGTAGATTGGAGAAGTTTAGCTGACATTGGCCAAACGTCTTGGCTCAAAACAGAACATAATGGTGAAAGGGTTATTTTGGGACAAAGGAGATACCTTATACTCAGAAAACTTTCTTAAAAAGATGCTGTAAAACTTGTTTTGGGACAAATCAATTAATATAATTTGACAATTCAGGGCATCAGCATCCAGACTGCTTCAGTATAAGATGAAGGATATACAAGCTGCCATGACGAGCATTATTTTAAAGCATTAATTGTGCTAACATATTCTTGCTGTCAGAATAAAATGTAATGCCATTTGAACATCAGTTGCCTTTTACTTAGTGGGAATATTTACTTTATGACCAATCAACCAATAGTAATTATATGAAGGAGGATTTTCCCTTTGTGGTGAGCTTGCTAATTTTATAAAATTTGGTTCCACAAGGATATCAAACAACACATAAGACAACTGTAACAATGTACCTGCCCATGTCATAGTTTTCCCTACTTGAACACATCCACCTCAACTCAATAAGGCATTCTTAAAGAGCTGATTAATTAGACAAAGTGCGCTTTACCGTGTTTTACTTTTAACATGAGGTCTACGTATGGTTAGAAACATTTTATGTATCAAAAATTGTCAGTTTGATGTTACACAATCATTTGCATCTTCTACTGTCCCTTAAAATGAAAAAAGCTATTGTTACGGTGCCTTTAAAGAATAATTAGGAGTAGATAAGCTCTGTTCAAATGGGCAGAAACCCTCTTTATAACCAGGGTGAATGGGTGGGACTGAACTGCTGTAGGTGCAAACAGTTATAGCAGCTTTGTTTCCATATGTGGATTGATGGCGTGGGAGGTGCATAAACATGAACAGATGTGACTATTTACTTTTCATCAGTGTGCAATGAACCTAACATTGTGAATAAGCTATTAAGCACCTGTAAATTATGCATTTGAGTATTATTATGAGAACATGGCTATTGTTTCTTTAATTGAATGGACTGAAACATAATGAGTTCTGTGTACATAAGTGGTCGTTACAGTGAACTGTTTTTGTCTCTATCTTGTAAAGACTGAGGAAATATGAATAAATGATCAACGTCTAAAAAATGTAATTAAAAAATTAAATATGTGAATGACAGAGCATGTTAAGGCCTCATGCAGAAATATATAATATTTAATGGGGCTAATATAATGGGGCAATAATACATGTTTCGTGTGTCGCATAGCTTTCAACATAGTTATATACCAGATGTAATTGTTATAACAAAATAACTTAATATGCTTTCATTTAGGCTTTCATGCGGTGTATTATTATATTCAGTTAAATAATTTGATGAAATCAATGGGTTTTTTTTATCTTTGAGTGGTGGCAGGCTTCTTGTGACCGACCTGTTTTATTAATATGTGTAACAGTGTATATTTAACTGAAACAAAGATTCAAGATTCCAAAATACTGAATAACGGTCTGTATTTAAAGCTAGAATGAACCACACAGATTGCCAAACCAATGAAATACAGTATATTAAAATTCACTCCAGTTTATCCATGTAGCCAAATAAACAAACAGAAAAGCAATTAAACAAAAATAAATTAAAATGGTGAAGGCAAAAAAACAAAAACCACATTTTTAGACACCACCAGCCTTGCCATTAATAAATACAAGAGGGATTCTCTCTCACCTCACACATTCGATACATTACAGTCAGCAGCTTGGACTAAACCCTTAGTCTTTTGACTGTGGTGTTGAGTTATAACAAAAAAAAAAGAGAAAAAAACAATCATTAGAGCTAACCAAAAAGTGTCACATATTTATCTTTTTAACCGGAAATTTGAATTTATTTACGTTTTTGCATTTAAATGATCTTAATAAATTACAAGTGAATGTTGCACATCAGTATATCCAATCAGTTACTACAGGTTCAAAAATATTTTTTAAAACAACTGGAGTGCATGAATGCAATTTCGTTATATCAGAATAAAAAAAGTAACAAATGATTTGAGAATTATGTTTTATCAGATGGTTAATTTATAACAACCTTTTACTGAGAAGGTATTTTTTCAGTTATTCAGTAATAGTAATTACTGAATTCAGTAATTCAGTAATATTCAATAATAGCATTTTGAATATATCCTAAACAGTGTGGACGGATATAATACCAGGTTGGTATACCAACCTGATAAACAAGGCCAAGCCAAAGTCACCAGCCTGCAGAGCACCAGTGGATCTAAGGAACAATGTTATTGCACAAAAAGTAGCATTAGCAAATGACACAAAGCAAGTAGGCAAAGAGACAAACTTTACTATCTAATCTCCTATAATATCTGCCTAATTAACTGAAGGCGTGGGACTGATTTGGGTTTTTGGTTCTAATTTTAAAACTGCCACTTTGCTGTTATTGATCACTGCCTGAATACTGATGTACATTTAATATTTTTTCACAAGTATAGAATGTAAAACAGTACAGTGTTTTTTACTTTACTACTGTGGACTCCCTTCAGGAAAGAAGTGATAAGAAACATCTAAAATACAAGAAAAGAGCAGCGTTTTATTTGAGGTGAATACAATAGAAATGCGACTAAGGGAAAGGCCTTATTTTAGATTAAAAAGAAAAAAAAACAACCACATGGAGTAATCCATCAAATCTCCTTAAAGAAATATATTTGTTAGAGGAGTTTTGCAGACATTTCTGTGTGTTTTATTGCAAGTTATGTTACATTAAACCACATAGAAATCCCCAGAAAACATTTCATAAGGCCCTGATAACCATGGACAACGTCAACCCTCATTTAAACTGTTTGGCTACAACTGACTCCATCCTACAATGACTAGATCATTATCTGTGCATAAAAACAGCTAAGATGAGAGGGAATCAAGGGAAGGTTCAGGGTCTAGACTATGAAGAAGAGTAAAAATGTTAAAGACCCTCATTACAAGCCCAAACTACAGAGTCATTCTACTTTCTACGGTTAAACTGCCTTAGCAGATATCCCTTTAGTTCATCCATTCGTCCCAGATTTGGTTAAACATAAAAGCTTTGTCTTGTTTTTTTTTTCTTTTTTCTTTTTTTAAACACATATTGTTAAAAAAAAAAGAAAAATCTTACATTTATTTTGGATCAATAATGTGCTTGCAACAAGAGATCTTAATGACATTATCATTTGCTAATATTGTTCAGCTTTGTAACAATCTCTCAGTGATGGACAGCTCACAGCACACCAGTCTGCCTCTTCTCAGAGTTGCTAATTTCCTCAGCATTTTTTAAAATTTAAATGGCTTTTTTTTTTCTTTTGTTTACAAATCTAACTTCGCTGTGTGTCACGTTAGAGAGAATTGTACATCCAGTGTTCAACTGAATAATATAGGCAACAACCATGACGTTCTTTAAAACAGGAAAATCACTCAAAATGTAAATAAATAACATGGGAATAGGAGAATATTTGAGCCTGATATGCAGTATGGTTAAGCTGAAATTGGTAGTGATATGAGAAGATGTAAGAAGAAGCTTAGAAATCCTAACTGTTTAACTACTCACAGTCTACATAACAAATGAACTCACTTCAGAATAAATAACTGTCCATTGGCCTAAAAGGTCAAATTCAGTATCTAAGGTACCCTGGATGTAAAAGAAAATTGAAAAGGTCCAGCTTCCCAATAATGATGCGTTTCACCTAAGATGATCATTGTTCATTATTTGATATTAGATGTCTGCGGAGCACTTAATATGACCTTTCACATTTTTTTGGGGGGGGGACACCACCCCACATTAGATATCACTAATGAGCCAATGTGAAATACCAATGAATTTTTACTGATATGTACATGAGTGATTTTTTTATCTTCCTATTTATTTATCTTCTAGCATCATTTTTGTATTATCTCTTTTTTTTTCTGTTGGCTTTCAGATTCCGCCCTACCATTTTAATGTTTCTTTATTTATGCCACAAAGGTAAAAGCTGGCTCATGTTGGCAGACATATCACAGTAGATCATTGTTTTCTCTCTCACTTTCTTGCTGATGTTCAAAATGTGTAAAACTGTTGATACCAAATCATTAAAAAATTTCTTTTGACGCTGCTACTGCTAAATATATTTATAAAGACAAAAAGGTAAAATCCTTTTAATTGTTCAATTCCCAATTCCTGAAGTTAATTTTACCAAAAGTGAGAGAGAGAAAGCCTTCTGAGATAATACTGATCAGCAGCAGAACCATTCATGCAAGCCTACGTACTCAAGAATGCCTGACCGTGATTTTCTACCCGATTGCCATCATAAACATGCAGACTGCCCTTAAACACATGGCTTATGTTTGATTGAAAGAGCGCTTAGGGTTAATGCAGCCATCCTAACTTTGCCACATAAAGCCTGACATACACTGCGCTGTTGTGTGGCTGATCTAATATACATTAATGGTATTTCCCTTAGAATAATGGGAAAGGTAGTCACTTTTTCATTAATCATTGTCCTTATTCAATATCTCAGTAAAGGACTGAATCCAGTAGTTCTATTATGTGTACCAGCATGATCTCCATCATATCTCCAGTTCATGAACATTTTCGTTTCTTTCAGTCTTGGCTGCAGAGGTATACTCATTGTGGATTCTCTGACTGCAATGCTCTGATGGTTAACTAATAAGTCTATCCATCTCTCCCATCCGCCATCTGCCTGGTTCACCCTACTCAGAATCTGCGAGGCTGTAGGGAGGGGGTGGTCCCAGGGCATTGTCGCAGGGCACAGGAGTCCCTGGAAGGCCACTGGAAGGTGTAGGAGATGCAGGAGGCTCTTCAGAGTCAGAGTTCTCCTGAGAGAGATCATCCACTAAAGCTCTACGACCTCCGCGTACTGAGAGCGGGAGAGGAGCACGTCTGAGAGAAAGATTGTTTGAGAGAGAGAAAGAAAGATGGAGAGACATTATGTGGATGGGAAAATGCACTAATAATAATTACTGTATGTAACATAAGTGTCCTCACAAATAAGGACCACAGAGTCAGAAGGACAGATCACTAAAAACATCACTAAGGACAAGAGAACACAGATCATTTTCTATGCAACAATGAATGATTTGTGAAAACACACCAACTCTTACACAAACAGACAAAGACACAGACGATAAAAACCTACTTGTTGGTTCTGGGTCGCTCTGTGGCGCTGAGAGGGTTTAGGAGACAGTTAAACGCTTACAAGGACACAGACATGCAAATATGTTAGATATGGATGAATAAATGAAGCATGCATAAACATACTAAAAAAAGTGGAGCAATCAAATGGATAAAAATCCAACAAACGAACTTTCCCTTGCTGCATACGTAGTATATTTTCATCTCTTGCCAACATATAGCCACACTACAAGCTTATACTTCAACTCTTACCTAAGTTGGGAGCGCAGAGCGTTTAGCTCACGGGTCATGCTCTGCATGCTGTCGCCCATTTCCTCCAGCTCACGTTGCAGTTTCCTGCGCTGAGCATTTGTGCGTGAGTTCTCCTCCTCCACCTCCTCTAACTGTCTCTTCAGCTGTCGCAGACGCCCCATCGATTTATCCAGCTGCAGACAAAAAATGCAAAGTGAAGGAAAACCTATCAAACACAAATGCATATGTAAACACAACTAATGACATTTAAAGCAGCTTAAAGCAGTGAAAATGGTTTGAATTTCAAATTTCATGCTTAGTGCTTGACAGTGGGGAGTTAACTGCTGTGACGTAGCATTTGCAAGACTCTGTAGATGCGTTTAATTTGAAAAGATGAATCCAAACAATTTAAGTCACATAACATCAGGCACAGTTGAGGGAATTCTGGTATAGCAATGGAGAATCAGATTTATAACCGTGTAACAGTATTTGTAGTATTAATCTACTTCTGTAATGTTGATTGTTTCCATTCTTTTTTTAATTGTGAATGCATGAGATTTTTACTTTTGAAAACAAAATGTTTGTTCAGGGATTTGATTATGTACTCATTTAGAGATGATCAGAGTAAGATCTTCAACACATGTAAATTGAATGCTCCTTCTACAGCCACATACATTATGGAAGCAGAGATGCACATGCTAACTGATTAGCAGGTAAGAAAATGAAGAAGATAATCCAAGACAGATGATACATGATGTCAAAGTTATGAATACATCAACATTGCAGGTAATAACAGGTAAGAAACCAAGTTTGCAGTTAGTTAACGAAAATAAAATGAAAATCACAGAAGTGATAAGGTGCTGTTTTGCAAGGGAAAGTAAAATCAGAGCTTATCTGGCCATTTTAGTAAAATCTGTAAATGACTATGATTGAAATATATGCAGATACAATCCAAACATAAAACACAAATTAATACAACGCATAAATATGCTGTATGACTTGCTTTAAGTGGACAGAGGAGGTTTACCTGTTCTCTGTACTGGTCTGCATGTCTCCTCTCATCCTCTACCTGCATCAGGACTTCCTTCAGCTTCTTCTCTGTTTTCCGTACAAGCTTGTTAGCCATTGCACGCTCCCTTTGAAACAAATATATTTTTTGTTTTTTTAAGCAAGTCTGTCCCGAGATGGCAAATGCTAAACTCTTCATCTCCTGTAGGATTTTATACTGATACAACAGCTAACTTGTGGGGTAACAAAATAGTGATCAGTTACATTTTGAGAGAGACTGAACTATAAAACGGTATTAGGAACTTAAAAATGCATCAACAAACACAAAAAGTATTTTGTGGACGTGAGGATCAATTATTTGATCCATGGGACAATGCTTCACCCAGAACTTTGATTTCCAATTCTATTCTAATGATTAATTGTTCTATTGCTCTACACTGTTTTTGTATGTATTAAAAACGGCTATTAGATTACAAAGAGCCCACCGGGATAACGTCTGCTCTTTGTAAATCATCCTATACGCACTGTCTCTCTTGTTCCAGCTGTTCTTCCATGGCTTCAATTTTGGATTCCAGGGCAGCAACACTCAGGCGGTGTTTCCCTCTAACAGCTCCTTCCATCTCAGTCAGCCTGCTTTTCAATTCCTTGTTCTGCCTTTCGAGGCTCTCCCGTGCCCCCTCACTCTTCTGAGTAAGCATTCTCTCCCCGGCTAGTTGCACTGTAAGAGTCTCCACCTGACACAGAAGTGTACACAAATACAGTCAGACTGAGGGAGAGCTGACACAGAGCCTTACATATCACAAAGCTACACTGTTTATTTAAACACCTTGGGTTTAACGCCTTTATATGTTGGTCCGCACTTCAGTCCTTGTCAAAACTACTTAATTTATGTGAAATTATTTTCATAGAGGAGGCAAAATTGCAGATTTTTATTAACTGATTTATAAAACTTAAACATTGTGATTGATGATTGAGTACGAAACATTAAAGTTCACCTGAGGAAATGTTCTGCAAACTCAGGATGGTAAATACCTGTAGGGTGGTCTTCCTCTGCCTTTCAGCCAAAAGCTCAGCATTACCCTGCTCCTCTTCCAGTTCTTCCTCCAGCTGGGTGATTCTGGTCTCCAGGCGCCTCTTTTCATCACATAGAGCTGACCTGCCAGAGACATAGAGAGGTGATACACAGTAACACGCAGGAATACATTTATTCACAGACGAAGAATATAGGCATATTCTTACTTCCCGCTGTTGGTGTTAAGAATCTCTTCAGCAAACTCATCTCGCTCCTGCTGAGCCTGCCTCCTTGATCTTTCGGAAACAGCCAGCTCCTAAGAGACAAAGGCATTACACCACGTTAATCACCAACTGCAAATCCTAAACACAAAATGTCTTATTTTCAGTTTTAAAAGTGAATCACACAAACACAAGTAACCAACCTCTGTCAGGTGCAGGAGCTCTGCTTCCAGGGTCTGCAAGCGTTTCTCGCTGTCCTTTGACTGAGCGACGACTTCGTCTCGAGCCATCTTGGTCTCATCCAACTCCCGCAATACTTCCTTCATCTGGGCCTGAGCACACAACAACGGAATACTTGGGCACAAACACAAATCACTCTGCCTATATACTCTGTGTATTCCTATAGGAAAACATCAAATACAGAACTTGTACAACCTGAGCCACTTAAGAACAGAATTAGTGTTACTGGGATAATTACATTTTATTGTCTGTTTTATACATGTTTTCACTAAAATCATGTGCCTCTTACAGTTAAATGAAACAATATCTTTTTGGCTCTACTGACATTCATTTAAAAGATTTTGACATTATGCAGTTTAAAGCATGAAATGTGTGAGATATTCTCTATTACCTGGAGTCGTTTCAGCTGCCGGAGAGCCTCCTCTCTGCCACGTGTGGCTGCCTCAACCTGAGACTCGGCCTCTTGGAGCTCTGCTTCCATTTGCTTCTTGACAGAAAGTGCCTGAGCTCTCTGAGTCTTCTCCTCTTCTAACAGAGCTTCCAGCTCACGTACCTACAGAAAGAGAGTGACGGAGATAAAGACAGAAAATATGTTTATTTTATATACATGTTTGATATCCATCCTATCCATTTTCCAAAAGGTTCACTCACTGGGTCTATAAACTCAGTTCAATCAGTTCAGATATGTTAAGTTCAAGTACCCCTAGAAAGATACATAATCAGATAAAAAATGTTGTCAACTCAAACAGATTAGCTGCACCTGTTTGCTGAGAGTCCTCCTTTTTTCCTCTCCTTTCTCTTCTTTGGCACTGATTTCACGCTCAAACTGAGCGCGCAGGGCTTGCAATGTGACTTCTAGTCTGAGCCGTGAGTTCTCGGCCTCAGCCAGCTCCTCCTCTAGTTCTTGTGTCTGCTCCCTAAGAGACTGCGCCTCCACCTCCAGAGCCCGTCTAGAACGCTCCAGCTCGTGTACCTGAGCAGCACAGACAGGAAATATAGACATATTTGCAGAATAGTTGTTAGTTAGCCCCTTTCCCTCCAAGTTTATTATTCTGTAACTGACATTAAGACGTGTTATTCAGCAACTACTACTAATTAATATAACATATGTTATATGAACTAATAAGCTACAAATGATATGGTTGTAAAACTGAGTAACTGAACTGCATTGTGACCTTTTCTACTGGGTATTAATGAGTACTGATTTAGTGGAAGGTGAGTCATACATTTTTGCCCACATCATCCTGGGCGTTGACAAGCTGCTCCATGTCGAGCCGAAGCTGCTTATTGGTTCTTTCTAGCTCATCACGCTGCTCAGATGCTTCTTGTAACTCGCGAGAAAGGGCCAGGAAGCGGGTTTCTTTCTCACGGCTCTCGGCTTCAGCTCGGTCTCTTTCCTCAGCCAGCCGTGCGCTCACTGCCTTCTCCTCTGCCAAGCACTGCACGGGCCACACAGCAAAAGGTAATGTTTTTTTGAAGGAAAGCTTTCGAGCTCAGATCAGTTAACTAAGTGACAAATCAAAGATGTGAACAACGTGATCAAATTGTAATAATTCACAGTTCTTAATATTTGTTGGTATCTGGTATCTATTTAAACATTCCCTTACTAACTTGATCAAATTTCTTTTGTCTCTTCTCCAGAGCAGTGCAGTTTTGTCTCTCCCTCTGTAAAGCAATGGTCATGTCCTCAATTTCCTCCCTTAGGCGCTCTTTCTGCCGCTCCACGCGCTCTTTCTCATCCTCCTTAGCTTTCTCCCTTTGTGTGGCATTTTCCAGCTCCCTCTGCAGCTTCCTCCTGCTCTCTTCTCCTGCTTCCACGGCTGCATTCACTTCTTCAGACTGCCTCTTTAGCTCAGTAAGCTAAGGACAAATAAACCATAAAGAATCCCAGTCAAAAAGATTTAATTTCCTTCAAAACAGAGTTTCTATTTTTTTCTGTTTGCTTTTTTCTTTAAATAAAAAATACTCAGGAGAATGTCTGCAAATGGAAACCTGTTGCGTGTAAGTTTGGATCTGGCGTGTGAGCTCCCTGGTCTTTTCCTGTTCTTCCTCCAGTTTCTCCATTAGAACTGCTTTCTCCTCCTCCAGAGCTCGCACACGGGAGCCCAATGCCAGTTTCTGACGCGTCTCGTCCTGCAACAGTTCCTGCAACAGCGTAGACACTCTTGTTCAGAACTAAGCCTATTGTAACATTAATGCCTCAGCCATGGACAAAAGCTCTCGAACTCTAAATTGAGCCTTTTCTTAAATAAATTCTTTGTTCATTTATAGATTAATTAAAAGCTTATCAAAAGGACTTTGGATGATAATTGCATTATATGTATTTTATTCATTTCTCTTGAATATTTAGGTTTAAAAAGATCCTTCCAAAAAGTGTTGGTCAGGTCCTTTGGTGTTGTTCATACAGGCAACAAAATTAATTCTGATTAGATCAGGGCAGATTTTCTGCAGTCATTAAAATCTGATTGGCTCACATGGAACTTTAAATCTGAACACTCAGGTCTAAAAATCAGATGAACCAATCCTGCTGAATAATACAGTAAACAAAACCTTTGTTTAGCACCAAGATTAGCATGTTTAAATACAAACAAGTATAATTACCTGAGCGTCGTGTAGCTGGCTCTCCAAGCTGCTGACCTCCTTGCTCAAACGAAGGGATTTGGTGTCAGATGAGGACAGAGAGCTAGAGAGAGACTCTATCTCCAACTGAAAGAAGGGTATAAGAGAGATTTTAAACATGAAAACGTGGGAAAGTTTAAAGTGTTTGGAAAGCACTGTATTTCTATCAGTTGCACTTGTCACACCATCATTACAATTATTTCCTTGTCCTCCTCTACCTGGAGTTTGTGAAGCCTATCTTCCCTCTCCTCCCTCTCTCTCTCAGCCTGGGCCAAGCGGGCAGTAAGCTCCTGAAGCTGTCCCTCTGCTCTCTTCCTGCCTCTCTCACTCTCCATCTTCCCGCCCTGCAGGGTCTTCAGCTCGGCCGTCAGGTTCACACGTTCTTCCTCCAGCATGACCTTTGCCTTCTCTAGAGACTGACGAGACTAAAAATGCATAGACACAAGTTATAGCTCTATAAATGCAAAAACTCAGGACAGTGTATAAATACATATGAACATTCAAATGTGCATGTAATATCTTAAAAAAAACATGGACACTCACCGAACACTAAACCCCAAACTCACCCTTTTGGCATTGTCCAGTTGCTCCTGTAGGGACTCAATAGCAGCGCTGTGCTTCACTCTGAGTTCTGAGAGCTGGACTTCGTGACGCCGAGTTTCTTCCTCAACCAGCCTCTGAAGCTCTCCCAACTCAGCTTCACGACGAGACCTACATACACGCGTGCCAAAATATGAGCTGATTTTTATAATTCAAGGTCAAGCTCATTTTCTGCCACTTGTCCCAAGCGGGGTTGCGGGGGGGTGCTGGAGTCCATCCCAGCTCACACAGGGCGAAGGACAGGGGACACACCCTGGACAGGTTGCCAGCCCATCGCAGGGAGGAGCGTGACGGGGACAGCACCTTGCTCAAGGGTACCTCAGGGCAACCTGTTGGGAAGGGGTTTGAACCCCCAATCCTGCGGCCAACGCCCAAACCACTAGGCCACCGCTGCCTCCGATTTTTATAATTCATAATTATAATAATTTTGTTTGCAGGCAATTCCAGCTACTTTAGCACTGTTTCAGTTGGCTGGTTGCAACTCTATAGAACACTATAGAACATGTATTCTCACTTATGTGAATCTGAATGAATGCAGAAGACCTCATGTGTGGATTTAGACTTAGTCTATAATGAGGACTTTTGAAAAATCATGACTAACCTGTCATATAAAAACATTTAACATCAGAAAAAAATGCTTAAAAGCAAAACAATTCAACTATTTTAAATTTTTTGTCATAATATTTAGAAAAAGTGCCAATGCAATGAACTATTTAGAAATTCTCAAAAAAATGATCTATACTGACACCGGTTAACACACACACACACACACACACACACACACACACACACACACACACACACACACACACACACACACACAAACCTGAGCTCTTGCTGGGCAGCTGTGGTGTCTAATGTGTCCTCCAGTTCAGTCCTGAGGGCCTCTAACTCCTCACCCAGATCCCTCCTTTGCTTCTCAGCTCTCTCTCTCATCCCTCGTTCATTTTCTACCTCCTCCTTCAGCTCAGACACCTGAGACACAGCTTCCCGCAGAGCGCGCTGTGCCTCTGCACGACGAGCACCTTCCTCTTCCAACCTGTCACATACCCATACAAATACATTCATATCATGAATCTGTGTGAAGGCCATTACACATAATTCATGTTACACAATAAAAAAAAAAATTGTTAAAATAAAAACTGAATTTTGGATTTCTGTGAAAACGCTAAGCATGGTATTATTAAGAATTTTATTTTTACTGTCACTGTAAAAAAAAAAAAAAAAAAAAAAAAAGAAACCATTAAAGCCTTAGTTTATTTGTATGCACTTGTATGTACCGTGTCTGAAGCGTGGTGATCTCTTTTTCTCTGTTGGACAGGCTGCTGCGGAGCTCTGTGACTAGCAGACCAAGATCTGTGAGCTGCTCCTGGGCTTCTGCTGCCTCGCCCTCCATGCGCCTTCTCCATTTTTCCTGCTCCAGACGGCCCTGCTCTTCTCGCTTTAGACGCTCTGAAGGAAGGGAAACGGTGCTGTTAAATGCATTTAAACTATTACATATCTGAGAAAGTTTACAAGATGTGCAATACTTACAGAGCTTTGAAAAATGTTTAATAAATAGCGCTTGTTACCTTCCAGGTCAGCAATGACAGCTTCCTGTTTGTTCTTCAACTTGTTGAGACTCTTCACCTTCTCCTCTTCTTCAGTCAGCTGGTCTGTCACCTCATTCAGCCTTTCCTCCAACTGTTTCTTCTCCTTTAGATAGGGAAGAAAAGAAGAGACAAAGACATGGAATTAGTGTGGATGAAGCCATTATAATGTTGGTCCGAAATCCTGTAAACCTGACCCAGTTTGTAATGACAGCAACCAATGACAATGTCTTAAAACCTTTATAAGATTAAAGCCTAAACGGATTGCAGTTTAGCTAAAGACTTGTTTTAATCTGAGCCTGAGTTCAGCCTAGAAGCCCTGTATTAAGTGTATAGATGGTCTTGCAGATGTTTATTGAGTTAAACCACAGATTATGCAAATCTGATAACATCTTAACCTAACAACAACAAGCTCTACTACACTGCATGATTCTGGAATGTTTGCTATCAAATATCTGCAACAATGATGAAAGGGTAGAATTTCTGTCTTAAACTGTGAGACCTTGCTCAGTCTGTCTCTCTGCTCTCCTGCAGTCATGGTCTCTGTCTCCAGACTCTTCACTTTGGTTTCCAGGGTAACCTTCTCCAGCAGAAGCCGCTGCCGTGCTCCTTCTTCCTCTTCCAACTGCTCTTCTAAATCCTTTGAGACAAAAGGAGGGAATTAAAAATAGAGATAGAGGAAAAAAAAAAGAGAGAGAGAGAGAACGTTTAGGATCATGGACAGCACAAGCAGAAAAGAAGACCTTGCTCACCTGTACGTGTTGCTGCATTCGTTTTTTCTCATTGGTTAGCTGCACCCCCCTTTCTTCCTCTTCCTCTAGTCTGCCCTCAAGCTCTCCCAGAACCTCTTCCAGCTCTTGTTTACGGCTGGCCAAACGTGCTCTCATCTCCTCTGCCTCAGCAAATAACTCGGCCTCTGCCTGCAGCTGGTCCGTAAGGACGGCCTTCTCTTCCATCAACTGACCAACATGAGGGGAATCACAGCAGTGAGAAAATTATAGTTGCACATTGTATTTAAAGCTATTTAATTACAAAACAACAGCGACCTGCTGTTCTGGCCAATCTGGCCAAAAGTACAAAGAGCTTGAGTGAGAGACAAGTACCTGTTGGTGTTTTCTCTCTAGTTCAGTATACTCATGCTCAACTTTGCTCAAACTGTCTTTGGCTTTCTGAAGCTCTAACTCTCGAGCTTGAATTTCCTCATCTTGTCGGGTCACCTGCAGCAGTGGCTTCACCTAGGGATGGATTGCAAGTCAGAAGGTCAATTGAATGTTTAACACCAGAAAACATGATTGAAATAAAGCATGACAAATAATTTGGTTAAACAAAATATTAAGTCAATGAAATATTAGTCCATTTCTATTTAACTGCAATAGCCACTGCAGTTGTTACCTTGGTGAACAATCTCCACCACTGCCAGTTGCGTAGCTTCAGGTATGCAGCACAGTTTCTCTGCATAACTCGTAGTGCACTTAACTGCTGTTGCTTCTTTAAAAAGGCCCTACAGATGAAAAAAAAAACATGATTTATACACATATTTTTTAAACACATTTTGTGATTCATCAGCACAAATATGTATATATTCTCAGGTGGTCACGAAGAGGTAGATATAGTGACACATGACTCTGAAACACCCCTTAAAACCCTCATATTGCACACATATTAAATCTCTTTATTTCTCTAAATAAAATAGAAATGTTACATTTTTTACAGAAACATCCCTTTTAAGACTGAAAGAGCCCCAAGGGAACATTCAGGCAAATGAAAGTCTTGTTATTGTTATTGGGAAACAAATCTGTCATTTATGTTTAAAAACTATTTTTAAAAAATATTTTAAAAGCAAAAACAAAAAGTACACACTTCCTGGCAAGGTATCCACGGGCAGCACTTTGGAAGTGAATGATGGTGTCAGTGATCTTCAGGTCTCTCTCCTCTTCCAGGTGCGCCAACACTCCAGCTCTGAAGAACACTTTACTCTGGCCCACCCGGAACAGGTTCCGATCCAGCTCCAGGGCACTGATCTGGGCAGTTATATATCACTTTCTATCACTCCAACTGCACCACGCAAATCACTTACACAACTCATTCACTTAATACATTTTAACACAGTTAACAGTACCAGGATATGCAGTAGCACTCAGTTATAATAGCAAAACTGCCATGTACCCCTATTAATGAATAAAAACAACACAGTAAATGCAAACTTGTATTCTAAAAACTGAGTACTGATTCAATGCAGAACTGTTTATGCACTGCCACCGCTGTTGTCAGTTCATTTTCTCTGTCTTAAATAAGATATCTAAGTGCTAATGCTCACCATCAGCTCACAGGCTTGCTTCCCATCCATGAAGGTGCGAGGTATGGCATTTGGGGTTAGAATCTCATACCTAAAAGAGACAGTAGCAAGAATGGTGAGATAAGAAACATCCATTCAGAGCAGTATGAGAGGAAACAAAAGCAATCTGAGCTCCAAAATTTATGAGGGTCAACTACCTCCTTAAGAGTTAAAAAAAAAAAAAAGTGCAAGAAATAAAAGCATACCTTTGTCTGAACTCCTGGAAGGGGATGCGGTTGGGGAAGCCCTGTCTGCAGATCCTGATTCCCTCTAGAACTCCATTACACCTTAGCTGATCCAACACCAGATGAGGAGTCAGCTTCCCAGCCTAAAGAAGGAAATTAATTGGTGCAGATGGGGGATTTAATCCTTCCGGTGTGATATTTGCACTGTAAGAGTTTTCAGGTACCTTTTATAAATTACATGAAACTCTACATTTAACTAATGAAGGTTAAGTGTTTCTTGTTTTTTGAATTCCTCACCCTCTTCTCATGGTTTGGGATGATGCAGCGCAGAAAGTTGGGGTTGGTGTTTCGTAGTGTGGCCATCAGTTTGGTCAGTGACTCTTTGTATAGCTGTCCAACTGTCCGGAACATACCCTTCTTTGTCTTTAGGCCTGCTGCTCCAAAAGTCACAGGTCCGCTGTTCTCAGCTAGTCCACTAGATGCCACTTGGTCCAATCCCACAATCCTCTCCACTGCAGAAAATACATAATAATTGGTTTTAAAAATCTAGTAAATCAAAATGTTAAAATTGTGTTGTCATTCTGAAGTTGATATAAAGACCCTTTAATAAAAAAATTAGGATACCCTATGAAAGCCTGTGATTTTTTGTAACATTTATTGACATATGGATGTTTAATCTCAATTTTAACAACACTGGGAGATTCAAGTAATATAACTAAAAAATTAAAACTGAAGAAAATACTTTTCAAAATCATCTGTAAAATGTAAATTAGGACACCCCTGCCTTTATTCCCAGTTATAATGGCTCAAATCACGCACAGGTGTAGCACATCAGGTGCACATGATTAAAACATGGTAACTCAGCATTTTGAAGGAGGTTTGCTCTATTTAGACCTCAGACATTTAGCTTTGTGTGCTCCTAACTGCTGAGGTGAGAGTGAACACCATGAGATCAAAAGAGCTGTTTGAGGTCTTCAGAAAGAAAGAAGATTATAGCAGCTTATAAGTATGGTAAGGTTATGGTAAAACATACCAGTACATCCACCAAGGACTGGCTGAAAACTAAGAAATGGGGATTCCTGGAGTTGTAGAGTCACAGCCCAGATCTTAATCTCATTGAGATGCTGTGGGATGAGTTGAAACAGGCTGTACATGCAAGAAACCCCTCAAACATTTCACAGCAAGAATTCTGCACTGAGGAGTGAAGCAAACTTTCCTCAGACCGATGTCAGAGACGCTGTCAGAGAAGCGCTTCACTGTGGTTATTTGAGCCAAAAAGGGTAACACTAAATAGTAGGGGATATGGTGTCCTAACTTTTCCTGAGTTAGAATACAAATTTTTGTTGTTTGTTTGATGAACAAATCAAGGTTAATTTTTGTTGTTTACCTGCAATTAAATCACTTTCTTTTCAGAGATAAATAAAAACAAGTTTAGACATCGATATGTGAACATTTCTTAATAAAGAACTGAATATTTAATAGGGTGTCCTAATAGGGTGTTTTTTCACATGAATGTATGTATGAGAAAATGTGCAATATCCCACAAAATGCAGCAGTCTCAAATATGATGGCTAGATGTCATTATAGCAGTAGATTACAATTCCAATAGCTGCTTTTTGATGTTTAGGTGTAACGTTAAAGTGCATTGTTAGACACTTACCTTTATGATATATCAATTCAATATGCGACAGTTTTAACTTGCTTTTAGCTAATATATACAGTACTGTGCAAAAGTTTTAGGCAGGTGTGAAAAAATGCTGTAAACAAAGAAAAATAGAAGTGTTAATCATTTATTTTCATCAATCAACAAAATGCAGTGAATGAACAAAGAGAAATCTAAATCAAATCAATATTTGGTGTGACCACCCTTTGCCTTCAAAACAGCATCAGTTCTTTTAGGTACACTTGCACACAGTTTTTGAAGGAACTTGGCTGGTAGGTTGTTCCAAACATGACTGTATTTCAACCTCCGTGTGACATTGATGATCATCAGCACCTGTGTGGTAAAATTGATTGATCATCCACCGACTATAATCCTACAAAATCCCTGACTCTGTGCAAGTGTACCTAGAAGAACTGATGCTGTTTTGAAGGCAAAAGGTAGTAACACCAAATATTGATTTGATTTAGATTTTTCTTTTGTTCGCTCACGTTGCATTGTTTGTTTACGGCATTTTTTCACACCTGCCTAAAACGTTTGCACAGTACTGTATAAAATAAAAAATATATACATAAACATTAGTTAGTGAGAGCCTCCTGGTACAAAATGTCTTGAATTTCAGTAAATGTCAAAATTGATCCAGACCCATTTTAATACAAAAACCTGCATTATATTAACCCCTTTGCTAACAAAGGTATAATTTAATGACAAAAGCAATGTTCCAAATGTTTTGAAATCTAATATAAGGCCTCTTTCCGGTAGAACAATTTTCATTTTTGGACATAGTTAATATTTATACTTGTAATAGATACTTGTGATTTAGATATCTAAAATAGATATGGGTTTATCGACTGAAAAGTTATATTTTCGGGTATGGTGCCACCATTACTGATAATTCTGTGAGACATCCTCATTGCACTGCTATTGAGTTAAGAACATGATTATGATATTATAATACATAAAGTGGTAAAATCACAACAACTCTGCAGAGCTACTGAAGCAGCAATTACAAATGAAACTAATTTGAATAGTAAAGATGCTCAACACAACTAATTTGACTAATGAGAAATACTACTCAGCTACTACAAGTGCACATTCACACACACCACAATCATCTATTATATGATAGTATAACTATTAACATATGAAAAGTAAAAGTAAAAAGAATAAGATAGTAAAAAAGACAAAAAAACATAATGTAAAATGCATACATGTAAACACACTGTACACAGGGATTAAAGAAGAAAAAACGGTTGAGCCTTCTAAATTTCATAAAGGTATAATTGAACAACTTTGCAGAGGTTTTTTTTTTAAAAGGAAAAGATAAATATACATTAAATATAAAGACAAATAAAAGAAAGTCAAGTCAGGTGACAACACTGGATCTAACTGACATAAACCTGCCATAGCAACAGACAACTTTAATCCCTGTACATGGACAAAAGTATGAAGACACCCCTGCTAATTACTGAGTTAAGGTGTGTTAGCCACACTCACTGCTAAAAGCTACATAAGATCCAGCACATAGCCATGCAATCTCCACAAACAAACAATGACAGGGTCACTGAAAGGATCAGTGGCCCTGTAACAAGTCAATTTATGAAACTTGTGATTATTTCTGGCCCAGTCAGCTGTAAGTGCTATTATTGTGAAATGGAAGCGTCTAAAAGCAACAGCAGCTTAGCTACAAAGTGGAGCTGCTGAGGGCTTAAACACATGGAAGTACAAAATCTCCTTGGAATCAGTGACTATAGAGCTCCAGCCTGCTATTAAAGCAACATCAGCACAAGAAGTGTGTGTAGGGAGCTTCATGAATGGGTAATGGCTGAGCAGCTGTACACAAGCCCCAGTATTGCCCAGTAAGTCTCGGATGGAGCTATATAAAGCATGTTGCCAAGAAAACATTCAGGACAACAGTTAAGTTTGATGGAGGAAAGAAATGGGCTGGATATCTTAGCATCAGTGAAGGGTTTGTATGGTACAGCATAAAAAGGCATTTTAGGAAATTATGCTTTCAGCTTTTTGGAAATATTTTGAAGATGACTGTTTCATCTTGTGTGTGAGTTCAATAAAGACATGGGTTAACAAGTTTAGTGCAGAGAAATTAATGACATTAGAATTTCAACTGTGACCCACACCTTCTTGTCCTGTATAAGGTTCTGTTCTTAAAAAATGCTCTTTTGGCTGAATAGGCTCAAATTTTCAATGATGCGTTCTAAAATTCTGTGGAAATCTTTCCTGGGGAACATGAAACTGATCCAGACTCAAATATGGGGGGCAGGTGCCCATGGTTTTGAACTAGGATGTACAACAAACTCATATGACGGTGAAGATAAAGTGTTCCAAGTACTTTTTGCCATATGGTGTATCTGTATGAGTGAGTTTGAGAAAAGTGACACAGAATGAGAAAAATGGAGAGAATTCAAAAGAAACGGGAGGGTAGCACTGTGGAACAGAGGATTGGGAGGTTAAACCTACTGCTGTCAGAGCCATTGGTCTGCAGTGTGGCATAGGAGTCAAAAAAGTAGACACGAGGAAGAGTCTGAATATCTGAGGAAGGGAAAGACACAGAAGAGAAGAGAAGAGAAGAGAAGGTAAGGGAAGGTTAAAGAGTAACAGGACAGGAAAATAAATAAAGGTATGACAGAGGCACAGAGAAAGAGAAAGACAGTCAAAGAAATAGGAGATGAGAAACGTTAGTACATGATTATGATAACTTCAATATTAGTGTGTAACTAAACATTGATATCAAGAATTATAGTTAAAATCTTTATTATACAGATTGTGTCTAATGAACGTTATGTTTACATGTAGTTACATTCCTTTGCATAAGTATTGCTCACACACACACACACACACACACACGCACACACACACACACACACACACGCACACACTCTCCTCACCTTCTCTCCAGAGCTCTGATATGAAATGGTCAGATGACTGGTGTAGAAGGGATGCTACATTATCATTTAGAGGATCCATGTTCTTCACCAACCATTCATCTGCCTTATAGTCTACCTAAAAGAATGAAACATTCAGGGAGACACAGACAGGTAAGTAAAGAGACAAAGAGAGAGAGAGAGAGCAAGAACATTATACAGAACATAAATTAATAGAGATGAACTGAAATAGAAACAAGACCATACCTTTCCAGCATAGTGTATTATGGAGAAGTCGGCCTCTTCACGGAGCTGCCGTGGTCGATAGAATTTGGGATGAGTGCCTTGCTCAGCAGACAGTTTGTCTACAAATGATCGATCAGTTGCCCGTGGAAACCAACATTCTTCGTCCAACAGTGCCAACACACCAGGGGGATGCGCCTGTGAAACCAAGAGACCAGGATTAAAAAACTTTACAATTCAACACTCTTATTAAATGACTACACAATTCATACATCCCACTTTGTCGACAATACATCCAGAGATTTTGTCTCAAACCTACCGTCTGATTAGTTACAATGCACGAGACCAAGCTGGTCATAGTTCAGATTTGGGTGCGGAACTGGAGCTTTCTGTGTTCTGTTATATAAAAGTGTTCTGCTTTTATATAATTGTATGAAAAAGCTCAATATTGCCGGGCTAATGTGATGCATATTTACAGGTTTGTCTGCTCAAAAAGTTTTTTTGCCATTGATAGATCATGCCCTGCAAAAAAAGCTCTTATCAGTAAATAAATCAGAGCTTCATTTCTTTAATGTTCAAATCAATATTCACAAATTTAATCTTATGATATTTTGGGTCAAATGAACGATAATATATTGTTGCTCATTTCAAGAAATCTTAAGTATATTGTTCTTACGCTGGCGCATTGCTTTCAAGTTTTTGTGATTGGCTTATTTTCAATATCAAAATAAACTTAATATGGACAATGGCACATCGAATTTTTAAAGGGTAAGACTGTATTAAATCAGTTAGCTGCCTTTTGCATAGTCACCGAGCAGTTAACAGACAGAAATAATAAACTGATATAAAACATACAAGTCACTCCAAATTACAATGAAGATTTACTGAAAACAGACTAGCATGAGGCAGCAAATCATACTCATTTATTGTTAATCTTAAAGCAAGAGGTCTTCTGTACAGTCACTCCCAACCCCCAAGCCCCCCCCCAACACACACACACACACACACACACACACACACACACACACACACACACCGGTCTCTCAATGAGGTCAATGCAGGGCTGCAGGTCAAGGCCGAAGTCAATGAAGTTCCACTCGATGCCCTCGCGCTGGTATTCCTCTTGCTCCAACACAAACATTGTGTGGTTAAAGAGTTGCTGCAGCTTTTCATTAGTATAATTTATGCACAGTTGCTCAAATGAGTTCAGCTGCAAGGAGCACAGAAGAGGGAAACAGAACATGAGAAAAGAGAAGGGTATAAAGGAGCAGGATATTTCTAGTGTGTGAATGGGGTCAGAATCATCTACTAAGGCCAAAAAAAGCATCCAAAAAAATTTCCTTTCCCCACTGTTAGCCGTACTTGAAAAATCTCAAAGCCAGCGATGTCCAGGATCCCAATGAAGGATGCTCCTTGCCTCTGTCTGCGATCCAATGCTCGATTGATGCGGTGCACCAGCCAACGGAATAAACGCTCATAGGTGGCCTTTGCTAAAGCCTCCACTGCAAAGTCTGCCTGAATATGCCCAAACACAGATAAACAAATAATCCTTTTCTAAATACACTGATTTTTATGCCATTGTACTGATCTGTTATACTCTACAAATTGCTACTGAGCCATGAAATAACCATTAAATATTTGGGCACACACATACTATAAACCGACACACCTGCTCCTTGGTCTGGGCCTTCTGTACGTATTCTCGTCCCACTTTAATGCGAGGGGTGAGAATGGCTCGGCTGAACTCCAGCACGCTGATGCCCAGCAGGTGACAGAGTTTCTGTGCGGCTGTGTCATCAGGCATAGAGGCCTGGTCTGTATTTTTCTCCTTTTGAAAGGAAATATTTCCAAACTGTAGTACAGCAGATATCACCTTCAGCATGGCTAAAGAGAGTGGAAGACACAAAGACTGCAATGTTAACCCACTGCTCAGTGTGATTCAAAAGATTCATTTTATCTTTTCAAGAGTGTTTTACATTTTAACATTAGAAACAGCATTTTACATCAAAAATAAAAAAAAAAACAAGATAATCCCTGTTTGTATCTTACACGTAGATTCTTCTTGAGTGAAACCCATAATGTTCATGGAGTCCATGGTCTGGGTGAAATTTTCTGCATCACTCTGACCAGGAACGGGAATTGAACCCCCACAAAGGAAGCGGTACTGATCTGCACCACCCAGGAGCAGCTCGGCTTGAGAAAAAAAAAGGAAAAATAAAAGATCTTTCTATTTAAGGCAAATATCTAAAAAAAAATCTAAATATGTACTAAAGTCTAAGCCTATATGTGATTTGAACTTCTCACCTTTCATTGCCTCTGAGGCTCCACAGAGAAGCTGGTAGAAAACATGGAAGGTTCTCTCCTCTTTGGCCTGGCGGATGGCTCGAGACTTCTCCAAAAGGTCTGATACACACAGCAGTTAAGAGAACATACAAAGCAGCAAGCAAACTGAATTGTGGAGGGTTTGTGGTCACAAACAAAAGAATAACGTTGTCAAACTGACTAAGAGAGAGACAGAGAAAGAGGTGTAATGTACAATTACTTTTCAAAGATTCGAATGATCAAAGGATACAGGTCTCAATGTTGGCACCAACTATGTAACCAGTCACATCAAAATTGATACGGATAAATTTACCCTGAAAAAAAGTTTAATTTAGACCCTGCACTTTACACTGTTTAAAACAAGTAACTGATGTAGAGGTTGGAGAATGAGTCTTACAAATCTGGAGGAGTTGTCATTTTTGACAGTCTTGGCATTGCCAAAGGCCTCTAGGATAGGGTTGGCCTGCAGAAGCTGTCTCTCTAACTCCCCCTAGAGGACAAACAGAGCAATGCCTCAGAGTAGGTATAGTGCCAAGCCCGTATACACTCAGAACTGCGCAGTCTAGTCCCAGCACTGTGTAACACTGCTAAGCTTCAGCAACCACATAGTACATTTAATAAGAAATAAGCAAGGGGAAGCAGCCAGCACTAGAGAAATCAAACAATGAAGTCAACGATCAGCAATTGTCTTCTTGAAGGAATGGTCAGATCAAATGTACACAATTTTCCATTAGTCCTAGGATTAGTAGTGGTCAATCAGCCAAGGTTTGTTTGGAGACCTTCTTTAGTTTCTTTAGTTTAGAATGTGGCTAAATATTGCTAAATAACACTAGAATTCAAAAACCACCCAAATCACTTGTTTCACTGTAAATAAATTTCAAAAGTTCTCCTAATGACTTGGGCGCTAAACTAAAGAAAAAAAATGGACTCCAAGAAAGTCTTCACTGACAGACTTGACCTGAGGTAAGCGGAAAATTGTGCAAATTTGCAGATTTTTTTTGCCAAGCTATTCTTTCAATGACAGCATCTGTTGTGTGAGTCTTTAGAAAAAGGGTGGAATACCAGTCAGTGTATGTGTTTTTCTAATGGCAGTTCTTTTCAAAATAGGTGGCTCACTATAAAGGAATGAGTGGCACAGCCCATGCAGGACTGATATTGCACTCCACTAAAGGTGGACATGGATTACTGCCACAGCCAAACTAACAGAGAACGTTGTTGCCCCCTAATGGAAAACAGGAGCACAGGCACAACACACTACAAACCACTACAAGTTAGACCATACTCACATACTGCACACTCTGTTAGAGCACAAGAATAAAGAAATGGGACGGAGGAATGGACAAATGAATGTAGGGGTGACACAATGGAGGAAACCATAATATAAAAGCGTTAAAATAAGTGAAAATATGTGCAAACACGTAACGTACTATATTCAGAAAAACAAGAACACACAGATATTTTCCTTCTTTAATGGGTTTGGGACAACCTTGCATTGTATACCTGATCCTGGAGGATATTTGATAAGTATAAGAAAGTAGTTTGGAGTACATAACATATTGTTAGTAAAAAGATTAACCACACTCACCCTGATTACAGAACTACTGCCGCGACCCAGAGAACGTGTGCCATCCATCTTTAGGATGGAGAACATAAATCAGGAGAAGAGAAGAAAGGAGAGGAGAGAAGAGGTTTAGAGGGTAAAGAGTTGGATAAAGATAAAAGTTGAAAAGGTAAAAATAAACTGCAGATGTAAAGAATTTTCATTATACTCCTTCTCCCACAGAGCCAAGCTAGATTCAGTGATCAAGGGAACAACTTTTGTTGAAATTTTAACAACAGGAGACAGTGAAAGACTTTTTCTACAAAGAACAATAAAGGTATGTGCTTTCCTGTTTCTCCGACTGTGCTTCATGCTGGCCTCACCTGGAGAGTGCTGTCTTTGCTGCGTCCCAGAGTGCCGCTCTTATGAGATGATGCCACATGTGCCAAATACTGAATCACTTTCTTAGTGTTTTCTGTCTTCCCTGCTCCAGACTCTCCCCTGCACGCACGCGCACACACACACCCACACACACACACACACACACACACACACACACACACACACACACAACCAGAGTAAAATGAGGAGAAATTAGGATAACAAGATCGACATACAGAGAAAAACTTCATTTAAAGTGACTAAAGTAAGATTAAAATAAACACATACAAACTTAGCTTTACAAAGGCTACAAAATAAAGACTGTAATAAAATCTTTTGAGCAAAAGGTATCAAATGAACATTGGTAAAACACTGGTGAAACACTGGTGAAACATTTCAGTGGGAATCAGATTCAACTTAAGATTCTCTCATAGAGAAGTGCATAACATACACACACACACACACACACACACACACACACACACCGGAGTAAAATTAGGAGAACACATAGACAGCATGAACAGGACAGCTGTTTATACTGGCCAGGCTAACAGAGCACGTGCACAGACTACTTGAATAGAAAGAGTGCTGCTGGTCCTATTGTACAGCTCGTCCTTTCTGAAAATGTGTACAACAAATACTCTTGCTAAAAAAAAAGAGTTTCACCAATAAGAACAGAAATGCTGAGAAGTGTACACTATATTGGTAAAAATAAAAAAATAAAACATTTATTTTTTTTATATTATCACTAATACTCACGTGCAAAGGATAGCCTGATCTTCTCTGTCTGTAAAAAGAGAAGGAACAGAAAGAAAACAAATTACTTCTGCACACAGCCTTGTTCCAGAACTGTATGAGATGCCATTATATAGCCATTGCTAAACTAAGATTTTAGCAAAAGATTAAGAATAAGATTTTGAGATTAAGATTTATATGAATACTTTTATTCAACAATTATTTATAATAGTAGAGTATAACAAAAACCTCTACTGGATCATCTTACATCTCAATACACATCACTGAAAAAAATGTTTAGTGTGGGATTTGACAGTGTAGCACAGATTTCCTCTGGTGGGTGAAGGGTGTGGTTGGAGACTGGATGTGACGTGAGATAAATGAAACTGTCATTGAAACACTTTAGTAGGTAAAGAAATCTTTTCACAATGTCTAAAAAACTGCATCCCTCACATCCACACTGGGGAAGAAATTTGCTAAATTCGCCAAAGGTTTTACAGAGGATTCGATAAAACAGGCATGATGTAGTGACTAAAGTTAGATCAGTGGTGGGGCAGCGGTGGCCAAGTGGTGAGGTACTAGGCCACAGGATCGGAAGGTTGTGGGTTCGAATCCTGGACCGGTAGGTTGCTCTGAGGTAACCTTGAGCAAATTACTGTCCCCATCACTGCTCCCCGGGCGCTTTCAATAGCTGCCCCCTGCTGCATGTGTGTGTTTGGGTGAAATGAAGGGGCTGCATTTCATTGTGGGTCGCTGTGTGTTTACAATGACAAGTTGTCACTTTAACTTCATCTGCATATTTATTGTATTTACACTTTCCAGCTGTATGGCTATTCTAATATGCACATATTTTACATTCAGTTCTTGCCGTTGTGGGTTCGATTTCCTCACCAGCAGGTTGCCCTGAGGTACCCTTGAGCAAGGTACCGTGCCTGTCACTGCTCCCTGGGCGCTTTCAATAGCTGCCCCCTGCTGCACTTGTGTGTATGGGTGAAACGCAGAGGTTGAATTTCGTTGTGTTGTGCTGTGCTGCATTTCACAATGACAAGGGCAGTCAAAAACAAGCCTAGTATGAACCATGGGCTCCAGAACCCTATGCGCCATACATGCAGATACACACAGTGTGGTTGCTGTAGCTGATATGCAAGAGATGTGGTTAGTACCTTGCAGCATGCTCCGGTAGGCGGCCTCTGATATAGCATAGATATGTGGTGGCATCTCATGGCGTTTTTTGCCACGGTACATCTCTATGATGGACTCTGTGTAGATGGGCAGATTCTTGTAGGGGTTTACAACCACACAGAAGAGGCCAGAGTATGTCTACACACAAATACAGAGAGAGAGAGGGAGGGAGAGGGGTGACATTAGAGATTAGAAGGATACAAAGTTCAGTTGCAACACAATTCATATATTCCATCATTGCTCCCATTTTACAGACAACATTTACTCTGTCCAAGTATCAGAAAATACTGTGTGTGTGTGTGTGTGTGTGTATGAATGTGCATATGGATGTACTGTACTGTGTCTGAAACACAAAGCTCATAAGAAAGAACACACAGGCACGTGTGTGCTGTGTAATAGTATCTCTTCCCACCTTACTGAGTAAGACACATGTAGTGTCCTATAACGTGGTATCAATAACCAATGTGTGCCTTATAAACACGCTCCTAAGTAATGACTTTGGGAAGAAGTGGACACACACACACACACACACACACACACACACACACACACACACACACACACACACACACACACTTCCACTGCAAATCTAAGATTATGGCAATTTGACAAACTTTTGTTTTATTTAGATAAAAATGTTTAATGTTTAAATCATGTGGAAATGTTTATATAAAATCTAAATATTTTATTTATATATATTTATAATGCAAATACCTATTTCTTTTTAATAATATCTTGTTCTTCACATCTTCATTAATATTCTTTCTTCCATTTTAAACATGCTATAAGATTCTGTTTCCATGCATGATAGTAAGAATTAGGTTCTCTGTATGTCATTATCTCTCATCCAAGTCTCCTGGTAAAATTAAATCTCTAGTAATCCGAGAATCAATTTTATTATGAAATGCAACATTTTTGTAATTTCTTACAAAATGTAAGATATTATAGGTCATGCAATGAACTCGTTAATTTGAGAAAATTTGAATTCCCCACTGAAATGTTTTCTGCTTAACAATTTTTCTTAACAGTTTAAACTATTTTATTTTTAAAAGTTTTTAGTTCACGTGCCCATCTTAATATACACCCAAACAAGTCTGGTTGAAGGTATTTTCTTAGCTTTATTTAGACTGTTTGTAGGCGAAAGTGTAACACTGTTGAAATATGTGTGGAACCGTTGCTTGACAAGATATGGGGACTGTCTCTTGAAGCAAGATTTCTTCACACAGCTGTTCCTGATGCTGGATACATTGCCATGGCAACTTTATCAGTCCTTATGCTTTTTGTCAAATACAACACATTTAAAAAGAATGTCACAGCGAACCCACAGCAGTGTTTTAGCTAAAAACATCACAAAAAGTCATTTTCAAGTAAACACAAATACGAAAACATCTGAAGCAAAAATTGATCCAAAAGCTACTCTGTCAATATTTGTGAAGTTGAATGAACAGGTTAAACAGGTTGACTGCAGTTGGACTTGTAAAGCTTAACCTTGCAAAGCCAGGAATCCTGACTTTGAATATGATTCATAAGATAGGCCCTTGGCTTTGTACTCAAAGACATGAGTCTGAAATTAAGCAGAGCAATTTAAGGAAGTAGCTTGTTGCTTGTTCACTCCTTCATGCTTAGCAGGCTCTGAATTCTCCACAGTGGCTCACTCTTTGCTTATTAGCAGCAGGGATGCACTGACGTGGACCTTGTAATCGAATACCAGTCTTTCAAAGACTTTATCTGCCAATGATGATGGTGATACAAAGAAACATTTCAAAAAGATGGAAGTTGGGACTACAAGTAACTGGGTAAAAATTATTACTTGCAAGTGACATTATAAAATATTAGACTGTAATATCTATCCTATGCTAATAGCTAGTAAGTATTTCCTGAAACCAGGATAATCCCAGTTCATCATACATCCTTAATAAACAACCAAACAGCTGTTAATAATAGCAGTGCTTCATATCACTGATAGCATGTACCCTTGTCATTTTTTACTTTTGTTTTAAAAACTAAAAGAAATTAGAGCTTCATGTAGCTTCGGTCCAAACCCTGCGGTTTGACAAATTTACTTTTTCAGATAAAAATCAGGGGCATTTTTGTTCTGGAAATGAAAAACAAAAAAAGCAGTATTAGCTTTTTTTTTAAGTATCACTGACTTATGTTCAAGCAAACAGGCATTAATGCACACTTACATATATAAGTCCTGAGTAGTAGCGTTCTCTAAGATTGTGCAGGACAGAGGCCTCATTAAGGCAGGTGAGATCAGCCATGTCCTCCACTTTGCTAAAACGGGGTGGGTTCATTCGCTGAAGCTCCTCCCGCAATAATGTCAGCTTCCGCCCACTGTCTGTAAGCTCCACCTCCACCTCATCTCCTCGTTCCTCACGCACACTCGCAGACTGGAGAGCAGAAAAAGAAGACATGTATCCTGCACTTGAAGAAGTCATGGGCAGAAATAGTTCCATGGAACATAGATGTTTTGTTCTCATTTAAGAGGCTCTATTATAAATACCACGAACCCATCACTGTGACAATTTCTTCAATTTCACCAGGATTTCTGTGGACCCTACAGACCATTTAAACAGCTACAGAAACATTTTCTGCTTATTCTGGCTTTCTGAGTGCCCAGCTTTTCTGCCCCCACATACACATTTACACACAAGGGGACAGAGCATACATTCATGGTGATGGAGACAGATAGGCTGAGAGGGAGTGTGTTTGGGAGTGAGAAAGAGCGAAAGAGATATACTGAGATATGAAGAGAGTGTGTGAGTATGAATACAACAGCAAGAGCGATTGAAAGCGGGAGAGCGGATGAGAGTGTTCAGCACTTCCTACTAGAGGTCATTAGGGCTACTTTGCGACTCTCTCTTTTGCTCTGTCCCTCTCTCTTTCTGACAATCAGTCACACAGCCGCATTCTCAGCACGGGGCGTATTAAAACGAGGCCTCTATCATGCTGCTGTTTAGCATTCAGCTCTGCAGGCTCAACAAGCATATTCTTCTATTCATACAGGACCATATCAGAGCCCTGGAGTGTTGTGGAACTATGTCATTGAGGAAAACTGCAGAGGTTATTTGAGCATCATACTGAAACCAGAACGGTGGAATTGGACCACGCTCAAATATTACAATCTCGATTTACAATAACACATGCTGCATCTGTGAGTGGCAAAATAGAATATCTTCATGATAACAAAATCTTCACGATAAGTGACAACTAATGATTTCTTGATCACTGATTAATCAGCCCACTTATTTGATGGATCATTAGTTGGCTGTTTCAAATTAAACAATGATATATATGCATAATTTAATTAAATTTAATTTATTCATTAAATACAGCTCCACAGGCTTCATGAATATGCTTGACATAGAATCACTGTGTTTTTTTTTAAAGTGAAAAAAACCTTCAATACATCTTTAAACACAAGATTAAAAACTGGAATAACTGTGTAACATTCATAAAAAAGGTTAATCTGACATATTTATTGTAATTTAGTTTGAGAATCTAAGTGAGGGATTCCTTTACAGCTTGAGAACCACTGACATTAGTGGTCACAGATAAGAAGCATTTTGCTTCCGGATCAAAAGTTTTTTCTGATTCAGTTCTGATATTTAACCTTTGATCATCTAATTTCCCTGCCTTTTCTAATACTGAGAAATGTAATGATGTAACAGACTAATAAATTAGTTGCTATTTTAATAATTTATTTGATTCAATGTTGGATCACAAGATACAATGATGTTTTCAGGAACAGAAAAAGTTTCCAAAAAGGCATCTCATCAAAACTATCATAAATACAATGATATTTATTTAACATTTCACAAATTGCTGTGCATCATATCCAAATACACAGCACTAAATGTGTTTTTCCTTTAAAGAAAATTTTCACTTGGTCAGAGTCCTAGAGTGGTGGTTCTCAAGCCTCAGGGACCAACAGAAAATCCACATCCTTGCATCATTCTGTCTGTCAATATCTATGATATAGCTAGATAATGATATAGCTACAATTTATCCCAAAACCAATAATTATTAATAATTTATAAACACAGTCACTGATCAGCTATAATTGGACACTTCCTACATAATGAAGTTAGTAAAGCTGCACAATATCGTCCACCTGGAGCCATCTCCTCACCTCAAAGCCATGTTTCTCAGATGGAACCCAGACGAGCCTCTTGGCTGCCCAATCAGCTTGGCTGGAAGCAGGGAATACAGAGGTTGGCGAGCCTGGTCCTGCCTCCATGGACAGAAAACGTGTGACATCATTAGCACCGCCTGCTGCAGGCTTGGACATGGCACCGTCCTTGTGACAGCAAGAGAGAGAGAGAGAGAGAGAGAGAGAGAGAGAGAGAGAGAGAGAGAGAGAGACAGACAGGCAGACAGACAGACACAGAAAGAGAGAGAGGGAGGGAGAGCATTTATTTCTCTTTCAAACTATTAAGCAAATAGGCTTAATATGTACTGTTAATACTTTTTAAATATAAAATAAAATATGCTTCCTTAGTCACAAGGCCTATGACTAAAACATAATAAACAGAAAAGAAGCATCAAAGATAAAAGGTCATTATACACATGTAAGATATGCAGTTATGTAAGATGTATTTAGACTAAAAATATATATCAAAAAGGCTTCTTGCAAACGTTTCATTTGTAAAACTAGCCATAAAGCCATAAAGTTTAAAGAGAAACACTTTTTCAAAAAAAAACCAAAGAACCAAATAGCACACTGACTCTCAGAGTGTAGAGTCTGCATATCACAGAAATTATATCACAGCGAGCATAAGCAAGTGTACAGATCAAAACTTTTGCTATTTTTCATTTTTCTTACATAAATTTATCACGTTGGGTGTATTGGGTATATTTCTGACTACTATGCCTCAAAAACACTAACATATCAGCTCCTTGCTTTTAGAAATATAATCTTGTTTATTATTTTAACCTTAGTCATACTGACATGGTCAATGAGCTGCAACGGCTCAAAAACGTCACAAAATAACAAGGACTTGAAAAGTTCTGCTTCATCTCAGCCTTCATCATAATGATTAGTATGACTGCTTATATATCACTGTTGAATAGATGTGTATACAACTGGCCAACTGATTTTATTTTATACATTTAGTTTATACATCTGGGATAATAGGATATAAAGCCATTGCTGGGATAAAATGTCTGCGTTTTATTCATTTCAATGTTTTTTTTTTTCATTTCAAATTTACATCCTAGCAGAGATGTTATATTGCTACATCATACTAATCCAGGTAGATTTAATCACAATTCCCGCTCAATCTTTATGTACAGGCTGTGGCTCATATCTACATTAAAAATAACAAATACTTGACATCAGCCCAAACTTCCCACCTCAATACATTGCCAGAGATAACAGTAAATAAAGGGTGATAACACTCAAAAGAAAGTTATTTTACTTTTGTTATACTATTTTAATGCAAAATGTAATCTTTATATTTAAAAATATATATTAAATTGTTCTAAATATATTTATTATACATTTACAACCTCATTTTTATTGTGTGGAATAAAAAAGTGTGGTAATCTGAGATACAGTGAGATACTTTCACCTCTTCATGGCATTGTTGTTGTTGTTGGTTTGTCATCTGTGTAGGTGGAGATACACTCTGGGTGGAGTAAATTTGATGGGGATGTAAAATGACAAGGCAGGCCTGACAATAACGAGTGGGAGCAAAATCTTCGTACATGACCTCACACTGCAAAGCAGGCCATCTCACTGTACTCACCCTTTCTCTATCCGTGCCACAGCATGGCCTTCAAATCAAATCATTACCAAATCATATTCCATACACACTACAGTAAAACAGGCCAGCTCCCTGTAACACACTTCAGCCCATCATCAGAGAGAAGGAGCCTCACTCCAGATCATCTTTACTGGGCTGCGCATGTACAAAGGTTTGAACTACATTGATACTGAATACATGCTTCATTGTAAAATGTAAGGACATAAAGGTTGTGTTTTTTTCTTAGTTTTTCTTTCACTATATGCTGAGTGTATATTGCCTGGTAGAATCCACCTACTGGCATTCAAGTAAGATTGCCCTTAAACCTGCACCTTGTAAACTACTGAATCTTGATCAAGTAAATGAAGAGAAACGTTTATTTTGATAAATGATATTGTGGCATCTGTTTCAATCTTATTTCACCTTTTTACTTAAATAGTTACTTAAAAAGATACTTAAATAATCTGTTGCACCTCAGCTGGACAGCGATTTCAATATATTAAATATGTAAAAAACATATGTAGAAAACATTGTCTGTAAATCAAATTAAAAATGATGCAACTTGCCTGTTTGTACTGTGAATTCCAATTGTATAATTTGTCCTATTGGTTATTGACTGTGTTGAACTACAGCAGACCCTTCCCCAAATGAAGTGTTACACTGGACCAGGCCGAGATGATGTTTCCTGAGATGAACTTGCACATTTGCAGTATTACCACATTGATTCTCTGTGATCATTTGGTTTGAAACCAGATCACTATCAACAGGGCGTGCAGGCTCATTTCTTCTAAGTATAATTCCTCTAACACTATGAGGGCGAGATGCCGACATGTGCTCCTCAGAGTCGGAATAAGACGGCACTGCATTTTCCTGAACTGCAATCAACAATGTAATTAAACAACTTCACGTGTTTGGAAGAGAATACTAATTTCCAATTCTTCTGCATCAGCTAATAGATGCACAGACATGATAAGGGGAGAGGGAGGCCAGCCTAACCAGGCCAACTAAGTCCTCTTGAACTGCTGGCTATGGACGGCATCCCAGTATTCTTGTCCAGACTGTGAATCTTTACTTCCATATGCCATTCAAAGTATCAGATCTATTAATATCGCACAAAGGGCCCTTTTTAAAAAGTGATCTTTGATAATAACCATTATTAGCCCAGTTGTAATGCACCATTCATCATTCCTGCATCATGAATATTAATGGAGTTTTACCACGAACACCGAATTGGTTTACAGCCAAAATGACAGACACCAGCTAAAGGAAAACTTTTTGATCCTTTTTATACCAAAAGCTCACACTGCCTGAGTTAAAAGAAGACACATTTTCAGTTTGTATAACTAACTTTTTAAATGCATTAAAAAAATGAGTTCACTATTTAAATAACATGAATCAGAAAGGAGAGAAGTAACTGGCTTTTTATGTCAATGAGTCATCCATAGTTATGCTATGACATTTTGTTACAGATGTAGCAGCAGCAATCCAATACAGTGTGGGTGGCTCATACAAAAGTACATCAAATTGCATACATACATTGATCATACAACATCGAAATAATATACTGGCTAACTGATGATTATGAGTTTGTATAACTGATTATTTCAATCATGCATCTCCATGGTCTAATCAACTCAGTTTTATTTAAATAGCACTTTTTTCATAAAGCAGCTTTACAGAATCTGAGTCTGAGTTCCTAGAGAGCAAGCACCTTGGGAGGAACCCGGGCTGAGAAGGGGAACCCATCTCCTCTGGCCGACACCGATAATCGTTAACTAAACGTAGGCTATATCTGTATAAAATGCTGAAATTACCGCTTCAGTTTCTGATCTCTCTGAGAACGCTATAATTACACAATGCCAAAAAAAGCTTCTGCAGAAACCATATTAACGTTCTCCATCAAGTTGCCCCTCTGACACGTAACTATTAAACTACCTTTACAGCAGCCTGTTCGTATTTCTAGTCATAACAATACGTCGCTGCAAAGAATGACCCTGTATTAATGCATTATCACTCCACACTACACAGCCTGCACATTCTACATAACCTGTGTCACTAGCCTAGCGCCACACCCACTTCAGCCTTCATTCTTATAAACCTAACAACATCAAGCCCAGAATAAAAAACATTGCAGTCTTTCAAAATATACAAACTTCATGATAACATGCATCATCTATTAAAAAGAGTGTGTGATGTACTGTGTCTGAAAGATCCAACACACAAGTAGTGGTCAGGCAGCATTTCTCCCTCCAGTGTGCATCCACACAAAGCACAGCTCAGCATTTCAAAGAGCTGCGCTGCAGTTTAGGCTTAATATTTTCTGTGCATTGTGTCTTTCTGGAGAGCGTATGAGATTTCTGCAAGGTGGGTTACGATACCACAAAGCCTCATTTAGTGAAGGACCTTTATTTTCAAGTAAGATCTATGTTACTATATATATATAAATATGTAGAATTCAGGTTAGTGTCTTGTTTTTTTATGCATGTGAAAGTGAAGTGAAAGTGAGTACCTTCTTTACAATAACATGAATGAGAGAGACAGAGAGAGAGAGACAGAGAGAGAGAGACAGAGAGCAAGAGAGGAAGGGAGTGAGAAAAGGAGAGAAAAAGACAGAGAGAGAGAGTGAGAGAAAGGGAGACAGAGAGAAAGAGAGACAGAGAGAGAGAGACAGAGAAAGGGAGAGACAGAGAGACAGAACGAGAGAGAGAGACGGGGAGGATATTCCATGGTGTTAACAGTTCATGAAGGTTCAGAATCTTTCTGTGAGAAAGGTGAGTTCTGATCAAGCCCCTCTCTCTCTCTCTCTCTCTCTCTCTCCCTCTCTCTCTCTCTCTCTCTCTCTCTCTCTCTCTGACACACATCATGCAGCTCCTGTCTGTGGGGCGTTTCTTTGCATTTGCAGCATTTAAGCCCTGTTTAAACCTCTATTTCCCCCCAAACGTTAAGTGATCACGACTCGACACCTGATGCCTCGCTGAGCAGAAGCAGGCCTGGGGCGGGTGAAAATAAACCGATATGTCTTTCACTCCTCACGGCTCGGTTCTCCATCCAGCCTCGCTGCTGTGTGCACAGAGAGGTTTCAGCCGAGGGGTCAGTGTGGGGGACAAAAAAAATCTGCGGCGAGGACAAGGAGGCGGCAGTCGAGCCTGTGAAAAGAGCACGTTAGTCGTGGACCCCCGCGAACAGACGGATGTGGTGTGTATGATGTGGTTTAGGACGCAGCCAGACACAAGGGCGAGGGGGGTTAACCTTCCTCCCTCACTGCAGGGCCACAAAGCCGAGGAACCACACCTCGACACCAGGGACAGCTGGAGCAGATAGGTGGCTCCACACACCGAGGGTCGAGTTAACGTGAGGCTACATTAATGCAGCCTTGGTTCTGGCTGAGAGAAACACTGTAATTTTTCTGGGATAAATTTCAGGCAGCAGGTTGGCCTGTGAATGAGAGCAGAGGGGGAAGCGGGACTGCGCCAGACACCATGCAGGAGAATTGAGTGAAAACGCCAGTGTGGACCCGGAGTGTTTGTATGAGGAGTGTGAGTTAATCTGTGGGGATGTAGCCCGTTTCAGAGGAACAGTTTTATCCGCAGTCTTGCAGGAAGGAGGCAGCTGCTGGGGGTCCTCCTCAGCCCTCCCTGCGTCCTCACGCAGCTCGTTGGGTTAGCAGGCAGCTAAAGCGCTGAAACACGATAGTGTGGGACCTTACCGTGAGTCCGCACCGGGAAACTGAACAGGGTGGCGGCCGAGGACAAATAACGCTTTTTTTCTGCTTCGCCCCTCTCTCTCTCTGTTGTCGTTCAGCCTGCGAGGAGTATTACTGCGGCTTTTCTCATGACACCGCTCCCGAGGAGCCGCACCGTTCATTCACAGCGAGAATAAACCAGAGTGAACGCGAGCGGGGGGGCTTCACGGCACCATGAGCTTTTCCTCTGAAACGACCAATAGCGTTTAGAGCAGGGCTTCAGAGCGTCAACAAGCAGCCAATCGCAGTCCGGATTGGCCACCAAAGCCCGCCCACCGGGCAGCACTTTGCGGCTCCGCCTTAGTACTGGAATCCTGTGGCGTCTTAGCCAATAAGACGCGACGTTGCGAGATGGACAGGCGGCCCATCCAATCGGATGTGCGCAAAAATGCAGCTCGCATGGCCGAATGAGAAAAGAGGAGCAGGTGGCGGTGCGGAGCTGCAGACGCTCTTTGTGGCTCCCAGGCGCACATTCAGCACTAATCCGAGCGGCCGCACCTTACGATCCCAGCACGCCAGATTTAAACAGGTTAACAGGCTTAAGGCTAATAACAACGCTTATGCTGAAAATTCAATCAGGATTAACAATATGGTGTAAGTTCATGTGGTAATAACATACATTTATTACGATGAAGTACTACCAGTAATAATTTATGCTTCATTTCTCCGTCATTTATGGCATTTAGCAGACGCTCTTATCCGGATCGACTTCCAGTTATAGGGACAGTCCTCCTGGAGCCACTCGGGGTTAAGGGTTTTGTTCAGGAACCCAGTGGAGGTAGTGATGAAGGTGGGATTCGAACCAGAGACATCTTGGCCTCAGGCCATAGAAGAGCATCCTACTACAGGCACACGACCACCCCGTCAAAGCATGGCTTCCAGCAGCTGTATGTTCGAATGGATATCTATACAGTTATTATGAGTTAACACTTTCACCTCACAGCCCTCAATCACAAGGAATTCCCAGCAAAGTTTTTGTTTCAGTAAAAGTTGTTTTATTCAAGAAATTATTACAGGGCCTCTATTTTCCACGAGGCACTCATTCTTCACTACACACTCATCATGTGTGATGGTACATGAGGAACATGGAAAAGAGTTCATTTAATCAAGAGAGAGAGAGAGAAAAAAAAGTGTCAAGTAAATGCCAAATTTTGTTTCAGCTGCTGGTGAACACAAAAAGAAACTTGGTTACAAAGAGTTGGTGGAATGAAGTGTGTACACAGGAAACAGCGGGTCAGTTCTGATAAAAACGTTTCAGGTGATTTGTGTTGGAGGTTCATGTGCAAGGAACACATGACAACAGCCATATATTAATAGTGTTGTATCCTTGGAAATAAGTAACCTGTACACACACACACACACACACACACACTGGGACAGTGAGGCAGTAGTGGCCTAGTGGTTAGGGAGTTGCCCTGGATCAGAAGATTGTGGGTTCGATTCCCTCACCAGTAGGTTGCCCTGAGGTACCCTTGAGCAAGGTACCATCCCTGTCACTGCTCCACGGGGGCTTTCATAGCTGCTGCACGGTGTTTGCATAGGTTAAATGTAGAGGTCCAATTTCATTGTGGTTCACTGTGTGCTGTGCTGTGCAATGACAAGAATAGTCACTTTCACACACACTCACACACACACACACACACACACTATGGAATACCAAAACCAGAAATGAGTCTAGAACATAAAGCAGGAATTCAAATAAAGGTTTAGTTAGTCCTTAAAGAAAGCAATAGTTGGAAATCTAGAAGTGAGGTAACACCACTAACACCCTAACTTTAACACTGATATCCAAATGATATTTTAATTCTCACCTAGAGCCAGAGCAGTGGCACCACCTGAAAGAATATTTTAGTATTTTAGTAGTATTCAGAATATTTTAGTATTTTTCAGTAGTATTTTGTCATATAAAGTAAAAATGACCCATACTGAATTAAGTGTAGTAATATAACTGAATATATTTGTAGTGCATAAAGGAGTACAGGAACTGTTCCCTCAAGACCTCACATGCTAAATGTCTGACTTCACATTAGTTAAGAATATTTCAGTCGACACATAACAGAGTTACTGAAGAAGGTACAACAACAACAACAGGTGGCAACAACAGTTCCTGCCTGACATAAAACCTGTTCCACAGCATACTGTGGGTTTTTGTGAATGTGTGTTTTGGAGGAAGAAGATGAAGAAGAAAGAGGGAGAGAATGAGAGAGAGAGAGAGAGAGAGGGAGAAAGAGACAGAGAGAGAAAGGGAGGGAGATGGGGGAGGGAGAGCGAGAGAAAGAGAGAGAGACAGACAGACAGACAGAAAGAGGGAGGGAGGGAAAGAGAGAGAGACAGACAGAAAGAGAGGGAGGGAGGGAAAGAGAGAGAGAGAGGCAAAACAAAATTTGATGAGCTACAAACATTGTTACAGTGTAAATAAATCAGTCACCACAGTTACTGAAACATTTGGTTGCTATGAGCTTCCACAAATAAAGTCCAAAAGAAAGGAAGGTATGAAAGTCTGTAGCACAAACAGCAGCTGATGCCAGCGCTTGCAGATAAACTGTCCCAGTGAGTCTCTTTTACCACACAACAAATACCATAAAATGTTCAGTGAACCGTCAACAAACATCAACAGTTTCCTAAAGCTGGGTGAAGATCCAGGAGCAAAAGCCGTAGTGTGCATTTGGAAGCAAAAGTTCAAGATGTTTTTCTGAATCCTTTTTGCACCACATCAGTCGGTCCATGATTTGTGAACCTTAGACACAGTGTCCACAGCAGCTATTGCTTCCCAAGCTATGCATATAAAACAATCTGTATTCAAGGTTTTGTATATATATTAGCATTCAGTTCTTTTAAATATGTTAATAATTGCTGTTGCTTAATTCAGTAATAGCTAAATGAGTGTTGACACAAATATACTATATGATCGCTATTGGAACAATGTTTTTTTTTTGTTTTTTTTTTGTTGCATACTTTGAAAATATATGCTGCCCAAGAAAGAAAAAAAAATGTACAAATGGGACAGAAGAAAATGAAAAGTCAAAAATTTCCTCTGTAAATGTTATTTCCTTGCACAAACAGCTGTGATATCCAAACCTTGCATTTCTGCAATAACATACACACACACATACGCACGAACACACACACACATGCATACATACATATATGCATATACAAACACACACACACACGCACACACACACACACACACACATATGTACACGTTCATGCTTGAAAATTGAATTATACCCTTTAAAATGTTCCATATTTCTGCATAAATGTGACCTAAACATCATCAGAATTTCATCAAAGTCCTAAATCCAGCAGGGTCACAGTAAGCCCAGTCTATGATGCTACCACTAGCACCACGTTTCACATGGGAAACAATAAATGCCTAAAATCAAGGTGCAATATGGTCAAAATGTCTAAAGGTCTCATCCTTGAACATTTTCCCAAGAGGTTTCTGGCTTTTCCACATGATCTTTAACAAAATGGAGAAAGCAGTTAAATTTTTTTTTTTTTTGCTTTCTCCCTGCAACCATGCAACACAAACCAATTTTGCTCAGTGTTCAGCTAATACTAAACTTATGACCATTAACATTAGCCAGTGTTGACGCAAGGCTTTTACACATTTTGGTTTTGAAGTGGCCTTATTGGTCAACCACTCATGGGGATGTAAACAATAATCTTTTTTTTTAGACAGTAATCTGTCTTACTGAGCATGTTTAGAGTCCAACTCCTTAGACAGTGCTTTGTAACCTTTTTTGGTTAAAATAACACAGGACGCCCTTTTGCACAAGGTCGTCATAGCCTGACTCAAATTTCCACATAAAAATTATTGCTGGAGTTTTATTTTTGAATAACTGGGTTTTACATCTACTTTAAGGACTTGTTTAAATGTCTGATGATGTTTCCTAGGTTATAATATATAAGCAAATATTTACATACATGTGTATGTAAATGTATATGTAAGTATGTATATGCAAGTATGTATATGCAAGTATGTAAATGTATGCATATATGCTGACCAAATATATATATAACACACAGTAAAACAGAACATAAAATAAGCTTCAAGTGCTGCAGATTTCCAGAGGTCTTGTACTGTACTAACTCTAGCAAGTAGTTAAAGACAAAAATCTTACAGTGCCCTTCCACATCATGTCATCTGTTGTTGATATATATCAAATTACAACATTAGTCTAAAGTGCAAAAAATCTTTAATATATCAAAAGTTACATTTTAGGTGGAGTGAGATTCACAGTGAATATTATATTTTCCATTATACTGTGATTGTTTGCAGGTGTGGCTTATTGACACTGGGTTTGGGCCTTGCAACCAAATTAGAATCACCTTCAGCCTAACCTGCTGTTACTCGTTGCAGCCACACGGGGTCACTGTTGTGTTTCTGTTAGGTACTTGCTAGAGCAGATCCAGGTTGGTGTTCTGCCACAAATGGTACTGAACCAACAGTTGCACTGATTCTGAAAGATTGCCAGGTCCAATCAGCCCAAGTGGGTCAGTGTTGCAGCCCTCCTCATCTCAAAATAGCCATCTCATTCCCTCCTCTGTTCCTCCCTCACTTACTCTAATTTTTGATCACTTCTGACCTATTCATTTTTTTCCATTGCTGATATAAATCTTGTCTGAGCTTTACTTACCTTCTGGACACTTTCATACTGACCATTATGAACAACATGGCCCTGTTTACCTGGAAGTGAAATCTGTGGTGACCTACATTCATTCCCCCCCAGTCAAGTCCCCATTATAATCCCACTGGCCGTACATGTGGGCTCCAGCCTTGATCTGATAAATACGTCTTCATTCCTCTCACTATGCCTTTGTCAGTCATGCTTAAAGAAAAGGATTTAACCCCTTTTATTCCTTTAGCCATTCTCATTTTCTCCTGATCCTGACCAAATGCCATTAATCCAGTCCCTTTTCTGCGTGACCTGCCACAGTGTTATTGGTCCTTTCTCTCTGCCCTTCTTCCCTCTAACTCTGTCCCCTTATTTGACCCGCTTTTCGGTCTCTTTTACACTTTTTCTTTTCTCTATGTTCCCTTGTCCCTCTCGCTGACCCTGTTTCTCTCCTGTTCCCTATGCCCTTTGCCCCCGGCACTTAGGGGGGTTCAGTTGGTGTGTGGATGCTCTTTGTGGGAGCCACGCCGGGGTGGGGGAGGAGGCGTGAGGAGAGCAGGTGATGGAGAGGAAGAGGAGGGTGGTGAGATTTTACCAGGGGAGGGTGCAGGAGAGGAGGAGAGCTGCAAAGCCACTTCATTCTCATAGCAGAAGGAGGAACGGGAGCCCAAGATGTATTTTTTCTCAGCCAGCTCTTTAGCACTGCTGGATGGCGTGTCTGGGATCTCGTACGTCCTGTTGAAGTACGAATAGTCGACCTTAAGAAAATGAGACAGGACAAACAATGGTAAAGAACAATGAGTTACAACACATTCTTTCTCTTTATGACCGAAAACACTCATTTCACCCTTACTACGCAGTAACGCCTATGATTATTTCAAAATGGATTCATATAATGGCCCTTAAATTTATTGTTCAAAACGCTTACTCTTCAGTACTTTTAGTTTAAAGTCTTAAAGTCTCCAGACTCACAAGGGTAATCTTTTGTAAGTATTGCTGCAAGATTTTTATAACCTAATTATAACCTATAACCTAAAAAATGATGGATTATGAATTATGTTCACTCAGATGTGTTACATTGTGGAGTTGCATGCAGAATAGAGCTCTCTGTATAATGCTAGACACTCATTATTGTTTGACTGGGTTAAAAGGATTCTATACCAACAATGTGACCTTTCATAAAACATATAAAACAGAGCCATAAATGAACAATACATTTACAGCATTTAGCTGACACTCTTATCCAGAGCGACTTACATTACTTAACTACAGGAACAGTCCCTCTGGAGCAACTTGGTGTTAAAGGTCTTGCTCAGGAACACAATGTTGGTAGTGCTGGAGGTGGGATTTGAGCCTGTGACCTCTTGGTCTTGGTTTTTAGGTGAGTAGCCTAACACTAGAACACCAGCACCCCAGCACCACAATACATGAAGCATTTGGCCAAAACTTGTTTCAGTAACATTGACATTACGTTTTTCCTGTTATAATTTGCACTAAATTCTCCACTGTTGTTGAATTTCTGCCTTCCACCTAGCAAATAACAGCCAAGTGCAGTAATAATTCTAAAAGAAAATTTATTAAAGGAAATATACATATAAATTGTAATCATTGTCTAGACTACTGCAATAAAAGAACCCATTTTGGGCTAAAGCATGCACCCCTGCCAAGTACCCCTGCCACTAGGCTCTGTCCTACCTGGTAGCAGTTTTTCTTCTCAAAGAGCACAGGCTCGAAGCGGTGACCCCAAAGGATCTCAGAAGCCAGGTAAGAAGAACGGCACTGGGTGGTCATAGCGGTGGCTTCAACCATGCCCTCCAGAATGACCACTATTTCCAGCTCCTGATCTGACTCTAGTGTTCGACGGTCCATCTCAAAGAAAGGGCTCTCCTCGTCAATCTCATGCACAATTATCACCGGAGAAACCAGAAAGATTCGGTCAGTGCCAGCGTCGAAGCCCACATTGATGTCCACGTGGTCCAAAGGTAGAAATTCCCCCTCTGGGGTCACCCTTGGCTGCAATAAAAGTGTAATTAAGAATAGTAATCAGTGGCTTATTAGCTTACCTGTATTGATATAACTACTAGGATGAGATGTTCATTGTAAGTCTTATAGTACATAGTGCATAGGAAACCTGTGGCCAACCAAATGTAATTAATTTCCCATTACATACATGCATAATTGTTCATTCATATCCACGCAAACACCTCACAGGTAAACAAGAAAGGATATAACCAACAGCTGATTCTCACACACACATAGGCCTTTACACAAAATGAGATTGTGGCTACAGTTAAATGCAACCATACTGCAAAAAGATGTCATCAGAAATACCGTCCTACACACATACTTACCCCCCCAACACACAAAGATAAGATCAGACAGACAACAGTTTGCAGCAATAGTCTTGGTAAAATTAATCCCCCACAAATCTTATAAACCCCTGAAAAAGCCTGAACAAAACAAGCTCTCATTTACCAAACCATCCACCCAGATGTTCACCTCTCTCTCTCTCTCCCTGTCTCTCTCTCTGATACACTACACAGTGTAGGTCAAAATCTCATAGTCACGATAAAAATATCCTTCAATAATGATGCCTCAAATCCAATGTTCCTGTCACTTTTTCTCTCCTCCACTCCCACTCCCTCCCTCTCACTCACCTTCAGCAGCTGTGCTCGCACGTGGGCCTCCACCAGGTGGCTCTTGCGCAGGTTACCCACACGCCACATCATGCAGAGCTTCCCGTCCCTCATCGCCACCACGGCCACCTCAGAGAACACCAATGTCTCATTGCGCTTTTTGGGCTTGGCTATCTTTGCCATGACTGCCCCGATGATGAAAGCGTCGATGATGCAGCCCACAATGCACTGCAAGACGACAGCTAGCACCGCCAGGGGACATGACTCGGTCACGCTGCGGAAACCATAGCCTATAGAAGTCTGCGTCTCCAGTGAGAAGAGGAAGGCAGCCATGAAGCTATTCACCTGTTGAAAGCAACGTTCCTCAGCCTGTACTTCAGGATGCTCTGTTTCCTGGACCACTGAATTTGGAAAAGGAGAAGAAGAAGGAGTAGAAGATGAAGTGACTGTGGAGGAGGAGGACGATGAAGATGGGCTTCTTAAGTCCCCATGTGCAATGGCTATGAGCCAGAAGGTGAATCCAAAAAGCAACCAAGAGAGCAGGAAGGAGAGGGTGAAGACCACTAGCATCCAGCGCCAGCGGATGTCCACACAGGTAGTGAAGAGGTCACTGAGGTAGCGCTGGCCCCTGTCGCTCATGTTGACAAAGGTGACATTGCAGTGGCCATCCTTGCCCACAAAGCGTCCACGGGGCCGGCGGCGGCGGCCCAGGACACCTAGTGGGGGTGATGGTGAAGGGGAGGGGGAAGAACTCCTCGGGGCTTGCTGCCATCCCCCTTCCCTCCTGCCCACACCCCCATGAGCCAAGCCACGCATTCCTCCACCCCCTCCTCTCCTGCTTCCTCCCATTGCTCCACTGTCAATGCAGTCATCATCATCATCATCATCATCATCATCATCATCCTCCTCCTCATCTCTCTCACCACACTTCCCTTGTCCCCCTCCACCACTGTGACGCAGGTTGAGCAGTTTGCCATTGCAGGTTGGAGAAGGCAGATCCCCCCCACATGCCCCTGTCACATCATCACTCTGAGCAAGCTTCATGACTTCCTCCTCATCAAGTGGTGTGTCCACCACTGCACTGAAGCGTCGCTTGACTCGGGCAGCTCCCATGACTGGAGACTACAGACTAGTGTGTATCTATGCAGATGACAGAATGGTACTAGGCAAACTGACAAGTTTTTTAGCTGGAAGTTACATGCATGGTATCACAAATGAGATACAAATACATATGACAAAATATGCACAAAGCTCAAATATAGTTAATTCCTCACATCAGAATAAAATGTCCTTGCACCCAGTACATTACTCCAGGTTAAATAAATGATAAAAAAAGGATATTGTCAGGAGGTTAACAACAATATACATAAAAGCCAGTGCTTTTTAAATTCTTTTACACCACTGTTCAGTATCCTGTGAATTATAATCCTGAGAAACCTGTGTCAAAAGGCAATACACTGAAAAACACTGAAAAAGCATCAGAAACAACCTGAGGAGCAGCACTGACAGACCTTTTACCAAAGCTTGTCATAACTGGACAGGTGATCTCAAATCCATGGAGTTCTATAGCATCAGTAACATTGAACAGCAGTCAGTGTCAGCAGTGTTCAGCAGAATTCAGAAGCAGCAGTTTCTTCTTCCTCAGGTGGTAAACATGACATAAGAGCTCCAGGCATTGCTAAAACCTAGGTACTGTAACAATTTAAAGGAACAAACAGACAAGGCTTGGCTCAGGAAGGGCACCAATACAGAGAGTTGCTGGAAATGTTCAGTTCCCTAAAAGAATGCTCTGACAGGAAGCACAGGAAAGTTTTGCAAAAGGAAAAAAGTTTGACACATGCGTTCATAAACCAGCCATCCAAATAAAGCAGCCCACAACAAATAAGAGCATGCCTATACAGACCAATGCATCCCTCCAAGATTTCTTCACTTTCTTTGGGAGATAGATGGAGACACAAGATAAAGACTGTATTAATAAAAGTAACCTGTAATTCTAGGAGGAAAAGGACAATTTTCCAAAGACATTAATGACAAAGATGTTCCATTTTCAGTGAAATAGATAATACTTTCATTACTCACAGGATAATGGAAGCTCATTCGCCATGTTCAGTCCACACAGATCTTAATTACCCCTTTGCATTTTCTAGATGATTAATATTGCCATATCACAAATAATGCTCTGTTAGTCCCAGGTCCATGTTGGATGTAATGTTCACTTTTATTAAGAGTCAAGAGAATTTCCAGCCCCACAGCTTTGCCTTTCCTTTTCTCCAAAACACAGTGTAATTTTTTGTGCAACCACATTCATCTTTTGAGTAGCTTCAAACATTCCCCCGAGCTGAATTCTGATGAAGAGAAAAAATGTCTGCTTCTGATAGCAAGAAAAAATGTGAGGGAATCCAGGTTGTGGTGAAAATTCCCTCTGGGATGGAAAGTGAATAATCAAGAATCAGAAAAGGGAGTTTGACTTATTTTTAAGTTCCTACTTAAAGTTAAAATACTGAGAGAACAGTGAAAGAAGAAGCTGACAAAGGATAATACCTACCTAGGCTATTACATAAAATAAATGTAGGCTTTTTTTTTTTTTTAGCAAAAATGTAATAATAATCACCCAAACACTGGTGACCTCTTCCAATGGTTAACACATGGCTAGCACAGTCTTCTTCATCTGATGTCCACTGACGCTGGAATTTTTCATATATTAGGTTTGTAGTATCCAGTCCTCAAATTCAGGTGGGCTGCATATAATTTTTCAGCATCTGACAGGGGCCAGTAAAAATGAGGCCAGAGATACTAAAAAAGGGCAAGCTAGGAAAAAAATGGAACATGCAGGAAGGTATCAATATCTGCATAGGCTTCGCAACTGCTTTTTGCTTCACTAAAAAGAGTCTCTCTTTGTGCTGAACAGGATTAAATGGGATTAAATTTGAAAATAAACATGCAAGATTGAGAGAGGGCAAGAGTTAAGCTCAATTCACATGTTATTCACATCCATTTTCTTGGCATATCTCTAGTTTGAATCTCTGAAAGGGGTGCTGCTCTTGGGAAAACATTCCCAAAACCTGAAACAGACAGTATGAAGGCACAGCAGAGGAAAAACCAAAATATAAGCAGTTGAAACAGCCCACTTGAAAATGGATATAAGTCAAGAGCAAGGCTCAAGAATAGAGCAACAAATGAAAGTGGGGAAAGAGATCTTTCCTGAACTGAGATGTGACATAAGGGTTCATCTTCAGATTCCTGGTGCCTTCACATTAACGCTCTAGATGGAGCAAATCCCAGAGCAGTTCAAAAGATACACATTCTGTCTTGCATTTCTAACTTTCTTTCCTGTTTGCATGTGCCATCTTCAGTCTTCGGGTCTTAGTGTAGTTCTCTTGGTTCCTTTAACTCAGCCCTAGGAGAAAAAACAAAATGCTCATTAATTGGGATTTAATTAAATGTTTCTTAATCTTATTTTAAGAAATCCCCCTGGAGCACCATCAAATCCATCATCTTCAAATGGAAAGAACATGGTACCGCAACAAACCTGCCAAGAGAGAGCCACCCACCAATACTCAAAGACCGGGCAAGGAGGGCATTAATCAGAGAGGCAACACAGAGACCAAAGGTATCCCTGAAGGAGTTGCAGAGTTCCACAGCAGAGACTGGAGTATCTGTCCATAGGACCACAATAAACCGTACACTCCATAGAGCTTTATGGAAGAGTGGCCAGAAAAAAAGCATAAGAAAAAACATATTAAAAATAAGAAGGCACATTTTGAGTTTGCTTCCCCAAATATATGGAGGAAGGTGCTCTGGTCAGATGAGACTAAAATTAAACTTTTCGGCCAAAATGCTATGTCTGGCGCAAAACCCAACAGATCCCATCACCCCAAGAACACCATCGCCACAGTGAAACATGGTGGTGGCAGCATCATGCTGTGGAGATTCAGCAGCAGGGACTGGGAAACTAGTCAAGGGAAAGATGGATGGTGCTAAATACAGGGATTTTTACTTTACTTCCAGCAGGACAATGACACAAAGCATACTGCTAAAGCAACACTCGAGTGGTTTAAGGGGAAACATTTAAATGTGTTGGAGTGGCCTAGTCAAAGTCCAGACCTCAATCCAATTAAAAATCTGTGGTCAGACTTGAAGATTGCTGTTCACAAGCAAAAACCATCCAATATGAAGAAGCTGGAGCAGTTTTGCTTTGAGGAATGGGCAAAAATCTCAGTGGCAAGATGTGACAAGCTCATAGAGACTTATCCAAAGCGACCTGCAGCTGTAATTGCTGCAAAAGGTGGCTCTACAAAGTACTGACTTAATAGTTATAGTGAATAGTTATGCAAGCTGAGGTTTTCTGTTTTTTTGTCCTATTTGTTGTTTGCTTCACTTAAAAAAAAAATACATCTTCAAAGTTGTAGGCATGTTCTGTAAATGAAATGGTGCAAACTCCCAAACAGTCCGTTTGAATTCCAGGTTGTGAGGCAATAAAACATGAAAAATGCCAAGGGGGGTGAATACTTTTGCAAGGCACTGTAATTGGCATCCAGCATGTAGATTACCAAAATGATCTAATAAATAAAAATATGAAAAATGACCGTTGCTGAGCTACTGCAAGAGCTGCATGTCAGAAGTTAATGCAAACCTTTTGTTCTTCTATCTAGAGCTATTAAAGCAGTTCCTTAAGCAGTATTTGTCTGGAAAAGGAAAAGAATTGAAGAAATGAAGAATAGATGGACTGGCATGGGAGACACAGACTGTTATGAAAGTGGATGATTAGAATAATCCTTAAAGGGGATCTGCAAAGGGAGGTATGCTTTGAGGATATACTGATCTTGCATAGCCTAAAATTATTGGTGAACCAATGACACTGGTTGCGTGCTTCTCATAAGCCTTTAAAGAGCAGGTTGTATGAATTTGCTGAGGAAATTGAGCCAGACCAAAACCAGCATCATCTACGAGGATTACAGTGTGGATTTAACATTAGCTGTTAAAAAGCCCAGCTTCCCCAAACCAGATCTACAATAAACAGTCGGATAATCAAAGGTTGTTCCAAAGGCAAAAGAAAAATAACTTGTTAGATGCACATAAAGCACATTTTAAATTATAGCACTTAATAATAGCTAGAATATTTCAGCTAGAATGTTATGGGCAAGCTGTATCATGCTTATCCAGGCTCAGAGTAATGCTGCCCTCACGTGCTAGATGGAAGATGTTACTTCCCATTTCTGAAGACAGTATAATAAATGCATCTTTTTCAAATGCTTTGTTTTCACAGCAAAGTGAAAAATGGCAAATGCAAGGTTCAAGGTTCGCCTCTCTTTTAGTCCTTCTGCAATGGGTACACACAACATTGATTCTCACGTTACTGTTCACGCAGTATGAACCCGATATTTCATGTTTTGTCTGATCCACTCCGGCATTTGAGGCCTGTAACCCGTTAAACCCTCTTGCTACAAAACCGACTACAAAACCATTTTGGAACTGAGAATACCAAGTGATGAAGTGTTTCAGGTGTGACATTGACTGATTTTTACAGGAAACATGTCTTAAGATGTGCAAACTTGTTGTCTTGTTGAAAAATGCATGGACATCCCTGGGAAATATGTCACCTTGAAGGCAGCATATATTCCTCAAAAATTTCAGTGTATTTTTTTGCATTAATGCCGCCATTACAGAAATGTAAATGACCTTTGCCAAGAGTACTCACACAACCTACAAATCATACTGCAATTCCATATCATGACTGATCTGGGATTTTGAAAATAGCCTAGTAGCCTAGCGGTTAGGGACTAGGCATCATGATCAGGAGCTAAGGATTTGAGTCACAGACCAGTAGGTTACCTTGAGGTACTGATCCCATCACTGCTCCCCGGGTGCTGGATATTGCAATCCAGAGCTCCAATTTCATGAGATGAATTAAATGCAGAGACTTTTTTTTCACTTTTTTTTTTTACACGGTGACATTTTACGTGGTGTTTGTGAATCTAACTGTATTATGGTGATCAACAAAGTTTCCAAAAGTAATCTCTTGTTCATGTGGTTCTATCAGAGGCTGAGGGACGATGCAGTCCTTGATGCAGTTGATGTCTGAAGGATCATGCCTCACTGGTGTTCAGCTTAGGCTTGCCTCCTTTCCTTTTAAACACTGAAATTCCTCCGGATCCCTTAAATTCTTCCTTGAATTATCCACTGTAGTGGGAGAAATATGCAAATCCTTTTCACACATTTTTCTGTGAGGGGCATTTTTTCTAACTTTTCACAAATTTTCTCGCATTGTTGAAAACTGGAGATCATCGTTGCTCCTCAAAGATCCAGCCTTTTGTTTAATTGTGTTTTCTCATTAATAGCCCCACATTGCTCCCTTGCCAACTTATAGGAATGTGACGCAGGCCTAAAATGCAGGAACGACAAATGAACAAATCAGCATTGATTGAAAAAATAATGTTGACTGTTGAAATATGCATGAAAAATCTTGGGTTCATACTGTCTGCAATAAATAAAAGTCAAAGTAAATGTTGTGCAGCATTAGGGTGAGCGATACAACCCCAAACGAGAAAACGTTGGAGCAGGATGGAAAATGCAAACAACAAAACAAAGTAAAAGAGCAAAACAAACTAACAAAAACATGGGGCTGCTTCTGGCTGAGCAATTAGCCAGTTTTTCTGTTGAAATCACAATTTGAAAGGGTGCAATGTTGTAATCAGAAGGGTTGCTGTTTGAATGGTATTTTACATTCTACAACTGACAAGTTCAAACTGGGGGAGTTTAATAATGCAAAGCTTCTGAACTGGACATTTGAGGTTACTTTAAGGTGAAAAATGGGACTGAGCCAAGAAAAAAGAAAAAAAACAAAACCTGGGGTTTAGACCATTCAGGGGTTTCTGCCATCATATCATCTTTAGTATCCCTAAATATTTAAAGCAGTTTATTTCTTAAAAATACATTCAGACCATACTACATTACATTTAAATTACTCAAGCTGCAGACACCGTTTAAAGCCTTTGGATGTGGTACCAATGAGAATGAAAGACTTTACCTTCATTATAATAGTCTATAGTGCCTTAAAACATTATATTAAAATATAGCTAAAGTATTTTCATATTTTAATGGCAGTAAAAGTGTAAGAGTAAAAGGCTGGTTAGCTCGATGAGGCAGATCTTTTAAATGTCCCAAGCGCTGTGCCCCTGCAGTCAGAGGAGGGGTCGCATGTGTGGATGCTGCATTACTGGAGAGCTGCACCTATACCTGATTTCAAAAGCCCTGCAGGAGTGTATTGTGCATGAATTTTGTGTGGCATTAGGAGTGTGCAGGACTGGTAGGTTAGGCTCATCCCTTTGGTGTTGGATTACAGGTCTGGAGAAAGATAAATCCCCCCTCCACAGGTGGAGAATCTGTTCACCATCAGTGAGGAGCTGCTGTTGTGCCTAAGCTAAAGTGAAGTAATGCAGTTTGCTTTGAAATTTAAGGTAAAAGATCTAAAGCTGCCTCTCTTTGTTTCCAGTTTTTTTTGTATTAAAACGCATCAATCTGAAGTCTTCCCTGCCCTCCCGTTGTGTTCTCTACTGTTGTGCTGCATCTGCACCTAGATCATGGCATAATATCCTGCACATATAATCCATTCAATAATAATAATAATAATAATAATAATAATAATAACAACAAAAATAATAATAATGCAATATGACTAGTAGGAATTATTATTATTATTATTATTATTATTATTATTATTATTATTATCATCATCATCATCATTTTACTTAATAATATTACAATGAATATTGATGTTACTATTCATATTATTATAATAACAAAAACAGCAACTACAACAACAATACTACTACTACTAATAATAATAATAATAATAAAAGTAATAATAATAATAATAGGTTTATCACACAAGAGGTGCAGCTGTTATGAATTCAAAGAACACAGTTTCATAGAACTTGAATAGAATTGGCCATTTTTGGCCTGCAAGCCTACACCATGTGCACAAATATAAAGCAAATTAGTATTTCGAGGATTAATTTTAATATTGAAAAAATGCAATGCTATCATTCGATCCAAAATGCTAAAACCCTGAAACCTGAATGTTTTAGAAAGGGAATGTGAGTGTGAATATTTTCAGAGGAATTCATAAATCTGCACTATTATTAGGCAACTATGAGTGTGTAGAATTATTATACAATAATATATTTTTTAATCTGTTAAATTGAGAATACTAAACAAACAACTCAAAATATACAAATAAAAACTTCTGACATTTCAAAAAAGAAATCAGTGTCTAATACAGCCACCATTCTTTTATATCTTAGCAATTCATGAGTGCTGCATCCCTCTGAAAGACTTTTTACAACGTTTAACTTTTCAGAATCAGTCTTATCTCTTTTTTGGCCCATTTTGCCTGAGCAGGAAAAGAAGCTGCCTAATCATTCTGCACATCTTGTTATAGGTATATATCATTACACGAATACACCTCACCTGATCTGCTTAAATCCAGTTAGCATTCAAGTTTATACAATATGGTCAAAATACTCTCTTGTCTAATAATTGTGCACACCGTGTATGACCTCCACTCAGGGAGTACATATAACCCAGGGCTTCATTTATCTCTGTGTAGTTGGTCTTTCTATTTCCGCCTGCCAGGATCTCATTGCTGGCCCAAACCCATTGATCTGACTTGCACAGCAAGTCAGTGGAAACTGCCTAGTATATGTCATACTGTTCTGTGCTAGGAGTGTGACAATATATTCAACGCACTTTAACTCTACCCACAACACTGGGTTGACAGTTCGATATCCTCACTTCATTTTGGATGGAAAAAAATGGATAAAGAAAAGTGATACCCATGATTAAGTTGATTGCAGAACTAAAAACACTAGCTCTGATGGCTGGGAAGTATATTGTAGGTTGTTGAATGTTTAAACAAAATGTTTAATACATAAATGCACTACTTATTATTTACATTTTTATATTAATTTTGTATGCATTTTATGTATTTGTGTGCATTGAGATAATCATTTTTTGGGTCAATAAATTGTTACTACTGCTTTTTAAATATATTTCTCTTAATGGGCCTAAAACCTTTGAACAGTATACACACACAAACACACACACATGCACACACACACACACACACACAAGCACATGCACACGCGCAAACACACACATGCACGCTTAATTATTATTGATAGCACCATCTTTTATATTCATTGGTTCTCGCTTAATTAATATTCTGCAGAATATTTCTGAAGGGTTTAAATGATTTAGAATCTTTTCAAAGATTTAAAAAATGTAAACAATTCTTTGGAACCGCAAAGAGAACCTATGTTATTTATGTTAGATTATTTTCTGACTAACATTTTCTTACATCAGATAAATGAGGAAATGCAAACCATCCAGGAAGCAAAAAAGTACAAAAGCATCATTATCTTCAACATCATCTCTGCTAATGTCACCCAAATTCTCATTACCTGCTGCTGCTGTTTTCAAAACCTATGTGCTGACTTTCCCATAACTTCCGAGGTCTTTGTTCATTGTGTGCATTAGTAAAAAAAAATAAAAAAGTAAAAATAGCCTGTATTTCTTCTTGTATGATCAGATATGAAGACATAAGGAATGGAGAAAATAAAAAAAGGTCAAAAGGGCTACAAAATGGAATTTGTTTCATTTTTTTCAGCTTAATTTTTAAACGCACGATTCAAATATTGTTCAAATATTTAACGCAGAGTTTTATAATCATACCATTATAATTTACAATTAAATAATTATATTAATTAAAATCTTCTGAAACCTATTTTGAAATTTAGCTGCATGATTACCTTTTTGCGAATTGATTAATGTAAGCATTTCATGATGTATTCATTTTATTACTTTCATCCAAAATCTGTAGCAGTTACTACCACAAAGCAACTGTTTCTAAGATCAATAATTAAGATAAAAAATGAAAAATGTATCTAAAAAATGTAAGTTTCTAGAACAGGCAAGGCAGATTCTGAGTTATCAAAAGTTTGTCTAAAGAAGAAAAAGAAAGAAAGAAAGAAAGAAAGAAAGAAAGAAAGCTCTATTTTAAATGCAAGGCTGCCCACTGCTGCACGCTGTATATGGGTTGAATGCAGATGATGCATTTCATTGTGGTTCACTGAAACTAAACTAAAGCACGCCCAGTTTGACAACTGTGTCCTTTCAAATTATGAATTTCATTCATTTTATTTTTCAATCCTTCTAATAACATTTTGATGCACCCATATAAGTATCTTTCCTCTGTGTTTTTCCACCTCTGTAGTCCCTACGTTATCAGCCTTCTCACTCTTCACATGTGGAAAACTCTAGAGGGTCAGATAAGCTCAGAGCACTTCCAGGGTCACGGTGATATGGAGATGCTTTAGAATGATGAGTGACAAAATGCCACTCTATAATATATATTTATGGCTCCATTAATCATGAGTTGTTTAAGCGTTCCTTCCTTGAAAATATTTAAAGGAAGTATTCTAATTTGTGAATTCAGTTTAGACAGCATCTCACAGGTGGAATAATCGTAATATAAAAACCGCTGGCAGTAGAATGATGTGGAACACATGGCCAAAAGTCCCAATGGGTTCAGCGCTGGATGGGGTTTTCATGAACATGGGTTTTTAGAACAGAGTCTGGAGAAGTGTCCTTGTTGTTTCTTGGTCATTTGAGGTAAAGTGGTGTTAAAACCTTTGGAAAAAGGAATCAGCATAAACCACCTTTTTATATATATGCTAATAGATATTAAAAGGACCACTATTAACTTCCCTATCTTATTGGCAAAGTTAGTATTTTGGAAAATTTCTTTAAATCACTCCCTATTCTTCAAATTCCCTCTTTCCTTTGGTTTTTCTCCTCTGTCAAGATTATTTGCCCATGTTTAGATAATATGTAGGTAGATTAAGCTTCAATGTGGAATATGATTTCAATGTCATTCAATAAGCCAGGGATAAACTCTTCATCCATCTCTCTCTCTCTCTCTCTCTCTCTCTCTCTCTCTCTCTCTCTCTCTCTCTCTCTCATTGTCTCCCTCTCTAACCTCTTCGGGTCAAAAACACAGGAAACTGATGAGGATTAGAATACCTGGAAGCCCTTGACTCCACAAGCGATTACATCACAGCTTCAGAGAATTGACATCAGTGGGGTTTATTATCTAATGCTGTGGTGTACAGGTGTACTATCAATGATGAATCATTTAGTGTTAACAAATTATTACATTTAAAATCTCAAAACCCTTAAAAACATGCCTATTTCTGCCATTAATAAAAGAAAAAGAGTGCAGCTTTATTTATCTCCTACACACATTCAATCAATGCAGCTGTGAGCACACAACTAGAGCCAATGTTGTAGATTCAGTATGTAAAACAGATGTCCAGATCTTGTTCTTTGCAGATTTTAGATGAAATAATGCAGGGCTATCGTGAGCAAATTTAGGCTAGTATGAAAATTACATTGTTACACATTGTTACACAAAATACACATTGTTCTTCATACTAATCTTAAAAAAAAAAAGGTTCCTCTGCAGCAGTTACAGAAATGATCTCATACTGATGGTGCGCAAAGCTCATCATTGTAATCCATTATTTATTGTAGTGATCCAGCTTGAACATGTCTCTGTTTTTTTATATAGCATTACCATCCTGCACTCTGAGCTTTCCAAAGATCCTACCTTTAAAACTGCAGATAATATGAGAAACTGGGAGGCCTGACAAGCACACACAGGACAGCTATGCAGCTGCGATTGCAGAATTCTGTTTGTCCAAAGTCCCAGTTTGAGGTATGACGAAGACACCATGAAACATCAGAGAACTAAGACTAACTGATCAAATCTTTATGATGATATTGTATCACTCTTGACATTCTTCCTTGGTATCTCACAGTGTGTTGGGAAGCTTAGTGCACTTTTGAGAAATGGAATAATAAGCATGTCAGAGTGTGTACTTAAGAACTTAAATCTGAACTTTTATCTTTATTTTAAGTGTCTGAACCTTTGTCAATTCTGGCTAACTAAAAGCCAAATGAAAGTGAAAGTGACAACCCTCGTCATTGCGAGGTCATAGCACAGCACACAGTGAACCACAACGAAACTGGACCTCTGCATTTAACCCATGCACACTCAACACTGTGCAGCAGTGGGCAGCTATTGAAAGCACCCAGGGAGCAGTGACAGGGACGGCACCTTGCTCAAGGGTACCTCAGGGCAACCTATTGGGAAGGGGTTCGAACACCTGATCCTCCAATCATGTGGCCAACGCCCTAACCACTAGACCACTGCTGCCCCAGCAAATATCGTGAATGAAAAGACAAGCAACGTATTTATTAGAACGAAGCACCTCAAGAATCTGGGTTCTGACAAATATACTAGTAAACTAATTAGTTTCTGGCCATTTGCTGAAAAACATGTGCGTCCTTTTCTGTGAGCTTTTTAAATGTTCAGTAATTATAAGAGTACAGTCATATTTCCCTTTACCTATTATTTCCCTTTACCTATGGGGCAGTGAGTTGGCCACAGGATCGGAAGATTGTGGATTCAAACCCTTTACCAGTAGGTTGCCCTAAGGTACCCTTGAGCAAGGTATTGTCCCCGTCACTGCACCCCGGGCGCAGTGCCCCCTGCTGCACAGTGCCCCCTGTGGCACAGTGTGTGTTTGTGTGCATGGGTTAAATGCAGAGGTCCAGTTTCTGTGTGCTGTGCTGTTTTCTCACAATCACAAGAATAATATTGCCCTTCCTGTCATGATTTGTACCTGGTAAACAGTAAAAACGGTTTGTTCATTGAGCCTTAAGAAAAAAAAACTTTTAACACTTTCAATATTATTGAATATTATTCAATATTCAATATTAAATTGAATATTTTTTTAGAGGTACATGAAGCCCTCAGCAGTGGACTGGGGGGCAATGGAACCTGGTTGCCACGTTCCTACTTCCCAGCAGATTAGAGGCCACTGTTGCAGCAAAGGAAGACAATCTTTATACTTATACCCATTATTTTTAAAGGATTAATGGATGAGTTATTGCTTGCTGGAAGCAAAGGTTATCTAACAACACTGTAGTACAGGAGTAGGACAAATGTGGAGTCAGCTAGCATTAGCTAGTAATTATACACAGGTTAATACATAGTATGAGAATGCAATAAAAAGCAGTTTTCATTACAGACAAATTGACATGTATTTGAATTGTTTCTACTTTTTTTAAGAAAGCCAACCATGGAAGCAAGAGAAAAACTCCCCTGTGACGCACCCAAAAAGAGTGTACACTATGTGTTTAAATTAAATGTGCCCTCTGAAGAAAACATGTATCTGTGTTCCTTTTCCAAGGCTTTAAAGTCTTATTTTGGCTTATGAATATTGAAAAAAAATACAAAATGATGTTAACTCAGAGATGATCCCATGTAAAATTCTGTCTGCAGTGTCTCAACTATGTTAAAAACATTAAATATGTACAAAATATATACAATTCTTGCATTTGTTGTTGCTGACTGGTATGTTAAGCCACCAGCAACAGAAATGCATCAACCCAGATACCGCCATGCAAGTCAATACCACCATCAATCGCCCTGTGCCACAAAATGGGGCCACAAAATGTGCTCCTATGTCAATACCTTCACATGCATTCTGTCTGTTTCACTCTGCCTCAGTCTCTTTCAATTTAACCATCAGTATAGCATATCATATAACTAATGATTCTAATGGCATGTCCTTAAAAATGAAGGTCCAACAGCAGCTCTCCAACAACAGTGGCACTTCAGTCTCAATATACAATCTCTGTGTGTATACAGATGGAATATACCGGTTCAAATTCTGCTTCACCCCATCCAGGAAAACACAGACATTGATGAAAACATGTTGGACATATACACACCTAATACCAAGCTTTGTCTTCACCTGTAACGGTCATCTGTGCTTCAGTGTACATGGTGCTCACGTTGAGATATGGAGTAACCATGGAGTGCTTTCTAAAAATAATTGTAAACTTAAATGTGATGGTGGGCATGTACATGAGTGATCCAAGAGAGAGACTGACAACAACCAAACACATGCCTGGTGAGATGTGAAGGTGACAAGTAAGTGCTTAAGATCTAAAAATATAAGATACTTAATAAAGCATGGGCCAGGTCAGAGAAAAACAGTGGAGCTACAACTACAGACTACAACCCAGGGCCAGTTCTATTTTGACAGGATTTCAGTACGGGGGCACTTTATTTAAGATATTTGGCCAGATTTGCCCTGTTACAGTACAAAACCAGAAATAGATTACAATCCTTATTGTTCTAACCTGTTAAAAAAAATTATCATCATATCTGGTGTCAGATTTCCTCCCTGGAGCGCTTGACCTTCAGATCTAAATAGAAACTAATGTCCACACCAAGCAATTTTTTGATACATTTTTGGCTACCGAATTGATTGTCAGATTCATGTCTGTCTATGAATTACACAGATGTACCAAGACAAAATTTTCCTCTCCCAACAATTGCAATTGTAATATGTGTATGTATAATGTCCAAACATATGTAGGCTTCATTTTGTTCAGAATTCAAGGAAATGAATATTGAGTTTATCCTCCCATTGCTGCAGCAACAGCCTCTACCTTTCTGGAATTTTGCTGCGAGAATTGATTGTATTCAACCATATGAGAATTTGAAAGTTCAGGTACTGATGAAGGATTAATTTTGGATCACCAACTCATCCCAAAGGTGCCAGATCACTTGAAATGTGCAGTTCCACTGCTCCACAGCCTAATGCTTGAGGCTTTATATCCCTCTAGAAAACACACTGGGAATGGTGAACAGGCCCATGTGCATCTTCTACAGCGTGAATGAATTTCTGTTTGTATAATGTTTTCTCTTGCTCTGAAATGAGATCTATTCATTAGCTAAAAGGAGTCTCTAGGTAGCTTTGGACAAATAATATATTTCTGAATAGATTAAGTGAAAAAAATAATGCAGTAAAAATATCTGCTCTCTATGTGTGAAACAATATATAACTTTTCCCAGTGTAGTATCCTTATCCTCCCATTATGTGCATTCAATAATTTAAATTTAATTTGTACTCTTAGGCATATCTTCCACAAATATTCCTCCCTCTCCTCTCTCTTCAGCTGGAATTACACATAATTCTTTGTGCATGTGTATGCATATATATATAAATATATAAATAAAATTGTCATTGTGTATGCATATGTGATTATTTCATTTGAAATAAGTAAAATAAAATGTACTGTTGGAGTCTGGTCTCAAATCTACAATAACATATAGGGCTGTGTAACCTATACCAGGTATAGTGTAGGCCAAAAGAAAAAGCTATACAAGACAGCAGCATTATTCAATGTCATTGTGACTCACAAGGTGAGGGCGCCACAAGATAGGAAGTTAATCCTGAAATTGAGGTCATGTGTACATTTCCTTGCTCATGCACAATGAACCAAGAGCTGATGGTGCTGTCAGAACATCAGTGGCATAAACTATATGAAGAAAGTAACACTTATAAACTTGACTTAATAAACCGAGTATCTCTGAGGAGCAGGACACCAGGATTTTATTAGTTCTACCCTCCGTTAATTCTAATTCTTAAGTCTCTAAAGTTTAAAATGATTATTTGAATTATTTTACAAATAGCTTTCTGTTTTCCATAGATCATCTTAATAATTATAATTGGCTAAAAAATAGTTAAACCATTGTGTAACTAAATTGGGTCAACTGCCTTCCAAAATGAAGGATGTATTTTAGAAAGAAGACTGCGCAGAGTACGGCATATTCTACTTTACAGTTAAGCACTCTTACATAAAATTACAATGAAGCCCATCAAAGAAATGAGTCACCTTAGGTTTGTAAAAATCAACCTCTGAAGCCAAGAACTTTAATGATATCTAAAAAAGTCTAATAAAGGGCCACAGGGGAATCCTGGAACCACGTTTATGTATAAGTATAGAAACTTTCTAGAAATTAATATTCTAAAATGTACTCTATGTAGAAGAAAGAAAACACTCTTCAAGTACTAAAGGTCAGTAAAACTTCTTAGTACACCCAGCATTTCAAACTGAAGACACCGGACACTATATTGTGATAATGTATAAAATAAAATGTAATGGCTCTGGAGCCATTTTCTTTTCTTTTTTTCTTTCTTTTTTTTTTTTTGTGAAAATGATTTTTTACTAAATCATAATTTTTTTCTGTTCATATGAGTCTGTAGCACCTTCAGATCAGTCTATAAATGTAGATACATCAGTAACTTTATATATATATATAGTTACTGATGCATCTACATTTATTGACTGATCTGAAGGTGCTAAATGTTAATATATATATATATATATATATATATATATATATATATATATTTTTTTTTTTTTCTCTTCAGCTATTGTTATGAACCATGTTGCTAAATGTAAGTAAAACACTTTTTGTCATTTGTAATTGTTAACAACCCTCTTTCTGGCAGATTTACAATTTCACTGTCCTACCAGAAAGCACCCTCTCCTGAGACCCCTTACTGTTTTAATGCCTCTTTTAAAGCATTTAGAGAATAGAGGGACACTCACCGTTTCGCTGTTTCACTAAATCCAGCTGCTCGAGTATCCACCACGATGCAATCTGTGCAAGCCTGCAGACACAAGCCTTTACACACACACACACACACACACACATGCATACGCACACACACACACACAAACACACACATACATACACACACACACACACACACACACACACACACACACACACACACACACACACACACACTGGTGAGTAGGACCCAAAGCATACACTGCATCTCTCTCTCTCTCTCTCTCTCTCTCTCTCTCTCTCTCTCTCTCTCTCTCTCTCTCTCTCTCTCTCTCTCTCTCTATCTGTCTCTCTTTTCTATCTCTCTCTTTCTATATATACTATCACACATAATGCATTTTTGTCATAATAGTAAAGTATAATAAAGTAGGATTATAATTAAAAGATGAGACAAGGAGCTGGTGACCTGAAGAGGATCACACTACAGTTAATGGTATAATGTTCTCATTTGTTTTAAAATTTAGCTTAGCTGAAGAACTTTTTTCTTCATTATAATAACAAAAAGACAAATCCACTGCATGTGCTTTTATAATGGTCTTGTTCAATAGATGAAGTATTAAATAGGACCAGACTCACCATCAAAAAAATAAATGCACCACAAACTATAAGCCGTTTGATAAAACTTTTTTGGTTCATTAATACACTAACCCTGAAGGGAACAACATGGTCCATGCTGAGCATGTGTACTTTATAACCTGATTTCTGGAGCTGGGGCAAGGTGTATGTAGTCAGTCCATGTTTTTTTGCCACTACAGTGGAAAATGGTGGAATTATGTTCCTTAACTAGTGGCCTTGAGGGTCTGTAAATGTCATGCAACAGGTACCTCCCCTAGTACCCATTATTTCTAAAATGGGGAACTCTACATGCGTTTTGTCTAATGTCTTGTGATTATTTTACATTTGAGACTGTTTAACATTTGTTTTCATTGTGTGTATATTGCTATGCCACAGGTTCTAAATGTTACTGTATACTTTTCAATTATATATTGTTGTATGTCTCAGCTGAACCCTAGCTATGGAGGATGTGGATGACAACAAGAAGGAGAAGAAGAAGAAGAAGAAGAAGAAGAAGAAGAAGAAGAAGAAGAAGAAGAAGAAGAAGAAGAAGAAGAAGTAAAAATGTACACAGGAGAATATTAACAGCCATGTTGTACCTTTAAGAGGGCACAGCTACACTGTTTGGAATTGTGGGGACTAAAATGCACCAGTGCTGTATGTTTTCTAACTGTAGTTTATATCAATTTAAATTTTAATTAGAACGGGTAATGACACAGTTACTCAGTGCATGAAGAGAGAGCCGATGAACCAACTATTTCTTTCAGCTTGCAATAAGTGAAAAAGATTGAGATTGACCACTGGAAAATTCTCTGCAGGCATTGTGGAGAGAGAGAGAGAGAGAGAGAGCGAGAGAGAGAGAGAGAGAGAGAGAGAGAGAGAGAGAGAGAGAGAGAGAGAGAGAGAGAGAGAATTAAGATATTCTGCAGAACTGCACTGCCCTGTTTATCTCTCCTCAATGTGCGCAGGTTGAAGCAGCAGACTTATTTTCTTCAAGAAATTGTATTAGCCGAGCACTAGAGCCCAGGAGCTTCTGGTATGTGCAGTTAATATGCTTTCCCCACTGTGTCAGTGTTGTGCAAAGGTACAACTATTTTGTGCAGAGAAGCTAAAAGCAGCCACTAGAGGGTAGAGTAGCATTCAGTTATGAAATGACTGAATTTGTAAAGAATTGCATAAATTATGGTCTTCAGCAAGCTGGGCTAGAAAAACCAGTTTGACTCCTGAATGTAATAGAAAATTGTAAGTGAAAGTGACTAATTGTCATTGTCAAACACAGCACAGCACACAGCAAACCACAATGAAATACTCCCTCTGCATTTCACCCATACACACGCCGTGCAACACTGGGCAGCCATACGCAGTGCCTGGGGAGTAGTGGTGGGATACCTCAGGTTTGCTCAGAGGAACCTCAGGGCAACCTATTGATCTGGGATTCAAACCCATAACTGCTGGCCACAGCTCCCCAGGACCTCTTACCCTCTCTCCTGACTCCACCACTCCCCCAGACTCCTCTACCTCTCTCTTACTGACTCCACCACCCTTAGACACCTCTACCTCTCTTACTGACTCCACCACTCCCCCAGACTCCTCTTACCTTCTCTTACTGACTCCACCACTCCTCAGACACCTCTTACCTTCTCTTACTGACTCCACCGCTCCTCCAGACTCCTCTTACTTTCCCTTACTGACTCCACCGCTCCCCCAGACTCCTCTTAACTCCTCTTACAGACTCCACTACTCCCCCAGACTCTTCTTATCTACTCTTTACTGACTCACCGCTCCCAGACTCTTTATCTACCTTACCGAGTTCCACCGCCCTCCAGACTCCCTCTACCTTCTCTCTTACTGACCCACCACTCCCCAGACTCCTTACCTCCTCTGACCTTACTGCTCCCTCCAGACTCCTCTTACCTTTCAGCCTGACTCAACACCCTCAAACTCCTCTTACCTTCTTACTGACTCCACCACTCCCAGACCTCTTTACCTCTCTTACTGACTCCAATTGCTCCCAGACCTCTTACCTTCCTACTGACTCCACCACCCCCAGACTCCTCTTTCTCTTACTGACTCCACCCGCCCTCAGACTCCTCTTACCTCTCTCTCTTCCTGCACTCCCCCAGACTCCTCTTACCTCCTCTGACTCCAGTGCTCCTCCAGACTCCTCTTACCTTTTCTTAATGACTCCAACACTCCTCAAACTCCTCTTACCTTCTCTTACTGACTCCACCACTCCCCTAGACTCCTCTTCTCTTACTGACTCCACCGCTCCTCAGACTCCTCTTACCTTCTCTTCCTGACTCCACCACTCCTCAGACTCCTCTTACTGACTCCACTGCTCCTCCAGACTCCTCTTACCTTTTCTTACTGACTCCACCGCTCCTCAGACTCCTCTTACCTTCTCTTACTGACTCCACCACTCCTCAGACTCCTCTTACCTTCTCTTACTGACTCCACTGCTCTCCCAGACTCCTCTTACCTTCTCTTACTGACTCCACTGCTCCCCCAGACTCCTCTTACCTTCTCTTACTGACTCCACCACTCCCCTAGACTCCTCTTCTCTTACTGACTCCACCACTCCTCAGACTCCTCTTACCTTCTCTTACTGACTCCACTGCTCCCCCAGACTCCTCTTACCTTCTCTTACTGACTCCACTGCTCCCCCAGACTCCTCTTACCTTCTCTTACTGACTCCACCACTCCCCTAGACTCCTCTTCTCTTACTGACTCCACCGATCCTCAGACTCCTCTTACCTTCTCTTACTGACTCCACCGCTCCTCAGACTCCTCTTACCTTTTCTTACTGACTTCACCACTCCTCAGACTCCTCTTACCTTCTCTTACTGACTCCACCACTCCCCCAGACTCCTCTTACCTTCTCTTACTGACTCCAGCACTCCCTCAGACTCCTCTTATCTTCTCTTACTGACTCCACCGCTCCTCCAGACTCCTCTTAGCTGACTGTTGTGAACCAGGGGCTGAATCTATGGTCAAAATGAAATGTGCAATGATGAATCAGTAACTTGTGATGACTTTAAAATGTTCCTTCCAGATGTCCTTTTTTTTACACACAGCTGGGCAGAGTATTTATCACAGCCCTGCTGTACCATTTGCAGCATGACTATACACTTTCACAAATTTTTGCTTTTACTGCAAACCCTCAAATTGTGGTTAACTCCAGAGCTGAGAATTAGTGTCAGTGGTTCTGTAATGTTCCAGGCCAAAGCCTCCATGTATAAAATGTGCCAAGGTCCTTATTGCTTCCATTTGTGGTGAGTAAACCAGTTTCATACAGAGCCAATCACACAATAGTAAAAATGTTAATTACGCCATCAAAGCTTGGTATTGGCATTGCAAAGGGTGTATGGGGTGACTGTGGTCTAGTGGTGGGGTACTTGCCTACAGACCTCTGGATCAAGAGGTCCCAGGTTTGAATCCCACCTCTGGCACTACGACCACTGGGTTCCTGAGCAAGACCCTTAACCCTGAGTTGCTCCAGGGGGACTGTTCCTGTAATTAGGACGTGGAAGTCGCTCTGGATAAGAGCGTCTGCTAAATGCCATAAATGTAAATGTATGTGGGCTTGATTTTAGAATAATGCATGAAAAGTCCATTACATTCTTTTTTTCCTTTTCTTTTGTTAACAAAATAAGTGAAAAAATCAGATAATCAGATAAATCAGATGTACCCATACCCTTAATAAAATAAAGAATAACAGGCAGTTAGTCATCAATTCTGCGATGGGCTGGCGACCTGTCCAGGGTGTGTCCCCCGTCCTTCGCCCTGTGTGAGCTGGGATGGACTCCAGCACTCCCCCGCGACCCCGCTTGGGACAAGTGGCAGAAAATGAATGAATGAATAGTTGTCAATTTCTTTGTACTTTAATGAAGTGGTATGAACCACTCAAAATAAACAAAAAACACCTGATAGCTTTGGCAACTCCTGGTCAAGGCTCAGCACAAGAAACATATTTTAAAATCTATACGCACCACAGGGAAACTGATTATGAACAAAAAAAGAAGAAAAAAAAACATTTAGCTATTAGCTATTTAGCTTGTAAGTGTTGTGTTGTATGTAACTGATAAATGCTATACATCTGCTAAATGCTGCAAATGTAAATGTAATGTAAACAACAATGACCCATTAAGAAATATATCTCCAGTCTACTGATCTAGACAGACCCTTCTTGGTTATAGTCCATATGTATTTTGTGATCCAGTCCACCTGGATCAGCTCATAAATGTCTTATTATAATCTGGATCAGATGTGCTGAGGCAGTATAAGGATGAAATTGTGCAGGGCAGTGGGGCTACAGGAGTGCAATTCAGAGCCCATTATCTAGGTTACAGAGAAAAGGATTTATTGAGGTCTAAGATTCTCAGCCTTGGTTGTGAAGAACCCCTGTCTTTCACAATTTCTTATTCTGCTTTTATTCTCCAAATTCAACTCAGGAGGCATGATGAAGCCCATGGTTTTACTCAGTGTCGAAGCATGTGCAAACTAAAACAAGCAAGACAGGGTCACTTGGAAACAGAAAGCAGGATGCTAATACCTGCTTCAAAAAGAAGTATATATCTATGTAGCATTAGAAAGCTAAAACTGAAAGGTAAAGAATCATAGTCAGAATCAAGTGACTCTTTTAGTCTATTTTTTAGTTTTCTTTTAAAAACTATTTAGTGAGCCAGCTTCATTGAAGTCTATAGGTAGCTTCTCCCTAGCTTTCGGGCATAATTGACAAAGGCATCCCTGAGTTTCCTCCTGCTGTGGCTGAAAACTTCCAGGAAGCCAGCAGCAGAGGGCCGCAGTGTTTTTGAAGACAGTAATGAATTAAAGAGAAAGCCATGTAGCTTGGTCCTTGTCCATTAAGGTCTAAATGGCTAAATGGAGGAAGACCTTAAATCAAGTCAATGTTACAAGAAGTCTGCTCACATCAGCTTAAACCTGACTCGTGTCTCTCTTCTTTTAGTTCTGGTTAACCAAGACCAAACTAGCTGAAGTCTCTTTATTTTTTATTTTTTATTTTTTTAACTACTACTGATTTTTTAACTGGCTTAAATTAAAGCTCAATTCCTTATAAAATCAACTTCTTAAGCATTTGAGTGTTTGAACGATGTTTCTAAGGTGAAGAATTATGACAGATGAGGATCTGTCAGGCAGAAAATAGGGGCAAAGTAGAAACCAAAGATCAAAGAGACAAACGTTTGTCACTTTTTTATCTAGGACTTCAAAAAGTGAAGTGAAATTTTTAGCCAATGATTTGTCATTAAAAGAAGCTAATTACAGCTGTAGGGATTCTGGACCTGTTGGTTTATAATTTGTCAGTGTGACTGAGCTTAACCTGACAGCTTTTACTTCTTGACTGGTGAGTGCATTGTAGGAAGGGAGGGGAGATACTGAGTCCTTGGCTTGAACAGATACAGCTCCCATTATGCCAGCCCAAGAGCGCTACATGGGTTGGAATCAACAAGTCTGCATTCATGTCATGAATGAACCCTTATTGAATTAAAAACCAATCAGAAAAGGGTGTGGCTTGTCAGTTATTGAGTTAGCAATGAGAGTCAGGAACACACAATGATATGTTCATTTTCATCACATATCCCTTATTTAAAGAATGGTACTTTAGTCACTGGCTTCACTTCCAACAAAGCTGCTTGACTGCTGTTCAAGTTAAAAAGTGTAAAGGTCAGGCAGTGTACCAGGGCAGATTAGAACATTCCTCAAGGGGCAAAACCACAGTCAGTGTAATCTAAATGGACTCTGGCCATTGTATTGAACAAATAACAATTGGTAAATATAGTCAGTTCTATCATTTTTTAAATTCTTGTTAAAAATGAGAAAAAGGTCATATTGGTTATAGCTCAATTTCACAACCTAAAGTACCTATTTTTTTTTTAAAGACTTAAAATCTCACAAATACTGGCATCCCTAGAAACATAAATGAAGCCTGTTACTGTTTGTTTTTCTCTTTTCCACCTGAGTGTTCTCAGGAAAACCTTAGTGACCAACCACAATTGTCTGTTTCTCACTTTAAATTTGAGGTGTTCCAAAGGAAGAAATTCTTTATCTTTCCAAAAAAAAAAAAATCTTAATTGGCAGTTTTAGCTATTTGCCCAAATAGAAAGGGAGAACACAAATATAGATTTTGCAGAATCCGTGGTTATAAAAATAACATTGCAATACATTAACATTACATATCCTCTGAGGCAATAATTAAGAAGTTTCAAACAACCAGAGCAGTAATGAAACGGCCAATTGGATTTAGGAAAATAGGAAACAATTTATTTGCCCCCAAACCCAGCAAGAAAGATGGATAAGGAGATTCAAAAATCAAATGTATAAAACATGTCAAAAGTGTCCATGTGGAAAGTGTGCCAGAAGAGGCCGTTCCCTTCATATCACCTTGAATGTAAAAGTGAGACGGGGTTTGCTATGCCTTCTTGGAATTTGATTGGAACTAGATTTTATGGCCAAATGAAACAAAACAACCCTTTTTTGTCTTACAAAAGGTTTGATGCGGAAAGAAAGAATGATTTAGGAATCTTATCCCAGTTACATATGATATGCTGTCTCTGATATTTTAGGGATAATCTTTGCACCAAAGGCTCTGGAAATTTCATTAGGATACATGGCCTGGTCTAGACACGATGATTTCCCTCTGCCAAAAAGATAAAACTGTACCATGGTTGGATCTACCAGCAAGACAATTATCCAAAAACATCCAAATCCACATTTTTATTTTTATTGCTTTTCATTGCCATTTGCAGACTTGGTAACCTCGCCATTGTTAACCAGGACTTTTTACAAGTTGGACGCTGATGAAGTACCTGTCAGTATTCTTGAATGATGGGAACTGCATGTTCATGCTGGCAGGACAGAGTGATGAAAACATTTTTATAAGCCTTCAAAAGCCATTGATCAAAGCTATTTTGTCTTAAGTCCAGAGAAATAGGACATGGGTCAAGGAAATTGAGCAGCTCTGGCTGAAAGTGAATATAGACATCAGTGCCAGGCATGGTGGATCAATAACTCATCTTGAGCTCTGTTAATCAGCCAGGAAGGGAAACAAACCATTTGTTACATGCAAAAATGTCCGCCCATTTAATTAAATCTGCTGTTCTGATGTAGTCAAACAGGTGGGGGCTGTCAGCACACAGTCAAACATTTAGAGAATTAATTAACATAATGTAGGCAAAGCACAAGGGCATGAGAAAATTTAAGGGGACTGTTGATGTTTATGTTGTCAGTTTTTACTCTTCCAATAACCTGATCATTTGAGTCACCTCTATGATGCACAGCACTGAAACACTGGAGCCTAACTTGGGGTTGGGACGGCACAGAGTGTGTATGTGTTAGTGAATCTGACACCCGCTGGTGTAGATGGGGACTACTTCAAAGGTTTGGTGTAGATGGAGAAGTTATAATGACATTGAAATGAAATGTCAAAATCCATTTAGGTGAAAATTATATTTGTTTGGTTTACTTTATGGCGGTTATGTAGAAAACTCTTTTTCATATATACATACATATATATATATATATATACATATATATATATGATATATGTCTTGTTGTTACATGAGTTTTGAGAGTGGGTGGGGAGCAGACAAACCATAATTAAAGTACTGTGCAAAAGTCATTTTTTTGTGTTTTGCAAAGAGCCATCCATTATCTCATTTGATCCATTGTTAAATACTTGACTAGATCTTTTTACTGAAGCAGAGCGAGATCATTTTAACAGAGGCTGTAGAATAGGAATAGGAATATCCTTCTAGAAGCCTGGAGAAGTCCAAAAGATTTAAAGAAAGCTTGCGTAAGAGAGTTTAGAATAATGGTGGGCATGCCCAATATTGACTTCTGAGCTCATTAGAGTTTTATAAACACTTTTTTTATATACTGTACTGACATGTTTGTTTGCGCATGCTGGAATAAATCTTATTTTCTCAAAATACAAAGAAATGAATGGTGGCTTAAGGAAGAACGCATTTATTATATTAAGAATCTGAATTTATTGATCCTTCCAACAATCTTTTCTTCTTGAGCTTCTTTAAACTTCAAAATGTTTTTCACATTTCCAGAAAGAGATTTTTAAGGAAAGAACACTTGCTTATGCTTATGTTCCCCACGTTTTTTTAGATCAGTGCATCTCATGCTAAAGAATCTCTCTCTCTCTCTCTCTCTCTCTCTCTCTCTCGCTCTCTCTCTCTCTGTTTATCCCCTTTGCCTATTTTGGCAGGCCAGTGCCAGGTATTTGTTGAAATTCCACACACCCTGCAGGGAGAGGTATGTTCCCTCCCTTCGTCTCAGCCACGGTGCCTGTCTCTGTCCATCTTGTGTGTGCAAACACGCAACACATGCCTAGAGCACCTAGAACATGTAAATGTATATCACTGAACCCAGACCCAACACATGTTCATCTTAAACTCCCAGACCTGCCTCGGTGTTAGTATCACACCCACAGTTACTTTTAAAAAGATACAGACCTGCAAATATCCACACCTTTATTTTTTTTTACCTTGTTGGGGCATTGAGACACACATACCTCTCACATTTATTACCTACACTGAATAGCTCACATATATTATAACTTACATATATTACCTTTATTAAACGACAACTGCTTTTCAAGACTGCAATAAAAATCCAAAAATAAAGGAGACACAAAGTTTACATTTTGTCTCGATTTCAATGATGTGAAGAAATCTTTTTATACATTCACCTTGATACCAAAAAATAAATGGTTGTTTTAAAATGATAAACAAAACAGTATTTTAGGAAAAAAAAACAACTTATTTTTAATAAAAAGCTATTTTGTTGGTCCTAACATTGTGAGTATTTCCTTAAATTTGCTTACAAAGCAAATAGCTTTGCAAGAAGAAGCATGGCCATACAGTTACTTGAACTGCATGAAAAAAAGAAAAGAAAAAAAAGAAAACAGCATGCAAAGCACCATGCAAAGTATTCAGTTAAAAAAAAAACCCATGTGCTTCTTTTTTCTTGGTGTTTGGTGGCAAGCATAAACAAAAGTGTATGGAGTGATAAAAACTGACACAAATTCTCTACCCATAAGCAACAGTAGCTGTTTTGAGCTTCCACAGAGAGCCAGCGGCAGAGTGCTGAGCAGCTCTAACACACACTTCTTTCACTCCATGGGTTAGATATCTTTGAGTGTCAGTGGACTTGGTGTTGAGTGCTCGTGTGAAGAAATGAGTTGGTGATGTGAGTGTTGGCTTGGCGACGTGCTGGATGTGCAGATCTGTGTGTGTTGGCCATGAAGCGCATGTGGTGTCTCTGGTCCGGGTGTGTGTATGTGTTGGCAGGAGGAGTGAAGCTGAAGTTGGTGTCAGTAGCTCACAAGGAGACAGAGCTATAACTCTCTCTCTCTCTCCTTTCCTCTCTCTGGTCAGTGGCTTAGACACATGTTCCTTTCCATTGGACTGCCTTCATCCTATGAGTCATCCTCATTTTACAGGAAACAGCATGTGTGCGCTGACCAGCTCGTATGTGTTTAATAGATGGATTTACTATTACTGTGTTCTAGGCCTAAATCAAAGGCAAAGAGATGACTAATTCAAATAATGTTGCATTAATATGTTGTCTAGTAAATAAATCAATCCTTTTCTTGTGAATTAAGAGTCATTTTCTGCCTTTATGTGTTGATTTCATTTGAACCAGATCAATTAAGGAAAGTAATTATCCATGATCACAGTTAGCGCCTGAATAATGTTCAGTTTTGGGTGTCGTTCCAATGATCTGAGTGCCTTTTTTTCTTCTAGGGTAAATCCCACATTTTATATTTTCTTCTGTGCAACATCTACAGCTCCATTCTCCATTTTTCTTTTTTTGTTTTTTCCCCATTTCTTTTATGAGTGGGTGGATATGCATATGATGTAGATCATTGCAAGTTTTGGATGACTAAGGAGATGAAAATGTCTTTCACCACAGTTTTTCAAGCATTTTCTCTCCATTAATGGCAGTGTGCTCCTGTATAGCCCTGGGAGTGCATTGCGGTATTTGGTGTGATTGAATGGTATGGAGATCATTGCCTCGCCTGTGGTTTGGCAGGTGGTACGTATCCGAATCTCTTCCAGCATTTTTCAGACATGATTAAGTGATACCAGGGTTTGAATCTGTTCTCTAGCAGGCTGATTGATTTAAAACACTTCATTATTATTACTTGAACTGTGGTATAAGGCATCACTTTAATGCTTTAAAGGAGGCATGTGGTTTTGTACGCATCATTAATAATTCTTCTATTCGTTTGTGAAGAAACAGGAAAAAGTTCCCACTTTAAAATAATTGCTTAGTAACTCTGTAGCTATACATGCAACAACTGTAACGAAGAGATTACTGGATTACAGTAATTCAGTCATTTCTACAGCATATGTAACTAAACATTTTTACTCTATTCTTTTCTGAAATGAGTGTAAATATGCTTTAACTTTTACTATTGTCGTCCAGCTGCAACACTAAATGCATTTCCATTTGTTCAACTGTTGATGCATGATGAATTGTTTAAATGCTAATGCATAGTTATTACATACCCATCCATCATTATGGGAACTCAAGTCATCTTTATTTGTACGATTTAATCTTTTTTAACAGACATTAACAACTGAACAGCTCAAAGAACTGACCTGGACCTACGTTCACAGGAAAATCCTATTGGACATCAACAGTTTGTCTGAAAGAACTAGAAACCTCAGTGTATCAGTCATTCCTGATTATGGCCTTATTCTGGGTTTGGGATACAGAGCCATAGTGTTTGAATCTGACCTGAGCAGCATTAAAGCACCAGTGTGAATTAACCCATCTCACATGTTCTTTGATTTAAAGGGTGCACGTGTTCAGGTGGAGGTCATTAAGAATTAGAAGCAGCACCAGGTGAGTCGCACTGAGCAGATTCCCTCCAGTCGCCTTCGTGGGGGGAGTGATCCTGAACACCCCTCCCCACCAGCAGCCTTCCTCTGCCATCCTCCTTCCTCTGGTCAGACACATGAGATGAGGCAGAGGAGCAGGAGAGGGCAAAGTCGCAGCAAGTTCGACTGATTTCTAAGCATCTTCGCTGCAGGAGCGCTCGGACGATGGAGGAGTGATCTAACCCCGCGATCCGGACAGGGTTTCCCGGAGAGGACTGTGAGGGATGTGGAGCTGCAGGCAGGACGCTTTGACTGGAGTATGACAGCAGGACTGACATGGTAACCCCTGCTTACACCCTTTACACAGATTTCTCTCGATCGGAAACAAACTCCAGCACGAACTCAGTAGGAATTCTGTCAGTGAAGCTCTTCTGCTCTTTCAGATGGTTTTCCGGGTGTTTTGCCGAAGGTTTACCGTCTGTTCTCCCCTCTTTTTTTCCTTCTGTTCTCCTCGAAGGTTGGCTTGTCTTTATTGTGCCAATGCAATTCCTAACATACATTTTTTGCCAGTTAATTCATGTTAATTCATGTTAATTCATGATAACAATGGAAAATGGTTCGTTTAAGGGACACAATAATAATAGTAATATTAATAATAATAATAATAATAATAATAATAATATAATGACTACTACTACTTCTAATTATAACTAGAACAACAAAACAATAGCAACAATTCTAATAACTATAATACATGTAACAACAACTACAAAGCAAGAACATTAACGACACATTTAAGAAATGATAAATGATAAATGATCCTTTTTTATTATTAATTAAAAAATTCTTAGTTATTTAATGTTATTAATTATGCTGTGAATTCATTTATATTTTTTATTTGAACGTTTCACAATGAGTACCACTAAAGCTGACGTTGCTTGTCCAGGTAATATGTAAGTAACACATTAAGACATTCAGTTCAGGGTCGGGGTTTAAAAAAATGTATTTATTTGGCTCATTGTTCCTTTAGTTTCTCACAATACGTCACAAATACAACTCACTTTGTTTAAAGACTTTCTCAGAAAAAAAAAACCTTTTGAACTCAAATATCAATCAAATATTCAAATATTCAAAATTTGATTCGAATAAAACATATCAGTGGTGGACTGGACGGTTGATCCGCTGTGGCGACCCCTAAATGGGAGCAGCCGAAAGAAAAAGAAGAAGAAGATATCAGTGGGGTGGATGACAGCTGCCGAGTTTGAACTGAGAAGTTTGTTCATTGTGAATTCAAAGTGGTGAGAAAAGCACCTTGCGCTTACAGAGTACAGGAACACACAAGTCCATCTCTAAAATTGGAAAAAATGGGCAGTGAATTAATAATCCATGTCTGTGCCCGTTCTTCAGCACCTCTTTAACCCTGAGAGAGCCTTGAGGGAGGACCACCATGTGCCGCTCCGGCTCACCCCCTCTTATCCCGCTTGTAAATTTGCCCTGGACTCCCCTTTGATCTTCTGTCAGATGAAGTTACAGAGTAGAGGTCTCACACAGGGGTCCAGAAGGGAATGTAAGGGTACAAACAGTGATTGGGTGACTATTTACACTACATCCCTAAAGCAAATACATGATTCACAACCTAAAATAAACAACAAACAAAAACACGTGATAATTTTTAATGCTAGAACTAACTTCACTTCATTTAAAGACCTACTCACCTCATTAACAAAGGAATAAACATTACTGAGACCTTAAAGTGTGACTTTAGTCACAAAAACTGATCATTGTTTTCTGTTTGAAAGTGAGATTTTCTTTACTAAAATGAAAAAAGGAATAGCGGTGGAGTATAAACAGGGTGCAGTTGACAGGTGGTGGTTTACTGGCATTTCACAACTGAGTGAAGAAACTTTTTTCGGTTGGCTTAAATAATTTGGTGAGAGAGTGATACACGAGTCATGCAGGACACCATCTCTCCACGGTCTCAAGAAGGTAGAAAATAAGGCAACACCGAAGCCCAAGAAGAACTAACGTAGTTGTAATCTGAATGCCTAGAAAGGCATTTGTGTAAGGGTGCTTTAACCTACAGTATGTCACGGGTGTACTCGTCCTACGACACTGCAAAGATTAATTTCAACTCAGCTTATGAAGGATCCAGAAGGCCTTATTTAATTAGATGCAATATGTTTAAGTAGGGTTAAAGCTAAACTGACCTAGACAAGAAATCACTAAGACTGCTCTTATCTTGTGCATATGAGGCTCTTTCTGTTTGTAAAGGGATTTAGGCATGTATAAATATGAATTAGATCTCCGTATTGTGGGTATTTGATGGATTTGAAACATAGCACCCATAATTTGACTGGTTTCTCATCATTCATTTGCTCTTCTTCCTCAATTCATCCAATCCTCAATTCCTCTGTTGTGCTTTCCCCTCTAAAATCTTACTTGCCAAAGCAGAGTACTAACAGCTGCTCCTTTTTTCTTTTCTAATAACCTTGTTCTTCCTACAGCTCCCCCAAACCCCAAGATAAACATTTAGAATTTTCTCATTAACATTTATCAACTGTTCTTTGGCCACATTCTTCATCCAATCCAAATGGAAGTGTCTGGCTCTGTCTCCTTTTCTTCCTCCCCTTCTCCATCTTACACATTTCCCTTCCTTCCTAACATCTCCACCCCTTCCTCCTCTCCCTCGCTTTCTCCATCCCCAAGCGTGGCCTCCACTGCTCTTTTTTGCTTTTTCCTCTCACTCCTTTCACTGCTGGGCATTCTCGGAAACCTTTACACTCTGGGGTTGCTGATTCAACGCCGTAGGGGCCCGAGAAGGAGACGAATGGCACCTACCTGCTGTTTGACTCCTGCTTGCCTCAGAGCCTCTTCCCCTTCCCCCTCCCCTACCTCCTCCCCCTCCTCCTCCACCTCCTCCTCTCTCCACCTGCAGGTTCTGAGTCTGGCTTTGGCGGATCTGCTCTACCTCTCCACGGCTCCCTTTATTGTCTACGACAGCCTGGCATCTGACTGGGCATTCGGAGAACTTGGCTGTCGGCTTCTGCTCAGTCTGGACTTGCTCACAATGCACGCCAGTATCTTCACCCTGACCGCAATGAGCCTAGATCGATACCGGGCTGTGGCTGACCCCCTGGCTGCTTCTTCAGCACCATCTTCTGGCTTGCTTCGCGTGGCATTAGCCTGGGGCCTTGCTGTGGCACTCAGCCTGCCAATGATGATCACCCTTCATCTAGAGGATGGAGAAAACCAGGAGGGAAAGCTTTGTGTTCCAGAATGGGATGAGCAGAGCTCCAAAGCCTATCTGAGTGTACTATTCTGCACCAGTATCCTAGGACCAGGACTGGCCATTGGGTGTCTGTACACAGCGCTGGGGAGGCTCTATTGGGTTTCTCAGACACAGGCGGCCTGGGCTGGAGGGAGTAATGCCTACCAGCCTCGTGCCCCACGACCCAAAGTCCTGCTCCTCATCCTGGGAATTGTTCTTGCATTCTGGGCCTGTTTCCTCCCGTTCTGGATCTGGCAACTACTACCACTGTATCGGCCAGATGTTCTACGCATGGTCCCTGTGGGCACGCAGGTTACTGTGAACCGTATCCTGACTGGACTAACGTATGGGAACTCATGCGTAAATCCATTTTTTTACACACTTCTGACAGGCAAGCGGCGGCGGACCAGCATGCAAACAAGTGCAGCTGCTCCTCTCTGCCAAAAGGGAAGCTCTAGCCATCAATGAAAGCACACTTCATTTTCTTATGTGTGAATATGTGCAATCTTCACAGCTCTGTGCACCAAAGCCAGTACTCCATAACTGCTGTTATGAGTTCCAAATTACAGCATTGCTAATACATGCAGACAGATTACCATACAAATGAATAAAATTCTCAGAGACTTTGATAGAATGGACTAAAAGAAAATATACAGCATCTTGCAAATGTTTTAGGCTGCCCTGAAAGTGATTTCAATCTGTTTATCTGTGCAGTATTTATTTTGCAATTAAAACACTATATAGCTTTAGAAAACACAAACAAACCCAAATCAGTTAACCATAAAGAAATGTCCCTGCTTTCTTCATCTAGTACATGGATTAGTTCAATTTCATTAACAGCACCACTTATTTAACTGAAGAAAGAACTTGCTGAGCTGGATTGGATGGTCCTTCAAAGAGAAGTTTCACAGTTTAGGAAAACACACACACTTGATTTTATTATATATTATAAAGTTTGCACTTTTTTGGTTTAACAAGTAATACATACTGCCCAAATAAACAGCATTTCATACAACTTCCTGAAAAGGCTAAGGCTTTTGTGGGTGCTGTATATATGGTAACTGTATGTCCAAATTGGTGACTTTACATGAAAAGAGAACAGCATTGTTTAATTATACTTTTATGTAAAGAGATTTTATTCAAAAACAGTTTTTCAGTATTTCTACTGGTCCATTCATAATAAAGTGTTCACAAAATCTAATCTAGAAAAAATGGAGCTACATTCTATATGAGTTTTTTGAGCTTAGCTTGTAATCAGATGTTCATTCCTACACATTAACTCATTCTGACACATTGATGGTCTATTGCAGACAACATCTGTTTGCAGAAACACCAAAGAAGCATCATTAAAGGGACACCTCAAGTTTTGTCATGATTTACAAGTTGCCCAAAGGGGTTTTTCACTACAGGTGTGAACCATTTTAAAACCAAGTTGGTTTATTAGTTCAAATGAAGGGGAACACCATATATCTGAAATAAATTTGACTTAAAGCTAAAGGACGATATCATTGCAATTTGCTCTTTGAAGAGGATAAATACAAAATTAAGCAAATAATCTTGCGCATTTGGAATTTTTGAATATGTTGTATAAAAGTAGCAGATTTGTTCTGCGAGCTTTCTGATTCAGCAGGTGTTTAATTTCTATTTAATTTATTACTTTTTAAATGAGTTGCCATAATTCCCTTTACTGGGTATAATATTTCTTTAAAGCTGCACATTGTCAACTCCGTTCCATTATTTTTATGTGTGAGCATGAAACCGTATACCTAAGTATGGAAAGTCAGACTATAAAAGAAGCTAACCTTTCACTTGTAAATCAAAGTATAAAATGTGGCATCAGTAACATTTGTCACTAATGCCGCACGTGTGGGTGGTGGTGGTCTAGTGGTAGGATACTTGCCTATGGACCTATGGCTCAAGAGGTCCAAGGTTTGAATCCCACCTCTAGCACTACCACCACTGGGTCCCTGAGCAAGACCCTTAACCCTGAGTTGCTCCAGGGGGACTGTCCCTGCAATAAGGGCATGGGAGTCACTCTGGATAAGAGTGTCTGCTAAATGCCGTAAATGTAAATGATCCTGTTATTGTCCTACTGATGACTGTCATGATTTGGCCCTCAAAACTTTCTTTTCAAAAGACAGAGAACACCTTGGAGACTCTTTTGCATTTGAGAACTGGATGCCTCTACCTAAAGGCACTTGGTATTTGGCATCCAAAACCTAGACCCTTCAAAGCCTCAGACTTTGAACAGTTTGGTGTATTTTTTTTCAGTGAACTACATGTGTCTGTTCTGCTTCTTTTCTTTGCATTGCTTTGCACGAAATATAGTCACAAGCATTTATATACATGTATTTGTAGTGCATATAATAATATATAATCATGAATAAAATATGATTTATATTCTGAATCAGTGGGATGGTCCATGGTCTTCTGTCCTGAAATGTAAAGTCTAGGTCAGATGATTTCAGTATGAACTTATGCAGACATGATACACATAGATCTGTTGTATTTAATACAAGGTGAATACTTCAATTAAGAAAACGATAAATTTATAATGCATTAGATTTACTGATCCCCTTTCACATGGGCCAAATATATGCTCTATATTAATGTTTTGCATTGTGACAGTGAAATGGCTGGGTTTACACATGTTTACCGTACATAGTGCTTTTTCAACTGAGCCTGTATTTATATAAGTTGACTATATAATGACAAATATATATATATATATATATATATATATATATATATATATATATATATTTGGCAGCACACAGAATAACAGAATGAAAAGACTATTGCCAGTGATTTTCCAGTGTTTCTGGACACATGAATTTGAATGATTTTGCATGAAAAACATAAACCCCTTAAGATTTTTTTAAGCTAGTAGTTATATTTAAACTCCAGAAACAACTAAAACTACACTGGTTCATCACTGTAAATTATTCTGCTCCAAGATAGCTAGTTCTTTTAACAACCATTTGAAAACATCCTATATAGCAACAAAAAGGATTCCCTTTTGTTATTAACACTACATTTTGGTTAAAGCTGTAAAATGTGAATTTAACTGCTGATGAACCACATTGTAGCTCTCTGTGATCTTTTCTAAAGGCACTTAGCTCTGCATGCCCATGCTTTGTGTGTGCGTGTGTGTGTGTGTATGTGTGTGCATGTTATCTATATGTGTGCAATGGAAGCACTGTGTAAGGCAGCTTTCTAAACTATAATGCACATGAACAAATATTGTCCGACAGAGTGTGTATGTGTATGTGTGTGTGTGTGTGTGTGTGTGGTTTACACTGGGGCCCAAGCCACTGGGGTTTTTGAAGTCAGTGGGGAAGATAATGTCAGGGCACTGTGGACAATAGACTGACTTTGTAATAGCATGAGGTTTGGTATTGGCAGCACTTTCTAAAACAGGAAATATGAAGAGAATGTAAAACAAATAATAAATAACAGATGAGAAAAGGTCATGTCAATTCTTTTACAGCAACGCTCAGATTATAATGAACAAAGGCAAAATGTTGTGGTAGCTCTGTTAAAGCTAAATGTAGATTTACAAGGTGCATAATGAATACTGAAGCTCAACTAACTGTGTCCAAGGCCTAACCCTGTCTGTCTGTCCATATACACTAAACACACACATCTATCTATACTACTTCTTATTTCATATTTTGCTTCCAAAGAGTATTGTTGAAGGAATAGTTCTCCAAGCCTTGCTTGTTTTTGACTATCATTTCTGGTACACCTCCAGTACCTTACCTGTTTAAGATGATCGTTTTCTGTTTGTGAAGCCACATTTAACCTTTGTACACACACACACACACACACACACACACACACTGTTTAACACTTAATGTGATGTGAAAAAGCTCATTTTAAGGTCTTCAACCAAAAATACCTGCAAAAAGGCTCTGAGTACACTTGTGATTATTTTGCTCCCAGCACACAGTTAATAAACTTTTTTTGTTCGTTTGCATATCACAGCTTTTGGCAAGATCAATAATTCAGGGTTAGAAAAAAAAAAAATTTTTTGCAGCCAAAATTCCCACTGATGTTAAGTGTAAGATCAAGCTTCATCCGTCTAGACGGCTGGAGTTAAAGTGAACTTAGTTGAGGGTGTTTTATACCCTGATGAACAAAGTACTGTTCCCCTTTTTTCATTCTTTGCCCATGCTGCTTGTTCTTTCCCATATGTTTCTATTTACCTGGGTGAAATGAGCATGTGCGAGGATGTCCTGCCCACTGTTCCCACCGCCCTAACTGTGCGGGGGGGAGTTCTTCACACACATGGAGCTCTGAAAAAGAAGGATGAAGTGATCTGTCCACTGGCTCTGGCTCATACTCATATTCTTCTTTTAATTTCTTTTTATATAAATGCATGCCACCTAATCATATCACTGCTAGAAGCAACTGCAGGTAGATTGCATATAAATCAGCTTCTGCACTTTTGGCAGGACAATTTGAAATCTGTAAATATTACAAAACAAAAGAAGTCAATTGACAAATTTATGGCCATTTTCAGTGATCAAATTTGAACTGAAGACCTCGCTCCAAGAGTTCCTCAATATAGAACAAGGCTTTTGTGGACTCTCTCATTCTCTCTCCCTGAGCTCGTCTGAGTGATTGAGAGTGTGATAAACTTCAAACACATGTATTTACCCATCGAGCCCAAGCGGTGGAAAATACTGCCCTGAGGGAGGTCGACAAATCCATAAGCTGTCAGTTTATATTGGTTGTTGCAAAGAGTTGGTACCGTTTAACTCTCCAACAATAACCACCATGCCTGTGTTTGTATTGAAATCACTGGTTCTGTAGGAGGCAGTGAACTGCGGAGTACAGATCTGTGCACGATGTAAAGAGGAATATGTTTTCTTTGTCAAGCTGTAATTTTGTTCTACCTGTGTCTTTCACAAACCGCGTCCACATTCTTATACCAAATTGTCTTTCCATCATCTCCATCGTCCCCTGTGCGCTCCCCTCCACTTCTGGTCCACACCCCCTGCCTCTGTCCCAGTGTTTGAGGCTGGGGCAGGTGCCCCTCCCCTGGGCAGCCAGTTCAGGAAAGACCCCGCTGGGCAGACGAGACTAGGCCGAAGCCTGGGCCAAGCTCCTGCTGAGACAGTATAAGAGGCTCCCTTTCTCTAAGGCACACACATACACACATACCAAAATTCTATTTCTCCATCTGTTTTCCCTCTCTCAATCTCTCGTTCTCCCTCTCAATGCCTCGCCAGTTTCTACCTCGTCTTTTATGTCCTGGTTCACCCTATTTGACTCTATGAAAGTAATTGTTACAGACAGATGTGCTTTGTTTACACCCAAGCCTCAATAAAAATTGTCACCATGATATCCACATTTGGGTTTCTGTAAAGGTCAATAAAAAGTGTTGGTTTCACCAAACGTTACTCATGGCATTATTGTCCATATGCTGAACATTACTGTACCAGGATTTATTTCAGCCTCAACATTCCTTATAGTCAGTTTTCTCCGAGACTTGGGGTAAGAACTCTCAAATTATTCTCAAAGTAGGCCAAGAATGGATGCGAAAAATGGTTTTTAATAATCAAAATCAATGTCAGCTTTATTGTACATGACATGTAATGGACCAAAATGCCATTTCTTTCAGACACTGGTGTAAACAAATACAAGCACTTAAAACAAGGGGTGAAGAACTACTAAAAAAAAAAAAAGAAAGAATTCCAAGAATGTAAGTACATATTAGTTAAGCTGGGGTCTGGGGGTAAATAACAAACACAAATCAACAATAAAAACTAAAATGATAATGGTAAACATATAATGTACTATAAAATTATGCATTCTAAACTACTAACAAACAACAGACTTTTTTAAATATCCTGAAACGGTTTGTTGATTGGGTCAAGTGGGTGAAACCTAATTAACCCTTGATAAGATTTGTCCACGTTTCAGTCTTGCCTTTCATGGTTTCCACTGCAACACATGTGTTTATTCCACCACAAGGTAAACCTTGCCCATTTAAAAACTGAAAACCTTCCCTTATATCTGCAAGTCAACTTACAGAACAAGCAGAAGCCAGACAGACAAGTGTCTCTTTGTGGAACCTGGTGCTCCACAGAAAAAAAACAGCCCTACCCTGCCTCATCCCCATGGCTTCACACTTCCGTGTCAGCCGACGTGATCAGACAAGGCCTCAGAGTGCTCGCTTCAGAGGCCAGAGGTTACATAAACGGACATCAGCAGTGCAGTTCACACCCTGGCGCTGGCCAGCAGAACTATTAAACTGCTCTCTTGCTTTTGCTTACTTCTTCTACCCTGTTTTGTTGCTTATCTGCTTTCTATCTCTACATGTTTTCTTCATTGCTTCATCCTCTGCTTTTCTCTGATTTTTGGTTCTCACTCTCTACAAATGATCTCAGACATTTCAGCAACCACCTGGAATCACTTCCCAGGCTGCTAGAAGACATTCCCCTTTGCAGAGTTGATGTAATTGCCTGATCAACATTCAAGGTGACCTTGCTCACAGGTGTTGTCCCATAAGTTTTGTTTCCCACAACTAGGCATTTTCCACTCTGTTTGAATGCTAAGCAAGACTTTGCAGTTTAACAGACACTGTTATGAGTCTCATTAAAGCTGGAATCATGGAACCAGCAGAGACAGTTTGTTTTAATAAAATATCCCTCTGCACCACATATAATTTTTATAACACTCCATAACTCATGAAAAAAACCAAAGCACTACTATCCTTACTAACTAAGGCAAGGAATTATATGAGACAACATTATCATATCTGCTCCTTTTTGCTTTCATTGAGGTAAATGGAGGACAGCAAGCAAAACAACAGGCATTAATGTGGTTCCACAAACCTAAATTTTGTGTGACTTCCCTGTCATTTTTCATAATCTGCATAGAAATGCATTGCATGGAAAATAAGATGCTCTAAAGCAGCCCTCATGAGTCTAAACTTACCAAACCTAGAATTAAATAAAACCCTCAGCACCAAGGAGCAGTTGAACTCTGTTTCTTACAGTAAGGGAACTGCATCTGTTCAGCTTTGGGGTGAGCTGGTGTGAAGATTTTGATCCAAAACTAACCAACATCAATTCCTGAAAACGCATCATATTTTAAGGGCATCAATTCTAATGAGCTTTTGCTCTTGTAGATGAAAAAAATAACTGAATTTAAACTCAAAGTGTAAATTAACCCCAGCCCGCCCCCTTGTGCCAAAAAAGCTGTAATGCATTTCAGTTAAATATTAAGTTAAACCAATCTAAAGCATAAACAGAATTTTTGTAGCAAATGTTTTGTAACTTTGCACTATATGTGATGCTTTTTAAGTGTGTTGTTTTAATATGAATTTCATATGAATATGAAGTTTCATTTATTTCTTGTTTGGCATTACATATCTTTATTATATGCAATTTCTTACATTCATCCATCCATTATCTGCCGCTTGTCCCAAACGGGGTCGCGGGGGAGTGCTGGTGTCCAATCCAGCGCACACAGGGCGAGGACGGGGGACGCACCCTGAACAGGTCGCCAGCCCATCGCAGGGAGGAGCGGGACGGGGACGGCACCTTGCTCAAGGGTACCTCAGGGCAACCTATGGGGAAGGGGTTCGAACCCCCGATCCACCGATCATAGGGCCAACGCCCTAACCACTAGGCCACCGCTGCCCTCAATTTCTTACATATCTTTAATAATATATAAAATAAATAATAAGAATAAAAAAAATATATATATATATATATAAAAGGAATGAAGAGAAAGTGTAAATAACAAGGGGCAAGAAGTGTAATGTCCCACATGCATACTGGTGAACCATCTCTAAAGAGCAACATCAATGTTGAGAATACTGAGGGGCATCTGTGAAAAGGTGTTATTTTCAGCTTTAACAATCATCAAACTAATTGTCTAACAACAGTTCCCAGATGTATTTAACAGAGTAAGGAGGCTGAAAACAAGGTAGGTTAGTCTGCACATTGAACTAAAGTAAGACATGTACCCCAGCACTTTACCCCAGCCAAAGGACATAATCAGCCTGAGGTAACCAACGTTCTAGCTTGGACTGAAGGTGTTGAGAACATTTCAGATGGCTTAATAATTCATGTCCAGGACCAAGAGACTCAGATGGCTGCCTGTGATCATGGCAAGGTTCAGAGAGGGTGGACCGACACTGAAGTATGGAAAGTGCCAATTCAGCAAAACAATTTGCTTTTCCTGGGAACTGTTGTCAAGGAAAAGCATCAGGCCTGCTGAAAAGAGCCATAATGGAAGCAGAGGAACCAGGGATTGCCACAGAGGTGGGAAAATTCTTGAGCTTATTACAGTAGCAGATTTATTCCACCACTTAATACACCACTTCACATGGAGGACAAACCTTTCAAAATAGGGCTGGACATAAACTGGGACATTGGAATGGGAATTGCCTTCAAGAGAGCTAGGCAAGCCTAACACAGGTAACAGTAGATGCAGAAGTATAGTAAATCATCTGTGTGGTATTGTGAGCCATATGCTAACTGATATTGAACAGGAATACTAACAAAAACAAGGCACTGAGACTGTTTTTGTCATGGAGAATTGAAATGTGTCAGAAATCAAACCAAGCCAAAAAAATGCAAACCACTTTAATGAGGAGTTCCAGCATTCGTGGTCCGGTGGGAACAGTTTGCTCATCCCACTCTCGGACCTAAATACAATTCAAACATTTGACACCTCCTTTGAAATTGACATTATTCCAGCCATTCATGATTTTCCACCAATATTTCCACTCTTTGCCAAGGTTGATACCTTCTGTTTCTCCGCGTTTACCATCTCGCCACCAATCCATTTGCCAAAAGGCACCTGAAGAACTCTGACCATGAGAAACAAAATTCTCTGGTCTGATGAAACAATGATTGAACTCTTTGGCCTGAATGTCAAACGTCATGTCTGGAGGAACACCTTGGTGAGATGTACTCTTGATGCACTGACATGGCTGACATGAGTAGTGGATGGTCTCCTAGGACTAGGAGGGGTGCCACTCTTCTGTTTCAATCCAGGGCTCTCCTGAGTGCTTCCAGGGTCTTTCTCCTCCTATTGACAGCTCAACATTGTCGCTAGTTTATTCTGGCTCTGTTATAGGCAACATGTTTCTGGGAACTCGAGTACATTGGTTAAGGTGATACTAAGTAGTGATATTTTCCACTTGTATTGTTGTGGGGGTCACACTTACCACTCTGTCTTGGCTCATTACACTTTCTCCTGAAAACTCTTATGTATACCTGGTCTCCTGGTTTTAATGGGTTCACTGGCTCCTCCTCTGGTTCTAGAAAATGCCTCTGCTTCTATTGATAAATAGCTCTATGTATAGCAGTTAGTTGTCTCATATATTCTTTCTCATTGTTCCAGAGGTGATCCCTGATAGGGTTCCCTCAGCTGAGGTACAGGCATATGCCTGCCACTAATCATCTGATGTGGGGTCAGATTGGTGATCCTTTTAGCTAGCATGCAGTAATGCATCAATGCCAGGGGTAGTGCATCCATCCAATTAAGTCCAGTTTCCACACAAATATTATTTATTTTTGCTTTTAGAGTCAATTAACTCTTTCCATCACCCCCTGAGACTGGGGGTGATAAACACACCCCAGTCATCTCAAAACTGTTGCAATACCTTTTTAAAAGTCTGTTGAATAAAAGCCAATTCATTGTCTGAACTTATTTGAGAAGGAATTCCTAACCTTGGAATGACTTCTCTTGTCAAAAACTTTAGAAAAGTTCCAGCACCCTGATCTTTGGATGGAGACCCATCTACTAAATCTGTCAATAACCACAAGCATGTTGATCGCTAAAATAAGAGGCCATCCACAAAATAAGTCACGTCTGCTTCCAGAATTAATGCAGACTCTAAATCAGGTCTTAACTAAGAAAAAGCCAATGCTCTAGTGATGCAATCATGTGGTTTTCCTTCAAACTGGAACGGCAATAATTTTACTGGATTAACTGTTGTGCACCTAAAACTGTTGTGCACATGCGACATGCAAATTATAAAGATAATCAAAATCTGGTGTAGCCAGCACTGGCACTGTTTGCATTTCCTGCTTTAGAGTTTCAAAGGCCACATAAGCATCACTTATCCATTTTAATGATGCACTTAAAGTTTTTGTTCCTGCTTCTATTTTCAGTGCTCTCAGAGATGCAGTTTTCCATAGAATGGATTGCATCGTCTTCAATCCATTCTGCACTAAAACCTGTCATTCCTAGAAATGAGATCAGCTGTCTTACTGTCATTGATTGTGGTGCCTTTCTGATTCCTTCCAGGTTTTGTTCAATGTGCCACCAGTCTTCCCAGGTATTCTACCTGTGGTTGGCAATATTGCAACTTTGCTTGTGAAACCATATCCCCATCCTTAACCCCCTCTGCTAACTTCTTGAGAACTTTAACAGAGTCCTCATGACACTGTTTTACTGTCGGGGAACATAAGATTAAATTATTGTTTTCTCTGTTCCCTTCTCTGCTTCTGGTTTTAATCGATACTTAGCTCTCTTCTCATCCTAGCTTTTGTCATAAATTATAGCACATAGATATGCTAATCTGGGTTCTCTTGCTTTTGGAACCTGTGCTGAAATAAACTTTCCCCATAGACTTATTATTTCCTGAACTAGTTTTTAATTTTCTGTTCTATTTTTCCTAACCAGTAGACATTCACTTCTGTTCCTAATGTCATTCTCCTTTGTGCACTACTTGCTGCTGTCTTCTAATTCTTTCTGCTCAGCTTCTTCCTCACCACTTCTCATGGACCTTGGCTCTGATTCCCTTTCTCTCATGGCTGCCTCTTTACTCTCTTGAAATGCACTTCTCCACTCTTGCTGTAATTTAGTGAAATCTGGATACATAACCTCACTTCTCCACTGCCTACTCTCTTTTGCTTTCTCTGCAGTCATGTTTATCACCTTTGTGGAGGGTCTGGGGAAGTTAGGGTGGTTTCACAACACTCTGATGTCTTATCTTTTTTTTTTTCATTTGCATGTTTTAATGTAAAGTTTCTAATTCATTCTATTGCTTTGTTTGTTCTTTACTAAATTTGTCCTTTGGTTTGTGGCTCTGAATGAAAATCTCCAGGGCTTCACAAAGTCCTACATTATATGTGCCTTCTTCTTGATCCTTAGTGAGTTTAGTCAACTTTTGGCTTATTAGGATTTTATCTTTTATCAATGCATTCTTTTCACACATCTTTTCTACAGATGTTCTTGCCTTAATTTGTCCCTCAGAAGTCTTCACTTTAGGTTTTTGAATCATCCTTTCTTTTGATCAAGTTGATTAATTAATTACTCAGTTTATTAATTATTTAATAATGTATTATTGTTGATTTGCCTTATATTATATTCTATTAGAATCAACACCTCTTCTCTTTATCTCTTAAAATTTTCTGAGTAGTCAACCAGCCTTTACCAAAGGAATTTCTGGGAAACTTACCCTTTCTAATATGTGACACAACCCCTCTTTTATTTATTTATTTATTTTGCTTTTCCAACTTCTCCCTACTCTATTCCTAAAGAAAAGGTTTCATACTCTTATGGGCGCTTAAAGTTAGTAAAATCCACTCATCATACACATACACACAGATACACTCATTCAGATTACCAGACTCTACACCAGACTCTATACACACTCACCCTAACTGCTGCGATTACCCCCCCCCCCCCCCCCCCACACACACACACAGTAGCCTCTTCTCAAAACTACCACTGTCTCGCCTTACACCAGAGAAAAACACTCACTACATTCAAGCTTCCTTTTTACTTGAATAGCTGCAATAATATATAGGCAGTGGTGGCCTAGTGGTTAGGGCGTCGGCCGCATGATCGGCGGATCGGGGGTTCGAACCCCTTCCCAATGGGTTGCCCTGAGGTACCCTTGAGCAAGGTGCCATCCCCGTCCTGCTCTCCCTGTGATGGGCTGGCGACCTGTTCAGGGTGCGTCCCCCGTCCTCGCCCTGTGTGCGCTGGTTTGGACGCCAGCGCGACCCCGTTTGGGACAAGCGGCGGATAATGGATAGCTGCAATATATAAAAGTATATTCACACAAGTCTTACTCCCTCCAGTTCTCGACACTCTTAAGTACGCCAGTTAATGATTCAGTACTTTCTCAATAAGAATATACAACACAAACCACAGTTTTGGACATAAACCTTACCGTCTGGCTTGCTGTGAGGGAAATGTACAGCTGATCTCACAATGCGACTGCCGCAAGATTTTATCTAAAGACAGAGACACACATTAACTTTGCGTAGGAATACTGTTCCTATTTCATCCTCAAACAAACAGCAAAGGTCAATATGATCTTTCTCTTCTTGTTCTAGAAATGACTGCCATATATCCTAGCGGCCCATCAGATCCACAGTCATTACCCCCTCGGGAATCTCAGAAGAAAGTCAGATTCGTCAACCCTCACTTCAACCTTACTCAAAGTCTGCTTATTTGCCAAGAGCTACCAGCCATAGGCCTGCGCAACATCTGCCCGAGATCTCTCAGGCTTTTACCAGCGCTCCACATGACCTGAAATATATTACAGGCTTTAAAAGCAGACTGCCCAAAAAGGGTCAAGTTAAAGCTGGTGTGCACACTCAGATTATACTATTTACATCTGGACCACGGCCCCGACTCTTTGACTTCATTACTCAAACAGCAAATTTATATACAGTACTGTGCAAAAGTTTTAGGCAGGTGTGGAAAAAATGCTGTAAACAAAGAATGCTTTCAGAAATATAAATAATGATTGTTTATTTTTATCAATTTACAAAATGCAAAGTGAGCGAACAAAAGAAAAATCTAAATCAAATCAATATTTGGTGTTGCTACCTTTTGCCTTCAAACCAGCATCAGTTCTTCTGGCCCCCACAGAGCCCTGATCTCAACATCATCCAGTGTGTCTGGATTACATGAAGAGACAGAAGGATGTGAGGAAGCCTACATTCACAGAAGATCTGTGGTTAGTTCTCCAAGATGTTTGGAACAACCTACCAGCCGAGTTCCTTCAGAAACTGTGTGCGAGTGTCCCAAGAAGAACTGATGCTGTTTTGAAGGCAAAGGGTGGTCACACCAAATATTGATTTGATTTAGATTTCTCTTTTATTCATTCACTGAATTTTCTTGATTGATGAAAATAAATGATTAACACTTCCATTTCTGAAAGCATTCTTTGTTTACAGCATTTTTTTCACACCTGCCTCAAACTTTTGGACTGTATGTTTTTATTCTCAGAATGGGCTTTACATTCTCGCTCCATCTCTCACACTTTCCAGCTTGAAGACTGTAATATATTTATTCATGCAATGCACATTTACTAACATTTGAAAACAAATTAACATGAACATTAGATACAGTTCTTTTTAGAGAGAGGTGCACAGACCTCCTAGTGACCCAGAGCCTCTGCTGGTATAAACCACAGAACCTAAGCTAAAAGGTAGCACAATCTGAAAAAATGCTCACCATTAATGTTCTGTGTCAGTTCAGCAGGAACCCAGGGAGCAGTGCCGAACCGAACCACGAGCCGGTTTGGCCTCTTTCCATTCTGTTCGTGATGCCAATTAAAATGCCTAAACTTTTTATAAGTCAGACATCAAACAGCCAAAGAAATGTGGCAAACCACTTTAATGATGAGTTCCAGCAGTCGTGGTCTGGTAGCAACAACTCCAATTTGCTCATCCCAACCTTAGACCTAAACACAATTCAAGCATATGACACCTCCTTTGAAATGTACATTATTCCAGCCCATTACTGGTTTTCCACCAATATTGCCTCTCTTATTAATGGCCTCCTGCATTAACTGCCACCATTATTTCAAGCATGGCTCCCAGAGTTTTTTAATTAGGTTTAATCATAATTAGATTCATGCTAATTAAATTATTGTGACTGCTCATGATATGTCTGGTCATCATCTTTTGGGTTCAGATTTAGGTCAGACCTATTGCCTTTTGGGTTCAGATTTTGGCCGAAACATCCACTCTGAACTAGAGGGGGGTTTTACTATACTTTGAGCCTATGAGAGACTGTATGCATGCTGCTATGGGATCATTTCAGCTCAGGCTCATGTGTAGTGCTTTGCCAATCCTTACAGACAAGAACATGAGAGACATTTGGGTAAAGTAGTGACAAAACAATTTTGAAACTAAAGAACCCTTTGTGTGATGTTGCCGTCATGGACTACCAGTCAATATATAATGCGTGTTACAGCGCAGATAATTCATCTTGTGAAATTATTTCTTTTGATCTAATTTATTCAAAAATAATACACATAAATGTTTGCATTATTTCTGTATTTTCATTTTTAAATGGTTTCAATCATTTCAATTTAAAGGTCAGAAGAGAAGAAAGTTTATTAAATGCTGTTAAATATAAATTGTATGTTTAAAAGTTCAATAAATGCAAGGGGGCCAAGGGTTTAGCAAACGGAGAAAAATAGATTTTAAAAACTTCTGGCCAGAAAGCATTTATTTACAAAAAACACTACTTTTAACAAACACAAACAAATAAAAATCCACCCATATAGAGTAAATAGTGGATTTATGTATATAACATATTTTTTTAACCTCTACTCTGGGAATCCCATACTTTTAAAACAACCAGAAATATATTTATATACTAGTACTATGGTGAGACTTTTCAAATCAGACAGCACTGGCTGGGATTAGATGGTAAAGTCTGGACTGAACTACATTTCAACCCATCAGGGATGCCTACACTCTTCTCCGTTTCCACGTCTCAAAGTATCACTAAAAGCAATAATTCATGAAAAAAACTACAAAATATGAAGATTTTTTTGCAACAACAGACAAGGTAGGCTGTTACTGTCAGCTCAATGAAATAATCATACCTCTCTGGTCTCCAGAAATGATTAAAAAAACAAAAAAAAGCCATGAAGAAGAAGATACTCTATGAATATTGTCCGAGGCCCTCCAGAGTCTCGGTTCATTCATGGACAGACCCAGCAGCCCAAAGACCTCTCGCATCGCTAGGTTGAAAAAAACATTGATTTATTACTGCTTATTGCAGCTGTTCATATATTTAGTTCTTGTGGCTGCTGATTTGTCCACGGTCACCTCCATGAGCACCGAGACATGAGCACCGACATGAACGTGGAATATAAAAATTTAACAAATATATGTAAAATACAATGAATACAAATCAATAACCTAGTCCCCTGACTTTAGCTACTTTTAAATTATGAAGAACAGTGTCTAAAACAGGTTTATAAAATAAATCATAATAAAATAACAATTCTGAATGATACATTGATTTGTTTAACAGACGGGGTCTAATTTCTGAAATGTAAGGTTCCGAGTAATTGCACCTAAATAGCTGGGCTTCATTGGGCCTCCTGTTTTTTAAAGCCAAGGTGCCTTACTGAGATATGGTGCTAAACATGGCAATTTCTTGTCTTTATTCTTGCAGTTAAGAATATCCTGTTTGTCAAACAAGGTTCCTGCTTAGTGAGAGTTGCAACAATGGCAGCTAATTAGTTTCTTTGGAAAAATAAAATGAGCAAGTAATTGTTTTGTGCTTGCTGGTAATTTGCTGACAATTAACATTGCAGGTGCAAAGAATGTCATTTACATATTAGATAGCATTTTTAGGTGCTGTGTTATCAGAATGGTAATGAACAATTACATCATTCAAAGTTTTAATTGTCACTTGTATTCTTTCTTGAAGCCTGCCTAATGTGAGTAATCAAGCCTTGCAATATATGCTTAAGAAAAAGGAGAAATTGGGAAAAAGAATGAGAGTTGGGTGTTAAGACATATACAGCACAAGAGCAAAGTGAGTATGCATTGAATGTGTGACTACACGTTGAATTCTTCCAGCTTTTAGAAAATCAATAAGGGTGCTTAACTAGAATGATGTCGTAGAATTTGTAGATTTGCAGCAGGTATTCCAGTAACAGTAAATAAAATAAAAATAAATAATAAAATAGAAATGGCATGCACATCATATGGGTTTTGGCAACTGTTGCTGGTAAGCCAGTAAGTTGTATAAATTACACATCGTACACCTGCCAGTTTTCACTGATAAGACAGTGAGCTGGTCACAGGCTACATGTTAGGGCCTTTAGCCACAGTTGTTAATATATCTGGACTGAACTAGATTTAAACGAAACAAAATGATAAATATTCAGATTTAGGACAGGTGATGAGGTGTTGATCTGTGTCACTATAGCCATCCATGTGTTTAGTCTACATCTGTAATCTAACGTCTGAAAACCAATCTCTATCTAGTCACTGGAGGATTAAGTAGTATTTTCCCAAAATGAACATCTGCTATGAATCATTTACATAATCTAAACTTACTAATGCTTTCAATGATCACATCACAACTGATATGCTAAAATATCTAAATGAATTATTAATACCAATATGACACCGAACACTTTGTTTCTAAAGCTTCAAAGGAGACCAGCGGGACTCCGTAATGTTTAACATTAAAATGACTAGGTTAAATGTGCATTGACTGTTCCTATTTGAGAGTAATTGCTGCTGTGTTTGCTGTATCATATAGGAATATTTGGCAATTTTAATGCATTTCATTCAAGTCTCAAAACCAAAATCACCTTTTAAATGTAACCCATAACAAGAAAAATATGCAGTTTTTCCCCTCACTCACTACAAGAACCAACACCTAGAATGACTTCAGTAACTTTCCTAATTTTACTGCCTGTGCCTCCAAAGCAGAATGCCTTCTTCAGCTGTTTTGTATCAATTGAGCAGTGGCAGAAAATAAAAGGCTTCAAACTTCAATTTCACACTTGCACAGTTGTGCAAGAAAACACACTCTACTACCTTTAAACATATTTATTATTCATACAAGCGTTCATTTTTTTATTTTTATTTTTCACAGTTTCGGCCCCCCTAAAGTCCCAAAACACCTGGAGGGTGAAGACATTTTGAATTAGTTTGAAAGTTTTAAAAATGAAAAAAAAAAAAAAAAAAAAATCAGTAGCCAAGAAGCTAGGCCAGGTTCAAAGAAATGTGTTTCATAGACAAAATCTCACAGAAATAAGAATTGTTTTACATCATTATCGAGGATTTATAAGGAACATATATGACGTTTTAAAAAAAGCATTAAACATAACATACATCTGTATGGTCAATTTCAAAATTAAGTCCCAGTTGTCTTACATTTCTTTTATTGCACAGTTCAAACCTGTGGATGGCAGCAACACACCACTCTCTACCATTAATATCCCACTCTGACCATTTAGTAAACCTTGCCACTAGATGGAGGCTTATCCACCCTCACAATAATCAGCAACATTGCCAAAACAGTAGAGGACTGAAGTAGTGAAAAAAAGACAGTTACAATCATTCTCCTTTGAGTATTTCCTAGTTAATGTACTCTTCAATATAAATGTGGGAGCTTCCTTTTTGCTGCAGAAGAAAGCCAACAGCTTTTCTGCCTCTACATTAATCAAAGAGAGTCCATTAGTTTTTTTTTTTTAACTCAGTGCCCTGATGCTATTTCTCCTTATTCAGCATGAACATGTGACACTGCATAAATAGGCTGCTACTTTACTGGATTATAATGGAAACTACCTTTTTCAAAACCGACACAGTCAGAATTGTTCACAGCAGCGACTGATAGAAGCCATGCACGTGAAACGCTGCATGCATCTAAAAGCTCATAGAATCATTTGAAGAATTTATTTAAAAACTGCTGCCTAAAGCTTGGGACATTAGCTCCTTAGTAGCATCGGGTTTGAGCTTAAACCAGGTTTAAGCAAGAACTGATATTGGACTTCAGCTGTGATTTAGTAGAGACAGTTTTTGGCTTTAAAGCAGGTTGTAGTACGATCAGGTTTTAGTTTTGAACCAGATTTTAATAAGAAAAGGTTTAGGTTTTAAACCAGGATTGATAATAATTTTGAAGTAAGTTTGGGGTTTAAACCTTGCTTTAGAAAGATTATGGGTTTAAACCTAGGTAGTTAGTAAGATAGGGATGCGGGAAACATTCACTCTGTCATTTTCTTAGCTGCTTGTCCTGATTAGGGTTGCAGGCCATGCTGGAGCCTATCACAGCTCACGCAGGGTGACAGGCAGGGAAACAACTTGGACAGGTCACCAATCCAACACAGGGCAGACACACAAACACTCACACACACATCCTCAAACCAAGGGGGCAATTTAGCATCTCCAGTCCACCTGATATGCAGGTCTTTGGACGGTGGGAAAGGACCCGGTACGTCCCGCCTGGGAATCAAACCCAGGACCTTGCATTTTTCCAGATTTCCAGTACCCTACCACTGTGGGTTCACAGGTATCTTTGAAAAACTGTCAAATAAGATTCATTTGTTTTTGTATTGTATACATCACAGCTCCTTTTTTCAGTGTTGATTGCAGTATCATAAATACATACATTTTCTCATTAATAATTTATCATATCGTAAGGAATGATGATTGCTTGATAACTTTCAGCAGAGACTGCTCATTTAATGATGGGCAGCATGATTAAAATATTAAAGAGTGAACAATGCAAAATGTGAAGTATATCAGATATCAGATCTTCAGTATTCATTGCACACTTTTATACATATATTATATTCTGCTTTGGAGGAATGGTATATAGAAACATGGCATATTGTCAATAATTTAGGTGATAACGGTTCCTCCAAACATATCATTCAGAGGATAAAGTTCTCTGGTCCTTATCAAAGCATTAGATAATATGGATGTTGCAATGGATCGCAGGGTAGAAAGTAATACTACTGAATGTGGGTTCTTACGTTGCATTCATCAGCCTCCATCCTTAATATTCAGTGGGAATAGCACTTCTTTTGAACAAAGTCTGAGAGAGAAAGAACAGCCTCTTCCAAATCTATCATTTCCACCTTCTCAATCCAACTGTAATGATCCCTAGGCCATTTTTCTGCAATCCAGTTTGAGGCGAGCATATTAAACAGGAGAAAAGAGATTATTTCTGTGCAAAAAAAAAAAGGTTTCTGAGCCATTAGGTAGAGGGAGGTGCAGCAGTTAGAAGACTAATTGAATGTCAATGTGAGGCATGTCCGAGAAGCCAATGTGTCACGTCAGCAATAGCATGGGGGCGGCCGTTAGAAGGTAAAGTTAGCAAAATGAAGCTCCAGCTTCAGACAGGCTTAATCAGAGACCTTTAATGAAGGCTCATGAAATAAAAAGAGACTGTGAGGTATGAGCATGAAGGCTGAGTTAAGTGATTCAATTAAAATTCATGTGTGTGTGTGTGTGTGTTTGGCTGCACAAAGCAACCAAAAGCTTGTGTAGGATTTAGTGGCTTTTAAATTGCTGCAGTAACATTTAAAGGGAAACCACAGCCTGGGGCTAAAAAAAAAAAAAAAGGCAGAAATGATGTTTAGGATTTTGGATATATATCCCTGAGCACGGGAGGTTCAGCATGGGCCTTGTGCATATAAATACCGGGTTAGTCTCACCGACAGAGTTTTCTTCTTCATATCTTTTTTTTACTCTTGCAAAGACAGCAAGGAGGAAGAGGAGCACTTCTTACATAGACGTCTCCCCCCAGTCTTGAATACCATTTTCTTCTGTCCTTCATTTATTCAGGTTCAAATTCCACTGAGATTTATGCTTTTTTTATGTGTTTAGATTTAGTTGCACCATGTGTGCATATACATATAAAGCATATGACGGCCCTGCAAGATTAAACTAGTTGAGTCATAGTGCTTTCTAAAGGTCTTTCATATACTTCTAGCAGAAGGTATGATTCAGATCTCTTAGAGAAGGACTTTTTTTTTGTAGAATAAGTTTTGTCTTACTTTTGCTGCATGATTGTCATGACAGATTATGTCACATTTTCTGTTGTGATCATAAGGCTACATTGCATCGACATAATCTTTTTTTTAACCGACATTGACATTTCTAAAGATTATTTAAACTAGCATTCCATTTCTTCACTCGAGTGAAACTGATGTAGGTTGTATAACAAGAGACAGAATGTTCATAAATGTTAACGTAGATTCATATCAAGTGTCAGAAAAGGCTTCTGCAGATTCTATGTAGCCTTATAAACGCGATCCTACAATAAAATGTTCATATTTTTGCTAGATTTATTCTAGTTAGCCTGCGATGGGATGGCGACCTGTCCAGGGTGTGTCCCCTGTCCTCGCCCTGTGTGCGCTGGGTTGGACACCAGCACTCCCCCGCGACCCCATTTGGGACAAGCGGCAAAAAATGGATGGAGGGATGGATTCTAGTTAGCTGTCACAATGTCTAATGTTATGACTTCAGTCCTAACAATCATCAGTAAAGCTAATGTGACATTGTTGTGTTCATGCACACAATTAGTCATAATATGTCAAGACACATATGACTCCTGCCATGACAGAGCTTTTCCTTTTGGATTCATAGCATTTATAAAGAAAGTGCAATCCAAAAAATACAAGCATGGATGTTTTTAATACCATGTGAACTCCGCTGCTAATGATTATGAATAATTTGCAATGTTTGAAGCAATCTTTTGAATTCTGAAGCTCTTAAAATAAGTGTTAAATGAGTGAAATGTAAAATTTGCAGAACCTTTGAGCTACAAAATATATAACAAACAGCTCCAACGAACGGCCTACTTTCCCTCAATTACCTCAATAATTTATATTCTCCCAGCACTATGTCAAAGGAAAAAAGTGAAAATTTCCCAGACTGTCTTTTCAAATTTGTAACAATGAATAAAATAAGTGAGTGCGATCCCCTGGGTGTTGTTGTGGAGCAATTTTACAGAAGACTAAATCAGAGCTATATGAATGTACATCGAACAGAATTGTGCTACGTTTTCTTTTGTCGAACCACATAACCACAAGACCCACGTTAAAGCAGATTGTGGTAGAAGCTGCAAGACAATTCATACTAATGCACTAATGCATGCTCAAGTCTGACAAGCGCAAGTCTGAGTCATCCAGGTTATGCGTTGAGTTTAGTGAGCCACATATCAGTTAAAGATGGTGCAACATCTTTATAAGCCATTTTTTTATCTGTGCATTCAAGATACCTCTGAGCGTCCTCAGAAGCTCTGTCCCATGAGACTGCAGCACGCAGACAGCCACTAAAAGCCCATGATAGAAACGCTCAGTGTGTCAGCTTCCATTCCTTTAGATCTCTCTGTTACTAACATCTACCTCACTCCTCACACATTAATGGGAGAAAGACAGGATATAAACAAACACTGACGATACCGACAGGCTTCAGGATGTAAACCAACTCTGAAGGCAGTTTTAGTGCACTAAAGTATACAGTATTTGAACTTCAATGTGTGAATTTCTACTCTGTTGACAGTGTATTCGGTACATAGAACTACACTGTGCCACTTACTGTGGATTTTGTAGGAGGACTGCAGTCCCTGTTGTTGCACAGTTCATCAGCCTGTCGTCTTCCCTGTCCATCAATAGAAAGAGACCAACAGAGGGGGTGATATGGTGAAAATATAATGCCACAATATTCAAAACTATCAGAATACTTATTTAAATTTTTTTATTTTTAAACACAGCATAGCTTCAAATAGAACTATGATTGCCTTTGTTAAACACTATCAAAAAGTAGTGCTTCACACACTGAGCAAATTGAAATTTAACAAACTGATTATCCTCAATTTCCAACAATACATGCATTGCCTTTTAAACCTCCGACGATATGACAGTACGCTCAGAAAAGCTCATTGAGGCTTGTAGTGAAGCAGTTTATCATTAATGATGACCAATACGTCATCACATTGCGCAGCTCTTCCACTGACCAGATTTTGCAGTAAATCATTCTCACCAGGCATGGATTCCACATGATAGTAGCATGTTATTATGTGCTGAATTGGTTCTAGTGCATCAGGCACAGCGGTACTGCTGGAGTTCACCTCAGTGTCACTGTTGAGCTGAGAATAGTCCCCTCAACCAAAACTATCTGGCCAACACCGGTTTTGTGGTTAGAAACTGACCACAAATGAAGGACTGAAAGATGACTAAAGCTAACTGTGCATGGAAAACATGAGCAAAGATGAGTCTCTACCTGAACAACAAACAACGAGGTAGATTTGTCTAATAAAGTGGCCTATACACTCCCAAAAGTGCCACACACACTCAAGTGTCACTGCCAAGTTGATGTCATGCTGAGCATGGCCCACCACCCAACAATGTCTGGTTAGCTATGGTCCTCAGCAGAGGACAGGCAGATACTTCATAAGCAAGTCATTCTTGTCATATTTAGTCATTTTACAAAGTGCATCTACATGGTACATATTTCTGAAAAATTGGCAACTCTACCTTGTGTACATCAACTACATGAAGCACACAAAGTGTTGGGTGTCTGTTGATGGTTGTGTAGATGTCACATTAGGTCAGGTTGTGATTGGAAGGCTAATTAGAAGTGGGAAATAGGGAGAGCGTATGTTTGTTTGTGAGTGCGTTTGCTGGGCTTGAGCTATGCTTGTCTAGTTAATTGGGGATGGGATACTTTATCGCTGCAGAGGACAGGTGCATGGTGTGCAGGCTGGGGCAGGCAGACAGGGAACGCTGCCAAAATGGAGTGGACAGAGTCTGTGTGTGCATGTTAGATAGGCGGAGACAGGTGTGTAGCTTTGGCTCTTGGTGAAAGTGTTAAAAGCGCTGAGTAAAGAACTGTGTTGCACGAGAAAGAACCGGATCAATCCAGACTCCCCTCCCCTTGACCCTCTCTTAAGCCGGGGGGCGTGCCACAGGCCTGAAGTGTCTGCCATACTAGACATGCCAGCCACAGCATAACTGTCCACTGAACTCATGGAGACTTTATAGAATCCAGGCATCTAAAAGACACATCACATGAAAAGTATTAAATGTATTGGAAAAAAAAAACAAAAAAACACTGTCGTAATGATTATAATAGAAAAAAAAAACTTAAAATGTAAATGTTCTTGAGCTCAGTGATTGATACATCAAACATTGCATTTCTTCCCTGGTTAGCCTGGCCTTAACTGCAACTGACTTCGGTTCTTGATTGTTCTTTGAGCATTTTATGTGAAATGCATGCTTCATTGAATTGAGGTCATGTGATCAACTGGGCCAAAACAGAATATTCTAGTTCAAAAGCACTGCAATTACTTTTGAGACCCTAAAACGAGAGGTGGTGTATGAAAATGACTGTTCATATGCCGCTCACCCGACATGGATGTAATTTACCATCAAATTAAAGTTGAAAGATGGCGTTTGAGGCTCATATTCAATATTTCATTTAAACTCCAATATGATGTGATAGATGACTTGGTCAGTGTCCACTTATCTGGGACATGATTGTGTAAAAGAGACAAGCTCATGAAAACAACCAAACTACTTCAGACAGGCAACTTGTTTTATGGTCTTGTTTTGACGGTAATCTTGGTCAATTTACAGTTCAGAAGAGGAAAGAAAATGCCCCTCTCATTAGTCATTTCACTGGGCGACATAATCAAAACTTCATGTTCAGCATGCTCATTTGCATATTATCAGCTGGCTTGTTTTACAGAGGCAGTGCGAATGATGTGAGTAAAAGACATGATCAAGGGCTATTAATGAACCTTTTCTACTTTTACACTTGCTGGTTGTAATTTTGTTGAACTATGCTCAAAATCAGCTTATTATATCAGCAGCAAAAGTTGCCTGTTGCTCAGTTTGTGGTCATGTGTTTCCTGCCAGTTTATGGCCCGTTTAAATGCAAGCAAATGCTCTGTGGTTTATGACCCACTAAAATCTATATGGGAGGGCAGAAAGCAGTGGTGTCTGAATCGACAAAGGATACTGTTAACTAAAAAGAGAGATTTTATGGGGTCAGAAGGCCATTCTAAAGTAGATTCTGTGGCTGGACACAACCAGAGCTACTTTTCTAGAATTGGCCCAAACAAATGAAAGAGATCTTGCATTTAAATGGAGTAAAACTGGAAAGCACAGGGCATTCCCCCCCCCCAAAGCAGTTAAACTGTCCATTAATAGGAGAGTTTCTGCTACAGTGATTTGGGCATGTTAAAATGATTACCTCTTGCAATTCCAGACACAATTAGGGGATAGTGACAAACCTTCATTTCACACTGCAGTGGAATTAGGGGGAGATAAAGTTTTATATGAAGCATTTTCTAACAAATCTAATATCAAGAAAGAGGAACTACTGCTTTCTAGCTTCTATAACTGAAACCATAGTAAATCGCGGGATGCACAATGACATTTGAATGATATTGGCAGGTATTTGCTTAAACCATTAGCTTGGCATCAAATAGATGCTGATATTTAACATTTGAATTGACATTCGATGATGCATTTATAGAGCTTTGGAAGAGCAGATTGTTTAGGAATATCAGGATAAAATGTTAAAAGTGATGGCATTTGAACTTATTTTTAAGCTTATTGAAAAAAAAAGTTCTGTCTGTCTGTCTGTCTGTCTGTCTGTCTATCTATCTACCTAACTTTCTATCTATCTATCTGACCCAGCTGGATGTTGTTCCAAATTCCAAAAAAAAACCCAAAAAACAGTTTCTTGTATTAACATCGGCCTTGGCATGGGTAGATAAAAACATGAAAAGTGTTTGGTATCATCACTGGATTACAAATCCCTAAAATCTACATACTGCTGGACTATAATTCATTTAAATCTTTTATGATCATTGCATCACTACAACATTAAATACAATATTAAATATACCTATACCATAACAGAACTCTATAACTTGAAAATTTTGAAAAAAGTAATGAAAATTGAAAAAAAAAAATGGCATCATTAAATGTAAACACATAATATATCTTTAAATGTACAAAATAACAATATGATACACCTTGAAAAGATCACGATAAGTGTGTGATCACCTTCAAAAGTATTAAATAAATGTATAAAGTACATTGAAAAGCGAAATTATATATCTTGAAAAAACTGCAAAAGTTTTAGGCAGGTGTGGAAAAAATGCTGTAAACAAAGAATGCTTTCAGAAATATAAACAATGATTGTTTATTTTTATCAATTTACAAAATGTAAAGTGAGCGAACAAAAGAAAAATCTAAATCAGATCAATATTTGGTGTTACTACCTTTTGTCTTCAAACCAGCATCAATTCTTCTGGCCCCACAGAGCCCTGATCTCAGCATCATCCAGTGTGTCTGGATTACATGAAGATACAGAAGGATGTGAGGAAGCTACATCCACAGAAGATCTGTGGTTAGTTCTCCAAGATGTTTGGAACAACCTACCAGCCGAGTTCCTTCACAAACTGTGTGCAAGTGTACCTAGAAGAACTGAGCTGTTTTGAAGGCAAAGGGTGGTCACACCAAATATTGATTTGATTTAGATTTCTCTTTTGTTCATTCACTGCATTTTGTTGATTGATGAAAATAAATGATCAACACTTCCATTTCTGAAAGCATTCTTTGTTTACAGCATTTTTTCCACACCTGCCTAAAACTTTTGCACAGTACTGTATCTTGAAAAGTACAAAACTCAATAAAGTACCATAAAGGATTAGATTATATAATATACCCTGTAAAGTACAATAAAATAGTGTGATATATCTCGAAAAATAGAACGACTTAAAAACATCTTTGTACATCTGCTTATAATTTCACAATGGTTGATATTACACTCTTACATAACTGAAAATATACAGGAGCAGTGTTGTTTTAGCTGTGGGCAAGTCTTGGCAGAGAATCTAATCAAAGCACACAAATGCTCAAGGAGGAAAGAGTTCATTTTGTTAAACTGCTAGAAGCATTTTTTATTCTTATTAATGAACAGCAGCTATATAACAGAATGATATGTGTCAAGAAGAAATATCCACTGCAGCCATTTAGACGATTTTTTGTAGCAGGAATGTGCACGGAAAATATGAGATTAATCTCGAGTGAGGGCTGAAATAAAGCCTTACCAAGGTCAATGGCGGTTACGTTCTGAAATGTGCCACCAGAATATTTCAAGTTCATCTTATTCAAACCCCTCTTTTCTTTATTTCCCAAACAGCCTTTTCCATCAGCGAAGAGGAAAGAGATGCCCAGAGGCAGTGGAAGAGTTCACAGAGAGAAATACAGAGATAAATGAGGATTTGTGCAGTGATATTTTAAATTAAAACTCCCAAGTGAGTGATCAAACCTACTCACAGTGAAAAAGTCTACTCAACTGAAGAACACAGCCTTAGATTTCAAGCATTCAAAAACACACAAGCATAAGCAGGTTGACCAAATTTTCAAGTGTTTTTTGTTTTGTGCTATTATTTCTCCCAAGTTAATCTTCTTGAAAGGAAACATCATGTAGGTCCCCTTATGCTGGTAAACAGCTCTGACCTGTTGATGTATGGACTTCAGATAACCTCTGTAAGTATGCTGTGATATCTGGCACCAAAGAACCCCAGATTGCAAGGTGGGGCCTCTCTGGATCAAGACTAGTTTGAACAGCACAGTCCACAGATTGACAACTGGGTGATTTGCAGGGCAAGGCAACACCTTAAACTCTTCATTATGTTTTTCAAATCATTCCTGAAGCATTTTTGCAGTGCAGCAGGAATGAGAGCACTGTTCCCATAAGAAGGTATATTTGGTCTGCAGTGTTTAGGCAGGTGGCATGTCCCAAAGTAACATCCACAAGCATGCCACGACCCACGGTTTCCCATCAGAGCATTGCCCTGAGCGCTACACTGCTTCTGTCAGCTCGCCTTCTTCCAATCTTGCACCATGATGTCATCTATTCCACTGGTAAGTGACATTCGATCAGTTTATCAGGCCAGGCCACTTTCCTCCATTGCTCCATGATTCAGTTATGATGCTCATTTTAGCCCATATACATGATGCCCATTGCAGCCTCTTTTGGCATCTGAGTAGCCCTAGTGACCCTGCCAGCTGTAGATTTTGGCACCTTTCTCTCATATCCAGCGTTAACTTTTACGGCAGTTTGTGCTACACAAGCTCTTTTTTGGGATCGGTTCAGACAGGTAAGCTCTAACTCTCCATCATTGAGCCTCGGGCACCCATGATCCTTTTTGTTGGGATACCTTTTTCAGCACTAACCAGTTGTCCAGCCGTCACTGCTTGGCCTTTGTCAAAGTTGAACGGATCCTTACCATTGCTCATTTTTCCTCTTTCCTGTATACCAGCTGCCAAATATATTCCATTCCCTGACAGATGCCACCGCTACAAAATAACTGAAGTTGTTCACTTCATCTGTCAGTTGCATTAATCTTGTGGCGGATCATTGTATGCAGGGTGCAGACATCATTCATGCACATTTGTGGCTGGTAATTCTTGAGTGGATATGGCATTAGTAACAATGACTGAGAAATGAAACAGAATTACTTTTCATCATATACATTTACATTTAAAAAAATGCACTAAAAGTAAAACATCATCATTTTCAATACAGTGATCTGGCAAATATTCTCCATCGTCAGTTTGCTAACCTGCTCTGAGTTATAGCACCACCTGCCAGACCCAGCAAGTACATAAATAACCTTTGATGTCTTTTAATAAAGTTGAAACAAAACAATCTTATATATGAAGATTTAAAAGCAACAATGCTTCATAAAGTCTCTTCAAAGATTCTTACTACAAGGCAACAATGAAGAGAACACAAGGAAACAAAAGAAAAACAGAACAGAACGAAAGAGAGTGAAGAGCTTTGACACTTGGATCCCTCCCATACCCTAATGGCTTAGTAAAGCGTCATACTAGAGGAATCATGTTTTTGTCTGACAGCTATGTGCAGAAAACAGAAAGCCCTCCTCCCTTGCACACAATCTGTTTGAGTTCAGACATAATGCATCCTGATGCCCACTGTCAGAGCACTGATGCTGCAACACCAGAAACGAGCATGAAGAGCCATTCTGAGTCAGGTTTCAAAAGAATTTTTCTTTTACTGCTGGGAACAGGTGCAGAGGACGAGAGTTGATAGAGGCCTCGTCAGGAGAAGAAAATAAAGCTCTACCTGAAGTCAAGAGTGAGATGGATTAGGCTGCTGAGATAAGGATAATGTGCCCGTCTGATAGAAATCTCTGTGCTGCCTTAATTATCATCAGAATCCAAAATGAGAGAAAGCCTGCAGGGAAACAAACAAACAAAGATCTTTAATAAGATCTTACTGGGGTTTTGTGTTCATTATGGATTGGCTGTTTTCGGTTTTGCTCTTTAGCCAACTCTGAACCCAAAACGATGCTATTTTAAGGTAAGGTCATTGCTAATAATCTATCCAGACACTACAATTAGTCAGTGAACTTATTATTTTAGTTATTTTAGTTTTAGAGTTATTTTAGGTGCACCAGTTGCTGGCACACTTCACCATGCTTAGGGTATCACCTAGTGTGAGGTAAACCCCCTTTCTCTGGAGCATTTTGGGTTGAGATGGGTAGGTGTGGATCCAGAATTAATGATGCTGCATCAATGCCTAGTATCACTAATGCTCATGTGGCTGAATACAATCAAATCCTCAAAGTCTTTCTGCAACATCCAGTGTAAGGCCTACCCAGATGAGGCTGTTACTGCATAAACATTTTTAGAAGAAATATTAATAAGCAGAAATCTACAATCTTTTGGAGAAGAAAATTTATTTCAGTGATATTTTATGATCAGAAGAGATGTTACTACAATACAGCATTGTCATACACACCAAAAGCCACTGTTGAAGAGATTCTGGCATCAGAAAAACTCTCTCATAAGTGTCAAGTCCTTTTGAACCATGCCAGCAACAAACTAAGTCGATGACTAAGCACTTCAAGCCCTGCCTGTTAGCTGCCATTAGTCACCCCTCCTTGCACCAAGTCTGCCTGTGCTTCTGGAGTGAACTTAGCAGCCCTTAAGTAAGGCAGAGAGATGGGTAATGATGGTTTAATGATGAAGGGTGACAGATAAAGGCAAGCTGATGGGTCTTATTAAGATTCTGTTCAAACTGCAAGTCATCAACCATTAGAGCTGCCTGATTAATCTTTCAAAGCTCTGCTTTTTCATTATTTGTCTGGGAGATAATTAACCCTGAAACCATCAGTGATGGTCATTTTTAACCCTAGAAATAGTTGATTTGTTTATTTGTGCATTGCTTACATGTGGTAAACAGTTCCAGAAAAAAATCTTTCATAAAGGGATTTACTCTGTGCAAGCAATAATGTAAAAGTATTTTGCAGTTTCATTACATTGTCATCTGTCTCTGTGTGTGCAGTTTACACATTTCCATGCTATCAAAAATGACTTCAGTAGCTACTGGTCATGGGAGAGTGAAACAAACAAGCAAATTAAGCAAATGAAGTAATTATGCAATCAATCCAAACAAAGATGCCTGTTAGGTCTTCTCATTTATTTCTGTTATAAGGAAAATACAATGGTATTCAAGAAAAGCAGAGAGGGGAGTAGTCATGGAGCTTTTGTACCACAGTAATTGTGAACACTGCTGTACCACTGCAGTACCGTCTCCATGGCGCTCCCCATTATTTACACTGTGCAATAACAAAAACCTCAGCGGTTAGAACAGATAAAGCAGACACAGACCATTCATTCCCTTTCCTTCATAAATTCCATGGAAATTCAAAGAAACGATTCCTTCTCTCCCCTACACATAGGTGACCTTTTCCATTCTCTCATGGGCATTATCAAAACGACACAGTTCAATAAGCAGCCGCCGGCTTCAACAGGGCTTCATTTAACAGTTGCCTACTGTTCTAGGTACGTTGCATATGTACGTCGAGCCATTTATGGGAAAGAAATGACATTGCATTTGGTTTAATCGGGGGCAACATATAGCGCGTCTTAACAGGCAGCTGACTGGAGAGATGAGTTCAAGTGTACAGAGGAAAAATATTTCAGAACAGCACCAAGAATTCTATGCAAAACCAGACGAATCATTAACACAAAAGAGAAGCTCGAGGGGAGAGATGTCCTTGAGTTCAGTGCGCACACGGCCGTTCTGCCTGACAGTACAGCAGCGGAGCAAAGCTGTAAGAAAGATATGTTTGAACTCCAGCCAACTGATATACCTAACAGATTAAACACACACGCACACACACGCGCACACACACTCATACAAGCTCCGAGCCTCCCTGTCAAGCAAACATATAAACCAATTTAATACTGCTTTCCCCAACAGAGCATCAAGTTTGGCCTGACAAATAACGAATGACTGACCATTTCGATTAACGTTTTTTTTAAAAAAAAAAAAAAAAAAAAAAAAAAAAGGATCATTCTTTTGGATCCATTGACCATTTTAGCTAGAAAACAACACTAAATATCTTCACACCAGATTTGCTTGCAATCAGGGTTCTATGCAATGCATTATACATGCACACGTAGAGAAAGAACTGAAATAAAAGGGAAAAAATACTATTCATAAAAATCAGGCAGCTGTTGACCCAAATGTAATAGCTTCACACAGTAAGGGAATATTAAAAATGTCTAAATAGAAATATAAATCTACAATAGAATATTTATATATATGACACATACAGACATCAAAGTTTTTTTGTTTTTTTTTAAATTACAAATTAAACGATAAAGGTAGCGTCTTGACTCTCCTTTTCCTCCTTCTCTTCCACCACAAGCCCCCTGGAGCACATGTCATATTAAATAAGGCACAAATTTACACAAACAGAATTTGGCTAGTTATTGTTACTATATTTACATCAAATAGCTACAATGTTAATAGTGATAAAATGTGTTTGTATTGGACGAAAATGGGAGTAGCTCAGATCTGGGGTTAAGCTCTGGCGTGCAGGGACAGTTATCACAGCTTAAGCCCATTCATGAACTTAATTTCCTTTTCAGGGAGGATTCTACATTGACAATCTTTTTCAGGCAAGACCACGACTTAATCTGTGTCAGGAACTGGCCCATAATGTTTATGTTGAGCTGTAAGACAACTCCTTTTAAGATGTAAGAGTTTAAAAAACATACTGCTTGGTTTTAAATGATATGCCCGATGTCCATTTGACTACATTCCTCTTACACACATCTATATTTGGAGTACTGAACAAAAAACAATTTTTTTTCTATCCATGCTTTTGGTCACCAGACTTTACACTGAATGTTTTCACATTTTGGCTACAGTATTCTAAAGGTGGGCAGTGACTGTTGGAAAAATAATGGTGCTTATTGTGGTGAGGTTATTGCTCATGTGTTTTACCAAGAGATTTCTTTTTTTCCCCATTTGTAGTGTAAAAGATCAACAGCAGGGCTTTTTGACAATGCAGTTACTTCTCAAAATAAGGCATAGAGCTACTTTCAGAGGAGATCATCCGTTTTGTTCATCATGATACATATACTGTGTATGTATATGTATACATATACTGTGTAGATATGAACACACATATATATACACACACACATGCATATCTATACACGTTTAGAGTTGGGATAGGTACAGTTCAACTCTACATCAACAGAATACTTAAGCCAAAGAAAGAGAGATCAGAATCACTTAAGGCTCAAGCTGGGATGTTAGCTTAGTCCAGGTCCAAGCCTCAGAATTAGTGATACCATAACCGCGAGGTCAGGAAACAGCCACACCGGACACAGTGGCAGCCTAGAATAAGATGGGTGCTTTTCCGTTCTCTTCTTCACCTCCTGTAAGCAAATAGCTGAGCAATACCAATATGGTACAAATATATTGATGAGACACAAAGAAATAAAAGAAACCACAAAAAAAAAAAAAAAAAAAAAAAAAAAAAAACAGTCCAAATGTGAAGTTGACAACACTGGCAGCCATCATTATATCAGAAGGGGTTTTTCCACTGAATGCAGTTTTTGACTTGCCCCCTTGACTGAATCCAATTCTCAGTGGCTAGTGCAGCATTTAGTCAAAAGCTGTTCAAAGACACACTAGACTTGGGGTCTAGACATGCTCTCTGCATGAGTGTAGTTTTCTTCAGTTTTTAGGCTCTGGATTGCAGGTGAAGAATCCGCTGGAGCTCAGTAGTTGAATTTCCCTGCCTGGTTGACCGGAGAGGTGGCAGGGATGAAGAGAGGCTTTGGCGGGACATCTGGTTTAAGTGAAGTGGTCCGGCGTACCACGGCCCCTCGGTGAACCTCTGGCTGCTCACTGTAGCTATGCTGGCGTGTCAGGTAGCCATTAGAGATTAGCGGGTGATGCACCTCGCTGCCGGTGGAGTTCATGCGGGATAAGAGTGGCGGAGGTGGATGATGGGAGCGGCGGCTGAAACTAGGCTCGCGGCACACCACAACCCCTCCTCCACCACCAGACAAGAGCGAATGGCGCTGAGAGGCGTGGCGGGACACCCTCTCCAGTGTTGACTGATGCTGAGGAGGCATGTCTGGAGGGACATCCATGCGACGAGTCAGGCTGTCTCTGGGCAGTGTGGAGGAGCTGTAGTAGGGGGCTGATTCTGTTTCAGGGATATGAGGTTGCACACGGTTGGCAAACGCCATTTGACCAGCGTTGGCTGACATTGAGGAGGTAAGCACAGTAGGGGACTTCCCAGTGGCCACGTTGATTTCATGGATATGCTTCAGGAGCTCGTCAAGTGAGGTCACATCCACAATCTTGTGGGGGTAGCAGTGCTGTGGCTGGGTGGGTACGCGTTCGGCATTGTGGATCTTCCGCTCTTCCTGGTGCATTGAACCACCCAGTGCCTGCCTGCTGACTAGACCATGAGAGAAGGGGTAAACCTGTTGATGGACTCCAGAACTGGGCCTGGACCCCACTACATTGTGTGACTTTGGCTCTTTAGCATTGTTGCAGTTCTGGTTCTTCTCCCACTGGTTCTTAAAGGCCTTCATGCTCTTGATAGGCAGCTCTGGTGTTGAATCTGGTGTGGGTAGGCCGGATAACTCTGAGGAATGGTGATGATGGGGATGGATGAGTTCTGACATGACACCATGGTGGGCACTTCTACGTGGTGGGTGGTCCTTCCCATTTTGAAAAAAAGAATTGTAGATCTTTGGAGAAGACACCTCTAGCTTCTCCTCCTTGCCTTGGCTCTCCAGCAAGCCATTTAGCTTGGCCAGGCTGCGCAGTGACAGAGCGTGAGGGATAGGAGCCTCCGGGTCCTTGGCTAGCCTCTTGGTCTTGTTGACATTGTGGTTGCAGTAACAGGAGACGAGGAAGCCGGAGAGAAAGGCGCCCAGTACAAAAGCCACAAGCACACATGCTATTAGCAAAGTGTAGTGAACGCTGTGGTTGGATTTATCTGCTTCAGGGGGCCGGCGGACACCTGCAGAGAGAGAGAAGGGAGGGCAGGGAGGGAGAGGAGAGGGGGGGGGGGGTAAAGTGAGTGTGGCAACATAAAAACACAGCAGGACACTGATGGTGATTATACCAAATTCTCAAAATACTAAACTTGGAGGAACGAGTAGATTACTGCTTCTACAGGCAGAACAGTTCAAGGCTTCTGCCTGACAAAGGTCAAAGACTCCCTACTGGCTAATAAAGCTAAGAACATTCATTGCATTTGGATACAAACAGGAGAACCAGTGGGTATCCAACCTCACTCTGATAGCTGAACCCACCTGGGCAGGGCTCAGAAAAGGAGCATCTGTTGAGCGGTATTTGCCAAAATCAACACTCAGACGTGGCTACTTAAAGCAATTTATCACCCGTGTGTTTTTAGAATAACTGTTTTTGGACTATTCAATTCACTATCCATTTATGAGCATCATACAGCATTTGTCTATGGAGCGATAACACCATCCTAAATTATTTGTCTGGGTGCAACACATTTTTCAACACTATTACTGATTTGGAAACATCCGCTGATCTCTTTCCAGATCTGTAATTGGCAGACCTATTTCAAGCTTGATTAGGGTAAAACTGCATTATTGTACACTTCAAATCTGTCTTTCATCACTGACCTACATATATTTTCAGACAGTTTTATGTAAAATGACGAAAGTGCAGTCTGGTCGAACTGAACAACTGTTTAATGAAAAACGTATTGATAAACTGTGCCACCGCATTATCTTAATTAGCGCTGCAGACTAAGGCTAAAGGTGATGGTTTTGACCAGCTGCAATTTAAGATAATTAGCAAATCTTCCTGCCATCTGCACTGCCATTCTCTCCTCTCTGTCCCGACCCGCTTTTCTTCATGCATATTCTGTGGCAGAAAAGATGAAGGTGTAAACCAATAAGGAAAGGTCCAGCTTTTGGGGTAGATACAAAAAATGTGGTTAACTAATTTACAAACTGATGCATGTGTTTTGACTTATACAAGGGGAAAAAAGCCTTTTATATAATGATGTGTGTGGGTGAGCTGGAGGTGCATGATAGCAGCGGCATTAAACACAGCTGCTGCAGATAAGGCTGGGACCTATGCTTAGCCTAGCAGGAGCTTTCTGTGCCTGCTTTATTTCAGGATGCTGAAGCAGGTACATACAGCACAGTCACTATAGAGACGCGTGGGTGGATCACTAGAATAGGAGGGAGGGTGAGAGAGGAGGGGGGCAGGAAAGTGCTATTGTAGTTTTTATGCAGCTGCAAGCAAAAGCACAATTATGGAGGCAGAATAAGTTTATGGGAAGGAAAAAAAGAAAACAATCATAATCTTCCTCCAGGCATCAATATAAACACATTAGGAGTGCAGAGCAAGGTATTTTGCTAGCTATCAAATGAGGGAAGCTTTCCAACAAAGTTTTTTTTTCCCTCAGAAATGTTTCTTTCTTCTGCTTTTCTGCTGTTTGTAGATGCAAACTGGGAAGAGTTATAGCAAAATAAACCATAATACACTGCTTTGCCTTTTAGTAGCACAATTGCTTTCTTCACTTTCTCTTTTTCTAATGCGTGCACACACACACACATGCACGCACGCATGCACGCATGTGCGCGCGCACAAACACACACACACGCACACAACCGCAAACACACGTACACACGCGCACACACACACACACTGGTTGTTTGGCAGGAGATTTATATAGGTCATGAAATTGTTGGAAAGAGTTGCTCCCACACGGCAGGTTTCTCTTTTTGGCTTTGATGTCTTCCAGAAAGCTTTTTTCTGTGCTTTATGAAAAATGAGATTCAGGGGTATCATGAGTGACTGGTTTAACATCGGCAGAGAAACTACTAATTCTCTTTTTCTCAAATGTTAAGTATTTATCATATGTTAAGAATGTTTTTGTTCCTCAGTATTATCCTTTAAAGTTTCTTGGTTTAAGCAATTAAAGGTTATCTTACAAAAGTCACGATGTAAGAAAAAACAAATTGATTCTGTTTGTGTTTGTGTATGTGTGTGTGTATGTGATTGTGTATTTATGTATGAATGAGAAAACTGATTGGCCACTACATTAAAACCACAGACAACTTTCATAAATAATAATTTTCTTGCTACAATGGTGCCTTTCAATGGATGGGATACATAGAGGAACAAGAGAATTATCAGCATAGGGCTAACATAAGGACCAGAGTGGCTGATAGCCTAATTGTGATGGCTTGACGGCTGGATTGAAGTATCTTTAAAAAAGCAGGTCTTGTGTGGTTTACCAAGTAAAGACAACTGGTAAACCAGCAACTGCGTCACAAGTTGACAATAATGGACAGGTGGCGCAAAGGCTTTTCATTGAAAGCACCTTCAGTGGGTGTATGAGCAGCTGAACGGAGCAGATGGTTTTTAAGCTGGGACTGGGACTGATCAGACTATGAGTGGTCAGATGTCTGACTGCTTGAAGGAATAGGATGTTTAGTGAGGATCAAAAGCTCCCTGTTCATGATTTAGAGTTATGCAAAACCAAAAAAATATCTGTAAAATCAGTAATATATTTGGACCACAAAGCCCAACAATGTGAAACAAATTCTTTATAAACTAAAGGAGGTAATGGTTAGCAGCACAATGGTATTGACTAGTATAATGCCTAAAGACAGAAGACATGTTTTCTCTCTGTCTCCCTCTAACTCTTTCATCTACTCAGTGATGGTATGATGGCTGGTTAGACAGCGGTGCTTCGACTAGAAAACAGGACACTTATGAATAATGGAGAGGTTTTCCCTTTCTCTCTCTCTCTCTCTCTCTCTTTCTCTGAATGACTCATCAGGCCTTTGTAGGACCATAAACTAAACCCACAGAGCCCGCAGATCACTGAAGGATTGCACATGGACTGTGAAGAAGTGATTCACACTCCATGCGTGTATGTGTGTGTGCTTGTGTGTTTCTGTCACACTAGGGGGCACAAAGGAAGGACACACAAATCTTAGCTACCCCACACAAACTGTCAAAACATGTTTGTGACTATGGGCCATGGCTCAGCAGATGCATATAGGAGACATATGCTGGCCTAGTCATCCCCATACCGACACCTGCTCAAACAGGAACAGTGCATCTGATGGGCTGCTCTGAAGCCTAAAGAACGATTTTACCTGCTGGATTTCACAGCCTAACAGAAATTACATTAAGGGAATATTTACATTTGAAATTCTGACATCAGCACTAAAATATTATTTTTGATTCATATGGTGCTGCAAACATCTAGACCAACCTCAGATGTTCTAGAGGCGTGTTCTGTGGGTGCAGATAAATCCATAATTAAAACAGCACAAGCCAGTCTTTGACCCTTCCATGCTGCTGTTATTACTGGTGATAAAATGTGGTACAACTTGATATAGCAGTTTAAGAAAAAGCATTTCTATCTGATGTATGGATTAAGGTTGCAAGAAGAAGTGATGCTTTAACATGGTCTAAAATGAAAACGCTGGCAACTCATCTTTTGTGGTTAAAAGAGACAGAAAAAAGGAGTAGACTACAACCTTGTACACAAAATGTACATGAATCCATTACACAAGTCTTGCTGAACATCAACTGGGCAATGAGAACTCTCAACCTGTGGGAGGTGCCCATAATATGGATCTCCAAAGTTATTGCAGGCATGTCACCATCACAGTAAATCTTTTGATTAAAAAAGAGCTCTAAGGTGGAATAGTTTTCCTTTAGCTTGTTTTGCTTTTCTTCATCATGATCATTAGTGTTTAGCAAACGTTTATATATGTGACAATTCTTGGCTCTGGCCTAATATGCTCGTTCAATGTGTTCAACAAAACTGGTCTGAGGCGTGAAGGGCTAAAGATAGGAGAAATGTGTGAAAAACATGGACGGCCATATTATGGACCATCTTCGGTCTGCCAAAAGGTAAACAACCAGATGGGCTGAGAGGAGAAAATGGATAGAAAGAAACAAAATAGAAGAAGGCACAGAGTGATGAAACATGCAAAAGATGGAGAGAGTGATCAGGGGTTAGAGGTAAAGATGAGAGAGAGAGAGAGAGAGAGAGATGAACAGGGTGTAGCAAAGACTGGAATGGAGAGAGGCAAAAGAAGATGGAATAGTGCAAGAGAAGGACTGAACTGATAGATAGGTGGCAGTGATTGACAGTTTGTCAGCCATCAGAGTTCAAAATCTTGGTTTCCCTCTCTCCCTTTCCCTCTCTCTACAGAGCAGGATCGGTCCTAATGACTCCATCTGAGAAGAAAAGAGAGCACAAAAATAGATAAAACTCCACATTACATAAGGCCTAACAGTAGAACAGGATGTAGTGAGAGGAGGATGTGTTATACAGGAGACAGAGGTGACATCTCTCTTAAGAGTTGTTTTATCTGTTTTTTTGGCCAAGATACTAAAATGGAAATAAACATGACAGGCATTCAGTGTGAACTGTGTGAGTACCTGAGGTGTGTTACAAATGTACAATCAAATTAGCACAGAATGTATTTTTTTTTAACTGTATTGTCAGATTTGAGTGCCTAATTCTGATGTCTAGGTTTCCATTTCATGATAACAAAATTACATACCAAAATACCTCCTGATTTTTTTTTAACAAACAATATTTTCCCACTTGCCCTACTTAGTCTCTTGGTCTGAGTGGTAGAGGTTTATCTAAATCTTCTTTACACAAGGAGGACATTAGCATAAATAAATAAAAAATACAATCAGAAATGAGATCCCAAAGTTATAACCAAGTTTAACACATCTGAATTTGCAGTACAACGCAAAGATTAAGTATTAACATCCGGATGCAAGAGTTTTAAGTTTCATCACTGAGATTTACAGTACTGTGCAAATGTTTTAGGCAGATGTGAAAAAATGCTGTAAACAAAGAATGCTTTCAGAAATGGAAGTGTTAATCATTTATTTTCATCAATCAACAAAATGCAGTGAATGAACAAAAGAGAAATCTAAATCAAATCAATATTTGGTGTGACCACCCTTTGCCTTCAAAACAGCATCAATTCTTCTAGGTACACTCGCACACAGTTTTTGAAGGAACTCGGCTGGTAGGTCGTTCCAAACATCTTGGAGAACTAACCACAGATCTTCTGCGGATGTAGGCTTCCTCACATCCTTCTGTCTCTTCATGTAATCCAGACACACTGGATGATGTTGAGATCAGGGCTCTGTGGGGGCCAGAAGAACTGATGCTGGTCTGAAGGCAAAAGGTAGTAACACCAAATATTGATTTGATTTAGATTTTTCTTTTGTTCGCTTACTTTGCATTTTGTAAACTGGTTAAAATAAACAATCATTATTTATATTTCTGAAAGCATTCTTTGTTTACAGCATTTTTTCACACCTGCCTAAAACTTTTGCACAGTACTATATTTCAGATGTCCCAGTGATAAACTAATCCAAATTGATTAGAGCTTGATTTCTTTTTCACCCAATGAGAACAACAAGACCAAGGGCATTCTAGTGGATTCTAGTGGCCTCAGGTGACCAATTAGTATCAAGTAGACACAACTTCTCTTTTCTTCTACACTTACAGCTAGTCTGTTTTGTGCATACACTCCCAGTGACGGACAATGCCAAAGAGAACAGTGGCCAATGCAAATCAATGTGTTCTTTATAAACCTACTTAAATAAAACAAGGTGGTTTTCATTGTTTCTTCAGAAAAACTGTAAAACTGTTTTTTAGTGTTTGTATTGTGTATACCAGAGGTCACCAACATGGTCCCCCAAGGACCACGAGTTGCCCCCGGACCAGTTCTAAAAATAGCACAACTCACCAGTGAGCAGCGTCTATAATGTAATTTTATCCTGTTGCTATTCTCCTTTAATCACATTTACATTTATATAGATTTGAAAATGACAATATCAATGACAATAAAAAAGCATTTAAAACTTTTACTATACATGAAGTTTAGATAAGTTTATGTAACTGGTAGCCCTTCGTATGGCTCAGTACCCGTGTAGTAGCTCTCAGTTTCAAAAAGGTTGGTGACTCCTGGTGTATACAGTGGCCAGACTTCCTTTTGTCATTTCAATCATTCAGTTTGAACTCTGAGAGCAACCTTACACAGTGCAGCTCTATTGTATGCTTGACTGATATAAATGATAGTGAACTATCACTTAAAGCTCTTACATCTGCGTCCTCCAAGCACTGGGGATAAGAAGAGCAATGATTACCTCATAACTGTTAACTTTTTCTTAATAGAAACTGGGAGACTGGTGCTCAAAAACATAATCCCATTTGGATTAAGAAACATATGAGACACAGCTTCAAACTACTCCTCGCCCCTTCCCCTCATATATAGGTCATTCATTTTCATTCTTAAACAATTTTTGCAGTGTGGCAGCATGCATTATCCAGCTGAAGGAGGTCCCTGTGATTAAGAAATAGCATTACCATGAATGCCAGACATTGATTTGCAATGTCTGAGTACTTCTCAAGGTAACACCCACATCAATGCCAGGACCAAAGGTCTCCCAGCAGAACAATGCACAGACTGCCTTTCCTGATATGCTTTGTCCTCACAGTGCATTGGCTGTCCTTCCTTGGACCGTTTTTGGTAGGTACTAATCACTGCATCCTCCCATTTTAGAAATGCTCTGGCTCTGACAAAGATGTGTGATTTTGCCCTTGTTGGATCCTTAGCCCCATTTCTCCTTCTTCCAAAAAAATATCATTTATTCCTTTTATCTGTCAGAGGTTTTAATGCTGTGGTTTGAGCGAAGTACACCATATTGTGCAAGTAGCCTATTTTTCAATCAATAGACTAGAGCAATTTTTACCTAGATTTCATGCACTCTTTACCACAGCAAAATCCATTATTTGAATCTATTGTTCACTTCATTTCACTGTCTCCCTCAAAAGTCCTAAACAGGACGCTAATTCCATGAAAGAACAACACATTTACTCACCAGATTTGTAAAGCTTCAAACTAGCACACCACATACTAATATATCAGATGTTACTTTATGTGAACTTCCCCACTCTCTCAATAATGTCAGATGCTACTTTAGCTCAAAAAGTGGATTTGAGTGAAAATAATTTGATGGTTGGATTTCAGATGGTGTAAAACAAACAATGGTAAATAATTGAGTGTGTCTGAACAAGCGGACGTGGAAAATGAATTTCATCACACATTCTTCCTCAAATGGATTCGGTATTCTCAGTTCCACTCCACTGCTCAGCAAATTGAGTTCTGCTTTGTTTATGTCAGAGTGAAGCAGCAAGGCAATCCTGGATGAGATTCTCATTTGTGTGAAGAGCACCTCAAGGAATTTTCATCCACAAGTGACCGAGCTGATTGAAATACAGGAAGAACTAATAAACTATTTCAGCAATAGCCTTCTTTCCCAACAACCTAAAAGCTCTGATGTATTAAACAGCGTTCTCCTTTCTTTGCAGGAGTACCAGAACAAAGAGAAGCTCAAACATGATTATTATTTTAACTTACATAATATTCCACATTTCTGAGACTCATGCATTATTTGATGCATTATGCATGCAAAGCTGAACACAAGATCGACAGAAAAAAAATCCTCTTCAGTAGGAAACAATTTTTGAAACAGGGTAGGAGAAAAGGCAGTATTAGGCACATGCAAGTCACTCGGTCGTCTTAATTCAGCATCACGCAGCCAGAGAAAGAAAGAAGCGGAGGCCTGTCTTCTCAATGGAAGAGTGTGTGAATCTTCTGGAACTTACTGAGAGCAAGAAATTCCAGAAGAATACAGGATACGACAGGAGCAGGGCATCGTTCTAAACCCTGTTCTCCACCGACAGCCTGGAAAAATACCAAAAACTTACCTCCAGCTCCAGAGCTATGGAATTAGGAATTAGCTATGGAATTACACTGCACTTGCAGATAGGGATGTAAATCTCTCTGGTCACGATTCATTAGAAAACGATTCATGATGTTTCAAATTGCACAATTCAGTCCATTAGATTTTGGGTACAAATTTGGTGTTCTGGAATAAATGTGACAATCATTGACAAGTACATACTTTACTCAACATTATTGCTCTTGAATCCTCCATTCCAAGACAGATGCAGTTGAATTGTCACCTTCAGATCAATGCATTGCTGGTGGACAATGCATTTTTCACACCCCTAATCACAGAGCTACAATGAGTGCAATTCTACTGCAGTGCACTGCTGCCTGTGAAATCTAGAGCGATGTTCTAGATTTCAGTTTTAGGGGGCTGAGCACAGGGTTCACTCGCCACACAACAGAACAGGAGGTAGTCAAGGAGAAGAGGAGGCTCAAGGACTGAACAGAAGAAGGTGAAGCATTAGTCTAAAGAAAACAGCAGGCGGGTTAACAACACACTACTCCCCCGTGCTCTGAGTGAGCAGAGAGGACAAGGAGGGGGAGGAGAGGAGGTCAGGAGGATCTAAGAAGAACAAGCGCGTTACACAGATTACACACTGTGTGGGCCCTCAGTTCACACAAAAGCATGGTAGCCTATTTGTCTGTGGTCTGTGTGTCTTGGTGAGAGCAATGAGTTGTTTTTTGTTTTTTTTTTGAATGTGTGCTTTCAGTTAATTCTTAAGGCTAAGAGAGACTTGTGCAGTACAAATACAGCCTGTTGTGAGGTTAATGAGTACAATATGAGATCATGCTATAAAACAGAGACAACAAACAAACCAGTCTGAGTTTCGACTGTTTGAAAAAAAGGGACAAAACTACGCTCGCTCTCTTTTCTGTCCTGCTTTGGCTCTTTTTCCTGGGGTATTAAAAATCTCCAGAGCTGTCTTTTTCTTTTTGGAGCTTATGGCGTGGTGGGGGGTGGGAGTAGGGTGGGGGCAGAGTTTAGCTCGAGTTCATCTCCAGTTTGTCCTCAGCCCTCTCTACAGTCTAATTAGTTTCAGATCTGGAGCGGAGCTACCGATTATGATCACGGCCGATTCCAAAACACACACACACGCAAATGATTCGAGGTTGGTGTGCCGACACTCACTTCAATTGAATTTGTTATATGACCTGTAATAGCGACTCTGTATAAAACAGTGTTGATGGTGTTGGAGACGGAGGACACGATTAACACTCACATCTGAGCAATAACAAGTGCAGGTTTAGATTCTGCTGGAGTGTGGGCATCATTATACACAGCTTCCAGACAAGCGTGTGGATAGAAAGCAGGTGGGTGTCTGGAACTTGTAAAAGTAAAGCAGTGTTTAACCTGCACTCTGCATTTGCTTCAATTATACATAATAACCCACACTGCAAATAAGGCTGAACATTTTTATAACGGTATTATGGCTGTTCAAATTGGCCTTGGCCATGTAACCTTACAGTTAGCTTCAATATGTTTAGTGCAGTGATATTAATACAGAGATGGCTGCTGTGCATTATCTTTTAAATGTTATAGATTTTAATTCAATGCTGTGCTTCAGATTTTTTTTAATGCTGTTTTTAACTATTTACATTAAAAAAAAAGGTTTTAAGGTGATCGGTACCACTTAACATAGTATTCATAAGGCTTTATGGCACATTTTATTGCTCATTCATATCAACTGACAAACGTTTATGAGGGCTTATTTTGAAGAAAAAAAGTTTTTGACATCAAATGACATCAAAAGTAAAAAGCCAGCCTTTAAGAAAACAAAGCCTGGAATAATTCTTCATTGAGGTTCCTGTAGGTTTATGTCAATTGCAGCAAAAAGGTTAGGCATGCGTCATATAGCCTTACGAATACAGGCCTTAAGTGAAGATTTATGATGAATTCTTTAATGAAAAATGCAAAAAAGTTCAAATAAAATATATATTTTTGAAGCTTTTCCTCGGCCACTGATGACATTCTGAAGTATGCTCCATGTTCAATAATAGATGGGCACTCTCTTTCCCCTCACACTCTTTCTCTGTCTCACAGCCTCTGAACATCCATAAGTGCGTTTGGACTTTCAGTTCTGCAGGCTGAGGCTCAGCAAGAGAAGATATGACATGAAGAGTGAGATGGAGGAAGCGGACTCAGGCAGTTTAAAGATAGTCAAAATAATGTGAAAAAGTGAGGAGAGATGCAGAGATAGAAGCAAAGTATGAAGGGTATACAACTGTGGAAAACACACCGCTGTGTAAAAATAGGCTACCCAAGAAAGTTGTGTCAAAATATTTATCTGTGCTAGGTTTTTGCCTGTAAATATACAATATAAAGATTCTCATTTTTAAAAAAGTTCTCCTAGTCACACATAGTTTTGGTTTATCCTCAATAGCCATTGCATGAATGTGTTAAATTGCTATTATTATTATTATTATTATTATTATTATTATTATTAAGGCTATTAATATAATGGGTTCCTAAAGTGTGTTAAAAGATTAAAAGCTACATTTACCAGATATATTCTATATATATGAACAAAAGATATACTAATGCTTTTAGAATAACATATTTTTGATAGTATACGTAATGTTTTCTCAAAAAAAAACAACTACCCTATAACTCGAGCCTGCCCTTGGCCTGCTGTTGCTTTGGGCTACAGAAGGCCACGGCTTGTCTTGCCACAGCTGCTAAAACAGATCATCTAGTAGAAGTTTCTATCAGGCAGTGCCTGTTGGCCCTGGGCTTATTTATTTGTTGCTGGCGTTTCTCATTACGGGCTGAGTGGATGATCATGGCGGCAGCAGTCGGAGCGAGAGAGCAGAGCGGCACTCAGCAGGAAGAGGATTTATAGGGTCTTCTCTGCACAGCGGACGAGCTTCAGCAAAGTGCATGGGAAAAGGGCTCCCAAACAGCACCACATGAGACAGCACGGAGCACTTCAGGCCATGAGTAAGAGAGGGAAAATGTGATAAAAGCACAGAAAGATAATCAGGATAATAAACAAGCAGTGCTCTTCCTGTGTCTGTTGGAGCCAGAGATTCAAAGATTTAACACTCCAGAGCTTTGATTGCTCATTAATACTGGTGGGTTTAAGAAGCATGTTTTCTCCACAGGTTATCATAATGTTGATATCTCTCGCAACAGAATACTAAAAGGACTCTTTTAACTTGATCAGTCCTAATTATTATATAATCGATACGGCTATCCTAAGAACTGGTTTAATCCTGGAACAAACAATATATTGAGCACACATTCACAGGCCAATATCCTTTACGGACTGTGAAAAAGGCCTGAGGATTCACTCTCAGTGTGTGACAGTAACATTGGGAAAAGCTGCATTTACTCCACATTGCGGAGGGCGATGTTTCGTGAATACCTTTGTTCTGATCCAGCTGTATACACAAGTTTCATTTTTAAATGTAGCCTTATTAAACAAATCTCAAACCTTCTGCATAGGACACATTTTATGTTCATTCTATTTTCCAATATGTTCGTTTTTTCTGTAAAGGGTGTGTCGTTCTTTTTGCCTCGGAAATCAACAAAACATGACAAACACACAAAATCGGCATACAGCTGTGCTTTCAATAAAAAGAGGGGACATCAAGAAATGAAAGTGAGTTAATGAATGTGTAAGGAATGTGACTCCTGTGCATTGAAGTTCATTATATGCATACGTTGTAAATTATATTTATGATATATATTCTTAGACATGTTTTTGTGTGCGTGAAGCTGAGGGGCCCACACAGAGGGATCCAGTATAGCGCGAGAGAAGCTCAAACTGAGGACAGTGGAGAACTAGAAGACAGACAGTAGACTCTCCCCGCCCCCTTACCCTCCATCTCCACACTGATTGGCTCCAAGTCAGGGGAACCCCGCCCTCCCCGCTTCCCCTCCGCAGGGTGGGTACCTGTCTCAGAGACGCCTGGCCCTTTAGGCTGTGCTGGCCCCTGAATGGTTGGGCTGGCGCTTGTGGGTGAGGTCTTTCCTGTGGTTGTATTGGAAGGGGGTAACAGAGTAATGAATCAGTGAAATCCATTAATGTGCAGTGTATTCAAATCATTTCAGGCAAATTGCTCATAACAAGCATATCAAATATCAATATTCATAGTAAAATTCTGTAAACAAGCAACAATAACGAGTTTCACCAAGAACACCAAATTAAGACACCATTGCTTGACATTTCAGAAGAAGGCTGTGGGAAAGAACCTGCTCTGTCTCCAGCAGAAGAAAGTTCTCAGATAGCGGCTCAAGTGTGTATCGTTTAAAACAGGTGTATGCAAAAATCATCCTCAGGCAATAAGGGTTTATTTACAGAGTCCATTTACACTCACTGAAGGCACTGATGATTAAACATTTTGCATCCTAAATCAAACAGTCTTGGAATTTCTAGCTCTGGTGCGTTCCAATGCTTCACTGACTAGAACCTGAGCTGGAGACATCTGGTCAGCACCCAATTAAACTTTAGTTCTAGCAAGCTGCATCACTGCACTTTCAAAGCACTTTCTTCCCTCCCAGTCTCTCACCATTTCACATTCGCACAGCATTCAGAGACTTCACAGTACGGCTTGACACATGCTAAGGCTGACTTTGAGGGTATCCCCTTCTTTAATACAGCAGTGGAACTTTACATATTCTCCTGCCAGGGCTTCTTTAATTATTGATGTCCCTGTGAAGTTCCCCTGCTTTAAGGCTGAGTGTCCTTGAGTCTAGGCATTGGAGAGGGGCTCTAGAACTCCGCTGATGTTTAATGAGCTGCCCTTACTGTTCTCGTACAACCAGCCTGTTCACCAGCCACCACACACACCCGCACGCACACACCCCCACGCATTCTTCTTTTCTGCCAGTCCACCAGGCTTGTTCCAAATCAGGCCTGTCAGTTTGCCATCTGTGCCAGGCAAATGGAGCCTGCTGCACACCAGGGGAGCACAGGCTGGCACGGCAGCACATGGCCACAAGGCTGAGTTTTGTTATGACTTCCACTTATTATCATTCCTATCCCTACTGCTTTAAACAACTGGGAGAGAGATGGGTGGGGGTGGGGTAAAAATAAAGAAATAAAGAATATAAAAACTGTTTCATTGTGTGTGCTGCAGAAATATGTGTCTGTCTGGCGGTTCTCTATGGGGCTGCTTCATCAAACAGTGGGGAGATGAGGAAACAGCTAAGGGGGGAGAGAGAGAGAGAGAGAGAGAGAGCAAGAGGGAAAAGATGAAGTGAGAAAGAGACAGGCAAACAGAGAGAGATAGAGAGAGAGAACGGAAAGGAGAAGAGTCTGAGGGGTAAGAGAGTGTGATGGGACAAGAGCAAGCGAGAATGAGAAAGAGGACAAGAAGGGAGTGAGAGATAGAGATTGAGATAAGAAGAGAGAGAGAATGAGAAAGAGGAAATTTTGAGAGAGTGATAGAGTGAGTGTATGTTTTTGAGATGAGAGAGAGAGAGAGAGAGAGAGAGAGAGAGAGAGGAAGAGAGAGAGAGAGAGATAGAAAGAGAGACCGAGAGAAAGAGAGAGAGAGAGAGAGAGATAGAAAGAGAGACCGAGAGAAAGAGAGAGAGAGAGAGAGAGAGAGAGAGCGCAGCATCAAACCAATCAGGAACAAAGCTCTGGGAGTGTAATGGTTCTGGCACGTGGGTGTTTTCTCTGCACTGAAATAATTGCTGTGCGCTCTACGGCTGTGGAGGGCTTTGTCTTGGAGTAAGAATAAAAACGCGGTAAACTAAATAAGTAAACTGCTTGTGTCATTTTCAGAGGGCTTCTAGAGGAACAGTGGTCCGCTGAGACACAAACTGAATTAATCAGTGGGGGGCAGACTGAGTGTGTACTCCCATGGCGTTCACTTTCTCACCCCTCAGATAAACTTACTGACACTACAGCAAAGAAGCCTGCAGTCACGCTCTCTTCTGAAGAACCTCTTTCTCTTTCTAATTTACTGACAGACTCAGATCAGCTCCATGGATGCTGCAGCAGGACTTTCTGTTCTAGAAGATGGAAGTTTCAGTGGGGCTGGCCAATATGATATATTATGATTATCATGATTAATGACAAAAACACTTTAACACTGAATTAATGCTTGGTATTATGAGTAGATATCAAACCATTAACGCATTAGCACATTTGATTACTATATTTTCACCAGTCCTTTGGAGATTATCCTCTTATGCTTTAGTTAAACATAAAATATTTTATCTAAATGTTCTTTGGCCTTTATTAAAAATTTATTTAAAAAGTCTGCCATTTTGCATTTTGCTTACTATAACTTATTCTCAAAACTAAATGTGCTACGTTTTACATATTTTCATACTGAACCAACACAAGCCTTTTCCACCGACATGGAACCAGTTCTTGAACCAATTTTATTTGGGACTCTATGAACCTTGTTGCAGGGCAGTGGTGGCCTAGTGGTTAGGGCGTTGGCCATGTGATTGGCGGATCGGGGTTCGAACCCCTTCCCAATAGGTCGCCCTGAGGTACCCTTGAGCAAGGTGCCGTCCCCGTCTCACTCCTCTCTGCGATGGGTGTGTCCCCCGTCCTTCGCCCTGTGTGAGCTGGGATGGACTCCCCCGCGACCCCATTTGGGACAAGCGGCAGAAAATGACTGACTGAACCTTGTTGCTATCTGCTGTGATTTGGCAATTTGGCGTGGAACCACTGCAATCAAGGATGTGTCATTTACATTTATGGCATTTAGCTGAATTACAATACCTGATTACAAGGTCAGTCCCCCTGGAGCAACTTGGGGTTAAGGGTTTTGCTCAGGAAGTGGTTGTGCTGGAGGTGGGATTCAAACCTGTGACCTCTTGGTCCATAGCTGATGATCCTACCACTAGACCACCATCACCCAATAGAGGAGGAGCTACAACAGAAGTAAACAAGGACATACCCACTAATGTCCTCATGCTTTCTTTTTTAGATTATGTAAAGGCTGACTTTTTAGCATTAAAATGTATTTTTGGTTAAAATGCTTTGAATGGTTCAAGATTTGGTGCCTAATTCAGAACAAAGCCCTATTGCTGGAAGGGCTGTGTTAGCTCTTGGGGGGTGATGAGTAATTGCTGGCTGTGTGTGTGTGTGTGTGTGTGGCTGAGAGGTGTGCTGGACTGAATAGACTTAAGCAGACAGACAGCAGCAGTTCTGTCTCTCTGTCAGAATGTGCTGTTGATACAATAGTACAATAGCTTTGAGCCCTGACCCCCACTGCTGATCTGCCTGCTCTGCCAAAAAAAAAAAAAACCCAGCCAACACACACAGTAGCATTAAAAACATCGCACACACATACCCTCCCATTATATTTACTGATTATTGCTTGATGCAAAATAAAGTCTTTCTTTTTTATATAGACATACACATGCTGGCATACCACATGCTGAGCGCTGAGCGCATTACTGATCAGATTTGAAATGAACACAGTCTTTAAATCTAGAGCTGAGCTGAGTTACAGGCCTGATGGATATGGATAACTGAAAATCTTACAACTTAATAAAGCCATTATATAACATAACTGGCCCTCAAAAATTATACAATTAACTATTGTACTTATAATTTATACTTATAACTATTACTGATAATGATTGTCATCATCATTATATAATTGCATTTCAGAACCAGAATTGTTCATATCAAGCAGGTCTTATCACAGGCACCAAACTCTCTGATGCCAGTCTCAGTAAGAGTGAAGACTCATCTGAAATGCCAGTGTGCGATACCTTTGTGAAAGCTTCTCCCATATTGGCTCTAGCGTGAGGAAATTTCTGAAGCAACAGCAGGACGAAGTGAATTACACTCTAATGTGTGTGCATGTGAAAATTGCCTCATATGATAGCAATATGCCGTAATGCATCCGCCATTTGCGCAATTCACACAGCAAGGCCAGCCAACAAAATAAGAAATATACTCGCAATATGGACCCATTATTTGAATGAATGAAGGAATCAGATGGCTTTTCAGCGAATGAAAGGAGTTGAAGTGCATATACAAGTTTTCAAAGACCTTCTGGATGAGAGCAGTGATGGATAAGTGCAGGAGCACAGAGCGAGTGATGAATTTCAGTCAGCTCTAAATCGAGACAAGATAACTTATATGATCTAAAGCAAAAGAAGGACATTCAGGTACTGACCATAGGCTGAATCCATTGCAGTATTCTGCTTTCTTGTGGTTGCCAGGACATCTATAATTAAGAGAGAAAGGATGCATGATTAGAGAGATGTTTTGAAAACTCACTTCTTGAAAACTGATATCTCTTGGTTGCTGAGTTGTAACACAGAAACATCTAATTCTGTGCAGGGCACAATGAAGTCTATTAGGACTATTAAGGCTTGGAGCAATACGTACAGCCCACTTTCAGAGGCTCAGCCTCAGTCACAGGTTACGGGTCCTCCAACAGGATAATGACTCAACACAGTTCAAAAATAGCTAGGAACAGTTAATAAAAAAAAACCTTGGACTATTCTAGAATGGCCCTTCATGAGTAATCCGTCTTAAACCTGTTGAACATTATGGAAAAATTTGAAAAATACAGCGTGGAGAGGGCACACATCAAACCTGAGACAGCTAGAACAATTTGCTCAGAGAGAGTGCGCCAAAATAACCGTTGGCAGATGCAAAAGTCTCATTGTGAGCTATAGGGATCATTTGTTGGTAACGATTACTGCCAAGGCTTGTGCAATAGAAGGTATCATCATTTTTGTCCATGCCATTGTCATCTGTTTAATTAAGCAAAAAATAATGATGGATGACTGGATGATTGTCAGGCTTCTCCAGTTCATTTAATTGTTTTCCATGTCAATGTGTCTTTGTTTCCAGCTGCCATGTGTTTGTGTTTTGTCCATACCCAGCCCTAGTTGTGCCTCTACACACATATTGTCAACTCATGTCTGCTCATTGTACCAGGTGTCCCTTCATTTGAGGTGAAGATATAGTATCGTTCTGTGCTTGTCTTTGATGGATCACTGTTGTTTCATAAACTGTAGTTTTGTTGCACGCATTGTTCCTGTGGTTAGTCCTCTGTGTCTGTTAATTAGGTTAGTTTTGTATTTTGTTAATGTTTTGTGTTTCAGTATTTAATAAAGACTTTTCCATTTCTGTACTTACACCTACATCCTGCCTCCAACCTGTGAGAACGTCATTCATCTTTGTCAGGTTCAATTTATTTCAGAGAAAGTTGCTGGTTGTTTTTTTCTTTCTTGGAAAGGTAACAACAAAAGATCTCTTTCTGGCCATGCCTGTCCCCCCGCAACAGTAGGTGGCACTATTTCTATTTTTGATAAAGGTATAATTTGTAGCCAAGGTCCCAAACTTTTGTATATGCCAAAAGTGCATCTGTAGAACTGATTTAAAAATGAACAAATGTGTGTCTGTAAAAAAAGGCTGCATTTATTTGTTAAGTGTGATGCAGAGAGTTAAAATAATAATTAGGTTGACAGTCTTGTTTTATATACAGTTTATACAGAATGTTTTCAGACCTTTAGAAATGTTTTACATCTACACATGATACTCCTCATAAATAAACCGTGTTTTTGGACTGCTGGAAATTGAAATACCCCATTTACATAATCACACAGGACCTTAACGCAGTTCACCTGATTATAGCGTTTTTGACCGGAATGGTCAGAATCATTCAAGTTCAACCAGATTAGTCGGGGCTTGTTGGTGCACAGCCATGTTAAGGGCTCTAACAAAATGGTTGATTGGGTCCGGACTTTGGATGTGCCACTCCTGGACTTTCACAGGGATTTCCCAAAGTTATTCCTCTGATTCAGGTTATTCTGTTGAAATACAGACCCAAGTGCAGTCTTTGCATTACCAAAGCATGGGATTCTTAGGCTGTCCCATCTTCTCAAAGGAAGTCTGGATCTTATTCATAGTGACCATTGGGGACTTGGTTCTCTGTCTGACCAAGGCCCTTTGTCCCAATTACTAGTTTGCTTGGGTGGCCAAATCTAGGAATAATGTAGGTAGTTCCAAATATGAATGATGAAGTCTAATGTAATCTTGAGCACCAATTTTGTAGAGAAAAAATTATTGTATCCTTCCCTAGATCTGTGTCTCGAGACAATCCTGTCTCGCAGGTCTACAGACAATTCTCTCAACCTCATGGCTTGGTTTTCACTCTGACATACACCATGAATGGTGAGACCTCAGACAGACAGGTGTGAGCCTTTCTTTAATATATCCAACTAATTCAGCTGCGCACAAGGTCCAGTGGTAGAATTAGGTTACACCAAAGACAAGCCTTAAGGGTCTGAAAACTTTTGTTAATAGAGCATTTCAATCCTTTATTTTCAACAGTTTCATAAAAAAACTCAGAAAACATGGTTTTGCTTTGACATTGTGAAGTATTGTAAAGAAACAAATCCTTTTTAAGATGAAGCAATGTGTGTGACATCTGACAATATTCCTTATATTTACATGCACATAAACCCATGCTGTTTGTTTTGGAAATATCCAGAACAATTTTTGTTTATTTGATACATTTTGACACTAAATTAGCTACATGAGGCCCTTCCTATTCCTGGCCCACTTTAATATGACTGAATGTGTCCAGATGATCACTGGATTACTGACACGGGCTGTGACCCCAGGAAGATACCACGAGGAGTAAGAATAATACAGGATTCAATTTTACTTTGCTGTTTCAAGTTATCAGCGTTTTTTTTCCCCATAATGTTGTAAAATTGTTCTACCCTCCGTTATTACATTGGAACTGTGCAGAAAAATGACATCTCTTGACTTCTAAGAGACTTTTGACAATTTCTGACTGTGCATAAAGCCCATATGAATTTTACAAGGACACTTTCTGGCTGTCTTGTACTCACCATGGCAGCTGTCTGGGTACTGAGGGTAGCCGGTTTCCACATCCTGCTCAAAGCCAAACCTGAGAGACAAAGAGAGAAGGAAAGAGCAAGAGAAGAGAGGGACAGAGTTAACACCTGCGTCATTCCTTTCGCTCCCCGTTCCTCTAATTGCCCGCGCTGTCAAGCCCAGGGAAACGGTCCTGCTGTCTCTCTGCCTGAGCTTGAATAACACTAAAAGGTAAATGCAATTTGTTTGCTGTCTCATCAAGGCCGGCTCTCTTGACAAAGGCGGCTGGGTGCACGTATGGCAAATGAAAAATGGAGGCGAGCTGTCACCCACTGCTCTGTGGTAGCCATGTTTTCTTTGTGGTGCGGAAAAGTGAAAAGGCCCAAGAGGTACATATAAAGCTAGGAACACAGGCATTTATAACTATTATGACTATTATGAAAATTATAGCTGCAATTAATCACAATTAACAGTGATTATTTCAAAACCTCGTTATGATGCATTTGTTAGGAGGTGAGAACACCTGTCATTCATCAGAGCACTCATCTGAGAGCAGTTTGTTCACACAGCACAAAAAATCCATTCCGCACAGCAGAGGACTTTTTTGATTAGGAGAGCTGTTCACGATCGCTTGTGAGGCATAATGAAGAACCGAAAAGGGTTCATTACTGGCTGTTGAGAATCATGGCATCAAAAATGAAAATCAGACTGATAAACTATGAAACGTACGTGAGCACAAAGTGGTATTACTATGCAGGACAAAGTCAAGAAAAAAAATGGACAATTTAACGCTGAACAGCATACAGCAGTTTTAATTGTCAGACCTTCAATTTCTCCACTATTAAAACTGCACTGGCACCCAACTCAGAGGGACATTATCCTAATGACTGTGGGGCATAATAGGAGGGAATCAGTGAAGAGGTCCTGAATCTCTTGCTCTGAAATTGCTGCACAGCGACATGCTCAGAAAAATAGAGTACGTGTTAAGCCATCTGAACAGGGCAGCCATTCTTCTCTAGCAGTCTAATCCCAGTACCAACATGAAGTGTGCTCTGTGTATGAGAATGTTACGGATATGGATACTTTTCATTTCATCAAACTGCTTGTGTTAAAGTTGTTGGTGTTTTGATGCTGCCCAAATTGCAATTAGCGTGTTTGCTGTCATCTTGAGTACTTTTCACAACAATCAGGCATGATTTGGCCTCTGCAATTTAGCTGAAGCTTCCCCCTGCAGTTAGTTTCACACTGTTCAAGCAATTCCTGCCATTTGCTCTTGTGCATTTTAATACACCGACAAAGGAAATGATCTTATCGAGTTGCTGGCAAGGCTTGATACGAATACTAATGCAGTACTCCTATGGATGTTCAACCTATCAGATATGTATTATCAGCCAAAAATTGGTAAAAAAAAAAAAAAACATAAATAACAATTGCCATCTGACTGATAGGTTTGACCAATATTGAACACAATATTTGATTTCATACTTAATGTTCTGCTCTAGGAAAGTATGCTAAAATGTATTTTAATGCATTTGAAATGCTTGTATATATGTACCGATCCTGTTTAAATATATTTGTATATTATCAGCCCCAAAACCTCCATTGCTGTGCATCCCTAATCACTGGTGCACTCTGGCTTCAAATTATCGCTACAAATCCTCAAAAATGGAAACTAGTTCCTCGTAGCAGCGGACAGCTTTACGACTGTAATGACTCGGGCTGCTTTATGAGAGTTAGAGACAGAATAGCACACAGCCTTCAACATCAAGCCTAATTTTCCATGCCATTGACACCAAGAGATATTAACTTTTTCAGAATCATTGCTGATTAGCTGTGTTACATCTAGAAAAGTCACATATGAGCACATCCCAAAAAAAACAGTCAGAAGGCACCAGAGGTGTCAGTTTACACCTGGAGGTGGGTTCCTAAAGACAGAGAGGAGATAAAATTAGGGGGAACTGCACAGCATTGCTACAGGCAACATATTAAACACCCACATATTCATGGCTGCTTTGTTTTAATAACAGCTACAGGATGCTGTTCTAGCCACAAAAAATCATCCTCAGATAAACAAAGCACTGCCAGCAAACAAAAACAACACAGGAATGGTTCTACAGGAAGTCTGAGCAGTAGTGCGGAAGAGCAGAAGCACTAAAAGGCATCCTAGACCACTAAGGAAATGATCTAGTATGGCACTCTAATGTGCAAGCAGAATCTTGTTTTAAAGTAGCTGCAGCAACAAATGCTGGGTTGGCAAATGATGCGATTCAAACGTTGGCCATGCCAATTTCTGTGATTCATGGTTCAATTTACTGTACATCCTGATTCATCTCTTAGATCTGTTGACTCAAGTACACTTCTGAAACCTTCGGCTTAAGTCTACACAAACAGCAGACGTTCCAGCACTTCAATTAAACCGAACCCCTTTGTACTGGCTGGCGAAAAAGAACAGGCTAGAAGTAACATTGCACAATTTTCTCAGACATATGCTGCAGGTACAACCTCAAAGGCCCACCAGCACATTAGGAAAAATGTGGAAGAGCGGCAGCATCTTATACAGTAGAGTCTACAGTACATCTGACTCTCTCTCCAATTCCACCCTCGATTTTCAGCCTCCCCCCTTTCCTGACACAGTATAAACTCTTAATTTCTGTTAACTTCAGAGAGAGAGAGACCGAGAGAGCGAGAGAGAGCGAGGGAGAGAACGACTTGATATTTGCTTATGATGTGACAGCTTGACAGCTACCCATGTACATGTATAATCTCATAAAATAATCACAGATTCAGATCTATTGCAAGTATGTTTTTCGCCATCTTTGCCACATGTCTGCCAAATACACACACACAAACAGTGCACATGCACGCATACAGACATCCTGCCAAGAACAAATTGCCCTGAAATAAGAGCAAGAGTGTTGAAGCAGTGAGAAATATCTCAAAGGGAAAGAGGCGATCAGCACAATCCCCTGGAAAGAAAGCTAGAGCACCAGCCTATATATTTCTATTCACGTCGGCACCAACAGTTCACTCATATTTAGAGCTGTTTTTGTTTGGCAGTGGAACAAACACTCTGGAGAACCTGCAACACTCTCAAGATGCCTTCAAGTGGAGGGTGAGCTCACCTTTGCCAAAGATCCTCTATTCTTTTGATGCACATGACAGAACTGCAGTGCTACAGTTTAACTCAGCCTTGGATTCTGAGATCCAGTATAACTGCTTAGCAGAAGCCAAAGGTGTTCAAACACACAAACCTCCATAAAGCTACTGTGCCTGATGCTATGAGCCCTGATCTTTAGAAGATTGTTGCTGAAGAGCTTGCATCTCTGGTTATGGTTCAGCAATCTTCAAGCAATACATTATGGCTAAAGTAAAAAATTACATATTAATATTTATGCTATTGTTCAAAGAGAATAAAAGAAAGAAAAATCAAAGAAATAAAAAAGCAGTGATTTGAGTGTCAATATCAGTGCCATCTAGTACCATAAGAGGTTTTTGCACACAAGTCAAACTGCTAGAGTAGGCCATTCAGAAATGAAAGCCCAACCAGACCACTGGCATTACCACCAGAAAGACCCACAATCACTCATGTTCACCACTCTGTTCACTGTTTCTTTGGTCAGATTTCCAATCTGGTCTGGAGTCCTATCGCTCATTTATTCCTGTTATAGTATAAATTACTCAGCACACCAGAGCTGCATATGTTGTAGGCTTGCTGACTGCCTCTGCTGTGAGCATCAAAGCTATTTTTGCACTGAGGCTAAAATGAGTTCAATCTGAACTTAAATCCAGTCCACAAGGCTTTCAAACGCATATGACCAAATTCATTATACCATAGCAGAGTAGCAGATCAAATGGAATAAGCTGACTTGATTTGACATGATCACAGAAATACAACCCCTGGCAAAAATGATGGAATCAGCACACAACCATAAACACATCAAAGATATGACATCAAACAATTTTTGAATAGTTGAACCTTCTGGCTTTGTGATACATCTCACACATCTTTAATTATTTTAATCAATGGCATGTTCATTTTGCCATTTCATTTATAAAAGATAATATCAGGTCAAACAGAAGAAAAAAAGCACAAAATAACTCAATGCTGAGGAAAAAATGTGCCATTTTCAAACAAACAAGCAACAAACAAAAAAACAACTAGTAATCTGTTGCTCCTCTGCTGGCTTTAAAAAAAAGTCTATATACAGTACTGTGCAAACGTTTTAGGCAGGTGTGAAAAAATGCTGTAAACAAAGAATGCTTTCAGAAATATAAATAATGATTGTTTATTTTAATCAATTTACAAAATGCAAAATGAGCGAACAAAAGAAAAATCGAAATCAAATCAATATTTGGTGTTACTACCTTTTGCCTTCAAACCAGCATCAGTTCTTCTGGCCCCCACAGAGCCCTGATCTCAGCTTCATCCAGTGTGTCTGGATTACATGAAGAGACAGAAGGATGTGAGGAAGCCTACATCCACAGAAGATCTGTGGTTAGTTCTCCAAGATGTTTGGAACAACCTACCAGCCGAGTTCCTTCAAAAACTGTGTGCGAGTGTACCTAGAAGAATTGATGCTGTTTTGAAGGCAAAGGGTGGTCACTCCAAATATTGATTTGATTTAGATTCTCTTTTGTTCATTCACTGCATTTTGTTGATTGTTGAAAATAAATGATTAACACTTCCATTTCTGAAAGCATTTTGTTTACAACATTTTTTCACACCTGCCTAAAACATTTGCACAGTACTGTATATTTGAGACTCTTGGAGTTCAAACTGGTTCTAACTACTATGGTTTTACTATATTATACTATTACTATGGACATTTTTTTTTTGCAATCTATTTTCCAAGGGAATTAAGACCCAGACTTTTTGCTGGCTATAATATTGACTTACTGATCTTTTCCCTGAAGAAAAGTTTTAACACTCTTTGTTCTGTGCCAAGATAATTGATCATCCTGAACAATTACGTAATCATCACCTTACCTGTTTTCTATTGATGGAATGAGAAAACTGAGCAATATTTCACTACACACCTGTGCATTGACTACTGAGGTAATAGTGACCATCTCCTCTGGTCTTTTACCTGACAAGCAACCTTAGTTCATAACTGAGGGGGAGAAGTGAGTTGTTTTCTTCAGCTAAAAGCTCTCTCATTGTTTTCCTTTCAACTAGCCAAGTGAAACAGATCAATCAGGTCTGCAAGCACACTTTTAAAATCTGCATTTTAGAAAGGAAAATGACAAGGTGGTTCTGTGTTTTTTCCTCAACTGTATCTAGAATAAAACACGCCATTCATTCAAAAAAATTCATTTGTTTGAAGTACGTTTCATTAGGCCAGAATATTCAGCTTATATTCGGAATATCCATAAAGCACAATTATCTAGAATTTCAATCAACTGAAAACACATATTGGACCTATTTTACAAACAAGGTCAATAAGATGTCAGACTGGACCGCATGTCAGGGACCCACACCAACACCATCCACACATCCCGATAGCAGCAGGCCAATAAGGCTTATAGTAAATATACCACACGAGCAGTCATGTGACACAGAGGAAATAACTCATTGGCTTTATGTAAAGAGATCAATATTCACATTTGGATAGCAGGCCCACGTCTGCCATGCGCTGTCACTAACACTGCACTGCGATTTACGACCAAAGTTTGGATGAGAAAATAAGTGCTCAAAGTGATTTAGAGTAGCAGCCGTGTTTCGACTGGGCAAAACTGCTAAAGGCCTGGTGGGTGGTAGTGGTAACAGCTCTCTCTCTTTCTCTCTGCTTGCTCTTGCACTCTCTGTGGTGCTGTGGGTTTGGCATATACAGGCACGGTGGCTGAAAGCCATAGAGCTGAACATTACTTTTAAATCTGTGCAAGTGTTCAGAGAGAGAGAGAGAAATAAAGTGAGAGTGAGATTGATCTGGCCTTCTCCTTCTTCAAATGGCCGTGTAGAGAGATGGTGGTTGGTCAATAAGACTACGTGTCACACAGGTTTAGATAAATAAATGACATTGGCCTGGGTGTGATCAATAACCTTGCTGCAGCAGCGGCTAGGTGAAAGCATGGCTCACGCCCTTTAATTTCCTTCTGCCCGCTAAGGGGAGGCGTGCTTGCCACTTTCACACAAACAAGATGGATGGCTGTGTGGCTCAGCCCCACAATGTTTTGACAAGCTTGGAGCAGGAGATCTAAATTACACGAGTTGTTGCTATATAATTAATATTGATTAAATAAAGCTTTTTATTTTCAGATTAAGTGAATTTAAAGTTGGGAAGGCAGATTGGCAGTGCATGGAAATAAAGAATACAAAGCCCAGCTCTTTTCCTGCACGGTTTCAGGAAAACACAACTTCAGAAAACACTTTTAAATGAATTCAACAGTGTATCACTTTCTATTATAAGAAAAGTTATGTATAAATGTATTATTTATATTCTCACCCTAGGGTTTTTGCAATGAATGAGAAACACCCTCCTAAATCTCCACCTTATTCCTGTCTGGAAGCTGCCATCTCCACTCTGCCTACTGTCTCTCGTCATCGTTTCACCTGTGTCTCATTATGTGTCCCTATATATAGTCTTTTATTTGTTTGATCTCGCTGCAACATCTTTTATGCAATCCAGCTGAAGTTCAAAGTCGCAAATTCATTTTTCTTTCCTGTTTTTTTTGTCTAATTCCCATCTTTCCGGTTGTTGCCTGGCTTTCTGTTGGTGGACCTTTTTTCTGTTTTTGTCAAACCTGACCTTGTCTCATTTCCTGAGTTTGGACCCTTTCTGTCTGTTCTCTGACCTCTGCTGAGAACTCTAACTCCAATTATTAGAAAAAGAACTTAATGAACTTCACATGCACTTGAGCGCACCACCACCATCCCTATTCTCTCAGTTTAATTTCTATTTTTATTCCTAAAGGTTATTTTCAAAAGTACAGCTTTGTATTCCTACTGTGAGAGAAATGTTTTAAAGGAAAAATAAAGTGCAGACTCTGTCTCTCTCTTCTCTCTCTCTCTCTCTCTCACACACACACACACACACACACACACACACACACACACACACACACACACACACACACACACATATATATATATATATATATATATATATATATATAAATTGCATGAGTACTTGGGTAATTCAGTGAATATGTAACTGTAGACTTCTTTACAGGCCAATTTGGTGCATTGTAACTCACTTTGGTCTCACTGTAACTTGGCTGTAACTGAGGGACTAACGTTAGGATGCTGTGTGTTGCAACTGTAACTCACTTTAGGCCTGGTGCCACCGTGGCACAGCTTCCACTCCTCAGCCAGATACAGTAGGGGTCTCGTGAGGACAGACAGCTCCTGAAACACACACAAACACACACACACACACACACACACACACACACACACACACACACACACACACACACACAAACATAGTTAACAGAGTTAACATGCGCCAGATGTGTTGGAGAAGGTCTGTAACCCTCCTCACAAATTTCCTTCATCAGCTTCACCGCACCATCTCACTAATGGACGAAGCCTATGCATGTGACAAATCTGAGAGGACAGCCAGCCACAGCATCACTGTAATAAAGCAGAAGTGAATGAGTGGTCAGACTGAGAAAAAAGAGAAAAAAAGAAGTGAGAGAGAGAGTGCAAAGCGAGAGACAGCAAGACTGACAAATGCACTTGATATCCAGATGTGTGTATGAGTGTGTGTGTATGTGTGTGTGTGTGTGTGTGTGTGTGTGTGTGTGTGTGTGTGTATTTGATTGATATGTCTTCCAGAACCCAATTGGGAATAGGTGATATGGGTAAGCTGACACACACACATAGCAAAAAAAAAGGAAAAAAGTCAAGGGGGGGATGGTGGGTAGGAGTGGGGGAGACAGAGAGAGAGAGAGAGAGAGAGAGAGAGAGAGAGAGAGAGAGAGAGAGAGAGACAGATAGACAGACTGAGTAAGAAAGAAAAAGTGTGCTACATTGTGGGGTTCGTGGCTCATGTGCAAATGACTGAGTGGGAGGGATTTGAGTGACACAGAGAAACAAAATGAGTCTGGGGGAAAAAAAAAAAACAAACTAGACTAACACAATGTCTTCTTCTGTTTGGTTGACGAAGAACTGCTCTTGGATCAGTCTTGTCTTCCGCTTTACTCTCACTTTCCACATAATTGAGAACCGGGCTCTACCACTTAGATCCTACCAAATCGAATTGAGCAGATATGGTTCTGACAAAAACTCTTTTTTCTTTCAAAGTTTAATATTTTGGTGAGATTGTTGGGAACAGATGAACCTTTGATCTCATGTAGCTGCTGACGTTATGTTCCATATAGCGATGTGGATCAATAGGTAGTGAAGCTCTGTTTGGCAGTGTCATCTTAGATTTATAGCATTTAACTGGTTTTAGAAAAGACCATTTTAGGCCTACATTACTGATATAATTTACAATTTGCTTAATGATGGTGTAATTAAGCACAAATGCATCCCCACTGGATCTCCGAGCATAAGAAACAAAGGCACAGTGCCTAAGAGAAATGCATCTGCTTCTACTTACAATACTGACAGTCAAATAAAGCGGCCCTATTTGAGAGAGGCAGGCCAAAATAATCCAGACTTAAAATTAAGGGACAGGGATATTCTTTTCTGACACAGCGATGCTGTTTCAACAGCAAGTCTACTCTGCACTCACTCCAGAGTAGTTCTCCAGGCTTCCTGAAGGACAAAGTTTTTTGGCTCTCATTCTCTGTTTAGTCCCTGCACTTGAACATTTTCAGAAGCATGGTCTATACAATCTTTTTTTTTTTGTTCATTTGTAAATTTTTGGGTTGCTTGTTAATTATTCTTATTGAAAATAAAAATAAAACATTCAGCTTTCACGGTTTTAACATCTTGGATCGACATATAGCACTGCATTTGTTCAATTAATTAAAATGCATCCTCAGAATACTCACTTGCCTTATAATTGTGCACACAGTGTAACTAAAAAGGGTATCTGTTCTGCCAAATGTACCTTTAAGATTGATACACATTGGTGACCTATCAGGACCTCTGTACTGGCCTGAAAAACTCCATCAGCATGTATAGAGAGACCAAACTGCTTAATACTTAATAGGCAGGGATTTTATGTTGCGATCTCACAAAAACAATGAATTAAAAACAGCCAGTTTGTGCAGCATGACTTTCAATTTTCTACTGTGATTTTATTCAATCTTCAGTCGAATTCCATCCATTAGGTATTCCCCAATCACAATACGTTCAAACATTTTGAATGGTGAGGACTAGCACAGCTTCTTCAGAGGCGGATGGCTGTGGCATCCCCACGGACGACTGAGGTTATGGGATCAGTTTGCACACCCCTGATGAAAGATCAAGCTTGTTCCCCTTGATGGAATATACATTATAATACATTAACTGTTTAAACAGGATGAGGGTATGATATGGTCTTATTAATAAATCCAAAGCCATGAGAGCTACATGTATAGCAAACTTTGACTTCTCCCACAAATGTTCTCCTCATAGAAGTGTCAAGACTGAACTCTGAAATTGGAGTTAGCAGTATTACCGGGCATAATACCAACTAAGGTACGCCCGCTTCTTGACCATTTTGGCTAAATCCCATGATAGGGTTTGGAGACTGCTATAAAAGTGAAACAGAGCCTATCAGCTTTCTCATCCACTAGTTACAAAGAAGCTGAAGAAATATAAACGAAAAAAATAAAACACAGCCTCTCTGCTCTGGTCGTTACTGGCCTGTAGCCAGTATCAGATGGTTCCTATTTGCGAGTGCAGTTTGGCCAGTGGTGTGCTGGTGGAGAAGGAAGTTTATCATGCTATGGAGGAAACACGTCCCCGTTCCCATCAGCTACTCAGCACTGAGAAAGCAGCTGCACAGCAGCCTGCAGGCCCTTTCTTGCACACAGTGATACAGCCTCGCTTTAAGCCTTTAAAACTGCATCTGTGTTTAAATTTAAGTGCTTGTCTTTGCAAAAGCACAGCCCTTCTTGTCCTCAGACTTTCCTATAGACCTGAAGGAAAAAGCATCTATAATACATCAAGAGAGATATTTTTATAGATTTTAAAGTGCCACTATTTCACTGGTGACTGTCTGTTTAAAAAATGAGTCTGGATCAGCACATATCTCACCATACAGCACAGAGGGGGCAAATACGTCAATGCAAAAAAAAAAAGAAGGAACTTCGAGGATTAATCTTATCAAAACTAAAACCAGCGATTCATTTTGAGACTTTGGCCATCTTTAAATGGGTCTCCATTTATGACTTTCTATCAAGCCCCCATGTTGGCTTGACTCCATTAAGGTTTTATGAATTTGTAGTGAGATGGGTCACAGGTCATCCAGCACTAATCTCTTTTGTATCCCCTGTACTAGGCTTGCCTCAGTTAGTTTAGTTTTAAAAGCTATATAAGTGTTACTGATCATTATTATTATTAGAAAGACAGAAAACAAACTGTGCACTGCAAAAAGTAATTATATATGCCTAATAATCTCTTTTCCTTTCATCACTTCATTCTGCAAGGCAGCAAATTGTTTGCTATGAGTTTGCTTGTTAAACAGATGCTGCAGCTGCCTAACTGACTGCAGGGAATAGATTAAGCTTTGAGCTCATGTTGCCCCAGACATGTTTCCTATATGGGAATCAATGTATAGTGGATCATGTATCTCTGCTGATTCTTCAAAGAAGCTATCATTTTTTCTGCACACCCCCATCCCACACGAGTGTCTTCAATCTTTGATGGCGACATGATGTGATCAAAGTATACACAGTAACACCCTGCTTACTTCGCCTCTTTTGTTGAATGTACACTTTTTAAAGGACTGTACACCCGCACATTCAGAACAAAATTTAGGTAGAAAATATTTAAGAAAATTAGAAAATTTAAAGTAAAACAGAAGGACATTAATATAATTTAGGGTTGCTTACTTCTTGCAGGTTCCATAATCAGCACAGCGGCTCAGAGGTACACGCACAACGCAACTGGAGAAGGCAACAAATAGAGCATGATGGTCCTTATCCAGCTCCAGGCCCAGAATCCTCCTGTCCTCCCCGCGAACATTACACCTACCAAACATGGGATGGCAATCAGTTACATGCTTTCAGAAGCTCTGTGGGGCGGGGGGGTCATAGGAGGCTCCCAATAAATTTAAATGTTCAATATTAATAATACATAGATAAATAAAACAACTTCTGTAAATAAACAGATTATTCACATAGAACTGTGTTTTTCACCCATACACGCATGTGTATCTATTTAAATTACCCAGGGAGCAGTGATGGGGATGGTACCTCAGGGTAACCTACTGGTCTGGGATTTGAACCCATGACTTTCTGATTCTGGGTCTAGTCCTTAACCATTAGGCCACCGCTGCACTAGAAGTGTTCTAGTAAGATGTTTAATGTTTCTAAAAGTCAATAATTCAGTTTGTACTTACTTAAGGGACACAGCCTACTCTTTATAATAAAGAGAGGATAATAAATTGTTCCTGTGTGAGCCAATTAGTGAAATTGAGACTGTATGTGTAAGTGGGTGGGGGGGGGGGAGGAGACAGACTGAGTAAGAAAAAAAAAGTGTGCTACATTGTGGGGTTCGTAGCTCATGTGTAAATGAATGACTGGGAGGGATTTGAGTGACACAGAGAAACAAAATGAAGAAGTCTGGGAAAAAAAAACTCACTTAAGAGAGAAGCTAAATTAAGTACCTCACTGCTCATTGTCAAGAAAACTGAACCAATGAACTGCCTAATTCTATACATACATGGTATCAGTGGAAAAAAAAACACAGTTAAAAAGAGAAAACTCACTTGCTGGGGTTATACACATCAATGTCCTCCAGTAGCTGGCTGCTGTAGGTGGAATTAGGGTGAGTACTGGCCAGGACCTTAAGAATGTGCCCATTGTCCGAGCCCAGGAACAGAACCGTGTGGTTCTTATAGGGCCCAGCGGCTGTATCCACCGCTATCTGGGTCAGCTTAAACCTACAGACAGAAAATTCACTCATTTAGTAAACAGCCAACAGAGCTGTCACTGCATCAAATGACATTAAACAGCACAGGTGTTTGTGTTCACTCCTGAGTGGTGGTTAGACGAGGTGTTTCTCTGGGGAGACAGAGACAGATGCGACTGTGAGAATGAGCAATAAAGCATGGGAGAGGAAGAGATAGAGGGATGAAGCATAGACAGAGAGAAGGAGAAGAAAAAGAGTTTGAAAGAAACAAGACGGACAGATGTGATGGAGAGAGAATGCTTATGCCCACCAGGCATTCTACAACTTGCTCAAGTTGCCTGCCTGCCAGTTGTCAGATTGGCTGTGACGTGCATGGTGTTGTATATCGCACGGGTGGTTTAGTTTATTAGTGTGTGTGTGTGTGTGGGTTGGGGTTTGGGGTGGCATGTACCTGCTGGTGGTTCGTGTGAAGCATGGCCGGTCGTTGACTGAGGGCACTGCCTCATCCATTAGCGGATAAGACTTGATAAAGGTGAGAGTTTCATCAGGGAAGGTGGTGGAAGATTTGTAAGCAGCAGCGGAGCCGTCTCCAGCGCAGGAACCCGGTCTACAGCCACAAAAACACATGCTTATCTCTTCTCTTCTCCTGTGTACTTATTTAGGAACCATGTACAGCAACCGTTCATCTCAAACGAAAATAGATGAGCAAGCTAAACAGCTCATTTCCATCTGCAATCCCTCGGCAGGCAATTAGATGATTAGTACCAAAAGGCTTAATAAGCACAAAATAAATTTCAAAGACAAGATACAATAAAGTCACAAGATCTCAATTATAATCAGAGTTCTACATCTAAGCACATGGTCAATTGATGCTTTATATCAGCACAGCACACAGTGAAACACAACAAAATGGATTTAACCCATACACTATGTGCAGCAGGGGGCAGCTATTTAAAGCTGCCCGGGGAGCAGTGATGGGGACAGTACCTTGCTCAAGGGATCCTTAATGGCAACCTCTCTGCTGGTATGGGATTTGAACCCATGATCCTGGGGCCTATTTCCTAACAATTAGGCCACTGCTGCCTAGTTTGTTTTATACCTTGCAAGGACATAGCAGACATACCAAAAACAATTCTAACCATATACTTTCATCGCTCATTGCATTTTTCATGCTTTATATTGTTGAAAGTGGGCTTTACAGCTACAAGGAGCATTAATGCTATATTATGAGCAACATCACATTTATCAGACATACAATTTTCCATTGTGTCTCCAGAGTTTTCCATTGTAATGTCAGCATTTTCATACACAAGTATCTAAACATAACAAGACCTTTCTAAGCCTCACCCTTAACCCTAACACTAGTGAAAAAGTGAGGTGAAAGTGACTAGTCATTGTGAGAACACACAGCATAGCACAGCGCACACAGTGAACCACAACGAAATTGGACTTCTGCATTTAACCCATGTACACAACCCCACACCGTGCAGCAGGGGGCAGCTATGAAAGCACCTCGGGAGCAGTGAGGGGGGCGGTTACCTCAGCACAACCTACTGGTAAAGGGTTTGAACCCACAGTTTTCCGATCCTGTAGCCAACTCCCTAACCACTAGGCTACCGCTGCCCCAACCTCAGCAATAAGAAAGAAATAGCGTTGCACTTTCAGTTTTGAAACATGAAATGTTAAACCCTACAGTATTCTGTTCCTGTTCATTCTTTAGCATACTGGTCAGTTCTATTTGCTCTGCATTTTAATTGCATCTGCAGTCTTTAGAATGCATGTGTCTGTCCTGTCCTTGTACTCTGCTTTTTGTACACAGACGCACAATCAAGCATGAATTGCAGAACTTCTTGCAGCCAACATTAAATAATCACTGCTGGTTTCCTTTCAGATAATCTGCAGCTAACACGAAGCCAGATAACACAGGCCTCACAAGCCAAGCTCTGAGTTCCACGTGGCAAGTTAGGAGGGCCAGGGGTATTAATCAGAGTCAGATGACCTGCAAGGCTGAGTGTGTGTGTGTGTCCAAGTGAACATAACTGGTGGATCAATCAGTTTAAAGAGTCTTAGCTTTGTTTAGACACCACATCAAATCAGATTTTTCCCCATATGTCAAAAGCAAATCTAATCTTCTCCTTCAAGTCTTAAATAAACAATCACAAGCTTTCTACTATTCACATTTGAGCTACATTCAAATGCAGCGAGCAAACAATCAATAGCTTGTCTAAACAAAGGAATCCAATGCCATAAACAAGGAAAGCAAATCTGAACCAAGCATTAGAATAATTCAAGGAGCTGCGTGTTCTTGCTTCATCTGCTGTTGTATATTCACAGCTATATCTTCACATGAAAGACCACAAGAAGTTCAATCAAACTTCTGTTTTTCACTTTAAACACTTTAAACAGTGTCTTTTAGACAGGCACATGACTGACAAAGTGCAGATGCATTGGTCTCGCTGTCCTGGCTAGCTGCCCGCATTGCCTCTCATTCAAAAATTAAGGGTGGATATACATGGAACTTAAGTTCCAGTTGAAATCCTCAGTGACGGCTGGAAAAAAAAAAAAAAAAAAAAAAAAAGGATGTCTGGACCATTTGGAAGGTTTGCAATGATACATTTGCTTAACACTTGCCAGGAACAGCACAAGGTTTAATAATTTCCCCCCACATCTTCCGCTCCAGTCTCAGCTAAGATCATCAGAGACCGTCTTTATGAAAACACTCCTTATAATCATGTGATACTGATGTAAGATGGATGTGCTTTTTTTTTGCATGCTATGGACCCTTAAAGGTTTTAAAGGGATCAGAGTGTGATGCAATACTGCGTCTCTTCAGAAGTGAAACCCACCTGGGATTGGGAACCTGCTCATCAGGTACAGGGGTCCAGGCTGACTCACTGTTCTTCTGTTCTTTAAATTTGCCACTAAACGCTCGCTCGATGTCATCCATATAGAAGGCACAAACAGCGGAACCAGTGATACTGAAAGGAAGAGAGTTGTCTTTAATTAAGGGGCCAAAGAGATGTCTTTGATAGGAGCAAGCAGGGATAAAACACTTCTGAATGCCTAACTGAACATGCTGTTTTCAATTTTCGCTACAATCAGACCTATACTACATGCATCAGATCAACAGCTGTAAAGTATATTTTTTGAAAAGAGAAGAGACATATAGAAACAAGAAGTCAAGAGATGAGAAAAGAAGAATAGCCAAGTCCCAAATCTGTTGTCACCTATTGGCCTGCGTGGTGAAGACTCCCAGCACAGCAGGCCTGTGGTTGATTTGCATGACGTTCGTTAAAGACTGCAAAACGTCAAAGTAGAAGAAGGAGTCGCCTGGAACAGAGCAGTTCAGCCGTGCCTTCAAGAATGATGTCCAGTACCGTTCTAGGACCCTTGGAGAACCGCCGTTATCGTTCTTACACACTCGAGCTACCCTGGAAAACACCACCTAGAAAAGAGGACATAATGGACAGGATGAAGAACACACTTTGAATGAACCAACAATCACTGCGAAGACTCATAAGTCCATAGATCTTCAGTTCTTTCAAAGCCGCACAAACTAAAACTACAACAGTCTGTAAAATTCACAGGTCATTCAACCAAGGTTTGTGAGGCTCACCTTGCCGAGCGTCGTGTATTCTATTGCAATCTCGCTAAAGAAAAAATACACATAGTTGCCGTACTCGATGGCATGGAGAAAATGAGGCTCTGAAAGAAAAGAAGAAAAACATCAGCAAAAGGAAACACTGCAGCAGTGCATCTTTTAAAATGAAGAAACTGCCAGAGTGCTATGTGTTATGGGTCTGACCTCGCAGCCATTTGGAGTCATACTTCACAGTCCGCAGGACTGGACTACTCTCTCCTAAACTTCTGTAGATCACTGCATCGCTCGCTAAAAAGTCTGTCATTGTGGCTGAATAAAAATCACCACCTAGAAAAGACCAAGAAACACATTTTCAGCATATTTACAATCTTTCACAGCACTTTGTGTCTTCAATCCCAGCTTTCGGGATCAAACATTTCTCATACATATCAATCCTGCAGTGTTTCTGAGCCCATGTGCTTGCTGGCATCAGGGAAGCAGCAGCTGAACTTTGTGAAATGTCAGTGGAATATTGGCGAGATTAGAGGAGAGATCATGTTTCCCTGCTGATGCCCTCAGCTGAGCCAACTCACCAGCGAACAGGCCAACGTTGGATTGGCGCGATTCAAAAGGGCAGCGAGCCTGACCAAGCACCTCCTCTCCATCCTGCTCCAGTGTGGACATCTGAAGACGTGCACACACACACACGCACACGCACACGCACACAATCATGGAATATATATATACATCTTCATAAAAGATCTTCTGAACTGAACTGAAATACTGTTGCACTGATTCCAACCTTGTTCCCTTCCACTGGTTTCCATCTTCCCTGCCAGTCTGAGGGCAGCTATTGTGTAGTCTGCATGGCAGCTAACTCTCAGCAGACACAATAGGCTCTAATCCCAGGGGGCATGCACAATGTGACCCCAAATATCAGCCTTTAAACTCTTTCAGCAATAAAGCATGAATAAAGCCAAGAAAAACTCAGCAGTATATGTTTGTGTATGTGTATGCGTATGTGTGTAGGCTTGCATGTGTGTCTGTGTCTAGAGTGAGAAAGTTGCACTGCTGCAGCTCTGTTTGGTGTCTCAGTCTGAAACTAACAAGATGTGCTTTGACCTGGTAGCGTTACAAACACCTACAGCAGACGGAAAAAAGCCCCTATACATGTACGGAGCAGAGGGACATTGTGCTGGAATTGTTGGAATATACATTAAGAAATGTAAATCTATATGGAAGTAACTGATGTAAATGTGTATGCAAATAACTGTATGCTTAAATAATTATACTTCAGTTATGTAGTCCATGTAAATCTATTATAAACTCTAGACTTCAGTCTGCTCTAGATCTTTGGTCTTTTTTCTTGATAACACGCTTTTTTAAAACCAGCAAGCTCTGTATCTTCTTTACTGACTTGCCAGTATTTTCTCTTAACCTTTCTGAGACCACTTTAAAATCAAACCAATAACCATGTCATGACCTCTTCATAACATACTAAAAGCTTCCCCTCACAGTTTCCCAGATTATCCCAATCTCTTATGGACCTCAGTATAAGCTTCCTTCAACCATATCCTAACCACTCTTCTTTACCTCTTCATCACCTCTTGCCAGCAGGCTCTCAGCATGCTGAGTGACTCTGGGGAGGGCTCTCTTTCCACTGAAAACATCCAGTGCTGGGGGGACAGTGCCCATGTGCCTAGAGATATGATTTACTCCCATTGACTAATCTCACCCCTCTGCAGGGGCTCAGAAGCACAGGTTTTCCATATCAGCATGGGAGAGAACGATAAAGAGAGAGATGGAGAAGGAGAGAGTAAGAGAAATAGACAGAGAAAAGAAGATCCTTAGGCTGAAAAATATAAATCAAAATCCCCAGAGCGGTTGCAGTGGAAAGAAAGTAAGATACACACATGCTCATATGCATACTAACACACACACACAGTCACACACACACAAACAGAAACACACACAACTTTCCTTCTTCCCATAGTGCATTCTGATCTCATTCCTCCCCAGGTCATCAATGCACACACATCCTGCCTTCCACATGATGTAAAAAAAAATAGTGTGACTCATCTGGCCTGGTCACCTTCTTCAGTTCTTCTTCCCCTGGTTCTTAAGCACATCAATAAGGGTGGCCATGATCCTTTCACTGGTACATTAGTTGTCCTTCCCTAGACCACTTTTGCTACGTACTAACCAATGCTTTCTGGGAACTGACCCACTTGTCTAGACATCACAATTTGGTCCTTGTCAAAGTCAAACCAATCTTTACACTTGCTCATTCTACCTGCTTCCAACAAATTAATTTTAAGAACAGATTGTTCGCTTGCGGCTTAATTTATCCAACTTTTTCACCAATGCCACTGTAATGAGATAATCGCTGTCATTCACCCGTCTGTTGTTGTGGCTGATCAGCATATATATAGTTTTCAGAGGTAAGTTTGATACAATTAGTTGTTTTTGCTTACAGAGAGCAACTTGAGAATGCTGCTTACATACATCTGAATTCCCATCTTGGGTTCAGATCACATCCTTTGCCGACTGTAACTTGAAACTGAAAATGCAATGTGCTGTTTCCAAAGCTTCTAGATTCAGTTTAGTTTTTGGTAAAAAAAAAAAATGCATGTTTAGGTCAGACTGACTTCACAATAGTGGGGAACTTGTCACTTGTGTTTTGATGTAAATTGAACGGTTTAGATGCTTCTGTACGTTTCAGAATTCACTCCAGCTATTTGCCACATCGTATGGAAGACAAGTAATTTGGTTCCACTGGCCAAACGCGTCCATATTGCTACGTTAAGCATCCCCGTTTCTCTCTATGTCTTATTCTAACAATGTGAGAGTCCACTTTGGTCCAAGCACTGTTTCTTTTCAAGTCAGACAGAGCCAAAGCAACAAAAACTGTATCGCTGATCAGATACCTTTGGACCACACTACAGACACCTAATCTGCACTCTTAAAGCTCCTATTTCAGAGAGCACACCATGAATCATTGGGTAGAAATGACGTCAAGTAAAGTGTGTGCATGTGAGTCTGTAAAACCTCACAACAAAGTCTGGAGGAGCATAACATGTCTGTGTTTCCAGATGGCCGTTAAGATTTTTATATCATATTCAGTTTGTGCTCTTGGCGCATTGTGAAAGTCGTTCATAAGGAAAGACTAAGGCTCTCCTCATTGCATGTACTCACTTGAACTGAGGTGCCTAGACAAAGCTTTAATCTTTTTTTTTCAATATAGCACACACTCAGCTCATACCGGGATATTTCCACTATCAACACCCAACTGACTGTAGTAATCCCATGTCTGTTAACTTAAAGAAGGCCTTGTTCTTTTTCTTTCTTCCATTAGGTGTCACCACAGTGGATCAGCAGTCTCCATTTCTTCTGGTCCTCCGCATCTTCCTTTCAAACCAACTTTCAAACCAACTGCCAGCATATACACCCTCATCAGTTGGTCTTCCCCTTTTCCTGGCAACCTCATCCTCAACATCCTTCTCTTGATATACTCCTCGTCTCTCCTCTGCACATGTATAAACCAATGCAATCTTGCTTCTCTGACTTTGTCTCCAAATAGTCCAGCCTGAGCTGTCCCTCTAATATATTAGTTCCTAATCCTGTCTGTCCTCATCACTTCCAACGCAAATCTCAGCATTTTCAATTCTGCCATCTCCAGCTTCAATGTTTTTTTTTTGTCAGCACCAATGTCCCAACCCATTTAACTTTGCTGGCCTTGCTACTATCCTGTAAACCTTCCCTTTCCCTCTTTCTGATATCAGTCTGTCACAGATCAGTCCTGCCACTCTTCTCCAGCCATTCCAAGCTGCCTGCACTTTCTTGTTCACTTCTCTTCCACATCATCTTTCCTGTTACTCTGAATTGCTGACGCCAAGTATTTAAATTCCTCCAACTTTGTCACCTCTTGTGCCTGCATCCCAAACATTCCACTGTCCTCGCTTTCACTCATGTATCCTGTCTTTACATATTGACTATTCTTTCTAGAGCCACCTCTCCAGGGTTAGCCTTCCTTTTCTGTTCAGACATCACAATAAGCACCTTTCTAGCTGTCACCCTTACCACTTTTGCAGAAGTTGCCCAGCAATCTGGTTACTCTTCACTGCTCCTCAGTGCCTTTGTTAACTTCTGCATGATTTCCCCTTACAGTCTTCTTTCTTCAGCCTCCATCATTTGATCCTTGAGTCTGCCCTTACATTCTTCTTCTTCTTGACCTCCAAGGTCATCCTACAGACCACCATCCTATGCTGTTAAGCTATGCTCTCCAGCATCACTACTTTGCAGACTACAGACTCAGACTCCTTCAGATTGACCCTCCTTCAAAGGATATAAGCCCCTGTGTGCATCTTCCTAAACTCTATATTTCACCATTTATGTCCTTTTAGAAAAATCTACTACAATCTGACCTTCTGCATTCCTCTCCTTGACACAATAGCTACCCATCACCAACATGCTTATTAAAGTAAGGACCAATTACCACTCTCTCTCCCCTGGGAACACTCTCTATCACTTTATCTAACTCACTGCAGAATTCTTCTTTCCCCTCCATCTCACAACCAACATGCAGGCATAAGCACTAACAACATTCATTATCACACTTTCAACTTCCAGCTTCAGACTCTCTGACACTCTTCACCTCCAAAACACATTTGACATACTCTTTCTTCAGGATAACACCTACCCCATTCCTCCTTCCTTCAACACACATGGTAAAACAGTTGAAACCATCCTCCTTACTACTGTTCCATCTAGTCTCTTTCTCACACAAAATATCAATCTTCCTTCGCTCCATCATATCAGCTAACTCTCTCCCTTTACCAGTCATGCTGCAAACATCCAGGATTCCTACCCTCATTCGGTATGGAAATCCAAATCATTGGCTGCATCGTGATTTGGCAAATGTTTTACAGTTGATGCCCTTCCTAACATAACTCTCTCTTTTTATCCGGGCTTTGGAGCAGCACACAGAAATACACCGGCTTGTGCATCCCTAGTGACTGGGTTGTTAAGCCAGAGATACATATTCATTCTGTCAAAAGTGTAGATTCAAAACTATCAAGCAATACCATGTTTGTGCTTTAAAGTACTTCAAATACTTCAATATGATTCAAAATACATCACAAATTATATATATATATATACACACACAGTACTTTGCAAAAGTTTTAGGCAGGTGTGGAAAATGCTGTAAACAAAGAATGCTTTCCGAAATATCAATAATGGTTGTTTATTTTGATCAATTTTCAAAATGCAAAGTGAGCGAACAAAAGAAAAATCTAAATCAATATTTGGTGTTACAACCTTTTGCCTTCAAACCAGCATCAGTTCTTCTGGCCCCCACAGAGCCCTGATCTCATCATCATCCAGTGTGTCTGGATTACATGAAGAGACAGAAGGATGTGAGGAAGCCTACATCCACAGAAGATCTGTGGTTAGTTCTCCAAGATGTTTGGAACAACCTACCAGCCGAGTTCCTTCAGAAACTGTGTGCGAGTGTACCTAGAAGAATTGATGCTGTTTTGAAGGCAAAAAAGGTGTCACACCAAAGATGATTTGATTTAGATTCTCTTTGTTCATTCACTGCATTTTGTTGATTGATGAAATAAATGATTAACACTTCCATTTCCCTGAAAGCATTCTTTGTTTATGCATATTATATATTATATTATTTATATATATATATATATATATATAGTATATATATATATATATATATATATATATATATATATATAATATTACAGAAACCTTACAAAACATTTTCATTTATCTGTTTCGGTCTTATTCTAGGTCCCATCGCTCAGACAAGGTTGTAGCGTTATGTAAAGGTTGAGACTGTACTTGTGTATGTGTGCAATTGAAGCACCTCCTGACAGATAGTGAGTTCAGGTATCTGCATGTTTGTGACCAGACAAATGTGTTAAAGTAAACAAAAGTTGTACCTTGTAGTTGCGGCAGGTGGGGTTAAACGCATTGGTTCCGCATGCAAACAGTGTTTCGTCGTTGCGAGGAACCAGCACTTTGATGTAGTTGTAGCACTCGTCCTGTGAAAAGGAGGATGCTTTTAGAGAAACACATGCTGTGTTTTACTATTATCACCATGCTGAACTCAGAAGATGTCCTGCCTTTAGAGACACAATCCCACTTAAGTTGTTCCATCATTCAATTGCCGCATGTGTGTGTGATGCTAAGTGACACCAAAGAGAAAGCAAACAAAACAAGGAAAGAGTGGAAAAAAGACAAAAATGAAGAGGGTAAGACAGAGATAAACTAGAAAGAGAGAGAGAGAAAGAGACAGAGAGGCTGCAAACTCACGCTGTTTTTGCCTCTCACTGTGCATTTCTCCACATCCTTTGTTTTCCATGTCAGTTTCTGAAAAAAAAATGAAAAAAAGATAAATATGGATGAAAGGGGCGACTATTACGAAGCAATCCAGCCATCATCAATTAGAAACTACTCAAAACAACTTTAATGAAAACATTTCATTTTGCACAATGTACTCTTTAAAGAGAGAGACTCTCAGAGAGAGAGAGAGAGAGAGAGAGAGAGAGAGAGAGAGAGAAAGAGACTGAGAGAGACAGGAGAGAGAGAGAGAGACCGAGAGAGAGAGAGACCGAGAGAGAGACAGAGAGAGAGAGACAGAGAGAGAGACAGAGAGAGAGAGAGAGAGAGAGAGACAGAGAGAGAGAGAGAGAAAGAGACCGGCAGAGAGACAGAGAGAGAGAGAGAGAGAGAGAGAGAGAGAGAGAGAAAGAGACCGAGAGAGAGAGAGACCGAGAGAGAGAGAGAGAGAGAGACCGAGAGAGAGACAGAGAGAGAGAGAGAGAGAGAGACAGAGAGAGAGAGAGAGAGAGACCGAGAGAGAGAGAGAGAGACCGAGAGAGAGACAGAGAGAGAGAGACAGAGAGAGAGACCAAGAGAGAGAGAGAGACCGAGAGAGAGACAGAGAGAGAGAGAGACAGAGAGAGAGAGAGAGAGAGAGAGAGAGAGAGAGAGACAGAGAGAGACAGAGAGAGAGAGAGAGAGACAGAGAGACTGAGAGAGACAGAGAGAGAGAGAGAGAGACAGAGAGAGAGAGAGAGAGAGAGAGAGAGAGAGAGAGACAGGGAGAGAGAGAGAGAGAGACAGAGAGAGAGAGAGAGAGAGAGAGAGAGAGAGAGAGAGAGAGAGACTAGTTGGGGGAAATGGAGATTCATCAGGTCATTAATAAGCTGTGGTGTGTGTGTGTGCCTTTGTGTGTTTATGTACACACAGCAGCATGGTTCTGGTTTATGTCATTAGGCTGCAGAGTTGAAGTTATTCTGCCCTCAAACTGATTCAATTGATGCTCAAGCGTACACGCCGCACACACACACACACACACACACACACACACACACACACACACACACACACACACACACACACACACACACACACACACACACACACACACACCTTCCCTCAAAACACAAGCAAGTTTCCATATTCCTATTGTCACTCGACTTTTCTTCAGGGACAAACATTAAGCTTGGAGACAGAAATAAACAGAGCGGGGTGGGGGCAGGAAGACAGAAAGACAAGGACATGACAGAAAAACAAAGACAAAGAAATGTTTACCATCTCTGCTCCAATTAAAGAGAGGACAACTGTTTGCCACTTGTTTAATACAATCTTAATTAATCTTTTGAATGCAATGCTATGAACTGCTCAAATTATGGAATGACACTGCAATGCGAATCCCTCATGTTTATCCATATCTAACAGGAAAATCAAAGTAAACTCGTGATAATGTGGCCCCCCTTCCACTAACTTCGTAAGTCAAATTATGTCTGAAAAATGTGATTCTTCTAGATGATTCATTGAGCTTCCAACCAGGGATGCATTAAATCACACTAACCGGATGACTTCCCTCTTAGAAACTTCTCTCGCTGTGGTATAGAGACACAAATCGTAAAGATGGCAGAAAGAAAGGGTGAAAAGGGAGGAACTGAGGCCAGTCTTTCAGAAGAAGAAACACAGTAACTACCGGTATTATTGTTAAAGCGCAGAACAGGAGGTTGCTGCTCCTTACCTGAGCTAGAGTAAATGGACTCTACCTTAGAGTCCCTTAATGTTCTAAAAAAGCAGAGAAATGGGATGGGATATGGCATGAGGAAGGCCTCTGCCATTTCTAAGCTGGGACGCTATGCCTCCTGAGCCAGTCAGAATAAGTGTTTACAGGGTCGCTGATGGTGAGCACAGCTCATTCATTTCACACTGCTCGGGAACACCTTACTACGCTAAACCCACCATTAGCATCTGATAGGGGAGAGAGAGAGAGAGAGAGAGAGAGAGAGAGAGAGAGAGAGAGAGAGAGAGAGAGAGAGAGAGAGAGAGAGAGAGAGAGACTTACCTGCTGGGGTACTATTTGCTCGGTTGCAGTACTGAGATTGACGGCAAAGACATGATCCCTGCAACACAACACAAAACACCAAGGAATCAGAGAGAGAGAGAGCGGTTGTAACCTCAGTTTGAATGAGACTGATTAGCCTCAATCATACAGGCCTTACAGTGAGTGTGAGAGAAAGCGGAAGAGAACTAAGCCCTTAAAGTATGATTTATAACTCTTAGGCCCAAATGCGCAAATCTCACCCTCTTCAACACCAGTCTCACTTTTTCGAAGATCCACAGCATCACATGCACAGCTCACATTACACTGTCCTTAGACTGAAAGCTGAAATCAGATAATCTCTTTTGGATTAACACTTTAAACTGTAAAGGCTTATACTTAGGTCCTCAATTCAGTTCCTTAGTCATATAATGAACTATTATAAATGTTCAACTGAATAAGCCAGCAGTATAGGGGACTTAGACACCAAGGAAGATGTGAAATGACTGTGGTCAACTGCTGCCTCTATTTTCGGCTGTGTGTTTGGCACTAGTTGCCTATTGTTAGGGCATGGATGATCATACGAGTATGTTGAATCATGAGATGGTCTCATAGACCAGCCAATCACTGAGCCAGTTTTAATCTAACAGACAGTTTAAGGAACTCTGGAGTTAGAATTACTGCAACATTCTAAACTAACAGCATTTAAATACCTCCTAAATATCATTTATCCTTTTACCAACAAAACTGTTCATCAAGTTGTTCACACACTAAAATACCGGGATTAAAATACGTATCCAATTACCTCTAATATGATAATGTTTATAACTTCTTATGGCATGCCATGTGTCCAAGTATAAAGATGATATTGGCTAAATCTCAAATGACTCCCTTTAGATATTTTGCACTTTTAAGGCTGCAAGAACCTATATTTTACTTTCAACATTTTACACTATATAAGAAGTAGCGCATAATCTTGAACCATGTTGTTACGTCACGAGTTAGCCAACATTAAATTGTTCATTGTGTAAATGTTCCAAACCACACAGGAGTGACGGCACACTTTAACAGAGAGTGGTCAGTGGTATACCCGTAAGAAGCTACGTGCTTCATTCAATGCAAGGTTTAAAACATTTATTTTCATTATTTTTGGATGGTATGGGGAGTTATTTCCTAACAGGGGTAAATCAAACGGCTGCCAGCTGTAGACTTTGTGGGATATTCAAGAGTAACATCACCTGTGGGGAGATGGCAGTCGTCAACTGGTTTTGGTTGACGCTAGTGGTTTGCCATCAGCTGGGCCAATCAAGGCCCTGAGGCTGGTGAATTGGAAATGACAGACTCACCTGGCAGCTATGTAGAGCATGTGGTTTATACGCAGCATCCTTTGGAAGTCCAAACCAAGCCTTGCTGTGTCATTATCTGACATGTTACCCTGGAAACCAGGGTACAGGTAGGAGTCTATAGCGAGAGAGAGAGAGAGAGAGAGAGAGAGAGAGAGAGAGAGAGAGCGCAAGATAAAGAATATAGCAGAGACAGCTATGGCTGTTAAGAGTAATCAATACTATCCAGCACTACCCACCCCTAGATCTGTTTAAAACAAACAAAGGAAGGTTTCATTCATCTCTGCCAAAACTGATTCTACAATATGTCAGTGCATAGAAGATATTAATACACATTCAGCTCAGCATGGCTTTATTAAAACTAATCCTCTTGAGAACATTCGGCTTAAAGAAAAGCGAATCCTCATTCAGGATATCCTTTATTCATCATTTAAAGGCAGAGGTCTAAGAGCATTGCTGGCCCTTCATGGCAGAGTAAATTCAGTCAGTGTATCCAATCTGTCAGCACAATGTGATGACTTGATTTCACCACTTGCTTTGTGCTGTGGAAGGTGAGCTGGAGAGACCTTTTCAGTCTATGCCATTTATTATACATTGTCCCAAAAAGCTATGTATAACAGATAGCAACACTTGCGTCTATTCTTTTACACTGTAAAGGTCAAGTAAAGGGACAGCATTACACTCAGTCACTATTACGTGTGAACAACAATCGATAACTGTATGCTCTGCTTGCCATGCTCTGAGACGTGGCACTCAGATTTCGATGGTGCGCTGCTGCAACTTGTATAAATTATCCGGCTGCAAACTCCAATAGCAGAAATACTACAGCTGGAGTCGGCAGGGAATTAGACTCTTTTTAACTGATCTGAGCACTGCGCAGAGTGACAAGCTGCAAAACAGCAACATCTAAGAGTTTAGCGGCAGCAGGAACCTGTTTCTCCTTTCAGATGTTTACACAGTAAACACCATCTGATCTCAGCGTGCTCGCCGCTGATCACAGTGCAGCCATTATTCTCACACTTTTGTGTGAAGACATACAGCACAGAGCCCAAGAGAATTCAATCATACACTTTCACTCTGGGTTTAGATTGAGAGTGCGGGTATCAAGCCCCTCCGCCCAGTCCCCCCGTAGCGCTGAAGACTTAAAGCTTTCCTTTAAAAAAAAAAAATCAGCCGTTAAATCCCATGACCATGAGGGCTACAGCTCACAGCACCACAGGACCTGGCCTGTTATTGAGCAAGCTGGACAAGAAAGAGAGTCTTCACAGCTTCAATGAATTCACTATCACGCAAGGAAGAGAGAGAGAGAGAGAGAGAGAGAGAGAGTGGCGGGGAACAAGAAATTAAGAGCAGATTGAAAAATGTGGAAGAAAAAAGGGCAAAGGGGCTGATCTGAGGGGCAGACAAACATGGACGAGATTCTGAGTGAGCAGAAGTCAAGCAGGCTATGTGCTTCCACTCTCATCTGAACATCTCCAGCATTGCTAAAAAGTGGGAAACCACTTTAACCTTTACAGACTTCCATTTCTCATCACTGCGTAACTCAAGCAGATCACCAGACCATGGCAGACACAGAAACAAACACACTCACTCACACAGTCATATCTAGCGCACAAATTAGGACCTCAAGTCCACCTGATGATGTGTCAGAGTGATATATTGCAGTTTTTCTCCTGAAGAGAACATGTTTATCATTTTCATTTTTTTTTTTTTTTATAAAGAAAATCAGATAACTGTAATGTGACAGACGATGTTTCAGATTTTGGAACAGTCCAGGGTTAACTCACCTTCTGACAGTTTACAAACAGTTCTATGAGCTAGCCAGGTTCCTTACACCAACAGATGCTGAGCAGTGTTAGACTAAGTGCTGTAGGTATGGAAGGTCCAAAATGTTCAAACAGTATCTTTCATTTTAGTGACAAAAGAACAAAAATTGATCAAGGTCTAACGGCTGAAAGTCTCATCATGGGTTAGAAGAGCACATACACAGTTAAAGTGCAATGGGCTTCATTTGGTTCCAGTTTGGTTCCAGTGTGACGCTTGTGAAATCTTTAGGTGTTTTAAGGTTTGTGAGGAACCTTCTCAACTTTTCTCTAATAAAGAAATAATCTCAGTCCTCTGCTTTCTTCTTAATGTTTTTTATTATTGAAGCTACATTTTATATATATATATATATACACACACATACAGTACTGTGCAAATGTTTTAGGCAGGTGTGAAAAAATGCTGTAAACAAAGAATGCTTTCAGAAATGGAAGTGTTAATCATTTATTTTCATCAATAAACAAAATGCAGTGAATGAACATAAGAGAAATCTAAATCAAATCAATATTTGGTGTGACCACCCTTTTACAGCATCAGTTCTTCTAGGTACACTTGCACACAGTTTCTGAAGGAACTCTGCTGGTAGGTTGTTCCAAACATGACTGTGTTTCAACCTCCGTGTGACATTGATGATCATCAGTACCTGTTTGGTAAAACTGGTTGATCATATACCGACTATAATCCTACAGAATCCCTGTCTCTGTGCAAGTGTACCTAGAAGAACTGATGCTGGTTTGAAGACAAAAGGTAGTAACACCAAATATTGATTTGATTTAGATTTTTCTTTTGTTCGCTCACTTTGCATTTTGTAAATTGATCAAAATAAACAATCATTATTTATATTTCTGAAAGCATTCTTTGTTTACAGCATTTTTTCACACCTGCCTAAAACCTTTGCAAAGTACTGTATATATATATATATTTTTTAACTCTTGTGACATTAACTCTACAAGGGTTTGACTTTAAATCAAGCCTGGCATCCTATGCAGACGAACTCTTGATCAGCGCTGTCTTACTGCGAGTGTCTGAATGGTGTGATACAGTCCTTTACCTTTAACCTATCCTCTAATTTAGTACAACTCAAGTATCTTCCTGGCGCAGGACAGTGAATTAACATAAGTAATAGCCAAGCAGTGGGCATGCAGAACACACACACACACACACACACACACACACGAAAATGGCTGATAAATGGACCTCATTACATGTCTGCTTGTCTCTCAGAAGAGCTCTATTAGCCCAGGCTACATCTACCAGTGGACCAGTGCTTCACTCTCTTATGGATCCATTAGCAGCTAGACTACTTCTCACTTCATGTAGTAATGTAGAATGTGTTATTTTAACCAGGGGAAGCTAAACACACTCCCTTGCTCAAAACAGATTGTGAATGTTCTACTCATTTCTATTCAACAACCCTTTGTATATTTTTAATAGAACTGTGTGTGAAACTCAAATTGGATCATTCATAGCTCAATGCCTACACTGTACCAGACAACATACAGTCCATTTAATGATCAGATTTCATTCAATTTGACAGGTACAACGGCAGTTATTAACAATAAAAGCATTGAACCCATCTCACAGACAGTGAGTTCTCTTTTGTAGGTAAGGATGATCTTGCACACTCCATTATTGATATGTTGGTGTAAGTGCTGCGACTGGATTGGCTTTGGAGCCGCTGGCTGTTTATGTGTTTGGCATGAGAACACGATTCCTACCTGCCAAGGGCTGATTGTCTGGCAGGCTTGGTGCTTTAAAGTGTGAGGGATGGTTTATATGTTTTTGGAATTTACTCTGTGCAGCTAATTCATCTTCTTTTAAGGTTCATTTTGATGCAAAGGATCATAAACAGTAAAGACAGAGAGAAAAAAAAAAGTTTATAAAAATGGATTATAGATTAAAAAAACAGGTGTGTTTATTTCCACCTCCCGTTCTCAAGCCAAAGCATCATGCAAGGCCCCATACAGATTACAAACACGTTTGTTCTGTTTATTATTAAATGTTAATCTTGAATTGAACGTAAAAAGCTTATGAACAGAAATAAAACATTCTATCTCCCATCTATCCTTTTTTTAGATGCAAACATTTTTGTGAAAGTAATGTGTGATGAGCAAGCACACTAAGGAATGCTGGATTCTCAAAGGGATTCTAAATTCAGCACAACATGCGTTGACTAAAAATGCCAGCTATACTCCTAGCAAAAAGGCCCTAAAAAGTACCAAAATATCCTTTCACTACCAATAGTGTTAATGTTCTTGGTGCTCTTGGTGGTCTTCGTTTCTGTAAGAACCATGTGACCATGCAAAGAACCTTTATAGCAAGAAATGGTTGACATTAAGGTGGTAACAAAGGAGTTACTAAAGAACATTTCGGATAGAGGTTCAAATCTGTGTTCATTTTAAAGCCACACATTAAGTCATGCTGTGTCCTTTTTGGATTTTTTGGTTCATTTTCTCCCATATTTATTCATTGGCTTTGAGGCCAATGCTTAAAGTCTGCCGTAATGATGATCTTGATTGTGTGCGAGTAGATTCTGAATTTTATTAGGGTTTAATCTACTGAAAAATATTTGGTTAACTATTAAGCTGTAGCAATGTAAGCATCAAAACCTCAGCAATAAATAATAAAAAAAAAGCTTGGCTGTCCTAGACTAAGTGATAAATTGTGTAAAGTTGATTTTTCCTGGAACTATTAAACTAAAAAACATACAAAATGCTATTAATCAGTCTCTAAGCAATCCTACTCACATTCACTCCCAACGACGCTGATTGGCTCCAGGTCTTGAGGGAAGGGTGTAGCAGCATTTGACAGATGTGACAGGCTGGTGAGGGTGAGGAACAGGGCCAGGAGTGGCCACAACCCCAAAACCAACTGCATTTCAGCTCCAACAGCACTCAGGCGCTCAGCATTTCCCACAGTGGACAACCTCCCACCTGAGAGAGAGATAAAGAGATCAAAACAAAAGACGCTTACTAGCCATGACTTGTTATTCATGAGTAGATTGCTGCCCGAAAGACTTCAGACCGCCCCATGTGTAATATTACGTGTGACTTAGTGTAACAGTCCAGTACACAGCACAGGAGTGCTACAGAAGATCAAAAGTTGTCTTTTTATCAAAATAATGATGTTTAATTATGTGGTCTTGGTTCGGCGAACTAGGGAGAGATGAAAGAGAGTGCAGAAGCCTCTCCGCTCATTAAAACTCCAAGGAGCTACAACCGTACTCAGCTAATCACATTTAAGCCGCCTGCACACCCAGGCTAGTGAGGGTCCAGTCTTGGAACGCAAAACCTTCAGTTTTCTCCAGAGGTGAAAATTCCACCTCTGCTTCGGCCTCAAACCTTTACCTTTCCAGAAAGGACACTGAAAGGCTGAGCTGGACAGATTTCCACATTTCTACACCGAGACAATCAATTCTGACTTTGTCAAAAGTATCATTACACTGGATTTATACAAACTTTAGGACAGGTAAGGCCCTGTTGTGAATGAATGACACTACAATCTCTATTGTTTTGTGGAGTCTCATACTGAGAATACTGCAGGTTAGAGTGCTGTGAGCCTTTTAAAGTGAAGTGAAAATGACTATTCTTGTCATTGCGAGGTCACAGCACAGCACACAGTGAATCACAACGAAATTGGACCTCTGCATTTAACCCATGCAAACACCGTGAGAGCAGTGGGCAGCTATTGAAAGCGGCTGGGGAGCAGTGACGGGGACAGTACCTTGCTCAAGGGTACCTCAGGGCAACCTACTGGTGGGGAATCAAACCCACAATCTTCTAATGCGGGGGCAACTCCCTAACCACTAGGCCACCGCTGCCCTTTTGCATGCATGGTGGTGTTTTAAGATGGGTAGCAGTATTCTTAAGCCTGGCTTGGTAAAGCAGCATGCAGAGAATAGCTGGGCTAACTGCTGTTATCAGTCATGGCTTAGAGATAGCGTGGAAATAGTTGGAGGGTGGGGAGGGATAGAGAGACCTCTGGCCGGAGGGACCCCGGCTCATTGACTCTCACTCCACAGTCTTTCACAGGTGACTTAACACAATTAACAGCAAAGGCTGCTGGGATACTGCCTCCCTCTGTCAACCATGACACAAGGCCAACAGGGACGCATCAAAAACTCATTTTCAGAGTAGCGGAAAAAATGACAAGGGGTGAAAAAAAGAAAAAAAAAAAGGAAAAAAAAAAACCCGCCTGCCAGTATTAGAGACTAAGTTTGAGTTTCCATTATTAATGAGTGGCTGAGTGTTTGTGTCGGGTGCAGATTGAGATGAAATGCTAATTCGTAGGCTTGTTTACTCTGCGGGCCAACTGAATAGCCAGATGGGCATCTGGGAGCTGCTCTTTTGGTAAACAGAGCAGCAGTTGACCTGTGTGGAGGAGTCTTTGGGAGATCACCCTTTTCCCTTTTGTATTAATGCTAGGTTGGAGGTTGGGGCAGATATGCTCACTCTGCAGAAGAGTTCGAATGGGATCACAGAAACTGAGTCAACATGAATATGAACCGCTATCAATATTCATAAGCTCCGCCCTCATTCACATTCAGCAGAGAGGTGAGTGTTTAGCCATGCAGTCAAACAGTGATCATGCGACTATAAATTGAAAATGTGGGTCTCTGCTTCTGTTTATTTCATGAATTACAGCCTCCCGTGCGAAAGTGAGCTTTCATCCCAACAAAGACACACACACACACACACACACACACACACACACACACACACACACACACACACACACACACACACACACACACTTTGTCAAGGCCATATACTGGGACATTGCTTTTGATGAATAATTTGTACACGGAAGATTGACTTTTAGTACATATGGACAGGGTTGCTTTCTTTTAACACAACTTACAGAGACTGAGGTTACCAACACTGCTTTCTGCAACAGCAACACTGCAACCACACACACGCACACACGCACAAATGCTCACACACATGCTATATTACTTTAACTAAAGACTAATATACTTAATTATAGCTAATTATACAGGTTGCCAACATCACCACATATTAATGGGCACCTAAAGGGTTTTTAGGTGCCCATTACATTTTTAAGATAATTTTTGCAACAAAACGTGTGCTATAGATTTCTATAGCATTGAAAATGTCATGTTTTCTCATGGTTGTGGTCATATCTGGATAAAGCAGACAACATGCATACACATAAACACACTACAGAAGCCTCTTGTCTACACGGACTACAGAGCAGTATTCCAGTAGTGACCATGCTCAGAGATGTTCCTTGTCAAGGTTTTGCTTGCTGCTGGTCTTATCAGAATCACAGTTGGGTGCTCTGGCCTCTGAGCTGACACATGGAACAAAATATATGCTTACACACAAACACACACTTGCACACACACACACACACACACACACACACACACACACACACACACACACACACACACACACACACACACAGGCACAGATATAGACACTCACTAATCTTTTCTTGCACTGAGCTGTGTGGATCAGAAGACCTTTTTCATATAAACACAAACAAACATTGATTATGCAACATTGCCACATGCTCTACTGCAATAAAAGCGTTTTTGTGAGCTATTTTATTTGTTACAGAGCATACAGATGTGCCAGTTTAGCTCCACTACCATAATGTAGTGATTCAAATCCTGTGATTTGCCTCAGAAGACCACGGCAGACTCCTTTCTCTCTGCACGGAAAAGACATGGCATTGGGAGGTCATGGGAAAATAATAATATTAATGAATAGGGATGAAGGCAGAGATAAAAAGAGAGGGAGCTCCACTGACCTTCAGTTTAAACTGCAATTCTCTAACTGTATTCTGAAAGTGCTGGAACAGATCCATGCCTCCAGAGCACCAGGTCACAGATTCAGCTACTTGAATATTTGATTTCCTGTTCTGTTGTGGCTTTATAGACACTGAGAATAAAATGATCTGTAAAGTGAGCCAAATGGCCAATTCCCTTAACATTCAGTCTCTCTCTGTCTCATAATATTGCAAATCATATGCCTACACTGTCTGCATTGGTGCGTCCACGCCAGAACACTTCCGCAGTCATTAACAGACACTCAACAAGGCCTCGGCACTGAAGACTGATGCGAATGCTGATAGTCTTCAGAAGTCAGTGGACGTGTCTCTTGGTTAATTAAATGACCTAAATGGATTTGGCCTTAATTACTTCCCCTCGGTGCTTACTCTCATGCCTCCATCACTGCTGTCACACTGAACAACCTTAGATTCAAATATTCCTACTTCCTGTCAGTCCAACAGAACACCTGAGCTGCCTGAATTAGGAATTCTAGAGCAGGTTTACAGAAATGCCGATCCAGATTCTTGGTGGACTTCTCCTAAAGCATTAAGAGGAAACCATGAGATGAGGCTGAGAATTAGAAAGTTATCCATTCTCCTTCAGGCAGCACTAGATAGTGGACATTATGGTATGAAATAAAGGGATAAATGGGTTTAAATTTCAACTAAATTTCAACTACTAATCTATGTCAATGACACTGAGCTACAAACTGCAATAATAGTGTAGAAACAAAACATCCATCCATCCATCCATCCATCCATCCATCCATTATCTGCCGCTTGTCCCAAACGGGGTCGCGGGGGAGTGCTGGTGTCCAACCCAGCGCACACAGGGCGAGGACGGGGGACGCACCCTGGACAGTCGCCAGCCCATCGCAGGGAGGAGCGGGACGGGGACGGCACCTTGCTCAAGGGCACCTCAGGGCAACCTATTGTGAAGGGGTTCGAACCCCTGATCCTCCGATTATGCGGCCAACGCCGTAACCACTAGGCCACCACTGCCCCAGAAAGAAAACAATTATATCCAATTATCTACTAGGTACATGTTAATGTTCCTGAAAAAAAGAATAAATACGGTGGGAGAAACCAGGTAATGACTTGCTAGTGACCCAGAAATTGCTAGAATGATTTATGCGATCTCGTGTCAGAGATATGAGCAAGGAATGGCAGTTTTAAATGCAAATGGCTACAGAGCAATCAATCAAGAGAAAGATTAAAATATCATGGTGGGTTGAGTAGTTTGGGCATGAGCACCAGCATGAGTTCGTATACGAAACACATCGTTACATGATTTTCCTTGCAGTTTTGAAAATTCTGCAGTTTAGTCACGTTATAAAAGCAGCAGTAGAAGATAAGGTTGGGTAAAAGCATTGAAATTATTTTCAGAGGAGAAATGCAAACAGAAGACATAAATCCCTGCTTAAAAGCCATCATACCTACAGCTCAGATTATGGGTGCAACACCTCGTCTTGAGAAATCATGAGTGCAGAAATAAGTCATAAATATGAGGTACATACTGCATATTATACTGGATATCAGTATTAGTCAATATAATTGGCCACCTAAAGGGAATATTTAGGCTTTTTTTTTTTTTTTTTTTTTGCTGCAGGCTTGTGTAAAGTCAGCAAACGAGTTAAGGTGATTACAAGGCATCTCCCTTGTTGATTGGATCACTCACACCGAGAGGGTATTGGCCAAAGTCAGGTGTGAAAAACCCTTAAGGCCATGGTCTGAAGCCATTCAGTGAACTGGATTCAATTTCCTTTCAGTTCATTCACGCCCCCCAAAAGCATTTCCAAGCTATGATGACATTTTTCTGATCATCACATACAAGCTAAATCCGTCGTTTCTTTGTAGTTCCAAATGTAATACGTTGATTTAGTTTAAGGCATTTTCTCAGTGAAGTAGGAAGAAATTAAACTTGTTTTACTCATTTATCAAGCTTCATTTTAGTCTGCATCACTGCCTCTCAAAAGAAGTGGGTATTTTATTATTGGCTAACGTGGACTTTCCCTTACAATGTTATACTCCTGCCTTGAAACCCTGTTACTATGAAATGAGGTATGATGAATTCATTGTCCAAAATATATGACTTATTTGGCTTGTCCAACCTGTGCAGACAAGGGTTTTTTGACACCCATGTCAGATACAATTCAGGCCTTAACCTCTACATCAGCGACAGTCTTAGTCTTGTGAATTAATTTTCCATCGGACCATACCTGACTTTAACCGGGGTTCTGGGTTACACCTGAAATATGTGTTAAAATTCCTCTCCTGGGTCTTCATAAGACTGCAAGTTTCAGATCTCTCCTACATCTGATTCAAATTTTGAAGCTCATTATTAAGCCTTTGATAGGCATCAGATGTTTTAGAGCACAGAGAGATCTAAAATGTGCAGTGCTATGATTCTAAAGATTTAGTGGTTGTTTTTCTCCTCCTCCAAGTGAAGCATGCCCTAAGATTCTGCTGCTAAAAGAAGGTATTTTTGGGGAGGCTCAGTCGACCTAAACCTTCAACTCTGCAGACGCCCTTGATGTGCCTGCTGCTTATGTTGCTTTTCAGGCTTGTTAGAATATTTCAAGGTGAAAAGTGGAATACTGCCTCCACTTGTTGGCACAGGTCCAAAGCTGTTTGAGAATAACATTGGATAGTGGATGAAAATCTGCCCGACTCCAAAAACAAGATAAATAAACTGAACAACCATAAAGAAATCTTGGCTTGGAGTTCAAGTAGGTGAGTTTTGCTCAACTCAATGAGGAATTCTAGGAATCCGCAGGGAGATTAGAGTAAACAGGATTTGTTTAACATGGCTGTAGCATATAGCTGGTGCAGTTAGTAGGGTGGCTATGCTGAATTTGTACCTCTGTTGTAAAAAAAAAAAAAAAAAGACAAACAAACAAAAAAACCAGTTGCTTCAGTACAAGGCCACACCTTCTGTTCCAGGCCAAAAATAAATGGCAGGACTGAAAGGAGAGACCCACACAACAACTGTACAAACCACCTGCCAAAACACTGTTATCAGTAACAGGAGTCCCACCACAGAAATACAGAAACACACAAACCTCTCCACAACTAGACTTTCACACACTCCCCTTGAGAAGCCCAGCCCGTTCTGTAATCAGTGGGCGTTTGTGGAGTGTTTGCCGTTCTCTGAGGTGCTGATGAGCTGACAGCTGTCGATATGAGACTACCCCCCACATGCTCTGCGTCAGCTCCTGGCTGCTAGTGCATTTTGAGAAAGCAAAGGCTTGTTTTTAATGAGGCCGAGTCTTTTGGGCAGCAAGAGAGACCATGCAGTGGAAGTGTGTGTGTGAAGGGGTGGGTAGAGTCTGAGGATGGAGAGCCTCTAGGGTTCTGGATTGATTATGTGACATTCATTTAGATTTAGCAACAGCACTGCAGCCCCTGGGTACTCTTGGACCACCAGTCGTCCCTCTCCATCGTCTGGCACTTTGAACGTTCCCCGTGTTGTCTAGGGCAAGTCTAATAACCAGAGATTGCCAGCGCTTTATGGTGCATGTCTGACACAGTGGGACCATCTTCAAAAGATCTATTTTCATTTACACTTCAACTTAGTGTAACAACTCTCCTTTCGCCTGCTGCTGGCCAGAGAGCCAGACGCTATAAAACTACATTGATTAAAGCTGCAATGGCCAAGTTTAAAATACAACCCGCAGTTTTATGCACCTGTCAGAGGAAGTGACTGTGTTCCATTATCTTTGCCCTCAACGCAGGACCACCCCCCAACCCTTTGCTCCCCCTGTGCTTTGGGAGCTGACCCTGAATGAGTCTCCCCTTTCTAGCCCCCCTCCATATAAATCACCCCCTATAATGAAGGCGTGTGTCCCAGGACTCCACTGCCATTTCAAACTTGATTAGGCACATTAGTGTGTAAGTTCTCCACAGCCCATTACCCCACAGCCACTCCGGTGGGGACCCACCAGTAGTTGTGCCAATTAGTAGGGCTTCAGCTAGCCTAGCCACCACGCCATTTGGAGAGACTCTACCACCACATGTGACAGTGCCCCCTCAGCATCCAGTTCCCCTGAGGAGCTCCAAGAGTTTGAAGAGAGCTACTAGGAGCCCTGGCCAGCACCTAAAGTGAGCAGTTCAAGTAACAGCTAAAACACCGTAAACAAGGCTTAAATAATGTTGGCTTAACATGGCAAATGACCTAATGTTGTTGCCGCCGCTAAATCCTCATGTGTCATGGACACCTGACAGATTGGTCGCATTTTAATGATATTCTGAAGCTGATTAGCAGGACTGGAGAACAGCTGGGCTGAGAAACTGAGGTGCAAATGAAACACACGTCTTTAAAAGCAGGACGCCATTATATTTTCTCACTGATTATAGTCCAAATCTCTATAAACTCCTGCAATGAAATAAGCAAGACAAGACGAGTTTCATCTTAATTCCCAGACGTGCGGCAAATTAATCAAAATCAATTAAATAAAGTACAGGAAAAACACATAGGAAAGACTCCAGCCAAACAAGTGTGTATTCTTAGCCTTTTTGTATTTAGGCTCTGGTTAAGTTGCTGTAGGACGGAGGACAGAAACAGAAGAAGCAGCTTGTGCATGATTTCGCACTACAAAGGCAGTGTTGTCTGAACAGAGCGTATGGCTGTGGCCTGCTGGCGGTGGGTCAATGTGCAGCTAGATAACCGCCACATGATTACTCACATGGTGCTTGGATTATCTGAGAGAAACATCCAAACAGTTTCAAAAACTGGATGAGTAAAGGCAACACTGAAGCTCAAGGTCAGACAGAATCATATTGTACTGCAGTTCTGAGTACATTTTTTTTACAGAAGGTCTACAGGACTGGACGACTGGAGATGGTCCCAAATTCCAAGAAACTATTGAACTAGTAGTATTCCCTAGACTTGTGTCCAGGCTAAGCACTTGTGACGGTTATCGCCTGCTCTGTGCTATCGGCCAGTTCATTAACTGTCTCGTGGCTGAACCAGACAGGAACTTTTCTAATTAGATTTCAGTAGGCACCTACTTCGCTGCTGCACTGCTAAATTAGAATTGGGATCAAGCAGTGTCGGGTAATTATCGGCAGCCAACCCCTAGAGCAGCAAGCGAGAGAATGTGAAATTTCAGGACTGGAGTAACACAGTCAAACCTAGTTTGCAGCTACTGCTAATTAAGCCTTTGAATTCACATGTAACGTACATACACACACACAACTACCGAGTAGCTATTAGATGAATTGCACGTAACATTTTAGGACAAAAACGATTTCTTTTTAATGACCCTCTCAGATAGGGCAGTCCTGCATGGAAAAGAGCTAGCTGGACCATTTTACTCCCTAAAGTATGAATTCAACCTGAGTTTTTAATTTTTCCCTCTCCTCTGAAAACATCAGCATGAGTGTGCAAAGTGCTGGACAAGTGCAGTGTTATGCTGAGGACATGTGACTGGCGGTGCATTTACTTGTCGCGAGAGTTGAGGGGAGAAAATAAATTCTGCAGACAGACAGCGTACTCTCCCTCATTTGGGATTAGGGAGGAAATAGATGGTGTCACAACCATCAGTGCACTCACTTTCTCTTTCTCTTTCTCTCTCTCTCTCTCACTCCCCTATCAGGACTGTGGCACAAGTTTGGAGGTTTAAAGGAATGCCTCAGTGTCATCTGAGGTCACGAGTGGGTGTGCACACATCTGTATGTGTGTCTGTCTGGTCTGTCACAAAGAGGTCACATCCTTCTCGCTATCAATGCCAGTCAGCTAAACCCACAGGGAGGAAAAGGATCTGCCACAGGCACCACAGTTCAGATGCACTGACAAGGTCATTCCATCAGAGAAACATGTCTGGTTGGCCCAGCCATGCTGCAGCCTAGCCTCTACTGGGAATGGCTGCCCTGAGCGTGAGGAAGAAGAGGAGAAAGGTCATGATGTAGCTTGCAAAAAGCTGACAATCTCCACTCAAGGAACTCTTTGGGCTGTTCTGGAATTCTGTCCGGATAGAAGACGCAAGTAAGTAAACAGAGATGGTGGCAATAGTGCTCAGATTGGTATTAAAGAAGAAAAAAAGTGCTTACATGAATCGCTGTAGTGTTCTCTGCTCTGTATGAAGCCTTTATTGACACTTTCTCTTTTAAAAAACAAACCTCTTGCACCGCATGAAATATTCAGCAGGCTTTTGATATAGTAAGGAAAATGAAGAAGCAGGGTATGAATAGAGTGCTGGGCCAGGGCCACAGGATCAAAGAGTTCAGAAAAGCCCTGTAGCAGACACAACATAGGGTAACTATAGTAACCATACAGACAAGTAAACATACACCCCCTCCCTCCTGTAGTATTCATAAATAATTCCTATGCTCCACTGATTTAGTTTTCTCTGATCCTCTTAAGGTTTCCAGTGGCCAGACGTGGGCCAGACATGAGAGCGGGTGTTACACCCTGAAAAGGGAGGAAACCAATAAAGATGTCGCACACGGTCTTCATTCGAGAGCTCCCCTCCTGGATATGACAGGCACACTTAATCAATCACAGAGTGACATCTGCTCTACAGACTGAAGAAATGCCATTTTTGTCACAAACTTAATATTTAAAAAATATTTAAAACACAAGTTTTACATATTTTGCTACTTTGCTATTATTTTCAATGATGACACCTTGTCTAAATGAATTAACCTCTTTGCATCATGCTTTTCATCCTAGTTTTAATGTCTACTAGATCTGTCTAGATTTCCATCTACCGCACGGGATCACTGCCAGACAGCAGACAGACGCTGGGGCGATCGATAGGAAAACCACCACAAGGTCTCTTCACTGTCTGCTGTTCTACTAAACTTCAGAAAGTCTTTAGTGCCAGGCCTGGCCTGGTCTGTGCTTTTTCCAGGACCCCCTCTTCTGCCTCAAATCATATTCCTGCATACACTGCAAACTGCATTACCATTGCAAATCACTCATTAATAAAAACAAAAAAATGTCTCTGCTCATTTCTGTTTCTTTCTCAGCTGTGAACTAACAGCCACCTCCTTAAACAAGCCAGCAAAATTATGCAGATCCATCCATCAAACTGCCTTTTTTCTGCCTTTACTTTTAAGTTTCTGAATAAATGTGAATGCTAAATATGGTCTCTCTCTGTCAGTCTGTCTCTCAGCCCGTCTCTCGCTCATTAATATTTTAGCTTGTTATTGAGAAACATTACCTGTGCCTGTATTGACAGAAATTCTAGCAGACCCTCCCTGAAGGGCGTTAAAATTGGAAAGTGAAGTGTGTGTGTGTGTGTGTGTGTGTAGTGAGCAAGTGAAGGGAGAACAATGTGTCGCTTTCTTGATAGGACTTCTGCAAGCGTCTCTATTTTTATATCTATTCTATGGTTTCAAAAACTACCGCCCAGGGACTTTGATTGCTATAGTCATCATACACATACACACAGACACCCATAAGCAAATGTATGCACGTACACACACACACACACACACACACACACACACACACACACACACACACACACACACTCAGAGCATTCCCTGCGGAGGTGTGTGGGGGTAAGCTGGGATGCGTGGCGTTGAATTGGGAGGAGGCTCAGACTGAGAGTCTTTATCAAAAGGCTCCAGAGCACTTTGTCAAACCGGCATGACACACACTCTCACTGTCTCATCAAACCCAGCTCGGCTCCACACGACTCCAATTAGAGAGAGACGCAGACAGTTTGTGTGTATGTGTGTGAGAGAGAGAGAGACAGGCAGAGACAGAGAGACAAAGACAGACAGAGAAAGGGGGGGGGGGAGAGAGAGAGAGAGAGAGAGAGAGAGAGAGAGTGAGTAAGGTGAATCAGTAGGAGGAGGAAAACACTACAATATCCAGTTTAGTCCAGGGCTATGATGAAGCACAGGAGTATGTTCACATTGTGAATCTGATGACCACCTTCACTGTCTGATTAACAGCTCTGTTTAACACTTACACTACAGCAATGGAAGTCTATACTATTATAGAATATTGCAGTTCTGTCTCTCTGTGTTTTCCTTCAAACTCTGCAGGTCTGCAAGATAGAGGGGCTAGCAGGAAGATGAAAATGATTTCCAGTTCATTCCTGCTGAGAAGATAAAACAGTTGGCTGAGAGAGAGAGAGAGACAAAGAGAGAGAGAGAGAGAGACCTAGAGATATAGAGGGGAAAACAAAGAGTGCAAGAGTGACAGAGAAAAGAGCAAGAGACAGAGAGACGGAGAGAGTATGATAGTCAAGAAAGGCAGAGAGAGCGTCATAATTATCTGCGGCCTTTATTTATAGACTGCAAAACACTCACATATTCATACACACACACAATCATCACATCAGAGCTGCTCCCCTGACAACAGTGTGTGTGTGTGTGTGTGTGTGTGTGTGTGTGCGCGCGCGCATGTACGTGTTCTGCAGAATTCAAAGGAAGATACAGAAAAAAAACAGGGGTTTGGAAAGAAAGAGAGAGAGAGAGAGAGAGAGAGAAAGAGAGAGAGAGAGAGAGAGAGAGAGAGAGAGAGAGAGAGAGAGAGAGAGAGACTAAATGAATGTTTAGTGGGTCTGGAGGTTTGTGTTGATCCACACACACTCACATTTACACACACATACAAGTACACACTCCATGCGTACACACACCCATAGCTGTATTAGAGGTATTAGAGGGGGTTATGTCATGAAGATTTCTTTAAAAGTTTTTATCACATGCTTTTTTTGAGCACATCACTACTACTGTCAGTCCTGAACAAAATCACACGCCCTGCTTGCGTTGTTTTTTTAAATTTTTCTCATTTGAAATTTATGCTCTATCACACTTTGCAGACAAGCAATTGAAACAAGCAACATTAAAAAAAAAAATCTACCTGGATTTGAAAAATGTTCTATACAACTTTTATTCATTTATTTCTATAAGCTTAAAATGAGAACACAAAGTCTTTCTGTATAGTATTCCAGTGCACTTTAAAGATTAAAGTTTTAAATATTAGTTAGAAATGTCTATCACATCACACCATCTGTACAGTGCTGATATTAACTGTATGCAGTGATGCCAGCCGTCATTACATACTAAAAAAAAAAAAAGAAGACCTAATTATGATTTATTCATAACAAGGCTCCAGTGGTTTTACTATCGGTGTTAAGTAATGTATTTATGAAGGTTTTCAAAAAGTATCCCAAAAGTATTTTGTTCTTCTGGCAGTGGAACCCAAGGATGACATTTCAGTTCAACACAAGCACCTCAGATATTCAGGTGTGGAAACATTGAGGCCAGTCAAAATCAGCTGCTAGTTATCCCCCTTTCCCCTGTTTGTCAGTGGTCAGGGGCTCTACACGACCCTTCAGTGGTCAGTTTCTGTCCACAAAATACTCTTGACTGAATATTATTGGCTGGTGTACAATTCCAGTGTTTCCCATATATGAATATATTGTGCCGGGCTGCAATAACATCAACCATGACAGCCACATTGATTTTTAGTACTTTTTTACGTTCACTGAAACTTTATCTTACTGTAAAGCTGGACACAGTGCATTGATTCTCTCAAGCCCTGCTTTGCCTGCTCTCTCTCTCTCTCACAGACACATTGACACTGGACCCGTCCATCTATGTCATGAGCAGAACACTCTTGAAGACCCAATTCTTTGAATGAATTATTAGAAAACGTGTAATGAGCCCAGCTAGTAAGAACAGCTAAGCTTAATTAACATACATGTGTTTATGTTAATCTCCTCAAATTGACCAAATAATTGTCATTCGTGGCCCAGTGGTTAGGGAGTTGGCCACAGGATTGGAAGACTGTGGGTTCAAACCCCTTACCAGTAGGTTGCCCTGAGTTACCCTTGAGCAAGGTACTGTCCCTGTCACTGCTCCCCCTGCTGCACAGTGTGTTTGTGTGCATGGGTTAAATGCAGAAGTCCAATTTTGTTGTGGTTCACTGTGTGCTGTGCTGTGTTCGCACAATGACAAGAATAGTCACTTTCACTTCACTTCTAATGTTGTTGAAAATGAATACCTACTTACTGATGGTCCTGTTTCAGATAATCAAACCTTAGAAAAACAAATGATTGTGCTGTACTGTATGCAGTGCCCTTCATAGTTATTGGCAGCCTTTTTTCAGATTAAAAACAAAGACCAAAAAAATTGTAAGAAATATCAGCATCTACTATTTTTTTTTTTTTAGCCTTTGTGCTACTCTTTACATGGGGAGCCAATAATTGTGGAGGACACTGTAGTGAATGCTTTCATGTAGTGGGACATTGTATTTTTTACGGTCTATCATTTAAAAGATGCTGCAACTGCAGGACAGGTTGCAGATATGCGCCGTGTCTGCATATTTAACACATGCACACACACACACACAAACACACATATCTGTGCACAGGCAAACACACCTATATTATTAATTCCAGCCAGACTTCTATCCTCAAAGCAAGGACCTTGATTTTATTCTGTGAGTAAGTGCATGAGAGTGTGTGCATTCACACAGTGGAAACACAAAGCAGCCAAAGAAAGCAAACCAAGTCTGATTCTCTTTTCAGCCACTCTATATGTGAGCATCCCTGGCGAGCCATTGAGAGTGGATCTCATTGAATCACAAGAGATATAAGGTGTGTGTATTAAACCAGTAAATAATATCTTGGCTGGTCCGCTGCCTCATTGAGGAGTGTGTTTGTGTATGTGTGTGCATGTGTGGGGGAGAGATAAGGCCTGTGATGTCTCAGATAGCCCAGTGTTCATCTCAGCCTTAGCTTCAGAATACAATATATGGAGGCCTCTCCCTTAACCAAGGTTTCTATGATCTTCATTTCATCTCGAGTGTGAGTGTGTGCGCATGTGTGTTTGTGACTTGAGGAGCCGAACCACCTTCCTCATAAATTGGTTTTGAATACTGCCAGAACTGTCGTCTTTATATTCTATCATTCTGGTTTTATGCTCTTTAAGATTCTTCTCTTCCTATTTACCACACTCTCATGTCCCTCCCTCTCCCGTTCCTCTCACTCTTTCTCAAGTTCTGGTCCCGCTTAAGAAGTGTCTCTAATATGAGTGTGCGATATAGCAAACGTACTTCAAGAAATGTTGATGATACACAGTGTGACAAGATATTTTTTATGACATCTGATCCATTTCAGACGGATAATGGAGAACCAGCAACATTACAATGCATATCAATACAAGGTTTCTGACCTTAATATCACACACTGCACAGCACTAAACCCAGTTAAGCAGATCTAGATTTGCTCTCTTTGTAAAGAAACATCCAGTTTGTCAGTGTTCTTTAACTAGTGATGATGTCCCGATACACTCAGAGAAGAACTTTGGAATTCATCACCTCGAACTGTGGTCAATATTAATGCAAGTGACAATAATGTAACTACTATTGAAACACCAATCGGACATACTGAATCGATACAAAGCTTACTAACCACGCTTATCGGGACGGGTATCGGCTAGAAAAGGCCGACCAGCATTCAAAACTTCTTTCTTCAGGAGAGTAAAACCGTACCTTTTGTATTTCATGTACTAATTAATTAATGTTTTCTCCGTTACGGTTCAACAGTGATGTGCTTCTGGCTTGTGTTTTCTCACATGTAGAAGTTTCAAACTGGGGGGAAAAAAAAAAAAAAAAAAAGCAGCACTGGAATTCAGTTCAGCAACTAGAATCAGGACCCGGAGAGGAACATTGGGAAAAGTGGAGCATCCTACTTGGAGCATCCCATGGACAAAATGACAAAAGTGCTACTTATATAAACACAAATAAATAACAGCTGAAGATTTGCAGCACACAGGGAAGCAACAAAATGCAATTTCTGCTTGTCATCCACACATGTGCAGCAGTGTCCAGCGCCAGGGAACAGTGATGGGGACAGTACCTTGTTGAAGGGTACCTCAGCGCAACCTACTGATCTGGGATTTGAACCCACGACCTTCTGATCCTTCTGATACCACTAGGCTACTGATGCTCCAAAAAAAATATTCACCCTAAAGTGGTTTAATAATTCAGTAAAAAACAGAAACATCACCTTTATTGTAATACCGTGTTGGTTTGGCCTCCACAGTGATGCTTTTAGTAGAGCTATCAGCTCAGTGCTGATTACAGAAAGAGAGGATTGCCAAGGGCAGGTTTTCATTTCACTGAGCAGATATGATATTGGTTTAACTCTGAACTTCTATATAAAGCTTATATGCGCCGTCCTTGGAGGCTTTTGACCAGTACATGGCAAAATGACAACTCATATAATGTAATAACATTTGATTATTAACCTTCATAATCCAAAGAGACAGTACAAATTCTGAGCAAGGACACGAACAGAACACTGATTAAAAGAAGATATCTAGAGGCCTTTCAGTTCCCCATAGCACCTATTTTCTGTAGTCAATGTGTAACCACACACAGACTCTCACACACACGCTCACAAGCAGCTTGCTGATCAATCTCTGCCACCTATGCCTAAAAGCTAATCAGGAAGAAAAGGAAGAGTGCATGGAGGCAGAGGCAGCAGCACTGCTGTACGCATCCTTAGTCGCAGCTATTTGCCACAATGGCTGTTCCAGAGTGTCGCTGACTCAAAAGAGTACAAATCAGAGAGGCGGAAAGAAAGAGGGAGAGAGTTTTAAGGTGATTTCCACATCATGCCTGTGTATTCCACCCTGTAGACTCAAATTAAACTCTTCATCAAGTGTCTTTTCCACCCAGAGGTAAGAAGACTGCTTCTCTACACAACACTCCTGCACCAAGACTAGTGAGCAATCCAATAAAGGGATGGGAGGATAGAACTTAAACAGATATATATATATATATATATATATATATATATATATATATTCACCATATTGATGAATGCAGTATTTCACAACAGCACATGTTTCATGCAAAAATACACCTTAAGCCATTTCAAATGCTTACCACACAAGAAATGGTAGAACTTTCATTATTCTGGTTATATTGTATATTCTAGGAAAAATAATGACCCATCAGCAGCGCCCGTGTAAATACAGTTTGGGCTTGTGTGAGGCTGTCATAACTGGGACCTATAAAGCACATGGACCCCATAATGTGGGCACTAAGGGGAACTTCAAGTAAAAGTGAGTGTTTTGAATAGAAGCAAGCAGAATAGAATAGAACAGAATAGAAAAGAATAGAATAGAACAGAATAGAATGTTGTCGTCCAACTATGTTGGACAGTTTGTCTCTGTCACATTAAAAAAACAACATGGTCAATGGTGAGAGTCTACCCATTATGTGAGTAGACCTTCAGACAGAGGCAGCATGGAATGGATATGAGCGCTACAATACCAATTAAGTTCACAATCAATTAAAATCAAATTGGCCACACATGAGTTTGAATGCTGTAAAAACACCCAGCAGTGGTTTAGTGATACTGATGTTTCTGGACAGCCACACACACAGATACTCTGAAACGCATGAACAAAGGCACTAGGAGGACATCAGGGAAATTGGGGTGAAGACAGATGTATTGCTATAGGTCTTATCAAAAGGCTTTGAAATAAATCTCTCAAACAGTTCATAATGCTGCAAAGTCAGCCTGACCACGAGACAAGGCAACAGGCAGGTCCAGCCAATAGTGCCGTGGGCAGTCTCTGACCACCTGTGGTTCCCTCTGTATGTCATCATATGTGGTCAAAGTAAGCATGTCTGAGGTGCAGACTGATCCCTCACAGCTACACAGCTATAGAATCACTAGGAACCCTCCGCCTTCAAGATGGATAATCCTTTATCTGATCTTAATCCCAATCCCAAACCTGATTACGTGGCTGAGATAGCTCTCTAATTAGGCTTCCCATGATCACTGCCAATTCCTCCCCCTCAATCCTTCAGTCTCACTGTTTGATACTGATCTAGAACGAAGGCAAAGATGGAAGAGGGCAGACATAGACCAGGCTGCAGACAGATACAGGCCAGCCTGACCGCACATTTTTCCTTATACCTCAAAATATCTGATCCATTTATTTAGGCTATATCTCAATTTAGGCTATCACACTTCACAGTCTAATACCCAAAAGAAAAAAAATTACCCTGAAACACCACGAATACTCCAAACCCATTTAAAAAGCTTTTGTACAAACATGTTTAACTCACATTAAGTGAACATAACTGCAAACATAATGTTTAGAAAAGAACACTTTTCCAATATTTTTTTTCCTTCTATTATTATTATTTGGATTCTTTGCTAAAACTATATGGGCAGAAAAGCTACTGAAAATAAGCAGTATGTCCAGAAACACTCATGAACATAAAGGAACCTCAGTTCTTATGGTGGGATCATAGTGAAGCTCTTTATGTTCAGAACCGTTCCACTGAACTGCTTACTACTGAACTGTTCTTTCTTCTTGTTTATGGAAACCAAATTGCAGGTTGGACTTTTCAGATCTGCCCACCAAAACTGGCCTGATCATCAAGATATCGGGTGTCAAAATTCACAAGCCTAATATCGATAAACATCAAATATATATTCAAACTGAGAAACAATATGTCCTCCATACATCACTTCCTCCTTCTCACTCGAAGCAGAGGTGCTATAAAACTCAACGTTTCTCAGCCACTGTTTGACTAAACAGCTAAAACGTGTTCGCCACCTCTCGTAGCTACTCTAGCCGAGGAGTATAAAGCAAGATTCATAATTAAAAATTCAGAAAAACGTTTGACAGGCTTAACATTGATGAATTACTGTGTAATTTTAATAGTAAATAAATGTAGACATGCTCTAACATCTTTTGAAAGTAGATATCATTTAGATTGTGCTGTTCATACTAAACATAAGTCCTGCTGTGTTAGTGTGGGGAATATATTTTTTCTTCTTATGCAGAACGGTAGGCCTGAATATTCTCCAAAATATATTTCCTAAAATCGCTATGGCAGCTTCCTCTGATGGCTTTCCACTCTGCTAGGAGTGATGCAGCTGCTGTGTACAAACGTCCACACTTCATTTTTCTGTGGTTCTAGTACATCATCTGGGTTTTAAATTAACACGACACTGTGGTGCATTAACTGAGCACTACACACGGCTTGCAAAAGAAGTAACTAGTTCTCACCGTAAGCGCCTGATTTTGCCCGAGCAGTGGTTTTCCTCTGGATAAGATACAAATTCAAGCAAAGTGTACTTCTCTATTTTTCATTTCATGAGAAAATTTGAAAATGTAACTGAGTGCTTGACAGCACTTAGAACACTGAACCAGATGAAAACATGGATTATAGCAGATGAGGAGAGAGGAGGAGAGAATGAAAGAGGGGGAGAGAACCCTCTCCTAACTCACTGTCACCCCTTGCTTTGCTGAATATTAAAGCACCCTCCTCTAATGGAAAGCAGAAGGGCCCTGCAGCCTCATCGATAACATACGTGTGTACGTGTGTGTGTGTGTGTGTGCGCGTGTGCCTGTGTGTGTGTGTGTGTGCGTGTGCCTGTGTGTGTGTGTGTGCGCGCAGTTAAGTTATAGAGCTGGTGGTGCCATTAAGTGTGAGTGTGAGATAAATGCACTGTGCTTGTCCGATTTGAGATTCTCATTAGTCTGTGTGCAAGAGCCAACAAGGGGCCATTATTCTTGTGCCACAGCTGACATGAGGAAGAATGTTTGCGTGTGTGTGTGTGCGTGTGTGTGTGTGTGTGAGAGAGAGAGAGAGAGAGAGAGAGAGAGAGAGAAAGTGTGTGTGAGTAAGAGGGCGAGAGAGAGAGTGTGTGGGTGTGTGTCTAAGTGTGTGTGTGTGTGTGTGTTTATGGGACCAAGAGAAATGGAACGTGACTATTTGTCACTGCGAAACACTGCACAGCACTCACTGAACCACAATGAAAAGCAACCTCTGCTTTTCACCAATACACACACATGAAGCAGGGGGCACCATATTCAGTGCCCGGGGAGCAGTGATGGTGACTGCACGTTGCTCAAGGGTACCTCAGGGCAACCTACTGGCCTAGGATTTAATCCTACAAATTTCTGATCCTGGGGCCTAGTCCCTAAACACTCGCCCACCACCCAAAAGATGAAGACAGTCAAAAGGTACATAGCCAGTTGCATTAGATGGATAGATGGATGGATGGATGGATAGAAAGAAAGAAAGAAAGAAAGAAAGAAAGTTATAGGTGATAGAGCAAGCAAGAGAGAGAAAGTAGTAGAGAGATGAAGAGAAAGAGGGGAGACAGATATCCAGAGGGAGTTAACTCTTCATGTGTTACTGTAAACGCACTGAAGAAATCATTGGTAGAGAGCAGCCCAGGCCAGATCAATACACAGACAGTCTGGGTCCACATCTGGGAGAACACTGGCACCATCCACTCACTCCTTCACACCCTTTCTCTCTTACGCACTCACACACTCACCCATACACACACGCGCGCATGTGCGCCCATGTGCATACACACACACACTCACTCACAAATACTCACAAAGGGCTTCCTAATGCCAATCAGACAGCTTTTACAGACATCTCCAATTATATCGGCTTATCTGTAGCCAGGGAAATATGAAACTTACCACATGCACACAAGATTTCGACACTTGCAGCCCTCCTGAGATACCATTTGTGTCAAACCAGTGTATCGCAACCACGAACCTAATTCTGAGATGTAACTCTGAATTGCTCATAATGTTGGTCTGGTATCATTCATTGTTGCTCAATCCTTACACAATGTGCAGTTCCTGCGTTCTGAAACACAATTAAACACAAAGAGCACGGCCGGGGGGTGGGGTCTCAAAACAGGGACATGAACAGATCGATAGATCAGAAAAAAACAAAAGATGAGGTTGAGCTTGTGGATGGGAGCTTGTGTAAGACTATTTATGGTCTCTGTGAGGGGTTTGGTAAGGGGGTCTCTCTCTCTCTCTCTCTCTCTTTCTCTCTTTCTCTCTCTCTCTCTCTCTCTCTCTCTCTCTTTCTGTCTGCATGGAATGTGGGTTTGAGTGATTTGGGTTTCGATAACAATGCCAAATAACCATTGTTAGTATCAAAAAAGTGAAAAGGTCATGTATGGATTTGGACAAAATATCCATATTGCAATTAAACAGCTAAATATTGGGACTGCTCCTAAACTCTGAAACACTCTCCTTTACTTCCAGCAAGGTTAGTCCTCATTCTGTAACTTTGAAATCTTAAAACTTTCATCTTTTAAAAATATTGCTCTTCTTCTTTTATCAGTTTTTATTTTTTGTCCGTTGTAAAGAGACCTTGGGATTATGAAAGATACTGTCCTATGTAAGGGTGTAAACAACGCTGTTTCAAGCAGAAGGTCTAAGGAACTTTTCATCCCCTGCTTTTGAATGAGCTGCAATGCACAGCAGCCAATCAGAAAAGAGATCATTTGCATATATAAGTCTTAAAGGCACAGCAACAAGAAAAAACTATTTCATTCCATACCAGATTCATGCTTACCAGAAGCTGTGATTAATTAGAGGCTCATTTGCATTTTGCAATCTTCTGTGATTAGTATTGCAGAAGCTAATATTGCAATAGACTAAAATTCGATTGTGAAATGATATAATCGAATTTTGGTGACGTCTGAGATTTCTGGACTCACTGAAGGATTTATTTCAGAGTGGTTCTGAGGGCAGAAAGTTACATCCATACTAAAAGAGTCTAAAAACCCAAGCTGTTTTAGGACCTGAATCAATAACTGAGGGCATGTTGTGTATAAGGGCTGGAGTCAACACCGGGCGCAGCGTTTTCACTTTCTTTGGTGCTGATGCAGCACAGCATCCCTAATGATGGATGTCTGAGCAAATGAAAATGGCATAGAGGTTATAGCAGATGTGTTCTTTATTTATAGCAATGTCCAAACCTAGATGGCTACTTGGGAGTCCTGTGGGAAAGCTTTCTTTTGCCAAGTCTGGTGTAAAAGTGCTAATTGGACAGGAGTGTGACCAGCGCTGATTCATGTAAGCATCAGGTATGAGTGGATTACTATTAAAAATGCATTCCTCATTGATACTCCAGCCAATATTCATTGCATCAAAATCGCATCAGCAAATATTGCTCGCTTCAGTTTTTCTAAAATGTGCTGCTCATATCTTCAAGATGACCCTCAGATTCATTGATCAAAGGCTTATCCACAGTTTCCAGTCAGAGGGACTGTCCTACAGTGCGATCTGGCTGATATGACATTCACTACGATGGCATTTCAGTAGAATTTATCAAAAAACAAAAACTGACAAATCACTCTTTTATGTCTTACAATGACAAGGCTCAGGATCATTCAGAAACATCAGAGGTTTCTGTAAAAGACAAAGGAACAATCAGAAACACAACATGTGCCATGTCGTACGGCAGGAGACTCTGTTTCATTTAAGGAGTTTTGAGTTCAGCCAGGTGGTCCCACGTTTTGAGTCAGAGCTGCAGCTACGCTAGAAATAGAATACATCTATGTCCAGCATTCCAGTGTGCAAGTTTAAAAGTGGAACTAGAGAAAGACTTTCCTGCTATCCTCAGGGTTCATGTGTGTCAACACTTTCAACACCTGAATCAATATCTCCTAAGTGGATTAATGGAAAATTTTTAGGAACAAGTTGACTCTTTCTGTGGTGTGGGTCAAATAAATCTCCATAAGCATATGCTTTCACCATCAGCTCCAGAGTGCGGGGTTGCATTAAGCGCAGAACGGTGACTGCAGAGGCTTGTGGGAACTTCAGAGAGCAGCAAAGAATTCATCTTGGCTTCATCCTCTACAGCCAACTGCCTTTTAACAGCTAGTCCCATGAATATTCTAATTTGACCTTTGGGGCAGCCAGGTTGTGGATATGAAAGGCGAGCTTGTCTGAAGAGGAAATAACTGACGGATGTGAAAGATGAGACTTCAGCTTCATCTGAGTGGCTGGCAAGATAGAATTTCATGGGTAACGTTTGACATAGATGTATATTTGCAGTTCTGATTCATTTTGCAAGAATAAAGGTCTGTAGAAAGCTGCTTGAACATGAGTGAGTGGATACACTGTATGTCCAAAAGTTTGTAGACTCTTGCTCATTCCGTGCCCCTCACCGAAACCCCTTCCTGCTGCAGTTACAGCCTCTGCGTTTTTGGGAAAACAACATTAGATGTTGGAGCGTTACTGTGTGAGCATGATGACCTTGCCTTCACATGTAACTTTTCAAGTCAATCCCATTATACGAGGGGTCCATCCATCCATCATCTGCCGCTTGTCCCAAACGGGGTCGCGGGGGAGTGCTGGCGTCCAACCCAGCGCACACAGGGCGAGGACGGGGGACGCACCCTGGACAGGTCGCCAGCCCATCGCAGGGAGTATACGAGGAGTGTTTTGGCATAAAGATTTTTTGAGTCTGATGCCTAAATGAATGCTGCCATAACAATCGTAAAAGTTGCTAAATTCTATTAGAAGGGATGTCTGTCTACATGTGGACATATACAATGTCTTTTTCTGGCCACAATGCAAATTATTTATTTTTTTTAAATGGTGTTCTTTGGAAGTCATGCACAAAGTTTTCCTGCATGCAACAGAAATTAGTCAGGAGAGTGAGGCAAACCAGCATATGGTGAAAGCTATTGACCTTCTGCACTTCATATAATTAAGTGACAGAAAAAAAACAAAAAAGCATATGTCGCAGATCTGATCGTTCTGGCATGCTGCCAGCTACTGATAACGTTCCTTTGATGAACTCTGAAAAACACTTCCATTCGAGCAGAGAGAAAGGATAATGAAAATGTCCATTGAAAAAGGAATAGATTCATGTTGAATGGAGGTCCGAGAGAAGACGAAAACACTGCTGAGAACTGCGTACAGGAATAATACTTCAAAGGCTCATTTTTAACATTTCACTTTTGTTGCTCGGTTTTCCACTTACTGTCTAAGCTTAATCGATGGATATACGTAAATGTGATGTTTTTGGTGATGTCCCAAAAACAATTGATTTGAAACTGTTTTTGTAGCTTCCGTTTTCATTTAGAGACTAAAATGTGGGTTTTGAAAGGTTTTATAACATTTTAGTTATAAATATGAAACCCATTCATTTAAAGTGTTTTTTTTTAAATACATTCTTCCCCTCTTCATGTAATCAATTAAAAACAGCATAAGCTTATAGCTAATCAGAGGTCAGGGGAAAACTCGAAATTAGATTTCTGGCCAAATCGTCTACGATTTTAAATTAATATTAAACATGTTATCTGCCCAGCCTCTAATCTGCTTTGCATTTAGTGTGCAGTGCAATGTCAATCAATGAATTCCCACTGAAATACAACACTAATATCCCAATATTCCATGTAAAACTCAAACTAGATTTGAATGTCCAGCTCCATGGGGACTGGCAGGTACCTGTGTGCCTGTAAAGGTGGAACAGGAATGCAGCTGAATGTATAGCATCACACTGGCCCTGGGGAGGCTGTATCAGTCAAACTGCCTTTATCTTCCGCTGGGCACCTGCTTAAGCCTAAAGCTGAATCGCTCTCAAAGAAGGACATGTTAGCAGCCTGCCCATATTGAAAACACCCCCCCACACACACACACACATATGGTGTCCAAACACATATTCACACACATTTACATTAAGGAAAAAGTGTTGCAGCCCATGGCCGAGCAAGAGGCAGGCACAGGTACTGCAGGAAGCTTAGAGTCTTATCAGAAAGCAGAATGCGGTCTATCTCTCTGCCATCACTACTCTCTCTCTCTTCTCGCCAAGAAGCAGAGGGGCATTCTGGGTAACCAACAAGCAGGAGGACAAGCTAGGAGGTTTTGGAATGATCCCTAGCTCTAAGGGGGGGACGAGGCCAGATTAGCTAAGATTTTAAAAGACTCGCTAAAGTTTAAACCATTTGTTTACAACCATGGAAAGCACACACTGAGCTCTCTGACACTATGGCACACAAAAAAACTATTCAGGCGAAATGTAGGTTTAGATATGATGACAAAAAATGTCATTAAGTGTTAGTGTTACTTCTCAACATTATTCAGAGTGAGAAACAAACCCACATGCACAAAAGGTGTCTCCTCAAGCAGTTGTGAATGCCTGGAGGAGGGCTGCAAGAGACATGATGTTCCGACAGTAAGGCTCCCACAGCGGATTTGGGAGAATCCCGGCGGATGCATCACATCTGCGGATCAATACCGCACTTAATGCGCCACTCGCAACGAATATCAATGTGCCGTGGGAAAATGATCTCAGCTTCGTACAGCAGATACCAGCTAAAGCCCACCATTATTACTGGCACACACACAGACACACACACGCATGCAGACACACACACACACACACACACCCTGATTTGCTTTTAGCTTGCAATATTTTATTCTCAAACATTTTATTCTCTGTTTCATTTCTAAATTGGTTTAACTTCTGAACTTTTCCGTTTTGAGTTCCAAGCATTTTGCCCATGGTCACTGCCTGAAGAAAACCTTTTTTTTTTTTTTTTTTGAGTGTTGCTTGGAAGGAAAATAGCTAGTCAGCAACTAATCTTGATATTTTTTTACTTTCATAGCTGCATAAAATGAACATAAGACAACAACTATCTATCATGCAATATGCCAGTTGTGAAAATGTCATGATAGAGACAGCCCTACTCCCGCCTCCCTGCTCTCACCACATCAGTTTAGTCTCATTTTGTTTCAATTAATATCTTTTTTTTTTTTTTACTCATCATCCAACCATAAAATACTGCAGCATAGCCAGCACTTAACATCAACCCTACACATTATTTCATGATGCAGAATGTTTTGCAGCCCATGCATAAGTGGTCATTGCCAAATTAAATACAGGGGATACAGTGGGCCCTCAATGTTTGTGCCAGAGGCTTTATGCTTAGTATTCTCTCAGCAGCAGGCAGGAAAGGCTTGCGCCTTACAGCGCAGTCTGTGTCCTTCTGTGCTCTGGGCTGGCACTAGGGTGTCGGCAATTTGTTCCCAGATCGTGTCACTGCTCCAGCAGGGCTGGTGCTGGCTAGTAAGTGGATAAACCCCCTCTGCTTGCCCTCCCTCTCTGTGTTGTGGGTGGACTGAAGCAGAAAGAGAGTTTCGAGTTTGCATGTGTGTACTGCAGTGCGCTGTGCTTGAGAGCAAGTATGAGTCCTTGAATCTGTGATCGCCCGGCTGCCCATCAGTCAGTACAGTGTGCGAGGATAGGCAAAGTGCCAGCGCACGCGTGTGTCTGTGCATCTGTGTGTGTCGGGATTCCAGAAGCAAAGCATGTGCGTCCGTGGAAGATCAGCTCCTGTCAGAGACGAGGCCGCTGTGACATACTCTTCCTCCTGCAGCCATCTGTGCCTCCTCCTGCCTGCTGCTCCCAAAGTGCTGGAGTGAAGCGTCTCCCTCCTTTAACATTTAGCTCTAAACGGGGCCCCGGGGAGCGCGGGACAGGGTCCCCCCACACTGCCGAGAGGCCACTCCGCTCACAGCTCACAGCCATGGAACACTAACCACAAGTGTGACGCCTAAATCCCGAGTGAGACCTAGCCAAGGTGTCCTTGAGGAAGAGAGCACACATCTGAGCTATGTCTCAAATCATGCATTCCCTACTTTATCACTTTAACGATAACGATGACAAAAATGCTTTATTGGAGTGATGTCATAGATCTACATTTGGTTTCCAACAGAAGATTTAAGTTCAATTGACCCATTTCATTAAAAGGTTCTTCAGTGCGAATACCCCTTTTTTCACCTTAAGGTGCTTAGGCAGCTTTATGGGCCACTTTTGGTTCCCTCGGGATTGAAGCGAGATGAAGTGTACTGTGTAATCTGCTAGAACTATAAGTGTGGAACGCTGTATGTACTCAGGTGACTGCAGACAATCAAGCGTAGCAGACAGGAACAAGAGTTCAGAGGTCAGTCATTTTTAAAACTACCAGCACACAAAGTAATTACAGCTGGACAACATGACAGTTGTGATCACTTTAGGCTTTTATGTTAATAGTTGAATTATATAAATAAACCATTAAGTGTACATTTTTTAATTTTAGTTTCTATTGTAGGCCTGACAACGTGCCGAAATTTTAGCTAAGACTTTACTCGTCAGTGCAGTAGGCAGAGAGGTACACACTGTAGGACACGGTTACATCAGATTTTTGCATTCAAGTTTTGTCCTGCTGTGCCTTCTTTTACTTCTCTAACAGCACCACTCTTAATAAGAGTGCTGGCTGAGTAATGAACGCATATTGGAACATGAACAGAATAGGAAATAAAATATTGGTATTTGAGAGGGGAGCTCAGTGGTAATAGCTAGAGGCCAGAGGTTTAAACAGTTTGTTGCCACTGAGACCATTAACCCCGAGATGCTCAAGGGGAACAACTCCTGTAGTGCGATAACATTCGTTTAAAGCAAAATAGGAAAAAAATGTTAGCTAAATGACAAAGAAAGTAAAATATTATGCATCCTACTCTAGTACGACCATGTCTGTAGACTAAACTCACTTAACAAGGGCCTTGCTGCTGAGATGCCTCTGTTTATATTTTATTTATAACACACTCAAGGCTTGCTGAAACAAATTCTGGCGAAAGACAAGACTATTTTTCGATGAATGGCACAATTGGGTTCATTAGAAAATAAGGTTTTATTTTGGTACATATTTCATGGAAAAGCATGGAAAATTTGTAAAAAAAAAAATTTAGGAATGGAAAAAATATTCACAGCCAATAAATAAATAAAGTGAAAGTGAAGTGAAAGTGACAACCCTTGTCATTGCGAGGTCACGGCACAACACACATGAACCACAACAAAATTGGACCTCTGCATTTAACCCATGCACACTCAAACCCGTGCAGTAGTGGGCAGCTATTGAAAGCGCCCGGGGAGCAGTGATGGGGACGGTACCTTGCTCAAGGGTACCTCAGGGCAACCTATTGGGAAGGGGTTTGAACCCCGATCCTCCGATCATGCGGCTAACGCCCTAACCGCTAGGCCACCGCTGCCCCAGCCCCCAAATAAACAATCAAATATACGCTATCCTGCAGATAATAAAAACATAAATAAAGATATGTATTAAAACAAAGTTAAAAATATTTTGCATATATTATATACAGTATTGTGCAAAGATCTTGGTCCAGTACTCCTTAAGGACAAAGATTACGGAAAAAATGAGAGATGGCTCAAGACTTTTGCCCAGTACTGTATATAAAATAACATAAATGGATAAACAAAACTGTAAATAATTAATAAACTGAATGTATATCTGAATAAGAAGTTAAAATCAAGGATTTGCAATAGTGAAGCCATATACATCTGATGTCCATTAAAGTGAACTGCAGCTCTGATCCTCCTCCCTCGTCATGCCAATGTTTCAGAAAAAGCCTGGCAGAACTATTTTTACAACAACATGTCTCTGATACAGAGTGAATTTTGCACATGTCTGTGTCTATATAAGCCTACAGACAGAGAAGATGGCAATCTAGTGTGTGAAAGTATAAGGTGAGAGAAAATATTAACAAGGAGTGTGACAATCACCCATTCAGGCCACAGTCCACTGATTCATCACGCCTATACGCCCCCTCTGAACCTGCCTTCTTCTATTCTACTGCCCAGCAGTTCCCCAATCACAGCCATTATAGCAAACTCTGAACAATCTCAGTCTGCTTGTCTCCCAGTTTTCTCCCTTCAGCTCTTGTCCACAGTCCCTCTGCCTATTCCATTCAAAATCATTTCGGCACCAGACCATCTGTATTGTGCACAACGGAGCTTTTGGGGCCACAATGTATGTGATGTAGATCCGCTTGAGAGCATAACATTTTGACTGGCGCTCTGTGCTCTCCAGTGGCTTTTAAATCAAAAACGGGGGGCTTAGAAGACAAAAAGGCTGAGCAGAGAGAAAGGACAGAGGGACTGAATATATGAAGACCAGACATGGAGCCTTTCTGTAATGAGACGGGCAGGCATTTGGCCAGTCACAGTAGCAAGAGTCCAGAGAAAAATAGCCAAAAAACAGAAAAGATGAAGAAACTGAAACGGGAATGTGTGTTCTGGTTGGGCAATACCTACTGGAGTAGCTGACAGTAAATTGAGTTGAGGCCACAGATGAACCACATTTTTTTTAAACATTTAGTTTTTTGTTCCTCTGAACTTTTACAACATGCGTTGAAAACCATAAACCAACCGATAGTAGCTTGAACAACTGAAAGCTCCGAGTGCTAATGAGTGTTAACATCACAGGAAGGTGATGGATTTGTGGGGGTTGGCATTTTTCCCAAACCAGAGGAAGATGTTTTACTCCAGATAAACTTTAACCCTTTATAGTTTCAGTTGATGCAAGCTGGCAAAAAGATGCCCGAACATTTGGAAAAAGGAAAAGCTTGGCTTCCCCAGTCTAACAGTAGGCGATTCAGCCGAATTACGTTTGCCTCTATTATTTTTATTTTATATTTAAACTTAATTCATTGTATTTGCTCTACATGCGAAAACAAGAGCACAGTGAAGTTAAATGTAATCTGATCTAAACCAATACTGACGCTTATCACAATATTAATTTGATTCTGAAATCTGAACTAAGCAAGTACCACCCTATTGAACATCAGTATCACTAAATACACTAAATTGTACTGAAAGACACAGCTGTTCTTGAAGTACTGATGAGTCTACAATATGCTCAGAAAAGCACACTGACATTTTTCGCCTTAAAATTGATCCAAAAGTAACAAATAATGAGAAAGTGTACAGCACATCCTCATGCTGTGCTCACCATCATTTTTATTCTGTTCTCCTGAAGATTCTGGAGTCATGGATGCAGAATAGTGTGAATGAGTGCAGCTGTCACAGGCAGAACCTCTGAAACTGTTGGGCGGTCTGCTTCCTCACCTGACACTGACTGGGCCCGGGCATAAGTCAAACTTCATTATAAAAGCTATCATGGAGCTTGAGCTTATACGAAAGAGCAGCAGCTCGGCCAGGTCAGAAACCCACACCTGGGTGGCTCTCGCTGGGGCTGTGTAAACTGACGAGGTGTCTGGAATTGATTGTGTCTGCAAGGGGGAAACTGCAGAAAATCTAAGCTGCCGTGTCCAGGAATCATGGGCCAGTGAATCTGAATCATAATGAGACAGAGAGAGAGAGAGAGAGAGAGAGAGAGAGAGAGAGAGAGAGAGAGAGAGGAGAGAGAGAGAGAGAGAGAGAGGAGAGAGAGGAGAGAGAGAGAGAGATGTGTATAAGAGACAGAGAGAGAGAGAGAGAGAGAGAGAGAGAGAGAGAGAGAGAGAGAGAGAGAGAATTCGTTACTCACTGTCAATGCCCAGGGGGCAGCAGAACTCGTTGAAGAGAGTATGTTTCGTTGTCCTCTCAGGATTTAGCAGAGGAGATGCTGCAATAGAGGTTTGCAGGTTGGAGGGGGTGGGGACAGGGAAGGAGGGGCAATAAGCCCAAAGCCCAGAGAAAAACAGAACGTTCAGCAGTCTTCAATAAAGATCCTGTACAGAGAGAGAAAAAGAGAGAGAGAAAGAGAGAGAGAGAGAGGATATTTAAATACATGAGGATTGAGCCATGTCGGAAAACTGTAGGTTAATAACTTCGCATTTGTAGCAGGAAATTGCTGGCAGAAGACATGAACTGGTCAATGACCCACGGCAGAGGAAGACCCGTGCCGGCCAAATGTCCTCTTGCAGAAACCTCCCCACTTATTCTTTCTGTCAAAACACACCAGCAAACACGCATGCACAAGCTGCAGACCTCTAAACACTACCAGATGTTTCGTCTAGAGAGCACAACTCCCACCTCCAGAGCGAGCGAGGAGCAGAACCAGGCTTTCTAAACTCATTAACCCTATTTAATCTCTCTTTCGCTCTCTCCCCCATCTCCCCCTGTGCTGTTCTATCCCAGGCCACTGCAACAAAGTGTGCAATCGGCACTATACAAACAAAGTTTATTAATACCGCCATTACTAAAACATGACTAAACCATAAGCACTTCTATATATAGCCGAGTGCTCAGCAACCAGACTGCAAGCTCTGAGGCAGCCCAGATTCCAGAATATCCATTAAGAAGCAGATGCCCTAGGATCAGCGTCGAGCAAGTTTTAGACAGCAAAGGCTTAGCCCAACTCATTAAGCAATCATAGGGTTTTACATGCAGCCCTTCATCCTGAGCAGCCCACCGCCCCTCCCTGAGGTTCGGGGCCGCTCACTGAATTTCCCGGAAATGTGTTTGTGCAAAGCTAGCACATTCTGACTGCTTCTCGCTGTGCTAACCACTAGTGACTAATAGCATCTGGTTCAGGCATCTGCAACCCCCTGCCTCCCCTTCCACCACTCCATTCAAGATCCTTCATTGGCACGGCCGTATTTAGTTACACTTAAGTGTAGACTACAGCTCTAATTGAATATTTGTTTGAATCTAAGGTCGAGAATGAATCGCTCGATGTCTCCTCTACCCCGGACCCCTTGCTGTGCACTCGGAGGGAGACGGGCTGCCGGGCCTCAAAAGCCTGAGTCGAGACTTGAGTCATTCCACTTACTGCAGAATGCAGAGCCTGCTGAGGCAACAGTTAAGAGATTTTTCCTTATTTGGGTAACACATCCATAATCTCTGCCGCACATGTTTAAACTGCCATTCATCAGAAATGATATTTAAATGGACCACAAATTACCACTGCTGTAAAGCACGCGCTTTATATTTCGTTCAGAATTGTACAAATATGCGCGAGGCACTTTTTAGGACTTGTTTCTGTTTCACTATAGCTCTGGTTTGTTTAGATCAATGAAGAATGTGCTGGCTCTTTGGGCAAGATCCGTGATCAGTGGCACCCCAAGTGAAACGACGTTAAGAAAGCTTCTCAGGTGAGACCATATCCCCACTTTCCAAACATTTGCAGGAAGCCAATAGGAGCACACGTATTTACAACATGGCTGTGAAAAGTGTGTCATGCGATGAGTACTTGATCACATAAAATCATGACCGCTATAATCACACACACATTCTGAAAGGAGCATATTGTGTTAAAATGTTATGGATTATTTTTATTACCACATTTCCATTACCGCATGGTCAGGTCTGTTAGTAAACAGAGATTATGCATTGAAGTCAGTAGAAAGTGAGCAGCCCTTGAATCAGATGTTAACTTATACAGTGGTATTTTAAAATCTACTAAACACGTCATTGTCCGAGAGGCCCACATTTTTGTGTGCATGTGGGGTTTTGCGTGTGAGATACAGTCTGTATCTGTAAAAGGTCACTCTCTTGCAGGTTTCACCATTCGACATGCTGAAAAATGTTCTTCGCCAGGTTGGCTGTCAACATACAGCAAAGGAATGCTTCAACAACAAGGCAAAATAGCATTTTAAAAGACACACAGTGTCTTGAAAGGACATACAGAAAGTGCTGTCATGTTTACGGTTCTTCGAATGTAAGCAGCGGCTGAAAACAAGGCTACCAGCGCTATGCAGGACAGCGGGCAAACAGGCTTTTCTGTAAAACAGAAAAAGTTCACGCAATAGCTTGATAAAAAGTCAAATTTACTCAAAAATAGATAAAAATATGCACGAGATCCAGGCTTTGTGCTGCCTGCTGCTGCCCTTTTTATAGACGACAGCATTTCATACAGAAACCCCTGGTTGTGAAGCCCCACTGTGCAGCACGTTTTTGTTTTCCTGCTCTTATTCATCCACTTCAAGTCACTAAAAGACTCATTACTTAGCTGATTTGCATATCAGGTGTGTTTGGAACAAGGAACAAACTAAAATGTGTATCAGGGCTGACAGATGTAGGGATGTTATTTAGATTTCTTTTTCTTTTTTTTCCTCAACCAGTGTTGCGAGTGTGTTTATTTAAATCACATTTCACCCGGACACTTTATTTTGGTCAACTTTAATTTTTTTCTAGACTTCAGAATTTAATGGCAGATTCACAGGATTTGCATTATTAGCTTTGTTATCATAAAACTCCCTAATTAAAGCCTGTCAGCACTGATTATAATACATGTAAAAACGGAACAGAATTTAAACTGCACTCTCTCAAACTGCAGCTTCAATATAAAAAGATTAACTCTTCAGCCCTAACGCGTGGACCAGGAAACCGCCAAATTCAAGGTTAGGAACTACGGTCATGTTGTGTTAAAAGTACAGTCTATTTGAGAGCACTTGATGCTTTAGCCTGCTTGCTCAGCGCTAATTGGGAAGCTTTATTCATTTTTTTAAATTAGCTATATTATTCCTGCTTCAGAGCTAAACTAAAACTTTAGCACACTTCTTAGCCAACAGATTACATTAAGAATGAAACAAGGAAACTGTGGTAATTGGATATTTTGCTGAACATTTAACTAATTGTTCAGAGGGACAGTTTGATTTAGAACTTCTTCATTGGGCTGGACTACGTTTCCTCTGTTTTGGTGAAGAACATTTAAGGGTGAGGGTTACGACTCAGTGTGTTTAAGGCTAAAAAGGGCCTCCAGGCAGGAGCTCCCACTGTTGAGACGTATGGATTTGGGTTAAAGTGGTTCATAGAGGAGAGTTTAGGTTAAAGTCATGCTGAGCATGACAGCTAGGGTATAAATCATGAGTGTAATTGATGGTTTCTATCTCAGTTAACAAGAGTTATGTGACCTCTGTTTTCTCATTTGCCTTTAACAGACCCAGAGGAGCTCATTGGTATTTAGATGTGCCTCATTGCCTTAAAGATCATCACTACATCTCTCTCGGTGTCTCTCTCTCAAACACACACACATACATTCCTGTCACATTCCTCCTGTTTCTATTGACCATAGATTGTATTTTTGTTTTCAGGCTGTACAATACATCATCTGTTAAACATTATCTCAGAGTTGGACTCTAAGGTACTGGAAAAGTCAGCTGTACACAACAGACTTTTTAACATTTTTTAACACAATGATCTTTTCCTTCATTTTTTTCTTCCATAATTTGGAATTATGGAAGTAAAACGTGATTCATTTTACTTTTATCTTAGCTGTAAATGTTTTACTTTTCCACTAGAAAGCACACCAAGATTCATCGATTAAAACCTCAATAATCTGGATGCACCAGTTATGATTGTTTATGCTTCCAATTCTGATTTCATTCTTCGGCTTTTCTTAATCTTTAGTTTGAACTGAAAGCTCACATTGAGCGGGCAAGGGCGGGAAAAAGCCCAGCACTTTATATTTCTTCTTTCTCCCATTGAGCTGGCATGGGATGAGCTCAACCGGCAAGTTTGCAATAAATGGCAAGCAAATGATATAGAACTGTCTGCATGCCTGACAAGATGCTGGGGGAAGAGGGAGTGGAGTTGTAACATGTTATTTATAAAATATTGTTGGAAATGGTCTCCTGAATCTGCACTGCTGTGGTAAAAACAAGGGCTGGTTATTTTGATCAAAACTGTACTCACACTTAAGCAGTTTCAGTTGCACTTACAATGTAAATGCATATTACATTGTCACATTTGTTTTAGGTATTTACAAAATAATAGTATAATAGTAAAATAAATAAAATAGTATAATAGTATATACAGTATGGTGCAAAAGTTGTATGCTCTTAAGCAAGCATTTAAAGCCGTTTACCTTGCCATGAATGCTGTAAAAAGTAATAAGAATTTTTTTTTTCTTCTGGAACATGAGCAGCAAACTTGAATATATACTGGGATTCCCCGAGGAAAGGTTAAAAAAAGTTAAATGCATGCATTGGGCACTTTTTAACTGTTTACATACATCTATAAATGTTTATTTGTTCTTGTTTTTTTACAGACATTAGCGATTTTCTGTGTAATTAAAGGCTTCTTGCCCAAATAATTTTTTATACTAAAAAGTTTACGCGGTAGAAGCAGCAAATAATTGAGATTTGTTTTGATTTTAAAAAATGGAAGCTGATATTTCCTCGTTTTTTGGTCCTTCTTTCTCATCAGTGCTTACAGCGTTTGTGAAATTTCATGAGCTCTAACAAAGTACTGACTGAGCCAGGTATTTGATGGAAAGTAAATATACTAGGCTTCAATAAGGAGAGGCACAGGAGTAGTTAAAGTGAACATAAATCACTTTTACTGATTTTCTTGAAGTAACTGATTGTGAAGGAAAAATTCTATTTAAATAACCAAACAAAATACCACATTAAACTGGCAACTGGCTATTTAGTACAATGAGTCATGCATAATTAGGCGATCCACCTAACTGCTGGTTCTCATCTTGGCTGATTTCTGACGCATTTCTAATGAAGTTAATTATAAGCATTCTGTCAGCATAGTTTTGAACATATTCCCACTCTAACAAATGTACAGTTTCCTTTCTAATTCATGCATCGCAGGGTTTAACCTTTAGCGTTCATCTCTTCTGTCCTTTTAGTATGTGTGCAATATATTACGTCTATATGAGCATAAATACAAAAATGTATGAATTTGAGCGCTCTATGTTTCTCTGTTTGCTGATCAATGGTCCTGGCTCGCTCCTGCTGCATCCCCTCGGCCCCTGAAATGGAATTATTAATAATGCAGTGGCTTTGCTGTCATGCTGGCCATTAGTGTAGCGAGGAGCAGGTCCAGCATGCTGATTAATTACTAATCAGATTAATTGCTGTCTTTCAGACGGAAATGAAATGGACTGAATGTGCGTGTTACTGAGTGAAGCGCATTCTGTTTTAAAGGAGTGTCAGCCCTTGAGTGCATTTTCAATTAAAGACCACAACGTGCAAAAGCACAAAAAAAAAATTGCTGTCTGGGTTCAAACCATTTAAAGGGCTTTCTTGAATTAGAACATATCCTGCTCTACCTGTTTTCTCTCCTAATCAGTGTTTTGCAAGAAAGCACTTCATGTACCGACAGGCCGATGCCAGTCCCAATAAATAACCTGATACAAATATAATCCAAATCAACAATTCCCCACATTTATGGGGAAAACAGCTGCTAATTCTTATTCAGTCTGCAGATGAAGTAAGTAATTCTGTAATAGCTTGCATCATTATGTTTACACGTTACCCTGGTTACAGCTAATGACACTGAATTGGCAAAGTCTGTGTGTGTAAATGTGTGTATGCATGCATGTGTAGCTCAACTGGTGCCAACACAGTCTCAGTCCTTACTGTGCACCTAAGCTGAAGTGGAAATGTTGATTGGGTACAAACTCCTCAGAGAGACGGTCCCTATGGTTGGACACGCGAGCGCACACACGCGCACACACTCCCACCCAAACACAGCTGCACTAACCAGTTGGGAATTCTGAGCAATTTAAGTGCACAAATACAACTTTTCTTCCAATCACTTTAACTTCTGCAAATGTGCTAAGTTTCCTGCAGGCATTACTCTATCATCTCGCTGAGCGAGAGTCAGCTCCCTGCATGGCTAACAGTGCCATTCACCGATGCATTTCATCTATCATTCATCAGGCACACGGGCACATCCTGAGAGAGGGAGATTTTTTCGCTCTCTCCGAGCAGCACGAATAATAAAACTACAAAACTATGTTGAGACTGACACTAAATCACACTGACATTTCTGCTCACTTTAAAATCCCTAGAACAAAGAAGCACCGTGCTCCCAGCAGCAGAAGCCCAGCCTAGCTTCGGAATTACGCAAAATCATAACCTCAATTTAAGGATCGGCACTAGGGACAAGATGGTAACTGATATTAACATGAACCTCAAAGACAATCCCACTTTTTCAACTGTTAGCCGTTTAAAAAAAATTACAGAATCACTTCGAAATTGATCCTGAAACAGATGACCTTGAGAAAAGCTGATATCTGATATTTCTTTAAAAACTGCTGGCCAAATCATTTTTATTTTATTTTCACTAGCATGCCCCTCAAACTATCCAAAAACTAACCACCCCCCTGAAAGATCACAGCTATCAGTGCAGCACCCTGCAGTCTGAGTTTGTGCAATTTCAGCCCGGATTTATTAAAAGTTGGCTCTGTTATTAAGTTTATTATAGGATATTAGATTCGGCTTATCTGCAGATGTCAGCCTGATACCAAAAGCTGATATCAGATCAATGCCGTCTTTAAATAAATAACACAAACTAGATTACACTTGAGTTTTTGACAAGGTGATTTTTCTAAATACCTTTGTTGGAATTAAGTCATTGCATGGTAAAGGAAGTTTCTCGGAAAGGTCTAAAGTGAAATTCTCACAGTACAACAAAGACTTTCTGAGAATTGTTCAAAGTGATAGTGATTGAAACCAAACATCTGAAGTGTTTAATGCTTTTAAAAGCTATTACATGAAATGGATATGATGCTGTTTGATGTCTGAGAAATTGTTTTTTGGATTTTTCTGAGATAAAGGGTTGCCTTAAAACGTGTGTCTTTAAATCCATCCACAGTGGAGAGGTAAATGCAGATTTTCCCTCAAATGACCACTAATCTGCCATTATCAACACTACAATAAACTTAAGTGTGCACTGCTGGTTTTGGACAGTGAATTAAACAGTGGCTACAGTGGGACAGTGGGTGGTGGTCTAGTGGTAGGGTCCTTGTCTATGGATCTATCAACCAAGTGGTCACAGATTCAAATCCTACCTCCAGCACCATCATTGGGTTCCTGAGCAAAACCCTTAATCCTGACTTGTTCCAGGCTGACTGTCCCTTTAATCAGGACATGGAAGTCGCGTCTGCTAAGTGCTGCAATTGTAAAACAACTATATTTGTATTATAGACATCATAATGGACAATTTCACATCTACAATGTATTTATTTATTGTGTAAAGGATTTTGAAATCAATTCCATCCTATGAAACAGCAGAGATTCCATTTATTAGCCGTGGTAAAATGATTTCGACCTGCATCAGTACATTTGCAACTTTTCACTATATATGAACGAGAAATGATCCCCACCTCTGTTTTTGACACTTGCCAGACCGACACAGCAAATGAGAAATTGCTCTTAATTTCTTGTCTGGTTAATGGTTTAATGAAAATGAATAAAACACAGGATGTCATGTTCACTTTGCAGATATTGATATCGCAGAGTTTTTGCTGTTTGAGTCCCACTTCAGCTATGAAAAATAGCCCATCAAGTTGAGCTTATCAGGTCAATGAAACCTGAGGGTTTCACCCTTTTTGAAGCATTCAGGAGACCAGTGATGCTGCAAGCAAGGAGCAGGGTAATCTCCAGTGCAAGGCAAATCAGAATGGATGCTCTCATTAGCCGTGTCGGAGCCTCCATGACTTAGCCCACTGCGAGTCTATTAGAAGCAAACAGCCTGCAGTGCCAACGCAGTGCGAGAGTAAAGAGATTTATATTAGTGTCATTAGTCCCTGTCCCTCTCTCTGTCTCCAGCTCAATATCTACAACACGAGGCATTAGAACTCTGTCTATTAACAGCAGATTTGAGAGCTCCAAATATCAGGAATGTTCCTGATGACGTTCAGCTTAGATTACCCTAACACCAGCACACTGGAGATAACAGAGTCGAAGCAGCCGAAAGGGGCTTCTTGACACGAAGTATGTGGTCTTATTTTCACATATTCATGGATGCAGTTTCTGAAGGGCATAAACCATTCAGCAGCTTTAAAGAGCACTTGATGTGACTACGGCTGCCCGTTTGAGTGAATCGGCTCAAACCCAAATGCTAAATCTCCAATATTATAAACTGAAAACAGAGCAAAACAGAGAAGGAGCCTGGATCCAGTTCAGACTGAAGAGAAGTAGAGAAAATAGAAACAAAAAGGCGTGCTGATGAGCAATATAGGTTCTATAAGTCTTCGTGAGAGACAGGGACAAGGCAAAAAAAAAAAAAAAAAATCTATTTCCTGTGGGGTTCGCTCTGGACCTTGGGTGCAGGCTTCACAGGGCCAGGTCAGCTGCCGTCCGTTAAGGCTATGGGAACGGATGAGAAGGTCAGAGCCATTCCTATCAGCCCATTCCTCTTTCTGTCAGCATATTTTAGCTCACCCCTGTTTCTCATCCTCAGCTTTAGCTCTTTAACTTCTTTCTTCTCTCTGTCAGCTGTTTTACACGAGCGCCCATTTACCCTGAGCTTCAAAGGTAAACAGCTGATGCATTTTAATAGCTTCAGAAAGTATAGACAGGAACACACAGGAGTACACAGATATTACCTCGAGCTTTACAAGCTAGACACCACCGCATTGATGCCTCTGTCTCAGTGCCTGCTGTCACCAACTCCATATGCACGGGGGTGATATGCTTCTATCATAATGATTTCCACTACCTGGACATTCGGGGGTGGGGGAGTGATTGACAAGGTTTTTTTTTGCTGACTGGGGATAGAGGGTGTTTGGTGGGCAGACTGTATGCGCTTTCAATAGTAATAAATCTAAATGTGGTGGTCCATGTTGATATTTTGTGGTCCTGCCACAAATAAAAAAACAACAGATTATGAATTATATAAAGTAAACCACCATTATATGCTGTTGTAGTAGGAGTAGTTGTAGATTTGCTATTATTTCTAAATAAAATGTACAATTACATGCTGGTTTTAGTTTCAAGGTAAGTGGTAGCTCTTTAATATAGCAAAAACATCACAAGAATACAAAACACAGACTTAGGAGGGAATGGAATATAAAATTACTTTTTTCTTCTTTTTTTTTTAAAAGGTAGATGCCATTTCAAACCCTGCTTATTTCTTTGAGGAACTCAAAGAAATTCATATATTAAGAGACTTTATAAGTTCATTTTGAGAACTGCATCTGCCTCCCAATGAGATTTCAACACCCTGTGATAAAAATATCAGCTAAAATTTAAATGAAAACCCATGGCTAAATGATGATTAAAAACCAACCAAAAAAAAAAAAAAAAACCACATTAAACTCCCTTCTATCTTCATCACAGTCTCTGTCAAACTCCTGTCTCTGAATCTGCTAAACAGCACACTGAACACACCTTCAATAGCTATAAATCAAAAGTGACGTGGGTACTAATGGCCATCTTTGTAAAGAACTGATTGCTGACCAATACTTTATAAACCTGTAGATATCCTGTCAATCAATCAAATAGAAAACTAATTACTAAGCTTGCTAAAGATTTAAAATCATTTTCTAAATTTATGCTACTACTACTGATAATATTAGTAGTAGTAGTATTATTAACAATAACAATAATAATCATCTTCACAGCATAAATTACACAATAATCTCCACATCAAGGATATCATATTCATTTTTAGAATAACATGCATCATGTCCCTATTCTCTATATTACACAAACTCACTCTCTCTCTCTCTCTCTCTCTCTCTCTCTCTCTCTCTCATTGTTGTTTTTTGCTGGTCTGTCTGAATGCGACCCTGACTCTGCTGTGTGTCGGACAGGAGAGCCTCATTGTTTCAGGCCTGTCATTTGACAAGTGGCCTTTCAGTTGAGGCTCAGCTTCTCAGTCTCTGGCCTGCCATATCTTTCAGTATAAAGCCTCCTGCCTTGCACAGCCCACATCGAATGGGAGGTCACAACATGCATTGCGCTTACAATGGGCTTTCTGTTAGGCCATGAATTGTCAAGTCGGCAGAAAACTACAAACACAATCATTGACTAAACCCAACATTAGTGCTTTCTGTAGTTTCCTACATTTGTTATCCACATCTGCACACATGGTGAGCTCCATAAAGGAACATTAAACCAGCCTGAAAACTGACCCAAGTAACTCTGTATTTTCGCCCGATGCCTGCAAAACACAACAATTCCTTTCCGAAATGAGAAGCATAGCTCACTCTGTGCTCCCCTGGGGTGGGTTGCCAGCAGTTGCATGGATACAGCGGAGCAGCAGAATGTAATCTAATAGCCTGCCTGGACATAAATCACCTTGAAAGCAGCATGCAGTAGTAAGACTGACAAGTCTAGCAACCCCTAGTGTGTCTTTATTAAAAATCAAATCATACAGGCTGGACATGCCACCACCTTCCTTCTGACCAAACATGAACTAAATATCTACAGCACTGTCACTATCATATAGAGTGAAAGGGTGGGTCCCGGTAATGCAAAGTACAGACCTAATTTGGAAAAGGGGTGGGATGATGAATGAAGGGATGATGAGTGTGCTTAAAGAGTGAAAGTAAAAGTGAGAGAATGAGAGAGAGAGAGAGAGAGCGTGAGAGAGAGAGAGAGATTTAGAGACAGGCATTACAGATGCAACAGGGGGTGATGTATGCTTCTGTCATCCTGACAACTCACTGGAACAGCCTTGACATGCAATCACTCCATCCAGGCAAAGGAGATGGAAAAAAGGACAATAAACAGCTTTTTCTTTTCCCCTCCAAAAAATAAAAAAGCCAACTGAAACATTTGACTAAATAAACAAAACCCAATGGTATCATACATGAAAGGTTAGCTGGGGAGAAAGAAAGCAACCAGGGTGTGTGTGCAAATACCAGCATCTTGAGGAAAAAAATAAAATCAATGAGGGAAATAGCATTCTGTAAAACACAGCTAAGACTTCAGAGCAAACACATCAGAAAACGGTAAAGTAACCATGACTTAATTGCCTGTGCCTGCTTGTGGAAAAACACCTTTCCTCAGAGGAAGGAGGAGGTGACCCGGGTTCAGATGTCCTACCCAGACTTATATAAACCACAGTTTTCATTTTGCCAGCCATGCACTGAAAGTCCTTGCGCTACAAGTTCCAGACCTAGAGGCCTAGCATTACAACAGCATTTTGTTGAACCCTTTTGGTGACCAGCCCTGCCCAACATTTTAGCGCATGTCTTCTGTATTTTTTGTGGAACAAAAGTCTTGAAGACACTGGGTAGGTGCACAAACTGTGAACAAAGCAGTTCTTTGGGCTCTCTTTATCTCTACTGCCAGCTCGCACGCACAATCTCCACACAGGTAATCCAGGATTAGGGGAGTCACGCTTCATCCAGGCCTTCCGTCCTGGACCTCTAAAATGGGGAAAGCCTAGCTCAGGCACCCCTTGCAGATCCTTGCCTCTGACTATCCGTGCTTGTGCATAGCTAATGGGGATAATGAAATCTGGTCTCCAAGTCGACGGCACTCTCTCTGTGCCACTGCTAATCGCTGCGGTCGGCCACAAACCCGGGGATGTCGCAGGCAGACGGGATTTCGTTTCTGATGAAATCTTCAAATTAGAGATGAGGCAATAAGCACCAGAAACAATCCAGATGGGTCTTTTAAACACTATAACCAATGCCAATGTAGACACACCTCTATCACAAACACTTCCTCTTACACCGCTAACACTCCAACATGCCTAATTCACACAATTCACTTCTTACAGTGTCACCTCTTTAGTTCATATAATTCATACGCTATATTTTAAAATTGTTCATTTGGTTGAAATGGTTTAACACTTGCCTCTCGCTCCTCAGCCCTTACTAAACTGTTCCTTGCATGCGAGTCCCTTTGGATAACATCATCAGCTAAATGAGTATGTGTAAATAAAGTGTATTGTCTGGCCAAAATTATCTAAAAAAAACTCAAACCACATACATTTACATTGTCTGTCGGTCTTGCTCTGGCCTTTCATTCCTCAAAGCGGATGTTTCCTTTCAGAAGAAACCTTTCAGGTAGGGTAGCATTCTAGGAGTCATCAGGTCATCAGCTGAAAACTGCAGAAGAAATTCCAAAACAACAGCTTTATTCATCTCTCAGCAGAGCCATCTACCCTGTTTGAGAATCTTTAGTTTCATTAGTATTGCTTTCGATTTGTAACGCATGCTTGGTGTCTAAGCCAAGAGTAGCAGGCGCCGGGAGACCTTTACAGTATTGAGCTGTGCAAGCTACAAGCAAGTTCAACATTTCTTGGCTGCACAAAGTTAATTATCTAATTGCAAGCTTTCAGTGTTGCCGCTGAGGGGTTTTTTTTCTGTCAACTTATTTGACTGACACAGCAAATCTCACCCTGCTACATCAAAAATTCTCTTTCC